>CM031235.1:309891355-310612506 GCA_018340775.1 Taxus wallichiana var. yunnanensis
TCCAATGTCTGCATCTTGTCCATCATCATTTTGATAAGATCATTGGTAGGTTGTGATGATTGGGAACCCCTTGCAGTATAAGGGGGTAAATGAGAAGGGTATGACATGGGTGGCATCACAGTATGTGGTGGTGCCAAGTACAAAAATTGTGAGGGAGGGATGTAGGATGAAATAGATGTAGGTGGCAAGTATCCTAAATAAGTGATAGATGAAATAGGGGTTGTTGGTGATAAGTATAGGTAGGCAAAGTGGATGTAACAAGCCTCATAGAAATTGGAGCAAGATACGTGAAATGGAGAGGAAAATGGTTTGGAAGGGATTATGGGATGTCAAAACCATGGATGGCTGAGATGCAATAGGTATATGAGAGGTGGCAGGTGCAGATAAACCTACACTCAATGCAGTTAGTAAAGGCATGGTTGACATCATAGGAGCAACTGATGTCAAAGGTTTGAAAGATGTCATAGGTGCAGCATATATCGATGATGTAGGGTCAAGCTGGGACACCACACATGGTAAGGTGGAAGAAGGTAAGGCCAAGCTAGTAGTATTTGATGGAGAAGTGAGTGTGAGGGTAAGAGGAATGACACGAGACATGTAGTATACAATTTACCCTGATGAATCCTGAGTGGATGAATGGGATAAATAATACTATAAAGTAATGTGGTTTTTATCAAGGAGTATCATGAACTCCTCATCACTGCTACTAATGGTAATAGGATGATTGGGATCCATATGTGATAGAATGGAAGGTGGTGATGGGCTAGGTAGGAGCAATTGGAGGCTAGTATGGAACACGAGGACATTGGCTTAGCTACGAGTCAAAACCATGTGATTAATAGTACACATGGTAATTTGATTTCTATATATAGCATAGGAGTACAAAATTAATAGAGAAAATGGTTCCGAAATGGTGATAGCTGATCGTTGTTTTAATTGAAAAATTAAAACATAAAGACCGACCTTTGAGTAACTAGTTTCGGTGACAGAGAGTAACTGATGTTGGTTAGAGGATCGATATCAGTCACTATAGAAAATAAAAGGACTTGTAAATTTGGTAACAAATAATGAAAATGGAGTGGATCTAGACTTTGAAAGTGATTTCAGAGACACAAAGATATGGTGAGGTAACAGAGAAAACCCAGAAATAAAAGTAATGTGGTGAATGATACTTTGGTTAAAATGACCAAAACAAAGAAGAAACTAACAAATGGTCGTCGACAACCGATGGTGGTCCAATGAGGGAACCGATGGTGGTCCCTCCGACACCGATTCTTTGTGAAATTTGTGAAAAGATGGAAAAAAATGATTTTAGTGATTTAGATCAAGTAAAAGACCAACCCAGAAACTTAGTATGGAAATGATTGACCCTAACACACTCATAAAGAGTCGAAATACACCAACTATGATTATGGAGTGTGAAGGGAAAGAATAATGGATAAAATGAACTCACACCTCAAAACACAGATCAAGAAAAAAACTAGCAAACACGAAATCCTATGTGGTAGATTTTATGTTCTGGCTTATGCCATTTTGGACTGACTTGTGAATATAGTAGATTTTTGGTTTGATAAAGGTTCCCTACAAAATCTGACAACTATGGATAGTTTTAGGTATGTTTTGGTGTGGGGATCCTTCTCTGAGATGATAACTGGATAGAGAAACTAGTTTGGAGCCCACTATCAATCCTTTAATCATGTGATCGTTGACAACTTCTTCCAAGAAAGATGTTGTTCAAGAAAATGAGTAATTTATTTTTAATAGTTTCATATAGAGAAATAAGGGTGCAAAGTGTGAGCTATGGTTCAATTCATCAACCATCATGAATTCCAGCATATAATTTGCCTAAAAATTTTAAATGAGCTACATATGTAATACACAGATATGATATGAAAAGATTTTAGACCCAAATCCACAATGAAATTTGATGAGAGCAATGATGAATAGGCAAGAGTATGTCTTTCACTAATGCAATACAAAATAGAAAGAAGCATTCTTTTTAGTCCAAAATATGAGTGTCACTGAGACCAGTAGAAGAAAAATAATGTTCCAAGGGAGAAATTTTAATGTGAAATCTTTCAAAAGGAAATAGACACACAATGATTCACCTAGGAATGAACAATACAAAATAACCCTTGATGGGTCGCACCAGGCGTGCCAAAATGTTTCACCTCAAAGTATGTAATAAAATAGATCTGTAAATGTAAAGGAGGAATACCTATGATTATGTAGATTTAATCCGTGCATTGTAGAATTTGATCAGACTAAATATGAGAGCTTCCCTTTGGCTAGGAGGAACAACTTGTATGAGAAATAAAACAATACCACTAAATGATATTAAATAGTAATGACAGTGGATTGCCTAGTGATTTCTAGTTCTAGGAAGTGTGATACTTCCTAGATGGTTGTCAATCCATTACTTTTATTAAATTAATGAAAGTAAATATGAGAAATAAAGGTCCTATTGCTAACACTTTGATTTAGGTATCTCAAAACATTATCAACACACTAAATTAAGCATAATATTTAAATACAAACTAATCTAGCATCATGCAAGGTATGTTTATAGTTGGTAAAGGTCACAAGAGTATTTGGTAAGATCACATGGGTATTCAAGAAGGTCCAGGTGGATTTCGGTTGAGTTATGGGTTGTTTGGTGGAGTTTAAGAAAAACAACATGGTGACCGATATTGGTTTAGTGACTGATGTTGGTAGAGAGATGAGACCGGCGATGGTTAATGTGACCAATTTTGGTAAAGAGGTGAGACTAACGATGGTTAAGGTGACCGACATTGGTAGGGGAAATTTTGTAGTAATTAAATAAAAGTAGATTTTGAACTTCTTTATGATTACATAGAGAATGAAGAGAGAGTGGTTAGGTTTGTAATATTACCAAGAATATTAAGGAATACATAGGGGAAAGTACGTAGAGAAAAAATTTCATAGGTGGTTGGGTTGATGGATTAGTGAGAAGGTGGAGATAAAGGAATATAGGGAAAGTAAAATTATAATGAAGGAGGTAATGGATCTAAACTTTAAGAAAGCAAAAATGATTAAAATCATGTATACTTACTTGCATTTACAGATATGGTAGGTGAAGGATGGTAGTTGATCCATGAAGAGTCTATGTGTTCATTACATGGAAATACTCCCAAAGTGTCCCCGTGAATATTGTAATACCTTGGGATGAGAGTCAGATGCTTGTTTGGGCTTGTGGTTGAGTATTTTGTGTCATCTAGATGTTGAGAGGCTTTGGATTCATGCTTGAATGCAATAGTTCTCCCAAAACTGAAAATTGACCAACCCGGGTAATAGGTTGCAAAATTGTATATAAAGTAACCGATGACGGTTAGGTGACCGGCGTCGATCCAAGGAATAATGGCGTTGGTTAAGGTGGGAAAGTCTAGGTTTACCAAAAATAGGCAGATCTTCCCAAATTTGGCATGTTTTCTCATTGAGTCCGCTTAGGAAAGTGGAGTTCTCATTAAAAAAGGTAGGAAGGTCATAGAAGAAGTCTAATTAGGTTTAGGAAGAAGTCTTAGTTAGTTAGGTCAAGTGGTGACTCAACACTGGGAGTGATGACTCAGTGTTGAGAGTGATGACTTAGTCATTGTGAGTTAAATGCCCCAGAATGGGTCCAGGGTGAGGTGTAATGATGAGGTGGAGGTGTGAGGATGAAAATAAATTGATTAAAATAATTAAATTAATTAATAATGTGAGGATGGATATTGATATGGGATGAAGGGGCCATGGTTAATCAAATATTTTACGTTAATTGATTGAAGGGGACCAAGGGGAGTGTGACCCAAATTTGGTGTCTACATAAAGGTCTAAATCATGCTTGCATTAAGTTCTTGCCAATTTTGATTCTCTCTATTCAACTCTGCATATATATACCATGCATGTGCATATCCTCACAAGGTGAAGTAAATTTTATGCACCCACGGTGAAGGTGGAAACGCTTCCTACCCTTCATCTAGAGTATCTCACACTATTGAACGTGGTGCTGAACATGAACATTACCATGAAATGCACAGATCTTAGTAGGTGCTTCGCTCCTCAAAAATCTAGTAGATAAAGCAATCTACACTTCTCTTCACTTCAAAATAGTATCCCTATGAACCATCCACCAACATGTTTCTGTCCCACGAAGAGTATATACTAACATGTTCCTTCTTTCCACCTGAAATTCCTAGTGAACTTCCATAACAAGTAGGAATACTTATGGATTCTCTTCACTTGTGTACTTTGGTACCTAGATGTTAACCAAACATCTGATATTGTGTAACTTACTGATGCATGTAGCTACACTTTGTACTTCATGCCCAACCATTTCATAAGTTTCGTGTTCCCTATTGTCACATGAAACACTTGTAGTATCGCTCATGGACTATGCATCATCCCATTAGAGAACTCCTTCCTTTGATGGCTCAAGAACTTCCAGATCTTGAATGGTGTGCACATAAATTCTATTCAAGTCTTATTCACTTAAGGGCTCTACATAAGGTGCAGATTTCCCATTTGTCAAAGGGATAATTATGTGTTCTTCATTATTCTCAAATTTGATATACCCGGTGGTGAGAAAAATTTTCGGTGGACAAACTTGAGGATTTCTTACCGGTGCTCCAGAATATAATTCCCTCTACTTAACCGGTGCAGCTCCTTTATATCCATGTGTGAGTAAAGGTAGACTTTCTGGTGGCTTTGTGTTCGGGGATCCAATAGGGGCACTCCACTGACCTTGTAGAAAAGATAGCAATCTCTTGCTAGGGAATAATTTATCTCAGTAAAGAGGGGACCAAAAGTGATAAATGAGGTAGGAGAACTAATGTTGCAGGTAGAAAATCATATTCCTACACACACTAGTTAGAAGTTTCATCACATGCACTAAAATTAGGAAGAAACAATACTACAAACAACAACAAGACCAATTAGAATTTAATGAACACAAAGTATTAGTAAACCCCTTAGTCAAAAAAGGCTTGAAACTCCTTCTTGTATTGATGCTCAAGCAGAAATTGTACATAGTATGAGAATGGAAGACATTGAGAATAGGGAAAAGTGGATAACTCTTTTCACTCATAAGTGAGCAAAATCTCTCTCATGAATTTACAAGAATACAACCAGCTAGAATAATTTCAGAATTAGAACCCCATGAAGATCTCATTACAATTTATAGAAATTTGAATTTTCCTTTCACCTCTCTCACATGACTCTTCATTTCCATAGTCCACTTGTGACCTTTCTTTTCCATGAATTAAGTATTTCTCTTATAATTTTGACAAAACACTTTTTGTAAATTTAAAATAGGTCACTTAAGTGAATAGGATGAAATACAATGATGAAGCATAATGAAGAATTAGAATGGATAGAGAAAGAAGAGAGGGAAATAGAGAAAGTGAGAAGGGATGGAGGGAAAACACTCATGATGAAATTCTTTGAATGCCTTGATGTAGTCATGAAATTCGAGAAATTTTCTTCCACTTGTGATCTCCTACACTGATAAATATTTCTCCCTTGAATAACTTTGAATCATTTTCCAATCTAGTGATGATCACAAACTCTATCATTCATAGACCTCCTGGACCACATAAACATTATTTTGAAGTTTATTGATGTAATCTCAAGATGAACACATACAATTCCCACAATGACCCTCCTTGAAACTTGTTTGATGAACTATTTGACTCATTGAAATCATTCTGATCAACTCACTTTGAATTACTCGGTTTCTTAAGTGATGAAGATGAATTCACATGATGTGCCTTGCGATGCCCTGCCTTGCTTCTGTAAACCATTACACTCAAGATGATGCTTCCAGGACCTCCATGAAGTTCTCGTTCCTCCTTTTCAACTCATGAAACTATCTCATTATCCAAAGGGGAGTCCAAAAAGTAGTAAGGTGAGTGAAAACAAATTCATATGCAACTTTCCACTCTGAAATGAAAACTTTCTATTTTTAGAATATGAGCCTGTGCTCTGCTATTTTGGGGCATATCACCTGTCTTGCTCCAATTTCACCTTTTGAACCATCTACCATATTCCAACCTCCTATATTCCTAAGATATTGTTATTTTTAGCACATTTCTATTTTTAGCAGGTTGTTATTTGGGGACCTGTTATTTTGGGAAAAGTCATTTTTTGTCTTACTTTCCATTTTACCCCTTTTCTTATTGTCTGAGTGATCGAACTTGAAATTTAGTGGGGCTCACCATTTATAGCATGTGAGGAAGTATATCATATGATATTTTTATTAAATGGTGAAAATGACCTTTGTTTGTGATGGGAACAACTATTTTGGATTTGGCTCTTCATCATGAACTTGTGCTCCAATTTTCATCATGATTCACTTTCCAGAAAGCTCAAAAATGAAAAATGAAAATTTATGTCTGTAATAGCTTTGGGTATGGAGCTACCAGGGTAGAATATTGATAAAAAATCATTCCTTCATATCTCGATAAATTAGCAACTTCATCGTGTAAAAACTAGTTTGAGAGAAACTAGATTTTTTTGGAGACCCTTCCCTCTAAATTTCGGATGATTTCACCCACCGGATCTTTAGGAATTTGAAAATTTATTTGAAGAGGGAATAATTCTAATTAAAAACACAGCCCTTCATATCCCTAAAAAATAGGGACATTATGGTGCAAAAACTAGTTCACATGAAACTATATTTTTCAACGATCATTCCCTCCAATTTTTGTGCGATTTCGCCCATTGGAACCTTAAGAATTGAAGAGGTAGCTCGTTGCCTTTTTCACAGATGTTATTCATGTGATAGGGAAGAACTCTATGAAAACTCATTCCTGCATATCCCAAAAATAAGGACTTCATGGTGTAAAAAATAGTTCACGTAAAACTATATTTTTCAATGATCATTCCCTCCAACTTTCTTGCGATTTCACCCACTGGAACCCTGAGAAGTGGAGAGGTAACTCACTGATTTTATCCACTACTATGTCATGGAAAGAATTAATGGAGCTTGAAATTTTCATGTCTATTTTTTTTCTCCATTTGCAAAGAAATCAACTCCATTGCAATACGTTTTTGTTTCTTGTCTTATTGGTGAAATTTCCTTTTGATCTAGTTACCGGTTTGATGGGAATTTGAACTTTGTTCTTCGTGGAAGTAAAAGTGAAATTTATTCACTATGATAATTCCTTTCTATAAAAGGAGGTTTGAATATGATTTTTTATTCCTTCAAGAGAGAATAAATCAAAAATAGATGGTTTGTCAATCTGTATGCACCGGTTTGGAAGATTTCTTCAAATTTTGATTTCATGGCAATTGGGATTTCCATTATTCTTCTTCTATGTTCTTCTTCTTTCTTCTTATCTCGATGAAATATTCTCTTAGACTTGTGTATCACCATGGGGTAGAGGATTTCATTTCTATGGTGAATCTTTTTGAGCTTTGGCAATGGTGGAGTCGTGGATCAGAGGTGTTCTCTGCAAATTTATTCTAGGAATGGAGAAGTAGTTAGAAGTAGTTAGAAGTAGTAAGAAGCAAGCCAGGAGTTAGAAAATTTTCAAATTTTGGAGTTGGAGTTGGAGTTGGAGTTGGGTGCCTTTTTTGTCCCTAACATCCCTCACCTCAAAGGTATGTAAGGGACATCAATTTCCATGATGAGCAAGATGGCGACACGTGGTGGTGATCCGACGGTAGGGGATTTGAGCTCCAAATTACACCCGGGGTTGAACTGGCAATCTTGATGGTTGCATGGGGTTCCAGAGGTCACATGGGGGTGGGAGAATTTTTCCAAGGTTGATGTCCCTGACCCTTAGGGACATCAGGGGACACAAAATTCCTCTAGGATCCTGGAGTTGACACGTGTCCTCCCAAATTTTGGCTAAGTCCCGAACTCGCTCCAAGAGGAAAACTTGCGACGATGATAACTTGAGCTCCCAATGGAATTTTTCAAAAAAAATTATATGATCCTGACTTGAAATGGAATTGTAAATCCAATGGTGTGCTTATCATGTCTTTATTCTTCAATTTTATTCCTAAAAAAATGGATTTTTGATTTGGTACTCCATTTGTGCCTGAGAAACACTTCCTGCAGACCTAATGTACTAAAGTGTTCTAAAACATATTATTTCACCATCTTGTAGGGATTGAAATTATATTTTTGGATATTTTTTTTTCTCCTAACTCCATCTGGAGCTCCCGAAATTACCTTCCAAAGCTCAAGATTGTTTTGGCATGTGTACTAACTATGCCTATGAACTCTAATTTTGGCGAAACTACCTCAACTTCTCTGAGCCCTTCCAAAATATTCCTGAATCATTTCCATGATTTCCCAAGACCATTGAATCACCTCCACATCCACTTAGGCTCTTATTCTCCTCTCCATGGGGTTGCTCTAGCCTTAGGAAGGCCAATGATAACCCTTCCCATGACTACTTGTAGCTTGCAAATTTTAATGAACTCCTAAAATCACCTAAGGGGAATGAATGGACTTTCCTAAATCACCTAGGGGTATGAGATAACATTAATTTAGAGGTCATTTGGACTGAATGGATAGATTTGGGGTGTCTTGGAATGATAGACTTTAAAATTTTGGCACATGGGTATAGTTGTCATGCTTAGAAATTTTCAATTTCCTGTTGCACATTTGCACGACAACAACTGGATCTAGCTTGGGGACATTACATGGACTGAGTGTAGTGAATACATGACATGGGGAATCCAGAATCTCAATTTTAGACCATATGATATGTTGATCAGTGCCTTATCCATTGGGACCTACAGAGTCATATATAATTTATAAGAGAGAAGGATAACAAAGAAGGAAACACACACACCCACACACACAAAATGACAAAACGTAAACACATGACACACAACAAAAAGGGAAACACGCCAAAGAAAGTAAATTATATACAAGGGGAGGGAAATATACGAGATGTAGGAAAAGCGATATACACATACCCGATGGGTTGAGAAAACTACATGCCATCATGAAATAGTGGATTAAAGTATGACCATTGAAGCAAAAAAACTATTATTTGATCAAACCATGATTTGGTGATGGATTTTCATGGCTTGAGAAGAAGAAATCTGACCATAATTCCATCTTAGTTCTCATACTCCACAAATAAATTTCTTGCATCTAATGAACACTTCATCACTTTTTCAAAACTCATTTATCTTGATGCTCCCGCTTTACGTCCTGTGACCATGTGACACTATTCTTCCATGTCTTCAAGAGTGGGAAAAATTCTCATGTCATGAAAAAAATCATCTCCTTTTATTTGCGACTTCAAATTTTCTCTTTTATCGACAAAACACTTGGAAGGAGTGAGAATAAACTGATTTTCTTCCCATTCAAGAACTTCCCCAAACATCTGCTTTGTTTCTTTGAGCAAGTGTTTTTAGACATGGAGGTTAAATCATTAAGATAGAGATATTCATCATCCTTGAGATATTGTTGCAGCATGGGAACATGTTCAAGGTGAATCTAAGCTTGGAGGATGGTGAGTGTAGTCTAATTTTGGATCATTTGGAAAGAATCATGCATACTCCTGCTTTGTTGTCTAGAGAAATGGTTTCCAATATGCATTTTTTCAGAGTGCATCTTGATATCATTTTCAAAATTGCAGCTTTTGGTTTGGTCGTATAATAATTATTCACCCTTCATTGGATTTTTCCATATTAACTCTTTTTTTGCATTGATGGACCATTCTGAAATGGTGGGAGCAAGTTGGTTTTGAATATACTCCCAACAATTCTACAAATTTTTTCCATGTTTTGAACAACTTTCTTTAATGAAAATCTGCTCAATGTTTTCCTTTTATCTTCTTCCTTGGCAAGGTTTTGTCTTCAAAATTGGAGATGTCTAAAGGAGATTCATGAACTTCTTCACATGGCATGGAAGAAAAAGACATGCTTTCATGTCCATTCTCATCAATCAAAGTATTAGAGAAGTCATCAAGCTTATCCAAATACTCCATCTCAACATAAAAAATTGGTGCATCAAAGTAGGAAGCACAAATGGACTCATACCTATCTTGTATCTCCATGGCCCAAGTTAAGAGTTCAAGACTGATTTGAGGATCTTCAGTTTCTTTTGCAGCCTTCAAGATATCTTGTATGGATAGTTCTTATAAAATTTCCATAGGCTCATTTTTATCTCCATTAGAATATTATTCTTGTTATTCCTCTATGAGATGGTTAAAAATTTGATCCATACAGGCCATGATTCATTTGAAACATCCTCATTCACCTCTTCCATGCTTTGCATTTCCAAATATTCACTTTATTATAAACACGGGAATACTTGATTCATGACACCTAATGATAAGGAGAAGAGGTCCAAGCTTGGTGTGAAGGGCACTCCTTCAATCTCAAAATCCATATCATCTTCTTCTTAGTAAGAAGAAGGGAACCATGTTGGGGCAGCAGTATGAGAAGAATTTTCAGCTACATCTTGACCATCCATTATTGAATCTTCCTACTTAGGTGAAAGATGAAAGGCTATGTTTTCATCATGATGATTATTCTTCTCCCAGTGAGTAGAGGTTGTGTTTAAATTGTTCGTTCTCCTCAGATTTGAAGAGAGAGTGGGATTCTTCCATTTGATCATCCATGATTGCATTGAGAAGAGAGTTTTATTCTTTGACTTCCTCCATTTCTTCATGCAACATTTCTACATCACTTGAAGAATCAAAATAGGAGGTAATATCATATATGACCATCTTTAATTCATCATCTTCGGACCATGATGTCAAGTGACTTTCTTGCACTTCTTCACATCTCTCCATTTCATCATTAATTGAAATATGAAAACTTGAAAAGAGATCATCAATGCTTACTTTGAATTGGCCGTCTTCTTCATCATTTTTGGAGTCTTCAAAAAGCATTAGATCATCCATTATGTAGAAAGGATCTTCCTTTATTGAATATATTGTTCCCCCATGGGCTATGACTTGATGCAAATGGAATTGAGGAATGGTGATTTTATCTTAGTCTCTTTTACTTCTTCCTCCATGACGTTGCTTTGGATTTCATCAGAAGGTTCTGTGATAAGATCTTCTTCAGAAGCATCCAATAATATTCTAGGAATGGAAACCTCATAATATGGGCAGAAATCTGGGTCTTCTTCCATAGGTTGCATCTCGTCTTCTTCCTCCATTTGATGCAGAGCTTGAAGATGTTCATATCTTCTCTGTAGAGATAAAGCATACCTCCAAATTTCATCAAAGACTTCGGGGTCATAATTTCCTTTTATTATGCTCTCAATTATTTCCACATATTCTCTTTTCAACATGTTTATTTCTTCATCATCGTATGCGAGGAAGTCATCTATTGAGAGGTGGAAGAAGGACACCGTTCTCAATTTTGTAGTGATATGTTTGAGATTGCAAAAATCTTCTTCAATGGATCTTGTGCCATCTTGTCTTTCGTCATCTTCTTCAATGTTGATTTTATCTTCATAAAAAGGATCAAGGATAGGATTTTCTTCATCAGCATTCAAGAACCTTTTGGGTATGAAATCCCTATGGTACAAATTATCTTTAGGACCTTCTTGTATAGGAAAACTATCCTCTTCTTCTTCCTCACTATGGGCTGCTTCAAGTTGCTCATTCATCTCTTGCAATAATTTGGCATATTCTTAAACTTCACACCTTAGCTTATGTCTCCTTTGAATCCATTCTTCTTCATCGGTGATAGGTTCTTTATTCTTTCCTTTGTCAACACTAGTCCGAACCATGGCTAATCAATTATCTTTTTTTCTAGGAAGACATCTTCTTCTTCTTCTTCATTGTCACTCATTGGTACTTCACTCCAATCTATAAATTTCTTCATGATGCTGGAAATGAATGTGGCAAGGGTTCATTCCTTGATAGATTCACCTTTAAAAAATGATTTTCCTTTGAAATCTGATTTTTTTATTTTGATTTTCAAACCTTGCGGTTGTATTTTGGGTGAAAACACTACTAAATCTACCCCACGGTGGGCACCAAAAATAGTTGGAAAGAAAATTTTTGGGTGGAAAAAATTGTGGATTTATTTTCAATTCTCTAGGATTCTAAGTCCCTCTACTTACCGGTGTAACTTTTGTATATGCATGTGAGAGTAAAGGTGGATGTTCTTGTTGTCCTTGTGGTGGGGATCCAATTGGGGAACTCCACTGACCCTATGGAAAATATAGCAATATCTTAATAGAGAAGAATTTTTCTATAAAGAGGGGAAAGGGGTTGAGAAATGAGGTAGGAGAGCTAGTGTTGCAAGTAGAAAATCATATTCCTACACACACTAGTTAGAAGTTTCATCACATGCACTAAAATTAGGAAGAAACAATACTACAAAAAGCAACAAGACAAATTAGAATTTAATGAACATAAATTATCAGTAAAACCCTTAGTCAAAAAATACTTGAAAATCCTTCTTCTTGTATTGATGCTCAAGAAGAAATTGTACATAGTATGAGAATCAAAGACATTGAGAATAGGGGAAAACCAAATAACTCTTTTCACTCACAAGTGAGAAAAATATCTCTCATGAATTTACAAGAATATAGCTAGCTAGAATAATTTCAAAATTAGAACCCCTTGGAATGAAGAGCTCATTACAATTTATAGAAATCTAAATTGTCTTTTCACCTCCCTCACATGACTCTTTGTTTCCATATTCCACTCGTGACCTTTCATTTCCATGAATTAAGTATTTCTCTTATAATTTTGAGAAAATAATTTTTACAAATTTAAAATAGGTCACTTAAGTGAATAGGACGAAATACAATGATGATGCATAACGAAGAATTAGAATGGAGAGAGAAAGAAGAGAGGGAAAGAGAGGAAGAGGGAAGGGATGGAGGGAAAACACTCCTCGTGATGAAATTATTTGAATGCCTTGATGTAGTCATGAAATTTGAGTGAATATTTCTACCACTTGGTGATCTCCTACACTGATGAATATTTCTCCCTTGAATAACTTTGAATCATTTTCCCAATCTAGTGATGACTGCAAACTCTATGATTCATAGACCTCCTGGACCACAGAAACACTATTTTGAAGTTTACCGATGCAAGCTCGAGATGAACACATAAAATGCCCACGATGACCCTCCTTGAAACTTGTTTGATGAACTATTTGACTCATTGAAATCATTCTAATCAACTCACTTTGAATTACCCAGTTTCTTAAGTGATGAAGATGAATTCACATGATGTGCCTTGTGATGCCCTGCCTTGCTTCTATAAACCATTGCACTCAAGATGATGCTTTCGGACCTCTGTGAAGTTCTCGTTCCTCCTTTTCAACTCATGAAACTATCTCATTATCCAAAGGGGGTCCAAAAGTAGTAAGGTGAGTGAAAACAAAGTCATATGCAACTTTCCACTCTAAAATGAAAACTTTCTATTTTTAGAATATGAGCCTGTGTTCTGTTATTTTGGAACATATCACATGTCTTTCTCCAATTTCACCTTATGAACCATATACCATATTCCAACCTCATATGTTCTTGAGATATTGCTATTTTTAGCACATTTCTATTTTTAACAAGTTGCTATTTGGGGACCTGTTATTTTGGGAAAAAGTCATTTTTGTCTTACTTTCCATTTTACCCCTTTTCTAATTGTCCTAAGTGATCAAACTTGAAATTCAATGGGGCTCACCATTTATAGCATGTGAGGAAGTATAACATATGATATTTTTATTAAATGGTGAAAATGACCTCTATTTGTGACAGAACAACTATTTTGGATTTGGCTCTTCATCACGAACTCGTGCTCCAATTTTCATCATGATTCACTTTCCAGAAAGCTCATAAATGAAAAATGAAAATTTATGCTTGGTAAGAGCTTTGGGTATGGAGCTACCAAGGTAGAATACTGATAAAAATCATTCCTTCATATCTCAAGAAACTGGCAACTTCATCGTGCAAATACTAGTTTAAGAGAAACTATATTTTTTTGAGACCCTTCCTCCGAATTTCGGATGATTTCACTGCCCAAATTTTTAGGAATTTGAAAATTTATTTGAAGATGAAAAAATTTTGATAAAAATCTCAGCCCTCCATATCCCTAAAAATAGGGACTTCATGGTGTGAAAACTAGTTCACACGAAACTAGATTTTTCAATGATCATTCCTCGAATTTTTGTGCGATTTCACCCTTTGAAACCTTGAGAATTGAAGAGGTAGCTTGTTGCCTTTTCCACAGATGTTCTTCACATGATAGGGTAGAACTATGATGAAAAATAATTCATTCATATCCCTAAAAATAGGGACTTCGTGGCACAAAAACTAGATTTTTCAAAGGTGATCATTCCCTCCAACTTTTTATGCGATTTCACCCACTGGAACCCTGAGAAGTGGAGAGGTAGCTCACTGATTTTTCCACTATTCTATCATGGCAGCCATTAATGGAGTTTGAAATTTTCAGGTCTGATTTTTTTCTCCATTCTCAAATAAATCAACTCCATTGCGATAGGTTTTTACTTCTTGTCTTACTGGTGAAATTTTATTTCAATCCGATTCTTGGTTTGACGAGAATTTGAACTTTGTTCTTCATGGAGACAAAGTGAAATTTCTTCACCGTAAGAATTACTTTCTGCAACCAAGAGGTTTGAATATAATTTTTTAATGGCCTTAAAGATAGAATAACTCAAAAATAGGTAGTTTGTCAATTAGCACTTTGATTTGGAAGATTTCTTCAAGTTTTTCTTTCATGGAAATTGGAATTTCCATTGTTATTCTTCTTTGTTCTTCATTTGTTCTTCTTATCTCAATGAAATATTCTTTGAGACCTTTGTATAACAATGGGGTAGAGGATTTCGTTTCTTTAGTGAAGCTACTTTGAGCTTTGGCAATGGTGGAGTGGTGGACTGAGGTGTTCTCTGCAACTTTCTTCTGCAATGGAGAAGTAGTTAGAAGTAGTAAGAAGCATATAGGAGTTAGAAAATTTTCAAATTTTGGAGTTGGATTTGGGCACTTTTTTTTCCTAATGTCCCTCACCTCAAAGGGACGTGAGGGACATCAATTTACACATGGCGGTGATCCGACGGTAGGGGATTTTAGCTCCAAATTACACCCAAGGGTTGAACTGGAAATCCTGATAGTCATATAGGGTTCCAAAGGTCACATGGGGGCTGGGTGAATTTTTCCAAGGTTGATGTCCCGACCCTCAAAGACGTCGGGGACAAAAAAATCCCACCAACCTTCCTGGCCGACACATGTCCTCCATAATTTTGGTAGTCCCGAACTCACTCCAAGAGGACAACTTGCGACAATGATAACTTGAGCTCCCGATGGAATTTTTCATAAACATTTTATATGATCCTAACTAGAAATGGTATTTTTAATCCAATGGTGTGGGTCTCATGTCTTTATTCTTCCATTTAATCCCTAAAAATAATCTTTTGATTTGGTAGTTCACTTTTTCCGAGAAAAACTTCCTACAGACCTAATGCGCAAAAGTGTTGTGAAAAATATTATTTCACCATATTTTAGGTCTTGGAATTATATTTCTAAAGATATTTTAGTTTTCTCCTAACTCCATCTAGAGCTCCTAGAATCACCTTCGAAGCTCAGTGGTTGTTTTGGCCTATGTATTGACTAGGCCTATGAACCCTAATTTTGGCGAAACTACCCCAACTTCTCCAAGCCCTTCCAAAATCTTCCTGAATCATTTCCATGATGTCCTAAGACCTTTGAATCACCTCCACATCTTCTTAGGATCTTATTTACCACTCCATGGGGTTGCTCCAGCCCTAGGAAGGCCAATGATAGCCCTTCCCACAACTTCTTGTAGCTTTTAACTTTTAATGAAATCCTAAAATCACCTAGGGGAATGAATGGAATTTCCTAAATCACCTAATGGGATGAGATAACATTAATCGAGAGGTCACTTGGATTGAATGGAAAAATATGGGGTGTCTTGGTATGATAGACTTGAAACATTTTGGCTCGAAATTTTGGCTAGGTCATTAGGTAGGTTTACATGCACACACTCGTGGTCCATAATCTCTCATCCAATGTGCCCTCATCCAAACCTCAAGAGGGTTCTCTTCCATGATTTCCCAAATGGGGACTTCCATGTGCTCTAGCTCCACATCTTCGCATGAGCCCCAAATCCTTCACAATCCATCTCTCTTTGTAACACCATTCTTTCTGCGATCTCTCGATGCTTCATCAAATCCCTCTCATGTGCTTCATTAAACTCAATCCACCTTTCTTCTCTCTGCCTCTTTTTTCGCTAGGTATTCTATATTTACTAAATCTTATCCTACCCTCGTGTGTGGTGGGGTTATCTATTCATAGGATTCTTTTCCAAATCCAAGGTTACAATCAAGATCTTGATTACTAAAGGAATACCACATAAATAATATCCTCTGGCTCCTGCAAGAACTTGAACTCAGAAATTTTGGGAAAGAGTAAGTGGAAATTACGTACTCAAGAATATAGTTATTCAAAACACCATGGAACCAAACATCCACAGAGCATGTCCAAATCAGATTTACATCATACAAGGCCTAGAATTCTTCTTATGTCCAAACAAGCATGTGAAACCTCCAATTCCTCTTAGACACGTAAGTAACCAGCCATTCATATAGCTCTATGGGAAATATAACAAAGAATGTCTCATACAATGCATCATCTGATTCTTCTCAACCCACGCGCATGCCTTAAACTCAAGTCCAAAGCAAAATCATTTAGAATACTCTTCTTCTGGATCATCTTACCACTCTTCAATATTGGTCAAGGTCAATTGGTACATCTTCATCATGAAACATCCTTTTAACCAATTGAGAAAGAGGTCCCGACAACAAAACCAATGATGTAGCCTAGAATATACCCACTAATCCCAATGTGCACCGGCACATCACTCGACTGGTGAGTACTCACTCGAAGCATGTAAGGGTACCATGTCCCTCTTTAGAGTAGCTTGTTCAAGATGTTAGCATGATTGCAAATATAATTCTGATCCATAACTGATAATCAATTACACCATAGCGCATAAACCAAAGATAGATATAACCATATGAAATATTGACTAAACAATGACTATAATGAGATTTACCATGTAAGAACCATATTCAATCACATCTAAAACCATTATCCAACCAATAGTAAGCATTATATTAAATGTTGTAAAATGTGTGCAAGTGTTGTTTTAATACTAATGCTAATGTAAACAAAGACTAACGCCTAAATAGTCTTAATTAACAAGAATTAAACAAAATTATAAACACCATCATGATAAGAATTAATCAAGGGTTAGATGCTAACAATTATCAATACAAAACTATGAAATCAACTATGTTAAGCACCTAAATATCCTCTATTCTCTAACAACATATAAATGAAGGAACCTAGGTAGGTACCATGGCTATCAAAAATAGTTGTCCTTAATGTTCCAAGAACCTAGGAATGGGGGCTAATCAAAGTTGGGCTACAAGACCCTTTTGACACCTCCCATATGACCCAAGCACTTTAAGAAAGAGGCTTAACTCTTCAAGATGATGAACTCTCAAGAAAACAAGGTGCAAGCTCTTAGTCTCTTTGCTATATGCTTTGCATTTGCTCTCTAAGGAGTTTAGGTGTAAGTAAAAAGGTAGGTGGAGGGCTCTTTATATAGCCCAAAGGATAAAGGATTCAACACATTCTCATGAATGTGGGATAAAGGTAAAACATGATTAGGAATGGATAAGGTTGCTTTATTAAAGGTAACCTTACTTTAGAAGGGTTTAATACATGTTTAGCAAGTCATGGGAGTTGGGGGTATTTTAATTAATCAAAGGTGATTAATTAATAGGTAGGTGTAAGCTTATAGAAGCCATTTAGAAGAATATTAGTGTGATTCGTGCTATTAGAAAGGGATTAAATCAATTTAATATCAATTTACTAGTTTAAATGAAGGGGAAGACTAATTAATTAATAATAATTAATTAATCAAGATAGAGGAAGTGATAATTAACGGAAGGTTGTTAATTAGGTTATTAGCTGGGTAGGTGACTTAATCAATTAGCGTATTGTAATTAATTGATGACAATTAGAGGGAATATGAGCGCTTTTGACGATATGTCATCTATTTGCGGAAAAGGAGATAATTAGTGAAATTTAAGCATTTAAATTACTTGGGCATAATTATAGGTGTCTACATAAAACATAGAAGCTTCATACATCATGATCTAGTTTCTATAGTCATGCGCACTAGCAATTCCGTAGCATAAATCTACAATAAAATGGTATATCCAAACGATGCAAATAAATACATACATACATACATATATATATGGGTGGGGACTTTCCCTTCACCACCTATGCACCTTCTAAAAATAGGCTACATGCTAATAATAGTGATGTAGCCTAGAATTTACCATAAAATCTCGGGCATGTTATTGCATCACTCAACCTAGACTGAGCACTCACCCGAAGCATGCAAAGGTACCAGGCCCCTCTTTAGGGTTGTTATTGTAGGATGTTAGCATGATGAAGACTTAAAGCATTCAGATCTATGACTAATATATCATTCTACAATGCATGTTCAAATCTAGATCTAGAGAATAATAAACTTAAATGATAACCATGATGAAATCAAGCATGCAAGAACCAATTATACTTAGGATTTGATACTCTGTTTCAGCCAATACACTCCATTACATTTAAACATGATAAATACATAGAAGCTTATTACAATAGATAATACCATAGTTTATGCATGCATCGATTTGGCAAGATAACCTCACAATAACTCAGTTCTTACATATTATATATGCTACATAGTTCACTACATATTTATAAGGGTGGGGACTTTCCCTTCACCGCTTATCCAATCCCAAAATAGGTCACATGCTATTATTATCCACGCATCGTTACAATAATAGCCACACATGTAAGTGTGCTAACAATAGACTTCTTCTAGTTAACTGTCAGTAGTAAATCTATTCTCAGCCTGTACCCATGCAAAGCACTTCATAGCCGATCCTCCAAAAATAACCAATGCATGTCATGTAAGTTTTTAATCATTTTGTGTGTTCGAAAGCTATCTCCAAAAATAGCTCATCATCATGAAAATGGATGTCCCGAATTTGTCTCTGTCCCGAGCGTGTGATTGCTTCCCCCGATCCTCCCGCACTTTTGAATACACTATCCTCTTCTACGTGAACCATCTATATGTTTTTCACTAAGTGCCATATTTTGACTGACCAACAAATAGCCATTCGCCTTTACAAGAGAACACAAAAGCATGCAAGTGTTAATAATAGATCTTCTAAAGTTAACTCCTAGTACAGATCCTATTAATAGCCCAAATTTTTGCATGTTCTCGAACTTCCTCTTACTCAAAAATACCCTTGTGTATCCTGCAAGTATTCATAACTTTACGTGCTTTGCACTCCATGTCCAATAATAGCCTTGATCTCGCATCAGCTAAGTCATGTTTTTGGGCGTGCTCCTAATTTTCTATACTCCCACACGTGTATATGTACCTTGTTCCCATGCACCAAATCCTTATGCACTTTCATCCTTGAGATATATTTTATCTACTCAACACAGCATTACTACGGATAACTAAGAAATTTGGAAATTTGGAGAGAAGAAATGTCCAAAATAGCTCATTAATGGTGACAGAGACTCGAAATAGTTTATCAAAATAAATTAGAACACATAAAGAGGTGAATGTGAATAAATGATGTTTTTGACAAGAATATCAAAAAAATAGGTAGACTGATGGGTATCATCATTCCCTTCATTTAATCAACTTCTTTTTGATGTCATATCAAACCAGGGGTGTGTTTAGAGCTATATGCAACAAGAGTACTTTAACTAATCTGGTAGTTAACTCGTAACTATTTTTATATTTTTTGGGGGATCTCTTTAATGTCTTAAGAACTTATTGGTAAAATCTTATTCAAATCAAACTATGAAAACTTGCTAAAATTAAAACACACCGAAAGTCTCATTTGAAAGGAAACACATTGTGCAAAATGGAAATTTACTTGCTATTGAAAAATAAACACACTTGCTTTTGGAAATAAACACACTTTCTTTTGGAAATAAACACACTTGATTTAAAATGCTTGAAAATAATTGCAAGAAATATAAAGATTTATCTAAACACCTGCAGGAACAAGTATACAACCAAATTTAACTGAAAGAACTAAAGCAATACAAAATTAACAGATCTAATCTATTTCTTTGAAGAAATATAAATACCAAATAAATAAATATCCTGGTCCTTAGGGAGTGGGCCTTGCTCCTCCTTGAATCGGATTTTAACAACTTAGAATTCTCTAAAATCAGAATGGCTATTTTATTGATGAAAACATTCAGTATTACAAAATGTATTGGATTTGGGTACTTAATCTATTTATTTTCTCTGTTCTATATCTCTAATATATTTTTCTATCTAATGCGTCTCTATTTTTATATACATTTACAATCACAACCATCTCAATGATTCTGATGAAATTGAATCATCCCAGAATAGATGCTGAGTTGGATGGTAGTTGATCAGATAGTTGTATGATAACTCTTCCTGGATTTACGTTCAAAAATATTCTCATCCTTCATGATTGTAGATGTAAATTCTCCAGATGTGGTTTAAAATAGATAACTCCCATCGGTTCGGAACTTTGGAGAAGTTCCGAACTATAAGAAATTTTTAAGAACCAAAACTTGTGAGAGTTCTGAAACTAAGTCTGAAAATTCCGGAGCTAAATACTGGAGTTCGAACTAAGTCTAAAATTTTTGGAATTAAATGATGACTGTGTGATGGAGTTCCAAAACTAGCTTGGAAGTTCCAGAACTTTGCTGTGTAGGAACAAATGCTATCAAAAACATATTGAACTCCACCTGCTTCATTTCCTCGACTGATTATACCTGCTTTATTACAAAACTGAATTTAAACACACACTATGTTAGGAATTTCAGATCTTTTAACATTAGGATCATAATCAATCAAAAGACAGACAGTTACATCCTAACTCATATCAAATCAACTAAAAGTCACACAATGCAATCAAACTTAATCAAAAGGAGAGTATGATGAGATCATATATTATACATTAATCAGACATATTATGGCCTCATCATAGACCAATAATAGTCAATTAACTAGTGTTGGTATGATGACGGAACCGATGTCGGTCACTAGACCGATGTCGGTTACTGATATTTTTAAGAAAATGAAGAAATTTTTATTTTGAGTGAATTAAGTCAAAATAAAATCCAACCTAGAAGTTGTGTATGGTTTAAATATGTCCTATCACACTCAAAAAAACTAGAATACACTGGCTATGATGGTGGAGTGTGAAAGAGAATAAAAATGATGAATCATTCTCATAACTCAAAATGTAATTCAATCAAGAAAAAACTGATTAAAAAAGCAAATCCTAGGTATCATATTTTAATGTTTAGTGGCTTATGCCTTTTTAGCTAACTATGAATAGAATAGAGTTGGTGGATAAAGAATATTCCCTATAGGCAATATATGGCTGGTTTTAGGTTAGTTTTGGACAAAGTGGTCTGATATACCTTTCAGTACGTGTGGTCCATACTCTGATATGACAAACCGGCTAGAACATTGAGTGGTGCCCACCATCAACAAGTTGTTAAATCCTTGACGAATTTTTCTGGAAAGGAAATGTTTAAGAAATGTGTAAATTATTTAAGTGGTTTGGCTTGGGAGTGTGTGCACAAATGTGAACTATACTTAATCCAAATCCAATCACCAAGTGGTCATGACCTCCACCGTGTGATTGCTAATTAAATCTATGTGATCTAATGCAGCACTCAAAGGATGAAATGCATAGATTTTAAACCCAAATAAAAAATAATATTTGATGTAGAAAAAGGAGAACAGGAAGAGGAATGCACTTTCACTAAATGTAGTATAGAAGAAAAGAAGAAATGTTCTTTTTAAGCACCAAAGGACAAATTTATTTTAGACAAATAGAAAGAAAAGAAGATTTCTAGGGAGAGATTTAGTGTGAACTTTTCAGAAAGAAAGAAACACACAAATACACCCTATATGAACAATGAAAAGAACCCACAAGAGGGTCCCACTATAGACACAAATATTGCACATTAGACAATATTTACCCGGTCTTATACTACTATTTAGAAGGTTCTCAAGTGTACAAATTACCAATTAATCCCACCTTATTAACACCTTTGTTTTATGTTTTACTTCGTCATTCCTGCGTACTTCCCGATACTTATCACCCCATTTTATAACTTCCCCAAGATTCTAGCCCTAATTTTGGGTGCCCAGTCCCACTCTAAGTGCCCCGATTTATGCTTATCCCCTTTCACTCCTTTTCGGTCACTTATAGCCGTTGGTCATCTTTACATTTTCCTTGGTTGGCATTTTCAAGATTAATTACAAAATTAAACTTGAGATCCCTATAAATACAAAGCTTATAAGACCATAATAAGGGTCCTAGGTCATTGCATCCTATCACTACTATCACTCCATCTAGGGTTACATCCAAAGGCACTATCTTGTATCTACATAGCACCATACATTTAAGCTAGGAAAGTCTACATCACACACATTTTTAGAGGAGGAGGGATTATATTTATTCTATTCTACTATCTACATCTTCTATAGCTACCATAGCTCACTATTTCACAAAGTGCAACTGGCATGAGAGCACCTAGGCACGGCATGCACACACTCACCAAAACGACATCAAGGTTCATAATGTAGTACAACACTCAACAATAATTCCATTAGTTTGGCAGCTGAGGTCACTCGGCCCCTTCTTCTTCTTCATTTACAAGGTGTTACTCAGTTCATCTAGTGAATCCAGTCGATAGACACAGAGTATTCAAAGATACTTAGTGACCATGAAAAATTAGGTTTTTGAGCATTTATATTGTTCTAAGCACCCGTAATCCAAACTAGGGCACCTTGGAGTGCCCAGACACTCCTAGGCACATATGTCACTTCGATAGTCCAAATATTCCCTCTATAGGGCCCCTAAGTGTTCATCTACACTGCCAAGTTCCAGTTCCAGACCTGCGATAACCTACGATAGTCACCTTCATCAGTTGATTCATTTCCTTACTCCCCTCTTGCATTTTAGGGTTTTATTTCCATTAGATCAAATCAGGCAAGTAATTTACATCGCTTTAGCTTATTAGTTTTTTTATTTATTACTGTTTAGCTTCTTTATTTACAAGTATTTTATTCCTCCTATTTAGATTATCATTAATACCCTTATACCCCATTTAGGTCCCATTAGGACTTTTTTTTTAAATCACCAACTAGGCGTGCCAAAATGTTTCACTGCAAATTAGAGATAAAAAAATAAGAGGTAAGGGCAAGGAGGAATACCTGTGATAGTCGAAGATAGGTTGTGCATGTGTTGAATGTTAACCAAGTTTATTTTTTAAGAGCTTCCTTTGGCTAGGAGGAACGCAATGAAAATAGAACACAAGACCACAAAAGAGAGTTAAATAGTATATGGTAATGGACTTCCTAGCATATACTATATCTAGGAAGTGCGATACTTCTTAAATAGGTTGTCAATCTAATTTTTAACAATATAATGCAAGGAAATAGCATAAATAGATGAATCCTACTATAGTTAATATGATTTAGGCATATCATATAAAATATAATAAGAAAATCTAATCTAACAGGCAATTTATGACTAAATTTGGAAGGCTAGTAGGTTGGTCTAGGCTTGCATGTCTGACAGAGACCGTAAATGAGATCTGGCTAGATTTGGTGAGGTTATAGGTTGTTTGGAGTGAGTTATTAGCTTTCTAGTTTGAAGGAAATTACCATTCATAAAGACAAGTATCGCTTAGGTAACCGATCCAGGTATTGGTAAATGACCAACATCGGTTGGGTGACCAAAGTGTCGATGAGAAAAATTGAGTAAAAATGTTAAACTAAGAGGTTTGGCACTCTCTGTGATTGCACAGAGAGTGAGGGAGGCTTGGATGAGGTCATGGATTTCTAAGAAGACTTAGAGGTGATAATATGGGTGTTTGGGAAAGGTATGAAGGTTTTGTGGGCCAATGATCGGATAGAGGTGTCATAGGAGTGATCCGGTTAAGAGAGGTGATGGAATGAAATAGATAACAAGTAAATAACTAATCTATTGAAACCAATGACAAAGAATAAATATACTTACTTGTAAATGGAGATCAATGGTAGGAGGTGGTGGTTTTGCAGAAGAAGGTGGTCCCAAATGAATGTAGTAGTAGCAGGAGGTCACGGTGCTTCCCTGTGAGTGCATTGGAGCTCTGGATTGATCTGTTGATGAATGGTGTGGTGTCTAAATGTTGTAAGGGCCTGTAGTATGTCGCAAGATCATTGAAAGTCTAGAGAGTAAGGATGAAAGGTCGTAAAAGCCAAAAGAAAGATTCAATACCCGAGAAAAGAGTTAGAAAATATTATTCAAGGAAACCGATGGCATTTAGGTGGTGGTGTTGGGTGAGGAATAACCAGCTTCAACTAGGTAGAAATGGTCATACTTGCTAAAAATAACTTTGATTCTTCCTAAATTTGGCGTGATTGAGATTTTGGTTCCAGGTCACAAGTGTGGAATGGCACTAAATGGAGTGGGAGAATAGTTAGAGGGATAATAGGCCATTAATATTAGGGTTATAATAAGTCCTAGTTTGTTAAGGTGAGTGGGGACTTAATCTAGGTAATAAATAGGGTTGGAATAGGTCTAGGGTGAGGTGGATAGGTGAGGTGGCTAGGTGAGGTAGATAATTACCTTAATTTTGGTAATTCAATTGATTAAAACGTGTGCAAGTGGGATAAGTGGAGGATTAGTGTTAAATTAATTAATCAAAGGGGCTTAGTCAGGTTGTGATCCAATTTTGGGTGTCTACACTATAAACCAATTATAATTTTTCTCTATCTCTTTAAGCTTTACCTTTTGGAAACAAATTTGTATGTTGTTTTCTTCGAGTGTAAAAATTGTACGACCTTCACCTCTGCAAGATACCTTCATCAACCTAAGATTCATTGTGTGCTTATTTAGATCTTACAATGAGTGATAGATAAGATGATCAAAACAACGATACCAAGGTTTACTTAATAGTAAAGATTGAGAAAACATAAAGTGGTCAAACTTGTACAATCTAGCTTGATGATCAACCTTTCCAATTACTACAATAGCATACCGGTATTTTTCTTGTCGATAACAACATATTTGGTGGTAAACTCAACATTTTTCCTTCACTTGAATAATTGATCTAATAAATTAATAGTAATTTTGGAGATAAATTTAGAACATGGAGAATTTTATTAAACATGGCATTCACCATCTCAATAGACCCTTTTCCTTCAACATTAAGAGGAGTTTCTCTCCACATGAAAATATGGTAAAAATATGGTGTGCTACTATTTGTGAGAGTTTGAAATGGAGAACTCGATTGATTGTATGGTTTTAGGTGCGTGAATTCATAATCCTTTCATTTTATTGATCCAATAGTATTGTAAAAAGAGCATTGTATGTCCGAGAGGGACCAAGATGCATTTTTTCGATATCATCTTCCAATTATGTTATTTACTTAAAATATTGATGTACATCATGGCGCAGCTTTACCATAATGTTATGTTGTGGAGGTTGTTTTCATGTGTGGAAGTGTTGAATATTGTACACTAAAAGTATTGTACATTATCCACTATTTTTCCGGGGTTTGGGGCGGGTCGGGCCCCAAGTGGGAGTTCAGGGGCATAGCCCCAAGAAAAAAATTACCTTGAAAAATGTGCCTAATATCTCAAGAAATGTGCTCTTCTCATATGGGTGGTATTTTTGACCCATATGTTAATGGAACAGATTTTAGCCCATGGTTTTGGTACCCACGGTATTGTAGAACTTATTAAGCGCTTTCTATTTATGTTCTTTTGTTCATATGTCAAGGTTGAGGTTACATCAAAGAGGTGTGTGAGTTCAAGTGTGAATTTAGGAGAGTTTGTTAAGAATAGCTCCAAATAGATATGGATATTGTATTGAGAGAGAGGTGACTTGTAATAAAATTTGAGCAATTTATTCTTAGTGGATGTAGCCCAAATTGGGTGAACAATGTTAAATATTGTCTCTATATTGTGTTCTTTTATTTTCTACACTTTTATTTTAGATATGTAATATTTTTACATATTAATTTCTACTATTGTGATTCTCGTGTGGGATTGTTCCACATATTTTATCCCTTATTTCCTAACACATAATAATTGTAATATTATTTTTCTTTCCATTTCCATTTTCCTTTACCTTTGTCTTGACTTTGAATGGAATGTTACTTTGTTGATTAATTTCCCTTACGATCAGGTTGTGTTTTACCCTTTTCCGTCGCATGGACCTTGAATTTTCAAATTTTAGGTAGTGGACTCACATTACAACAATGATTATCAATTCTTATTGCTTAGTACCTCCAAGTCGAGATATCACCAATAAAAATTAATTTTTCCTTCTCTCTGGAGTTTGTCACATAGCTTATCAAAAATTAGTACCACATATCTTGTGCCCATAGAATCTCAAATTTAGTTTCCCATCTTTAGCAAGAAGTCTCAATACTTTCAACTTAGTGACCAAATCCTCAATATGAGGAAATTTATTTGGGATAAGAGTTAAAAATTCATGTTCTAATTGGAACTCCCACACTTTACTATATTTACTGAATATATTTTTCAATATAATCCAAATTTTATAATGATCCATTTCACCCTTGAAGTGAAACTTGATTTTATGAGACAATCGATTAACCTATAATACCACAAGCTTTTTCATGCCTATTTTTTCATTTTTTACATTTAACAATGTCGAGAGGTGTAGATTCTTCACTCATTACAATATGGTAAATTCATTTACTAAGAACTACATCAGTAATATATATTATCCAAATGAATTAGATTTATGGTTATCACGGATCTCCCACCTTATCCCTATGTAGAGAACTTTAGGCGGGCGGGTTTTGAACATGTAGTCTTCAGTGTCATGGGCCCGAGTATTTCACCAATTATTCTATCTCACTTCGTCATAGATATGGATATGGCCACAATGAATCAATGTTATTACATGTGTAATATAATCGAAATTAGAACCATTGATAATTTTATCCTTATGACATCTCGTAATGAGTAATAAAAAAATTGGTCAAAAATAGCCCAATTTGTTTTTGATTTTTTTCAAAAATAGCATTTAAAATGATCACCTCCATGAGAAAATCAGAATGGTATAATTTTATAGGTGAAAATTTTCATAAAAAACAATTCCTAGAAAATGAGCCCAAAAAAGCATAGTTATATGAAAAAATCGTGAAAATTGAAGTAGCAATTAAAATAATCATCTCAAAGAGAAAATAATAATGATGTAGGTCCCCAAAAAGTAAATTTTTAAAAATAAAATGTATTGTTGAAATCACGTGAAAATGTTATTTTGTAGCCTGTTTACCCAAAACTTAATCAAAATTACAAAATTCCACCCAATTAAAAATATGTCTCCCTCTTCTAATATGCCAAACACACCTAACACACTTCTTTTCCTCTGCGAATGTCAAAAATAGCATTTTCCAACTATAACTAAACCAATTATTTTTCCAAAAATAGAGATCTAGATTGTAACTAAACAAAATACTAGACCGAAACTCGAGACTAAATAGAGTATATTCACTTAAACTATAATAGATATTTTGTACTAAATCGACTAGGGTTCTATAGTGAAACTACTAGAAAAATAAAACCAAAACTATAATAGTAATTCCATATATAAACAAGACTTTGCTAAACTTCCAAATAAACCCAAATAATTCACTAGGTCAAGGAATGTTTGTTTTGTAGGCTCTCTAATATACTTATCTCATTCATAAATAGTTAATTTTACCAATGTTTAAGGCCATACTATAAAGGATTCCACCATTCCCATAAATGCACTATCTTGTCTCCAATGTACATAGAGAGTAAGTTCTAAGGGCTAACAACTTACCAAGGCACAACAAAAAAACAAATGTTCCAAAGGCTCCCTATCGACAAAAAAACTATGTGCTTTCTATACACCATGAGCTACATGGAATTAAATTTTTATACATATTGTTGTATCATGTATTATCTATTAGGGTAGTACCACTCACACCATAGATCGGAAAATTTATTACCACTTTTTCAAAAATGAAATCTCTTGAGGTTTTAAACCACCAAAACATAGTTCTACCTAAGGGATATCTAAAAACAAAATATAAACCTTTAGTACCCCACCACTTTCACCAATTTATAATCAACCTAAATCCTACGAAGGGAAATGTGAGAGCATAATATTGGTTTGTTAGAATAGACCACTAGATCTGGGTAGAAATTATAAATTAAAAGATGAAAAATTTTACTTCAACTAAAAATCTATAGAAAACTATAAATCTTATCTAGATATATACAAAAATATTGGAAAACATTATATCCAATCAGAAACTCTTATGTAGGATGAGGTGGGTCTTATATTGTTACGATACTTTATTACGGTTAGATGAAATCCATAGAATAAGGACAACTCTCTTTAATAATAAATACCACACACACCGGTTGTATGCTATTATAAAGAAAATTGAAGAGGCTAGGGTTAGGGTTTAGAGAGTAGTTTGTAAAGAAAAACTTTAAAAATAATATTAATATTAGAATTCAAATAATTCAATAACTTGGTTATTACCCTTCTCTATTAAGATTTGGATAAGTGTGCACTAATGGATGAACTATCCATGTATTAAATTATAAGTAATATTACAAATGTGTGTTAAAATCATACAATAGAGTATATAAATTAACTACAATAACACGAAGGTCATTTAAATGTTGTAATTTTATGAGTTATAAAGCTTGTGCAATATTTTGTATAATTTTGTATTAAAAAAATGTAACATTCTAATAGTGGGAAAAGGAGAGTAAAGGACTCATTGGAATACCAAGCATCTGGCACAAATTTGGTTATGGTCCCCATTGAAAAAGCCACTTTAGACAAAAACCCTTAGAGATTCACATGAAAATATACCATAAGATATATATTTGAACACGAATTGAAATAAATAGCATAAGCACATCTTTATTTTATTACTCATATGAATAAAACACACAAAACAATAGCTAATAATTTAGTCTCAATAATACATTTCAAAAGGTTGCAGACCGAGCCTACTTATCATCTCTCTCTTTTATTTCAATAAACTCATGACTCTAATATTTTTGTAAGCTACCTTCCTAAGGTAGTTGGGATTTATTTATATAGGCATACAATCCACCCAAAGCTACATTGGACTTTGTTACTAAAAACCTAAAATTATGCAATATTACAAAGATAAGGCCCAAATGACCCATCTCGGTTTATACAAAACATTTATGATGTAGGCTTAACTTTGTAGATATTTGTAGATTTAAACAACATCCTAGACATTGTTCCACAACTTTATATAGTACTTTCATAGCTTCTAAATAGACATGTATTATTTTGTGGCTTCATCTAGTACTTCACAACTTTCAAACAAACTTGTAATATTCTACACTTCATCTAATACTTCATAGCTTCCAAACATACTTGTAGTATTCCACAACTTCATCCAAGTACTTTTAGATTCTATATAGGCTTGTGTGGTCTCAATAAACTTGTGTGCCCTACCCTCAACACAACATACCATAAAAAATGTACCACAAATTACTCTAACTATTTTTTGGTTGGTACATGATATCTTGTGAATTTGTATCCTTGGCCATCATACACCTTGGGTAATTTTGAAAATTTGAGAACCTATTTAAGTGAGTTGGTCTTCTAAATTATGTTTTGAGAAACATATATAGCACTCAACTAATTTGTATCCTCACTATTATTTCCTTTCCATTTGACCAGATACTCATTAAACTCCTTGTTGATAATTTTCTTGATTCTAGTGTTGATCACTCTGTGTACTTCTCCATCCACCTTTTCTAGCATTTGTGGTCTCCATCTTTTACATTTTCATGAACTTCACAATATGTATGCAAATCCACCACATTGAGTATATTTGAGATATTGACGTCAAATGTAAGTTCCATATCGTGCGTTTTTTTGTAAACTTCTTCAAAATATTATATTTCCCTATTTTATTCTACTTTAACTTATTATAGGTACCCTTACGAAAACTTTCTTTTCACAAATGGAAAAATACCAAATATCCAAACTCAAATTCAAATCCCTTATTTTTTCATCTATGTACTTCTTATATTGTGCTTTCATCTTTGTTAACTATTTTTGTACTTGTAACATTCCCATTTTAAGACTTTAGAAACAAGGGGAAAAATTATACATAATGTTCTATGTTCTAAATAATCATAACTTAGAACACACATTCCATGCCAATCAATCTCATAACAGATAACCATATGTAGTTGTAAATGACTCGGTGAGCTACCGATCTCTCATTTCATGACTCGATTAACAATTGATCTCTCATGTTAACTTAAGTATTAAATACTTAATGTATACCAAGTATACTTGGTTCTCTTACCCTATTCTGGGTACTGAGTGTTCTATTTAAGAAACCTATCTGAATATTTGTTACCAATATTCATCTAAAATCACATTCCTTAAACTAGGTGACATAGGACAACGCAACTAGTAGCTTGTGATACTTTGGCCAAAGATTTCCAACATATTGTTCATGTTACTATTCCTAGATGGCATACTCATCTAATCGGAATACGTCCTTCACCCCACTCATTTGTTATCTAGAATGGTCTTCACGACTTCAGTCAGTCCACTTGTCCAAGGTTTGACCCTAACGCAAGTTAGTGACATAATTTAGAATAGGGAATCACTCACGATGACCTAGGGTATATAGACATACCCAATCGACCTAAGTCGATTGGATGTGCCTAGTTATCCTAAGTCATTGTGAGTCACTTCCTATGCTAAATCATAACTCTAATCTGACCTAGAGAGAAACTAAGTTCAAGTATAAATTTGGGTAGGTCTAGATGAACCAATGCTAAAGGGTGTTGTAACATGTCAACTACAACCCTGTATCCTCATGAATACCCAAGTCTTCATGAAGGTACATTTATGCAATTGGCGTGTGCCAACATCCGATAGAACCACTTCATCATGATGTACACACCTCATAGAGGTCATTTCCACTTAATTATTTTAGGATTAAGATTCAAATTATTTAAACCTTATATAACCCTAATTCTAACAACCTTTAAGGTTTCCATCCCTATTTGAGTTGGTTAAATAATATGGAACTTCATAGACTAATGATTGCTTTATGTTCAATTAAATTTTTCTTAACATGTAATTAATTGAAAATAGAATCAACATCTATCATATGATTTAATTAATGTGTCTCAACCATTCAAGGAATGTATAAGAACCAAAATAGGTTATGATATAAAAGACTTCATAAATATGAAGTCTAAATGGTTATCAAACACATATACCATTCGTTTATTTTTTATCCTTTTGAGAAGAGGAGAACCTTCCTCATTATGGTTAAGTATTAGGATTTATTATACCCATATCCAATTCACACATCCTGATATTATAAATATACGTTCATTGCATCATAATCAACCATACAATATTAAGTAAAGAACATCAATACATACAACTTAATAAATTGCATTAAAGTAAGGGAAATTATACTAATTCTTGTTCATCCAAACACTTCAATACATCAAATATAAGGATCCAATCAAATATGAATGACAACATCAAGGATATGATTATAGATTTTCCTTCTTATTATGAACAAGATAATAGACTTAATCAATTTAAGTAACTTCAGTATTTTCAATTCATCAAAATAAAATACACATCTTACAAAACTTATGCATTACTGACATATTTCATGTCAATTAGCATCAATGTCATTTAGGAATACAACTTTTCTTCCTTTAGTACATTTCAATATTAAATCAGAATTCTCTATAATGGTCCAAACTTATAATTCAACCAATACATCATAAAATTTATTGCCTTCCTTTATTACTTACGAAGTCCATCTACAAAAATTGCTAGCACAAGTTAGTTCATTGAACTGAGCATGATAAGAACCAAGCATTAAAATGAAATGCTTTCAACTAATTGTTTCATTAAACTAACTCTGCTTTAATGAAACAGTGAAGTCAAGTAGATAAATAAATCATAGTAATAACAACGATAAAAGAAGAACAATTAATCGATTTGAATAACATTCAAATAAATGTTATGATGTATTCAACAATCTATAGTATGTTATCGATAAATACAGTTCCATCCAATACACTTATCTCGTGTCAAATAAAAGTACCTTCTAATTATTTCCTTCACAAATCATCTTAATTAGAAATACAATGTAAATAAGAGTCTCACACATAAAATGTGGCATCCTAAACCCAAATACAAGGCATAGCCTAAATTTTTCAAGTTAGACCATATATCAACATTAGGATAGAATTTACTCAATGTACAAAGATCTCACATTAGTCTTCTATCACAAATATTAAAATCCTTAACACAAGTCAAGAGAACAAGCAAGTAGCAATGACGACTACTCAAGGCATTAAGGATAGTAGTGCAACTGATCCAATTAAATCTAATGACTAGATTTACCCAAAAGAAGAAGGACTCTATGATGAAACAATAAGAGATTCCTATATAATTTGGTTAGCCCGAATCCCCATACACTACTTCAGAGAAGAGAACACAACCCATATCATCCTATTATTTCCAAAGGGGAAGTGTTCAGAATTCACCTCAAAGACTGAAAGAGAAGGAGTCAAATGCCATGATCAGAAGGGAATTCTAACATTCTAACACATGGGAAGAAGGTCACAAAGGACAATGCAGACCATTCACTACTTCCCAAACTCCTTTAAAAGAGAAGACACATATAAGAAGAGATTAAGTAGAATGTGCGATCACATGTTGTGGTTGAAACATATTTAAATATGGTTTCCCATCATTGACAACCAACAACTGTGATATTAAACCCATATCAAAAAGGAGATGCAATGAAAAAAATTTAAAATGCCATACTGATAATTATAGTCTCCAAGACATTCAAGGACGTCAAAGTTTCAGTCAAGATCCATACAATGACCAATTCCTCCAAGATGGAAGTAACAATCGGTGAGATAAAATCTCAATCAAATCCTCACATAGGTGAGAAAAATACAACCTATGAAAGGAAAGAGAAGGTTCCTTCACGATTCGATACCAAGAAGGTACAACCCAAGATCAACATAGCTTAGCTACAGGTGTATAAACTATCAACAAAATTATTCCCTCCAATCTTGCTCAGAGATCAAAGAATGGAAGAGTCCAGAAAACCCCTTATTCGAACCAATTTTGATAGTTCAAAAATCAAGAAATGACAACCGCAAGTTCAAGAAGCATCCTTAAAGTTCACGATATCCCAATTAAGAGGGGTTTAACAAGTTTACTCAAGCAATATACTCAAGAGATTAACCCAGTTCAGGGACAGTTAAACAAAAACCAACAACATCTACTTCGATAGGGAAGAAGACAAAGATGAACAAAATAAAGAAAGCTCAAACAGAGCTACAAGAGTAACCCAACATCGACTCCAAAAAATCTGACCCTCATAATGTCCCCAACCAATAGGACCTCACCTATGTAACCTTTAGTTCAATACTCAAGAACTTAAGAAACATAGTATACATATAAGATCAGAAGAAAGACTTCAAACACGGGAATCCCCAACACGAAAGCCTCAAAATCAAAGTTCCCATGAAAACAAATAACCCATAGTTTCCTTAAAAGAACCAAATTCAAGTACTCAGTTTAAACTGAAAAGTTTAAAGAAGTTATAAAAACTTCACTCTTGTTTTTATACAAGAAGAACCCACAAAAATAAAGATTCCAAACATCCAATAACTACCCAACTTCCATCACATACCGAATCCAAAGAACAAATAGAGTATATAGAGAGTTCAAGAAGAAGGCACGCATTTACTATTTCAAAAAACAAATTTGAGCTCACAACTCAGAATCCAAGCATGCATATTCATACAATTCCAACAAGAGAATCATAACTTCCACAAAACAAAGAAGTGACAATGAAGGGTATTCATTTACCTTCTGACAACCCAAACTACCACTTGGTTCGAAACTTGAAGCACATATTATTTCCATAAAAATCCATTTTCAAATAGATAAGAAAGAATCATGCATGTACTTCATTACTCATATCACCACAAGATTTAAGGTGGGTTTCAACATCAAATAAATAGGAAAAAAACTCAATGACTTCCTTTCCAAGAAGAGATTCCTCAATCAGAGAATACAAAAATAATCAAGCAAGGAAACCAAATAACCATCATAGAAATAAAAACCCATTTATCTCAAGAGAGAAAAGTTGTTTTAATGAAGACACTTAGAGAAAATCAGAACAACTTAATGGATAGATCCTATCATACCTGATAGTGCTTCTATCGGTTCAAAGAAGATTTCCAGCCGAGCCTTCACAACTCCTTATTCTCCAAACAAAATCAACAACCAAAAAATTCTTCCTCAAATTCCTCATATACCTCCATTAGATCAAAAATATTCCAAGAGAGTTAAAAATAGCAACAAATTGAAAATAGAACTGTTGGTTCAAAGAACCAAATAGCTTCATCTAGAGAAAAAATCAGAATGCATGAAAGACCAAAAACTCCCAACAAATCCACTTGCATGGTTTCCAAGGCGGTTTACTCACCAAAAACGATGACAATTAATGTCATTAATTTCCAGTCTCCCACCTAAATCTCCATGCCACCACCATCCAAAATTGGCAAGTCCAAATTCAAAGAGAACATGCATTTTTAAATTTAGAGATGGTACCAACTAGGATCACCTATAGTTTTCATGCCCCTATCAAACTGACAATATGCAATTATTTAAATTCAAAAATAAAATCAAATAAATGACTTAGGAACCATTGCCATGCCTTCAACATTTTATACAAACCCTTAGGTCCCCTTCTATCCTCACATTAGTTTAGGATAGATATCATTAGCTTAGGGTATGACCTTAGGTTAGTTTAGAAAATATTTACCTTAGGTTATCTTCATATTGCCTTAGGTAATTTTTCCACCTTAGGATAAGACATTCTTTCTACCAATATAGTAGTAGGTGATAGGTTAGAAATATACCTATCATCACCTTAGGTTATTTCCAAATCCCTAACTTAGAAAACATACAACTTAGGTTAGGATTAACAATATTAGAGTAGGCATAGATATATGGTAGATTTGACTTACCTTAGGTTAGAATCCTGTTAGGATAGGTCTTATAGATCTAAGACTTAGGCTTTACCCTCAATAGTTCTGAAGTGGGCCTCATTACAACTTACACCATTCAAATTACCGTAAAAGTTAACAAGAAGATCTAAGCACACAAATTACAGTAGAATTCACAACATGAACTTCCAAGAAGATCAATGAAATTGTAAACCTACAAAGGCTCGCCTTTTGTTTCCTTCAACCTCTAAATGTCATTTTGTCGTAAAAATCAAGTAAGAATAATTAAAACATACCTTGGATCAATGGAATTGATCCAAGGTTTCATTATTATATAAAGATAAATTTGCAAACAACTTTACTAGTTTACAACCTTACTTACCTCAAACAAAATGAATTCCTTGCAAGCAATAGTATTTCAGCAATTGAATCCAAGAAAAGAAATAATTTATCCATGGCAATCATGATTTCAACAGTTAAAATAATACACCTTCTTAGGAAAAATCACATGTCAACACTTGCATTGCAAAGAGGAGAAGTTAACAGTTTATCAAAGGTGTTACATACTTCCCTCCTAAAAAGAATCATCATCTCGATGATTAACTTATTTAAACAAATTTGCATCAAGGACAATCCATTTATTAACTTTCTTTTCACATGTTCATAACATTTCTAGATTTAAAATTTTCCAAAATCAGCATTTACGTAGTGTTTATTTCAAACAATGAAATATCTGTCCAAAATTGGCAGATTTATTGTCATAAAAGAATAAAATCACAAATTTTATCAGTCAACAAAATTAATTCTATCCAAATAAATATGGAAAAGTAGTTTTCATATCTTCCAGATTTTCCCAGTTTGTATTATCCCTTTTAAACTAGTGCAATCAAGTAGTTTCCAAAGCACTCGTATAGGCTTAACCATGATTATTCCTGGGTCTTGGACCTGCAAGGAATTCCAATTTAACACATGTGAAAAATCTGAAACATATTTCTTAAGTAAATAAATATGAAAAACATCATGCATTCATGACAAAGCAAAGGGTAATGCAAAATGATAAGCTGCATGTTTGATTACTTCAACAATTTTAAAAGGTCCCACATAACGAGGTGATAACTTGGCATCCTTGCCAAAAGTTATAGAACTCTTTTTCAGTTTAACCCAAAGAAAGGCCTTCTCACCAAGTTCAAATTTCCTATCAACCCGCTTCAAGTCAAAGCATAACTCTTTTACCTATCTCGCTACTTCTTTCAAGCATTCACAAATCATTTTAACTTGTTGTTCCATTTCCATAAGGATTTCAAGTCCAATTACCTCTCTATCCTCAATGTTGTCCCAACTAATAGGGGTTCTACATTTTCTTCTCGTATAATGCTTCGAAAGGTGCCATCTTTAGAGAGGTGTGATATGTGTTATTGTATGCAAACTCAACTAATGGAAGGTACTCTTCCCATTTATATTGTTGATCCATACAATACATTCTTAACATATCCTCTAAAACTTGATTAACTCTTTCAATTTGTCCATCCGTTTCTAGATGATACGCAGAACTGAAATTTAGCTTAGTTCCTAGAGCTGCGTTAAGTGTTTACCAAAATCTTGAAGTCATTCTTGGATCTCTATCAGATATGATTAATTCAAGTACTCCATGTAATCTGAAAATCTCATGAACAAACTTTTATGCTAAAACAGGTGAATCGTCCTTAAGATTACCAAAGAATAAAGTGTGCTACTTTTGTTATTTTATCTACAACAACTGAATAACATCATGCTTATTTCTTGACATAGGCAACCCTTGTAAAAATCCATGTTTATCACTTGCCATTTGTACTACAAGATGTCTGTGAGGATACAATAAACCACTAGATGCATATGTTCACTTTAACACATTGACATTCTAAGCAATGTTTCACAAACTCAATTACATCCTTTTTCATCCCCTTCTAGAAATATTGTTGTTTTATATCAGCAAGCATCTTTGTAGTACCAAGGTTTTAAGAAAAATGTGAATTGTGAAATTCAACTAATAAATTATTTCTTAAATCCTTTAGAAAAGGTACATAAACTCTATTTTCAAATCGTGAGATTCCTACATTACCAAAGTGAAAACCTTTTAGATCTACAAAGCAAGTGTTGTTCTTATTTGTTAACAATAAGAATCAGATTCCATAACACTCTTTACTTCATCCTTGAACTGAGTTCTCAATGTTATAAGAGAAGAAATGTGCTTCCTACGACTTAGAGCATCAACTACCCTATTCTCATTACCTTTAATGTAACTTATGTCAAAATCATATTGAGATAAAAAATCTAACCATCTTCCTTGCCTTACATTCAAATTTGGTTGAGTAAAAATATACTTCAGTCCAAGATGATAAGTTTTTAATTCAAAAGGTTTACCAAGTAGGTAATGCCTCCAAACTTGAAGTGCATGAATAATGGTAGCAAGCTCTAGATCATGTGGAGGATAATTCAGCTCATGTAACTTAAGTTTTCTACTTTCGTAAGCTATGACATGATCATTTTGTAATAGAATACCTCTAAGACTTTCCCCAGACACATTAGTTACAACAAAGAAAGTCTCCATTAGGGTCAGGTACAGCCAAAATAGGTGTTGAAGTCAACTGATCCTTCAAAATTTTAAATGTAGATTCACATTTCTCATTCCACACAAATTTCTTATCCTTTTTCTGCAATGAAATTATTGGTGTAGAAACTTTGGAGAAATATTTAACAAATTTCCTATAGTAACCAAAGAAGAACCTTGAAGCTTCTAACTTCATGTACATTCTTTCTTTGCAGCAGGCCACTCTGTTATAGCTACAATTTTAGAAGGATCTACAACTATTCCATCTTTGCTTATAACATGACCCAAATAGTGTACTTTTGTGTCATAGAATGAACATTTAGATAACTTACCAAATAACCATCTTTTTCTCAAGATTTCCAAGACTATCTTCAAATGCTCATGGTGTTCTTCAATACTTTTAGAATATATGAGAATGTCGTCCAAGAATATAAGCACAAATTTGTCCAAGTATTCTTGAAAAATATTGTTCATTAAATTCATAAAAGTTATGGGTGCATTTGTTAATCCAAAAGGTAAAACTATGAACTCATAATGTCCATACCTTGTTCTAAAAGTTGTTTTATGAATGTCCTCATCCTTAATTCATAAATGATGATATCCCGATCAAAGATCTATCTTAGAATATAATAATGCTCCATGCATCTGATCAAATAGATCATCAATTCTAGGAAGTGGATATTTATTCTTAATTGTTGCCTTGTTTAACATTCTATAATCAATACACAATCTAAGTGTTCCATCTTTCTTTTTCACAAAAATTACCAATGCTCCCCAAGGTGAAACACTTAGTCTAATCAAACCTTTAGACAAAATTTCTTACAACTATGTCTTAAGCTCTACCAATTCAATAGTAGTCATTTGATAAGGTGCCTTAGAAATAGGTTCAGTTCCAGGTTTGATTTCAATTGTGAAGTCAAATTCCCTTTTGGGTGGAAGACTTGGTAATTCCTCTAGAAACACATCACTGTAATTTCATAACAGCGGGTAATGTTCTAAGAGATCACTATTTCTTCAGTAGATTCTGAAATTTTTACTGCATACAAGATACAACCCTTATTTTTGGCCTTTTTAAGTTGTATAGCCAACAATTTCCTGACTGAAATTTCACATTTTACACCCCGAATCTTTGTTGTTTTATGCAGGTCATCTAAAAACTAATATGTTTTTCAAAACATTCCACTTTTTGCTTTATGCTCATCTATCCAATTAACACCTATGATTACATCATAAGACCCCAAAGGAGTAACATAAAGATCAACTTCTATGGAAAAACTAGGTAAGTCAAGGATTGCTTTAAAAAGATACATATTAACTCAGATGAACAAAGATTATTCCCATAATGTACTGGTCCCATGATTTATCTATTTTTCCAGCTTTTCTTTTTTTTAATTCCGATGCTAATTAACTAAAAAAACATTCAATAGCTCTCATATCAAAAAGAATAGTTACAGGTTATGTCAAATAACTTACCCGGAACTTCTATGGGTGTGACTTACTTTTCAACTTGTTTGTCAGCTACTGCAGCGTGTATCTTATGCTGTTGATTACAGTCATCCCTTTTCAAAGGACATTGGTTCATGTAATGATCCTTGCCACAATTGTAACAGCCTCCTATAGGTCCCTTTTTAGGCTCAAATTTATTCCCAGCCTTAAAGTTATCATTCTGACCTCCATAGGACTTTTGTTTGTTATTATTGTTCTTGACAAAGTTATTGCATACATTAGCAACAGCTTATTTGTTGTTGTTTTCTTATTATTATCAGCAAAGAACTTACTTTTCATACCAAAATTCTTCCATGGTCCTTTCTTAGGTGTCAGTGATGATGAAGAGGAGTTTGGAACTTTCTTTCTTACTTCCTCCTTATGAGCATAAATTACCTTTAATTTTTATTCCTACCTTATGGATTTTTCAACAACCCCTTCCATAGTGGTTGGGATGTGAACATCTACCTCTCCCCTATAATGGGATTCAATCCCATGATAAACTTATGTATCCTGAACTTCTTGTCAGTTTGATACTGAGGTACATACTTAAGGAGTTTAGTAAACCTCCCAAGATTTTGTTATTGTTGAATTTCCTTTTGTTAAGTTCTGAAATTCAGTCATTTTCTGATCATAGTAAATTTTTTGGCATCCATCATTGCCTAAAATAACTTTTAAATTGATCCCAAGTAATATTAGTTTCATCAATATTCAACTCGGCTTTAATGTTGTCCCACCATGAAGATGCTTCATGGGAAAGTTGATATGCTCCCCATATTGCCTTTATTTCCTCTAAGAAGTTCCTTATTGCAAAGTACTTCTCCATTTCACTAAGCCAATTATTAGCTCCATCTCCCAATGTGGTGCTATCAAACTTAGGTGGACTTATCCTTTTTATATCATTACTGAGTTCAGCTTCCAAGATTTCCTTTTTATTTTCTCGGTCGATCCAAAGATGTTTACATTGTTATTATCAACACCCAAATTTCCCAAATTGGCGTTGTCCATAGGAGGTGGCTGATTGTTATTACCAACATCTTCTTCCTCCTCATTTCCCATTACTTGTTGTTCAAGTATAGTCAAATGATCTCTTGTGTCCAATAGGGCAGCAAGGATCTCATCGAGTTTTTGGGCAATTCTTTGCTTCTCCACCAGGTGGTGGGTTGTTTGCAACATTTCCTCTTATCCTAACCATTTTCTGTTAACAAGAAAATTTAAGTTTTATTAGATTATGGACACAATAGGTCCAAGAGTTGTAACCTTCAACTCTGATACCAAGATGTAACATTCCCATTTTAAGACTTTAGAAACAAGGGGAAAAAAATATACATAATGTTCTCTGTTCTAAATAATCATAACTTAGAACACACATTCCATGCCAATCAATCTCATAACAGATAACCATATGCAATTGTAAATGACTCGGTGAGCTACCGATCTCTCATTTCATGACTCGATTAACAACCGATCTCTCATGTTAACTTAAGTATTGAATACTTAATGTATACCAAGTATACTTGGTTCTCTTACCCTATTTTGGGTACTGAGTGTTCTATTTAAGAAACCTATCTAAATATTTGTTACCAATATTCATCTGAAATCACATTCCTTAAACTAGGTGACATAGGACAACACAACCAATAGCTTGTGATACTTTGGCCAAAGATTTCCAACATACTGTTCATGTTACTATTCCTAGATGGCATACTCGTCTAATCAAAATACATCCTTCACCCCACTCATCTATTATCTAGAATGGTCGCACACGACTTGATCACCACTTGCCCAAGTTTTAACCCTAACGTAGGTTAGTGACATAATTTAGAATAGGGAATCACTTGCGATGACCTAGGGTATATAGACATACCCAATTGACCTAACCTAGGGTATATAGACATACCCAATCAACCTAAGTTGATTGGATGTGCCTAGTTATCCTAAGTCATTGTGAGTCACTTCCTATGCTAAATCATAACTCTAATCTAACCTAGAGAGAAACTAAGTTCAAGTCCAAATTTGGGTAGGTCTAGATGAACCAATGTTGAAGGGTGTTGCAACATGTCAACTACAACCCTGTATCCTCGTGAAGACCCAAGTCTTCACGAAGGTACAGTTCTGTAGTTGGCATGTGCCAACATCCGACATAACCACTTCATCATAACGTACACACCTCAAAGAGGTCATTTCCACTTAATTAGTTTAGGATTAAGATTCAGATTACAACAACCTTACATAACCCTAATTCCAACAACCTTTAAGGTTTCCATCCTTATTTGAGTTGGTTAACTAATATGGAACTTCATAGACTAATGATTGCTTTATGTTCAATTAAATTTTTCTTAACATGCAATTAATTAAAAATAGAATCAACATCTATCATATGATTTAATTAATGTGTCTCAACCATTCAAGGAATGTATAAGAACCAAAATAGGTTCTGATATAAAAGACTTCATACATATGAAGTCTAAATGGTTATCAAACCCATATATCATTCGTTTATTTTGCATCCTTTTGAGAAGAGGAGAACCTTCCTCATTATGGTTAAGTATTAGGATTTATTATACCCATATCCAATTCACACATCCTGATATTATAAATATACGTTCATTGCATCATAATCAACCATACAATATTAAGTAAAGAACATCAATACATACAACTTAATAAATTGCATTAAAGTAAGGGAAATTATACTAATTCTTGTTCATCCAAACACTTCAATGACATCAAATATAAGGATCCAATCAAATATGAATGACAACATCAAGGATATGATTATAGATTTTCCTTCTTATTATGAACAAGAGAATAGACTTAATCAATTTAAGTAACTTCAGTATTTTCAATTCATCAAAATAAAATACACATCTTACAAAACTTATGCATTACTGACATATTTCATGTCAATTAGCATCAAGGTCATTTAGGAATACAACTTTTCTTCCTTTAGTACATTTCAATAATAAATCAGAATTCTCTATAATGGTCCAGACTTTTAATTCAACCAATACATCATAAAATTTATTGCCTTCCTTTATCACTTACGAAGTCCATCTTCAAAAATTGCTAAGACAAGTTAGTTCATTGAACTAGCATGATAAGCACTATGCCTTAAAATGAAATGCTTTCAACTAATTGTTTCATTAAACTAACTCTGCTTTAATTAAATAGTGAAGTCAAGCAAAAAAATAAATCATAGTAATAACAACGATAAAAGAAGAACAATTAATCAATTTGAATAACATTCAAATAAATGTCATGATGTAATCAACAATCTACAACATGTTATCAAATAAATGTAGTTCCATCCAATACACTTATCCATATAAAATAAAAATACCTTCTAATTATTTCCTTCACAAATCATCTTAATTAGAAATACAATGTAAATAAGAGTCTCACACATCAGATGTGTCATCCTAAACCCAAATGTAAGGCATAGCCTAATTTATCAAGTTAGACCATATATCAACATTAAGATAGAATTTACTCAATGTACAACATCTCACATTAGTCTTCTATCACAAATATTAAAATCCTTAACACAAGTCAAGAGAAAAAGCAAGTAGCAATGACGACTACTCAAGGCATTAAGAAAAGTAGTGCAACCGATCCAATTAAATAAAATAACAAGATTTACCTAAAATAAGAAGGCCAACTGTGGTGAAATAGTAAGAGCTTCCTATATAATTCAGATAGCCTGAATCCCCATACACTACATAAGAGAAGAGAACACAATTCATAGCATCATATTATTTCCAAAGGGGCACTGGTCAGACTTCACCTCCAAGACTGAAAGAGAAGGATTCAAATGTCATGGTCATAATGGAATTCTGACATTCTAACACACGGGAAGAAGGTCACAAAGGACAATGCATACCATTCACTACTTCCCAAACTCCTTTAAAAGAGAAAACACATATAAGAAGAGATTAAGTAGAATGTGTGATTGTTGTGGTTGAAACAGATTTAAACATGGTTTCCCATCATGGACAACCAATGACTGTGATATTAAACTCATATCAAAAAGGAGATGCAATGAAAAAAGTTGCAAAACACCATGCGGGTAATTACAGTCTCCAACAATCACTCAAGGATGTCAAATTTTCAGTCAAGATCCATAGACTAACCAATTCCTCCAAGATGGAAGTAAAACAATCAACGAGATAGACTCTCAATCAAATCCTCATAGAGGTGAGAAAAATACATCCTATGAAAGGACAGAGAAGGTTCCTTCATGATTCGATTCCAAGAAGGTACAGCCCAAGATTGACATAGCTTAGCTACAGGCATACAAACTATCAACAAAATTATTCCCTCCAATCTTGCTCAGAGATCAAAGAATGGAAGAGTCCATAAAACCCCTTATTCAGAATTGATTTTGATAGTTTAAAAATCAAGAAACAGAAACTGCAAGTTCAAGAAGCATCCTTAAAGTTCATGATATCCCAATCAGGAGGGGTTTAACAAGTTTACTCAAGCAATATACTCAAGATATTAACCCAGTTCAGGGACAGTTAAACAAAAACCAACAACATCTACTTCAACCAAGAAGAAGACAACATGAACAAAATAAAGAAATCTCAAACATAGCTACAAGAGTAACCCAACATCGACTCCGACAAATCCGACCCTCATAATGTCCCCAACCAACAGGGCCTCACCTATGTAACCTTTAGTTTAGTACTCAAGAACTTAAGAAACACAATATACATATAAGATCATTTAAAGAAAGACTTCAAACATGGGAATCCCCAACACGAAAGCCTCAAAATCAAAGTTCCCAAGAAACAAATAACCCATAGTTTCCTTAAAAGAACCAAATTCGAGTACTCAGTTTAAACTGAAAAGTTTAAAGAAGTAATAAAACCTTCACTCTTGTTTCTATACAAGAAGAACCCACAAAAATAAAGATTCCAAACATCCAATAACTACCCAGCTTCCATCGCATACTGAATCCAAAGAATAGATAGAGTATACAGAGAGTTCAAGAAGAAGGCACACATTTACTATTTCTATAAACAAATTCGAGCTCACACAACTTAGAATCCAAGCATGCATATTCATACAATTCCAACAGGAGAATCATATCTTCCACAAAATAAAGAAGCAATAGTGAAGGGTATTCATTTACCTTCTGACAACCCAAACTACCACTTGGTTCGAAACTTGAAGCACATATTATTTCCATAAAAATCCATTTTTGAATAGATAAGAAAGAATCATGCATGTACTTCATTACTCATATCACCACAAGATTTAAGGTGGGTGTCAACATCAAATAAATAGGAAAACAACTCAATGACTTCCTTTCCAAGCAGAGATTCTTCAATCAGAGAAGATAGAAAATAATCAAGAAAGGAAACCAAATAACCATCATAGAAATAAAGACCCAATTATCTCAAGAGAGCAAAGTGGTTTTAAATAAGACACTTAGAGAAAAGAAAAGTAGCTTAATGGATAGAGCCTATCATGCCTGATAGTGCTTCTGTCAGTTCGAAGAATATTTCCAACTGAGCCTTCACAACTCCTTATCCAAATGAAATCAACAACCAAAAACTTCTTCCTCAAATGCCTCATATACTTCCATTGGATCAAAAATAGTCCAAGAGAGTTAAAAATAGCAACAAACTGAAAATAGAACTACTGGTTCGAAGAACCAGATAGCTCCATGCAGAGAAAAAATTAGAATGCATGAAAGACCAAACAACTCCCAACAAATCCACTCGCATGGTTTCCAAGGTGGTTTTCTCGCCAAAAACGATGACAATTAATGTCATTAATTTCTAGTCTCCTACCTAAATCTCCACGCCACCGCCATCCAAAATTGGCAAGTCCAAATTCAAAGAGAACATGCATTTTTAAATTTAGAGATGGTGCCAACTAGGATCACCTCCAGTTTCCATGCCCCTATCAAACTAACAGTACGTAATGATTTAAATTCAAAAATCAAATCAAATAAATGACTTAGGAACCATCGCCATGCCTTCAAATTTCCATACAACCCCTTAGGTCGCCTTCTATCCTCACATTATTTTAGGATAGATATCATTATTTTAGGGTATGACCTTAGGTTAGTTTAGAAAATATTTACCTTAGGTTATCTTAATATTGCCTTAGGTAATTTTTCCACCTTAGGATAAGTCATTCTTTCTACCAATATAGTATTAGGTGATAGGTTAGAAATATACCTATCATCACCTTAGGTTATTTCCAAATCCCTAACTTAGAAAACATGTAACTTAGGTTAGGATGAACAATATTAGAGTAGGCATAGATATACAGTAGATTCGGCTTACCTTAGGTTAGAATCCTGTTAGGATAGGTCTTATAGATCTAGGACTTAGGCTTTACCCTCAATAGTCCTGAAGTAGGCCTCTTTCCAACTTACACCATTCAATGTTCTAGAGAAGTTGACAAGAAGATCTGAGCACACAACTTATAGTAGAATGCACAACATGAACTTCCAAGAAGATCAATGAAATTGTAAACCTACAAAGGCTCAGTCTTTTATTTCCTTCAACCTCTAAATGTCATTTTGCCATACAAATCAAGTAAGAATAATTAAAACATACCTTGGATCAATGGAATTGATCCAAGGTTTCATTATTATATAGAGATAAATTTGCAAACAACTTTACTAGTTTACAACCTTACTTACCTCAAACAAAATGGATTCCTTGCAAGCAATAGTATTTTAGCAATTGAATCCAAGAAAAGAAATAATTTATCCATGGCAAGCATGATTTCAATAGTCAAAATAATACACCTTCTTAGGAAAAATCACATGTCAATGCTTGCATTGCAAAGAGGATAAGTTAACAGTTTATCAAAGGTGTTACAATACTTACTTGTGTACTTCTTCCATGTGTTTTACAAAATCCTCTACTTTTGTGCTTCTTTCTCCTTTATGTAGTAAGTATTACAACTCAAATCCTCATGGTTTAATCCCATATATAAATTAAAATTGTGTTCTCCATGTACTTTTATTAACCGAGTTGTTATTAGAAAATTACTCTTGTGCTAGTACCAAGTCCCATGTTCCTAGTTTGTCTCCTACCAAACATTTGAGTAAATCTCCAAGACTTCTATTTATGAATTTCACCTATCCACATGTCTTCGATGATATTTTGAACTCAATTGTATTTTTCTATTCAACTTCTTCCACGATGTCATCAAAAAAATGACCGAAAAACTTTGTATCCTTATCGACACAATATTGTGTGGAAATCCATGCGACCTCACAATCATCTTGAAGAAAATATTTGTGATATGAGTTGCATTAATAGTTCTCCTTCAAGAAATAAAATGTGTGATATTGGGAAAAAAATCCACCATAACATAGATCAAGTTAACTCATGTCTACATTCTAAGAAAACCCAAGTTAAAATCCATTCTTATATCCTCCTAAGGATTTTCTAGTTTGGGAAAACATTAGTATAAGCTAGCATTTAGAGATATTTCTTTGTCCAACTTATATATCCTACATTTCTATACAAATTTCCACACATCTACAAAAATTCTTAGCCAAAATTAATTATCAACTAGTTTTTCTAATGTATAATCCAATATAAATTGGCCTTCTAATCCATCATTGTGTTTCTTGTTAACCAAATTATTTTGCATTAATCCTCTAGGAATAAACAATTATCTTTCTTATAACAATAGGACTTCTTACCAAAAATAGTCCAACCAAGGCATCCTATCAACATGCATGAATGGTGTGCATGTTTCCCACATTGGGTTCAAGTATTCATATTGTATGTACACCTCCTTGAAAAATTTGAAACCCATAACTTGCACTTTCATTTCTATCAATTTTTATCTAATTTCCCTTTGCTAGTAGCATGTGTACAAGCCCAAGTCAAAATCAAGAACACCTTGTAAAGGCAATGCCTGTGGCATAATTTCACACAAGAGGTTCACCTTTTACATTCACCCAAGGTATGAGATTGGATCAGCCCCTATTGGTTTTGGATGTGTCATGATTTCTATACTAAGGTTCACACTTATTCAGCTTTCATTAATACAAACACATTAATACATACGGATGCATAAGAAATAGAAGAATAAAACTTAAGTGTAGAATTGCTTAATATGCATGACTAACTCTTTATCATTCATCTAAATAACCATACAACTATATGGATTACAATCTCCATCTCTCAAAATGATAGTGATCAAATAATTTAATTTAAATTATATTAAATATAATTTCGAGTAATTATTGTCACTAATGATATAAAAATGATAATATTCATTAATATACAAGTTCCAAGTATTCCACGGTGTAAAACTTTAAGCAAATAACATATGTAACTTGGGACGGTGTATCTGTTAGATCTTATTAACAATGATGTCACACTCGGCTTGCAAAGAGTTCTAGGACTCTCGAAATGTTTTGGATAGAAGTGCCTACGGGAGGACAGGATTTCTCGGTGTGTTAGTGTCCATTTTAGGTGCTAGTTTCTATGTGAACAATCAGGATCTAATCTTTTTTTGGGTTTGAGGGTATTCACTCAAATATATGATTTTTCACTCCAAATTTTTTGTTAGGGTTCTGATGGTACCTATAACCTACAAAACAAACCCAAGCTATCTTAACAAGCTCACAAACACATTAGGTCTGAATAAATTATGCAATATGTGAAGTCATACTGACCCCAGTGGTCACCCAATGAGTGAACTAAGTACCAAGCATTTCACTACATTTCATACTCCATGTATTTCTATATTCTTGTGTGTGAAATAATTTCCTTAGGTTTTCACTTGCGCCAATGATGCCAAGATAGAAGACTATAGCTAGCTTTGATGCAAATGTGTGGTATATAATTCAGTACTTCCCCTTCTTATGCAATGTATGTAGCCCAAAATGTATTCCCTTTTAATAGTGGTAATAGTATGTAGATGTAATAGCCCCTTTAATTTCCATCTAGAATAATAGTGAGCATGTTGTGTATATATATGAGTCTCTTGCTTGAATTTTGACACTAGTGACACAAAAGGCTAACCATGAATACAGGATAAGCATGAGAAAATAAATTAGGGTGATTAGAAATGATAAAAATGTGCAAAAAGAGTAAGGAGGACATGATTTCTCAGAATGGACACAAAATCATGGGTGCTAGTGTCTGGAGTGGGCGTTAGTGTCCTAAGACTCGTAAACGACTAATGTGACAAAATAGACAAACATGGATCCCTATGACCTGACTAGAAGTGAATGTAGAACTGAGAGGTGTAGAAGAGATTCATAATAGAAATCAATCAAAGAACATACAAGGACAAGGGAAAGTGTCACCAATGTGTACTTTTCTTACTTAATATTCATGCATATAACAACATATCGATGGCATAGTAAAGTGGTGATACGTGTAAAATTTTGTGTTTCCAAAAACTCCTCTAAACAATGTATCAAGGGGTATTTATACTAATGGGGAATCATCCTTCATCAATTTATCTAACATCTTATATTGACCTTAAAGGACCAATTTACAATGTCTTAACTAACAATCTTAGTGCGGTGTGCATGTAAGATAATGCCAATTCTTATTTTTAGCAAATGCATTATTTCTTAGTTGAACTTATATTGTTGTCACTCTTATATTCTTGTGAACTACCTATCATCTCACTGTTTGCACTCTAAATTTTCTTTTATTTCATGCAACATCTTCTTAATCAATATTTAGAATCCCTATTACTCCTTTATTTCCATCAATAAAATTCTCATGTGTTTGTCTCAAGGTTCTCTTGTTCATTGGTTGGGTGTTGCTTGTCTTGTTTCCACATGCACCAAATGTAGCCTTAACCTTAATCCTTTGTGTGCATGTTATCTAAGTTCCTTCAAAAATGTAGGTGTTTGCCATGTATAAAATTTGTCTTCATTTCGATGTGTGCACGCCAACCCAAAATGTCTTTTGTTTCACCCAATAGAATACCTAGTCAAAAATAATTTACTTCAACAAAATTTGGGCTCAATAGACAACAAAATATTATGTATACACAATGCATTAGTAACCTTGTTATATTTTTCACTCTTGTGATTCAACACAAACATGTATCCCTATAGGTATTTTACCCACTTCATATGTATTTGATTCAATTTTCTTTCACTTTGTTAATTAACTATAATGTCCGATGATCATCGATAACACAAACTCTTTTTGTTGTAATTAGTGTATCCTCTTCATGAGTGCTTGCATAATTATATATAACTCTTGATCATACAAATTTTACTTCTTTGCATCATTCAATTTCTCACTAAAATAAACTAGTTTTATTCCCTCTTAACTTGGTACTATGCCAAGTAATATACCCCTTACATCAAAATCCACCTAGAATACTTTCAAAATAATAGGTAATGCCAAAATTAGTTGTTTAGTCACCTTCCTCTTTAGTTCTTTAAAAATATTTTTTCTAATGTGCTCCAAAAAAATATTTAATATCCCCTCATATGGTCTATATGATAGGCACATGCATTCCACCAAAATTCCTACTGAATTTGTGGTAAAAAATTTCCAACCCATGAAAACAGTTTGCTTCATAAGCACTCCTCGATGGTCATTTCATTGTTGAGTATACATTCTCTCGATCCATTTTAAAACCTTCATGGGAAATCAAAAATCCCAAATACACAAGATATTCTTCCTATATAAAACTACACTTTTTCAATTTTACCAAAAACTCCTCATGGAACTACTAGGACACTTGCCTTTTATGAAAAAACGATTCTTTTTACGTCATACTAAATATCAAAATGTCATCAAGGTATACAATCATAAACTTTCCCAATAATGGTTTTAAGACTTCATTCATTAATATTATGAAGGTGCTAGGGGTGTTATTCAACCCAAATGGCATTACAAGCCACTCATCAATATTTTTTTTTTGAATGCAAGCTGCCACTCATCACCTTACCTTATGTGAAATTGATGATATCTACTCTTAAAATAAAAATTTTTGAAGTATCTTTCTCCACTCATACAATCCATGATTTCATTCATATACAACAATGGAAATGTGTACTTCATGGTGATCTTATTGATTTCTATGGAATTTGTACACATGCACCATTCGCTACCTTTCTTCGAGCTAGAATTATTTGTATCGTGCACCAACTCATACTCTCTTGGATCATTTATTTATCCAAAATATCTTGAACTTGCTTCTATATCTTTGTATTCTCTTGCGGTGTCATCATTACGGAACCTTTTTTGGAAAACTCAATCCTGGGATTAAATCCATGTGGTGACTTATGTTTCTCTCACTTTTGGTAACACTTTTGTAACTTTCTCGATCTTCGCTTCCCACAAACTCTCCCAACATGTACTTTACTTCAAGTGGTATTGTTTAATTTCTCTTTTATATTGTATCAACACTTTATTTTTGTGTGGGTTTAACTATCAAGCACAAAACATGCATTGTTTTGCTTCACCTCACTCAAGAATTACTTTCCTAAAAGAAACAATACTTTCAATCCTTTCTCCACTACTTCACTCTTCTCTTACATTGGGTTCGAATGTATTCTCTTATATCCTTTACCACCTTATAGATTTTTTGTGTCTGTCACGTTATTCGTTGTGATTAAATTTGCATGGCCTTCCAAGTAGTACATGACATGTGTATATAAGCAATATATTTCACATGACTTTATATTTATATCACCCTATTTAGAATTTGACCAAACATTTTTCAATCACCACAAATCGGTGTCCCTTGTACAACCATGAAACTTTATAGGAATTAGGATGTTTATTGCTCTTCAACCCAAATTTATCCACCATTTCTTGTGTAACCAAAATTTTATTGCTTTTTTTTGTATACTATTAACTTTTAGAATCCACCCCCTAATTTACATGTTGTTTTAAACAAAGTATTCATCTTCTTAGGACCAACTTCCTCTTTTGTTGAATTCAACAACATGGACTTGAACATCAACACATCTCTCATCTCTAGGTATTTTCCATAACTTAACATGTCATCTTTTTTTCCTTACACAATGTGTGTAGTTACAATATTATTCTTACCATTTCCTGGATATGCAAGCACACAAATGCTCTATGCCATATTTTTCCATACCTATAACATGTGTCATTAAATTCATGACCGCTTCCACGTCTAAATAATATTCTTCCCCTATATTTATTTCCTCTACCTCTAGATGTTCATTCTGTGGTGTTGAATTAGCCTCACCTTCATGATGCCCAAATTTTCCCCTGTCACCCCCTTCTTCACGGCATTGTGTGTCATTTCCCTTTCCTTGCATGGTACTATAATTCTTACACACCAACTTCTCCTCCACCTTTAATGCATGCTTATAGGCTTCCTTTACCAACCAAATTTGGACAATTTCAAAATCCTCTTAAATCATATCATATAATCCATTCTTATATCTGGATATCTTCTCTATATCATCATCTACACGACCTACTCTAATGTTGAGTCAATATCTCTCTTCAATGTATGCCTTCACAATAAGATCTCTCTTTCACATGTTTTGTAACTTTGTAAACAAATTGAGTTGATAATTTGAAGCTAATAATTTCACCCTAATATTTTTCCTAACCTATCCTATCTCTTATTCTTTAGCTTTCCTCTTTGCACTATGTGTCTATATATGCTCCCACAAAAATATGTGTGACCTTTAAATTTTGTGCAAGAAAATTGAATCTCCTTGGATCTTCCATATTGTCATACTCAAAATAACTCTCAAGTTTCATTACCCAATCAATGATCTCTTCTGGTTTGAGACTTACAATATAACTTGGGGTATCCTACCTTGGCTTATTCCCCATTATTTTGATTCCATGTAAAATTGTTTCTTCTTATCCCTCAACTTGTGTATCCTCTTCTTCATAATTTGTGACTTACATTCTTTATTGTGTGTGTTCCACTTCATTATCATTGATCTTCCACAACAACACCTTGGGGTTGTACATATTCTATATCCTCTAATTGGGATTTCATACTCACCAAATCAACCAATTCCTCAAGTATTACACCTTGGTCTCTGCAACTTCTTAAAATATTCCTTATGTGTGACATTGTGCTTACTCAAAAATGAGAGATCCATGACCTCTGTAAATTTCACACCTTCTTCTCAACAATATTCTTACTAGAAGATGTTCACAACAATTTTCTATCCACACTCACAAATGTGGAAAATCACTAATGATTGTTTTCCAATCTCACACCTTCTCCTCAACAGTCACCCGCTAGAAGGTGTCTATAAAAATTTTCTACCTACACTCACAAATGTGTAAACCTACCAATATCCACCATGCCTCAATTTTCAAGAAAGGAAAAGTTTTCTCGATACCAAATGAATTGGACCCGATTAGGATTCCGAATGAGTAGCCACCTTAAACCACACAAACTCAAATTTTTGCATAGAAATATACCATAAGATATATATTTGAACATATATTAGAAATAAACAATAGAAGCACAATTTTATTCAATTACTCAAAGAAATAGTACACGGACCAATCGCTAATGATATAGTCTCAATAATACATTTCATAAGGTCACACTCAACCTAATAATTATCTTTCTCGCTCTATTTCACTTAACTCATAACTCTAAGATTTGTCAAAGCTACCTTCATAAGGAAATTGGGATTTTTATATGTAGACACACAAGCCACCTAATACTACATTATACTTAGTTACCAAACCCCTAAAATTATGGAATATTGCAAAGATAAGGCCCAAATGACCCATCACAAAGACTCAAACCATAAAAATTGACTTCTCTAAAATCTTCAAAACATCATCTTAACTCCATAGTTATTTGAAACTTCAAACATCCTACAGTTTTCTATGGCTTCAAATATTACTATGCAACTTCCAAATAGACTTGTTGTATTCCACACTTCATCTAGTATTTCATAACTCCAAACACACCTTTAATATTCCACAGCTTCAACTAGTACTTCATGGATTCCAAACATACTTGTAGTACTCCACATCTTCATCCAGTACTTCGTAGCTTTTATGTAGGCTTGTGTGGTCTCAATAGACTTACATGGCCGGCCCTCATACAACATGCAACACAAATCACTCTATTTTTTAGTGATACAAGATACCTTGTGAACCCGGATATTCCTACATTAGATTCGTAGGTAAGTATACTAATAACATAATAAATTGTGCATAAAAGGTTGGTTCTCCAAGAATAATATAGTGTAACTTCATATCTTTTAATGGAAGTTTTGTAGTGTATATAGTTCCTGTGAATAGTTTTAATTGGGTTGCGTGCATATTTTTGTATATTCACATGTCCTTTCAAGCGCATAATGTACATAATCTATAGAAAAATGTTGCACAAATGAGTCCCCCGACTAGACTACAACCAGAAATGTCCTAACAAGGGATTTGAATGAACGTTGCTAACAAAAACTTCCCTTCTAAGTAGAATATATTTGAATAAGAACTTCATAAACACGGGTCTGAATTTGTATGAGCACACATAGAAGACTTGTCAATTGACAAGAAAATTTAGTATGGGGTGTTGTAGGTTGTCGATTTTGGAAAAGTTACAAAGTGTTGTTTATAAGGTGTAAAAGGCATAATTAGTTGTGGCACCACATGGAACACATAAAGGGAAAGTAAAGTAGACTGCATCATTTAGTGGTGTGAAATCCACATAGGGCATTATTAATGAGAGGTTGACACCATTCACAAAGTGAAATCTATGGAAATTCAGCACCAAACATGATGCGAAGAGTGTAAGATTGTCGGTGTATGGACAAACTAGTTAGCATTATATATAGACTTCATTAAGAAAAATTAAATCATTAGAATAATTAAGTGCAACAGTTGGTGATGAATTGATTTGTTAGATTGAGGCGGTGCTTAGTTACTATAAAATCATCAAGCCCAATTTTGGAGTTTGGTCGATAAAATAAATTTATGCTAAGAGATTTTATGCATGTACTTTGAAAGAATTATAACCATGTTGTGGAAGTAATTTTTGGAAATATGTGATATCATGGTCCATTATGTTGTGTTATTTCTCAATTTATATTGCATTTATGGCCTATTTAATGAATGTTATCTCTAGTTTTTAATGTTTAGATTCATCAAGGTGATGGAATGAATGTCATTTCTTGTATATGTTACATGTATGTAATTCTGAATATACCCGGATTAGTAGAGTTGCATTAATGGAGTTAGGGCTCGTGTTAATTACAACAACCCAAAATAACAAGGGTGTTGTAAGCTCTCATTATTTTGGGCATGCACTTATTTGGAATCTTAAGTAAAATGCTACCAATGGGAGTGAAGAGTAATTGTTAGGGTGTGTGATGGGGCACATAGACATAGAACTAGACAAATAATAGGTTTTCAACCCAAGAGGTGGATAGAATTACATTTTAAAGCCACTAAGGGAATAATATTAGATCTATAATAAATGCCATGATTTGCACAATAAAACTGTTTAGATTTATACATAGAATAATGATATTATATTATATTCATTCTCGAATCAATTACATATGATGCACTTACAAATATATAGGCACATAGTTTCCTATAAATTAGGAAACTACTTTACTAACAAATACTAATCTCGTGAGTTTTTTTGTAAACAAACAAACAACTCAACACACATTCGTTATTAGTTGCTTTATATAACAACTAAATAACAAATTAAAATATAATAATAATTACCAAATGTAATTATTATCTACACAATGTAAATATTGATTCCTAACATTCCCCCTTAGTGTTTACATGGTAGAAAAACATCCACTCTCAACCGTAGTAAGTTCACCCTTGTGGCATGTCCAACTCGTGACTCGTGACCTTGATCCAAAAGAAAAGCTCTCTCCTTCCATGGTTTTAAACAGGCTTACCACAAACCTTGACGTGAACAGGACCCATCAACTGTCCACCTCGTGTGGTTTTCTGGATCCTCCCACAAACCCTTTCAAGATCCATGAACTGGCTTACTCTAGTGCTACTTTTCATCACTATGCTTATATATCAGGGAATTATGTAGGAAACATAACTTGTATATTACAAAACTGCATAATAAAACATAATGGAAATGGAATATTGGATCATATTCCCCCATAATGTGAAATTTCCACTCATATAGATACTGAGAAGCAAAATGCATCGAAGAACATACTCCTGAATGGATCTTGCTAGTTAGGTCTTGCTGCACATGGTCACTAATGCTAGTGAACGTATTCTTCTAGTTGACCATCTTCCAATGAAGTACAACAGTCAGAGGACCAAGTCAGTCAGAGGATCACTGATAGTCATCTACACTCCAACACAACTCTCTTTCCAACATCCATCAAATACCACACAAAACAAGAACTCTGAAATCATACAACAAACTACAATTCTGAAATGAAAGAAAACTCACACACACACTGTCACCACAGCTTCATGCGGCCCCATCGTTGGCGACTGACGAGAGGTCGTTAATCAACCTCTTACCTCCTGTGCCTCTCGTCCTCCATCGTCATGTTGCTAACTCAGCAAGATGTGAACATGAAGCACATTTATTTCCACATTGATCTTATTCTTTTCTTCCCTCCCGCAATGTGAAACACGTTATTTTTTTGGACGTCGGGTAACACCAAAAATGCGTCCGTGAGATTAAAAAAAAAAAAATTATTTTTCAGACTTTTACAATTATACGACTCTAACTCTTGACTTTGACAATGACTATTTTAAATCGGACAAAAAGACTCGACTAGATTAAAAAGTAATAAAATGAGATTACTTTTTAAATGAAAATGAGTATTAAAAAATCCTAAAATCACCTATATGGAATTATTTGACTTGTCAAACTTTTGACACTTTCGTAATAACATTTAACTAAACCAAAAAAACACTAAAGACTCATATTACTATTGGGGTATTTTACACTTGTTTCGAATGGTACGGCATTACCTAATAAACAATTGGACCAAAGATGATACGAATGGCTATATTGGCAAAAGACTCTAAACACATAAACACCTTACAAATAAATAAACCAACACTGGCTAAACAAAATTTTAAGTGGCTAACAATTGTGAATTTTCTCTTTAATCAAACTACAACCTTTTTATGTAAAATGAGGGGCGGTTCAGATAGGAACAGACCACTAATATAACAGACGTGAAGATTTCTCGGAGATTCCTTTGGTAGATATAAAAGAGCCGCGTATAGCTGGGAAGTTGTTATTCGATGCTCACGTGGCAATATGTATGCAGCAAAGTTTCAAAAGACTGAATGGATACTCAGCTGGAGATGTAGTTTGATCAAATCATTTTTATTAGCAATACTTTTAACAGTCCATTACCCGTTATTATCAATGGGTAATTTTTGGCAATTTCTATTCAAAATTTCAAATCGAGCACTCTCCTTGTTGGATCTGGTGATGATGTTTTTTTAAAACTATATTCAACTCATACGGAATCCAAAGGAGCAATTTGGGGTCATTGTTGCCAAGTGGAGCATATCAGATTGAGTCGTGGCAAGTTGCTTTCGATTTATTGCAGCTGAAGTCTGGGAGGCTATATCACTTGTTTATCCACTTTCTGACAGGGTCGATTCACCTCTCATGCAACACAATCACGTGGAGACTTTAAAATATATATACATCCAGTCTGAGGCAATGTCACACACAGTCTACCTATTACATTTGGCACAGGAACGCTACAACTATTTGTTCACGGGAGCCACATCAATCAAAATAAAATCAAATGCACAGATCTCACACAAGCCGACAAAGGGCACATACTTGCATGTGAGTCGAAGAGGATTCTATAGACGCCTGCAAATGATAATGCACAACAAATTTCATTGTCTAAATTCTTAGATATAAAACTATGCATATATCAGAATATGCAGAGAGAAAATGATACGTTATTCACCACCCGAAGGAGTGAAATGCTATTCAATTGTATATGGAGAGCAAGAAACACTAAATGGTTTGTCGGAGAATACTATGCAACCCACGGATCAAAATTGAGAAGTTGATACCAACGCGTTGAGCTCACACAACGCTTCCACTCCAAAACTTGAACGCCAATTTCTAAACATTTTCAGTGTCCTTTCTCTCGACTCTCATCAAGATCAATATCACTCTGATACCAAATATAATAAATGCCACATATTTACACAATAAAACTGTTTAGATTTATACACGGAATAATGATATTATATTATATTCATTCCGGATCAATTACATAGGATGCACTTACAAATATATAGGCACATAGTTTCCTATAAATTAGGAAACTACTCTACTAACAAATACTAATCTCGTGAGTTGTTTGTAACAACCAAACAACTCAACACACATTCGTTATTAGTTGTTTTATATAACAACTAAATAACAAATTACAAATATAATAATAATTACCAAATGTAATTATTATCTACACAATGTAAATACTAATTCCTAACAAGATCGTCATAGAATCCATTTTATCATGCACAAAAGATAAAATAATGAGGATAGAAATTAAAATGTGCAAAGGCACGACAAGATGTTGCAAGGAGAAGAGGAAGATAAACAATGGTGCAACAAAAACGAGTGTGCAAGGGGATGGACTGCAAATATTCTAAAGACAAGTGGTAAGGAGATATCCAATGTAAATAGAGGAGGTCAACTAAATGAGATAATGGTGGGGTACAAGTGCATAGAAGTGAATTTGGAGAATGATTGTTTCATACCCAACTAACTATGGCAATTACAATGCGGATACTCTAAAAATTGTAAGGAATGTAGTACCCATCCACACAAAGGCACACCAAGACTACACCAATGGGTCGAAAGGGTGATTATACCACTCATCCCAAGTGTGTTATCATCACATTGGCACATTTTTATCATATCGAGTGTATGTGCAAAATCATCCAGTGGGCGTGAAATCTTCCATCATCCGAAAATAATTAAGAGTATTTTTATGTGTTCTGTGGCATTTTTAATTGCTCTAGAAAGGTCTCTGCTGTATTTTCTTGATCATGTATAATCTCTTTGTAGAAACCCCAATTTCACACCCCTTCTAAATCAATTAATTTCCCCATTCCATTTCCCAAAAAAATCCACATTAAATTAATCAATGTTAATTGATTAATTAATTTGTTTCAATCCCTAAACTAAACCTAAATCTTCCTCACATGACAAATATTCCCCATGTTGCCCCACTTTCAAATTAAATATTCAATTTTAATTCTTTTACATTCCTCATGTCTCCCAATCACTTAATCATTCTTACTTTTCCCAATCGTGATTACCCAAAACCTCCAAATTAATCCCACTCTTAGGCTATAAATAGATCCTAACCCCCTTCTTTCAAAACAAGCTTGAAATCTCGTCGAATCTCTTACATTCTTTTAGAACATATCATCCCCTCCACCTCATCCTAATGTCCGAATAGCCCCACTTTGGTCATCCTAAATCCATTATCCCCACATCCTTGATGTAACTTTTGAGTCGATCATGTTGCAGCGAAGGGCTTGATGAAAGCATCTATATTTCAAGAAATCCGAGCTCATCCACATTCTATCACTCATTTTGAAGTTTTCGAATGAATCACGGAGGATAAGGTATCTATTTAGTTACTTTACTTTCTTTTTATTAGTGTAATTTCCATAGCTCGCATTATGGCACACCCGGTGGGAATTACTCATGATTTATTATATTTGGTCTCACAACTCATTATTTTATCCATATGGCATTCTTTTGCTAATGTTTACACTGTGGGAAATACTATTTCTATGTGGTGTCTTATGGTGTCTTTACATGTTTTGATAGTGATGGACATGTTGTTTATCCCATCGTGAACCTCTTTAAGGAGAGTCATTCATTTGACGTTTCGTTTTGTTCCATGTTTTAATCACCCTTTCTTATAATTGTTTTAAATTTTGTTAATACCCACTTACATATTTGGTGTGTTTCATAGGTCCGTCAGGTTAGTGCTTGTCATTTTTCGTCGCTTTACTTTTCTTATGTAGGTATTGAGAGTATAAAAATGAACTAATGACTAACAACTCATAAATTTCTATTTTTTTGTTTTAATTTATCTAATCATATAGGTATCCTAAATCTAAAAATCCAAAAAAATCTTGATTCATAGTTCTGTCTATTTTGATATTTTTGAAAACATTTCACTTTCAATCTTACACATTTTTTTTTGGGATATAGATATGTTTTTTATTCATAGTAGAAGTTTTATTTTTGCATTATCAAATCAAAAAAATTAGTGTTGTCTTCGCTTGCTAAGATCTTGTAGTTTATCTCGATTTGAGGGGGGATTTGATATTTTTCATTTTTTGGGTTTATAACATTCCTTTCTATTATTTTCAAAATTTTATGGTATTTAGTGTAAACATGTAAAATAAGAAAACAAAATTAAAAAAAATATTTTACAGATCCTAAATCTAGCATACCCACCCCTAACTAAGCTACTCCCAGCATCTCGATCCCCAACTCTCCACTCGATCGTAGTAGTTTCCTTGACCCTCAAGTCCCTCGACTCATTCATCCTCAATCCCCCAACATGTAAGCACCCATCCCTAACACCCTTAGGCCACTCAACCGAGCTACTTGACCACTCAACTCCTCCGACCACTCGATCGATCCCTCTCCCTACAAACCCAACCCAACCGACCTCACAAACACCCATCCCCAACTCACACGTCCACTCGTCTCGGATCCCTTACCCCACAAAAAAAAATTACCTCAAGCCACTTGGTTGCACACCCCCACATACCCCTAGACATATCCCCTCACCCTTGAAATCCCTATACACATAGTCTCAATCTCCAACTCCCCGATCCCCAACTCCCTACTCGACCAAGCCATTCGGTCACATGACCCCTCACCCAACACTTAGAACCCTCAAAACCCTTTCCTATGGACTCCCATTCCAACGATTTGTTCTCTCACCTCTCACCACTCTTCGGCCACTCGATTGATCCCTCTCCCCCGCGTCCCCTATCCCTACAACATAGCAAACCCCAAGTAACTCAAACACCCACACCCTCGATCCCTAGATCTACCCCTTCGGCCACACATTTCCATAACCTCTCAACCTTTTAACATCTATATTTGATGCTGCAAGATGACCAATTGGCCACACAAAGCCCAATCAACCACACCGTCGTCATTATCATAAAAATACAAAATAACTTGATCCCTTCTTCGGTTTAGGGTTGTTAATTTGTAAGTTTTATTCCTTAGGCTTTCTCACATATCTCCATGTGACCGCTTAACTTACACTTAGGTCATTTCCTATTTCTATCTTCGTTTGTAAGCTTAGGTTAATTACATTCATTTTGGATTTAGGTTTGGAAAATTTAGATTCACATTCCCTTTTCCATTACTTTCAGGTTCATCATTATTCAAGCATTTTGTATACGTTTTTGTATTGATTTAATCTAGTTAGGTAATCCATAAATTTATTTCATCTAGTAATTCATTCATTTAGTTTTGATTTCGATTAATCCATGATCAACTAATCTAGTCTTTATTTAAGTTACTTTAGTAATTCATGTACTCTAAGAACTAATTTACTTTAGTAATTAGTTAACCTTATCATGATTTAAACTAATCTCGTAATTAATTCTAGTACTTCATTAATCTTGCTTTGATTAAAGATAACCTCGAGATAAATTTTCTTAATTACAAATTATTTCAAAAAAAAATCAGTCAAACACTCGCAACCCCCATTTTATTACTTAATTAGCTTAATATTTCTTTAATTATGCCTTTTTTTCAAAAACCAAAAAAAACATTAGGACATCTAAATTGTTTTTCTTATATTTTTGACTACATGAACTAATCATGTTATTTGATCTCGCAGGTGGACTCTAAGACATTTCGGTCAACTTCCTCTACTGCCAAAGACTAATTATTGAAACATATACACAACCCAGACCCCTATCACTTCTCTTTTCTGAAATTTCGTCACATCGTGAATATTATGAATTTAGGGTCCTTAGACGTTTATGAAAACTTGGTGTTGCTTTTTCATCATTTCATTACCATTTAATCGCTTTGCATCATAGTTTAATGCTTTTTGGTGATTTTTGTCAACGTATTTTATTTTGTTTTTTTCTTTTTTGTGAAGCTAATCATAACCCTTCGCACGTATGATATTTTCTCACACTTTTATAAGTAATCTTGAGAATCAAAACGTGATTGTGTTGTATTTCATCGTTTTATCTTTGTTTTCCTTAGAAAAGTACTAATAATTGTTTACATGATTCATTTTCCAAAGACACACTACAAAAACTCGAACTGATATCTTTTGTCTACATATTCGTCGCTCACAATTAATTCAATTAAATTAACACATTTTACTAGATTTAGTTTTATTTTTCATTGCTAGATCTTAGTCGCATTTGTAATAATTTATGTTTCGATCACAACTGTGTATGCTCTTTTCCTATTTAAAATGCTTTCGAGCGATATGGAAAATCAAAAGTGGTCGGATCATCTTTTTTTAACACTTCTAATTTGTTTTAACTATATTTAGTTTCATTTTCTTGATCATTGTTGGATTTCAATTGCATTTATAATAAATTTTTTCTTAGACCATGATCCCGTATGCTCTTTTCCTACGCCTTCGAGTGACTCGAAAAAAAAAAATGGATACGATCATTTGTTAACACTTCAGTTGCAAGATAACTACTAATTTGTTTCACACAGGACCACATTCCTTAAATTTTTCCAAAAAAAATAAAAATTACCTTCTTGTAAAATTTCCAGTCAAAGAACAATTTCTAAAACCAAAAAAATTAGCACATTCAGGTACGCTATCATTTTCCGCTAGTGATTTTATTTTAATTTGGAAATTAATCACATCATCATTTGTCTTTACACGTTGTAGAAGTGGATTTCATCAGCACCTACGCTACACCAATGATGTGGACTTCACTACCACACACTACCAAAGATTCATATTCACATTGCACATTGAGACCCAATCTCAAAATAGCATTCCATATCTACCTCACCTCTGGTCCACACTTACATGTGATGTTTTTGTGATTGGAACTACTACGAGTAATGCCTAATATAGTTGTCAAAATGAAGTATGGGCATCATCCCTATAAATCTTCGGGGAGTAATAAGGACACCATACACATTTCCATCCCCCCATCACCTTCCACCTTTTCACAAAGTCCTGCTTAGCTGTGGTGATTCACTCAAGGCGGGTAAGTAAGAATTGGCGTAGTCTTTTCTAATATTCTAAGGGTTCCATGTACCAATTATGTCCCTTTACTGAATTAGGTATAACTGAGACTAGGATATATTGGAGGACGTATCTTTTTGGAATGATAAGAGCTTACATACACTCATTTCATCATAAAGATACCGCATGTTGCATACAAAACAATGATTATTCCCGTAGAATTTGCCTCTTGACCCAAAACAATAAAATGAACATGACTACTTACTAATTGAAAATAAGTTACTTTATCAATTTATATATCATAAAACTTGGATGATACAAATGTGTTTGTTGTAAATTTCAAGTCCTAGAGTGTTCCACAAAAACATTTCCAAACTACCCCAACATCAAACAAATGAATGAATCAAATTGAACAATGAAAAATCTTACGTTGATGACTCATTAGCTAAGAAAAAAATCATCATAGCTCATTTTAAGCTATATCAAAACCTATATTGAGTGACTTTCTTGAGACCACTCTTTTGTTGAGCTTGCTTAAGCTCCCTACACAAAACAAAATCCTTCATAGCTTGTTTGAGCTATATTTGACTTGTATTGAGTGACTTGTTTGAAACAACTCCATATAGCATCAATCAAGTATATTTAAACTATAACATGATTCCTTCATAGCTTGTTTGAGCTATATCCGACTTATATTGAGTGACTTGTTTGAGCTCGACTCTTTTATCAAGCTTGTTTAAGCTCCCTACACAAAACAAAATCCTTCATAGCTTGTTTGAGCTATATCTAACTTGTATTGAGTGACTTGTTTGAACTCACTCCATATATCATCAATCAAGTTTATTTAAACTACAACATGAATCCTTCATATCTTGTTTGAGATATATCCGACTTATATTGAGTGACTTGTTTGAGCTCACTCTATATGTCATCAATTGTCGAGTTTATTTAAACTACGTCCAACACAAATCCCCTCATAGCTCGTTTTGAGCTATATCACAACTATATTGAGTTAACTTGTTTGATTTTACTCTTTCCATCAACACTCAATATTTTATTCAAGAAAATCCAAAACAAACCCATTCTAGCTTATTGTGTTTGCTCAAACTTCCTAGACTCTTTTAAAGCTTAATCGGGACACAACTATCTAATCATGGTATTCACATGCAGTCAAAGAGACCCTCTAAACCATGAAAATGATGATGAAGAGGTTACACAACCAAAACTCACTCAATAAGAACATGAGAAAGTAGATAAGTTATTAGAACAAAACAAGAACGAATACCTACTACGCATCCTAGCCATGGGAGAAAAACTACCTCCTAATTTTGGGACTGAAAACTTTATAGAAAATGGTGAATCAAGTCACCACAATGCAACAACAGATAACCCACATAACTCTTCAAATGATGAATTATTTACCAAAATCCAATAGTTGACAAGGAAACTCAAGCAAGCAACTTCTAAAGTTGAAAAGTTACATGATCACAATCTAGAACAACCTACTCATGAAGTCCTTGATACCCCATCACATGACTCTCCATTCACACAAGAATGGAAAAATATGAAAGAAACCATTCAAGGGCTACAAAAACAATCAAAATAGTTCAATTTTGAATAATTATGTCCCTACCCATTTGATAAGGAAATGTTATGATTACCATTTCCGTCATCCTTTGAAACTCCTAAATTTGACAAATACAAAGGAAAAGGTGACCCCCATGAACATGTCAAATAATTTTTCATGCAATTTCAGAAGTATCTTATCATGACATATATATTTTACGATTATTTCCTAAGATTTTAGGAGGACAAGCCTTAGATTGGTTCCTTCATCTTCCAAAAGGGTCCATCACAACTTTCACAAACCTATCGAAACATTTGTTAAACATTTTTCCTTCAACCTAGACTCGAAGTAACCATGCTTGATCTTTGTAACACCAATAAAATGCCCAATGATAACTTCACATCCTTTTTACAACGTTGGTGAGGGATTACAAGCAAATTCCCTTGCTCAATACCAAAAAGACAATTGGTCAACATCTTCATCCCAAACCTCATCGCAGAGTTATCATTTCATATGCAAATGCATTGTTTAAACAATTTCAAATAATTCATTGAAAAAGGAAACAAATCAAGAAAGCCCTCATTTCTAAGGGCTTACTTAAAACACCCTTTAGGGACCAACCCCTAGGGATGCCCCTCAAAATCAAGACAAATCTAAATTATTCAATCAAAAATAAATGTAGTCAATGATGGTGTTACCGATTACGACGTTCAAAACATTCAAAATAATCTACCCAACACAACTAAACCTAACAAACAACCAATTGTCATTCCTAGAAAGGAGGCTTCTCCTTGAGATCTTAGGCGAAGACAATTCACTCCACTTGGAGAAAGTTTATCTAGTGTCTTTTGTCACTTGGAAAATGCTAATATGATCTCATATCCCATCGTCAAACCCTTCAAAGAAGGGAAACCCAAACCAAACTGGTATAAAGATAATGAATATTGTGAATACCATCACATCAAAGGACACTCTATAGATCAATGCATGTAACTCTGCCATTATGTACAAGACTTGATCGAACATAGAGATATAGAGGTTAAAAATACCTCCGATACAAAAACCCCTAACAAAAACTAAACATGTTCAAAACCCCTTCCCTAAACACGATGACAATTCAAATGATAAGGTTCAATCATCAAACAATGTTGAGTATGACTCAGTCATCTCAACCATAAACTATGATCAAGATCTAGTGGCTACGATAAATATCAAAGTTGATTGTGCGGTTACCACTAGACATAAAAAGTATGGGTCCCTACTACAAAACAATCCACTACTTCTTCTCCCATACCACCTCCTCATCCAACATCTAATTCCACCACCACTTCCACTTCCCAACCTACATCTTCATTCAACATCATCAAATAATTAGAAAAGACCATAGCACAAATTTTCATCATGGAATTACTTAAGTCTTCTCCGCATTACAATGTATTCTTACATAAACATTGAATGAATCTCATGTCCCACACGACATCAACTCACAAAATTCCAAGCTTTGATCATAAATATTTCAACACCCAATCCCATTCTATCATTCAGTCCCACTGACCTTCTTAACCCCAACCTTACTAATAATCATTCCTTATATGTCAAAGCTTTTATCACCCATCACAAGATTAAATGTGTACTAGTTGACAATGGGGAAGCATTGAATATTTTCTCCATGAAACTACTATGATGTCTTGGTTACATCAAGAAGACTTATAAAATGATATCATAACCATTCGTGGGTATGATGGTAATGAAATACACCCAAGGCACAATCACGTTTCCACTTATGGTTGGACCAATCACTTTAGACACGTTATGTCATGTGGTAGACTTAGAAGTCTCATACAATGTTCTCCTCAGTCAACCATGGATTCATTCCATGAAATATATCCCATCCACATTCCACCAGTGTATTAAATTCTCCCACTTGGATAAGGAATTTACATTATGTGATGATATCCAACCCTTTGAGTATTGCAAATTCCTCTAAGGATGGTATAAAAAGGAAAATTATTTTCCATTGGCAAAAAAATACACTCCATCACACATAACTCCTTTCTCTAACAACATGCATAGGATCCAGATAATCTTTCCAAAAATACTCCAAAACCATCATCTTCTAGTCAACCATCATCTACTAATCAACCAACATTTCCCAATTCATCCTCTTTTTCAATCAACCCTCTTCATCTAAACAATCATTCTTCTCCTAGTCAACCTTCTTCATCTAACAACACATCTTCTGTTAAGGTACCATCCCCTTCAATTAATCAAGCTTCATACTCTAATCCACCCTCCTCTTCTTATAACCCATTATCTTCGTCTTTTAAAACCACCAAATTTCTTGTTTCATCATGTGAGGTACCTACTAGTCCCTCGATGCATACATTCAAAATCATAGATAAAGGTTGTGGCGAATACCAATTCCAAGACATTGCGAATTATTTTTACATCAGTAAATCCCTGCAAAACTATGGAAAACCCAACACTCCTCATCTTAGAATCCATCCCACTTACAACTTGGGTCATTCAGTTTGGAAGAAGTTCGGTTATCTAGACAATGAACATATTCCAAGTTCTTCAAGATCTTGGTTATACGATGATGAACTCACTTCTTATTATGAGTCCCCTCAATTTACTAAAGCTCATTAAATGATGAAAAACATGCGATGGAAGGGTAAAGGACTCGGTCCAAATGAACAAGGTCTCTTAGATCTGATCAATTACACTAAAAATCATGGTAAACACAGCCTTGGTTTCAATATAATTAATGTAGCTCCTGTATTAATCTCGAGTGGCAATGATGACACTAGTTCTGATAGTGACACAGGGTCTACGCATAACCTCTTTAAAAATATTTCTGAAATAAATCTCCACTTTGAACATCTATCCATTAATGTCATTGATTTTGAGCTTCTTCACCCAACTCTCATTGACCATGACCAATTACATCATGTGGCCATGGACATGTTTCAAAATGATGAGGCCATTGAAGAGTTCCTTGGAACTCGCGATCAAATTCCCCTCTCCAACCATAAAAAAGGATTTGAGATTAACCTTGATGAATTTTCCTACTTCGGCGAAGAAATAGAATATTTGGATCCTCTACCTTGGGAAGCCTCATATAAGAAGTGAAAAAAAAAATCATAGCAAAAACCTCGTTTCCACCCTATCACAAAAACATATCAATAAAAAGACCCAAAATCAAAAACATAAACCATGTGCTAACTATAAGCTATGAAAAACTACAATATAGAAAGATAAACAAATAGTTTTGCAAACCTTAGTAAGGTTGTGGAAACTTCATTTGTGGAACCTTGTAAATGGATTTAGGTGTTCTTGAATGTAAACCAAATGTGATTACAAATGCTACAGGACACAAATACTTTGGCTTAGAAATTTAGTAGAATTATTGTACTTAAGATTTAAGAGAGTAAGCCTACAATTTATAGATGTAGAAGTAGTTAGAAATTGGTTACATACGGTTGAAGGCATATGCTAAAAATAACATTGGAGGAAGTTACAGTAGTACCAAGGCATTTAGGGGAAGTAAATAGAATTAATTACGAAGTTTCATTCAGGGAAGGTGGTTGACGTGAAATTAAATTTCACTTGTCTTTCTAGGATTCTAGAAGTGCAGTTAACTAGGATAAGGATATGGAGTCTAAGTGGAGTCCAAGTGGATGTTGACCAAATGGTAGTTAACTAGGATGTGCACACACTTAATTAATTAATTATTTAATTAATAAATGGTAATTAACTTAGCTAAATGGGTACTAATGGTACATGGAATTAGTTTAATTAATCTAAAGGGTACAATGTGTATGAATTAATCAATTTAATCAATTAATCACAAATGGGTGAATAACAGGGTGTATTAGGAAGTAAATTGGGAACAGGTGGAAACAAGTGTGTAATTTTTGGGTGTCTATATTTTCCCCTCTTTAAAGTGCTATTGTGAAGTAATAGTGCTTTTAAAGATAGTAGACGCATGCAGATCAGCGAGAAGAAAATTGTGAAGCATTGGATTGCCCTGTGTGTATCAATGTATTAGTTAGTTATGCCAAGGAATTAAAACTAACACCTTAATAGTTTCAAAACATGAACTAATTGTTATCCAAAATGTTCCCCTTGCACATTTTGTGGCTAACTCCCTTCATTCTTCCCTCCTTGTGCCTCAGTCATAATTTTTTACTTTTCAGGCACTCAAGACCTTCTGGAAATGGCACCATTAGATAGAGTTTTTCTCATCTTTCCAGAAAGGTAAAGTTTTCCTCCTAACTCCACATATTTTTGAAGTTATGGCTCGGCAGAGATTTTGTGGGAAATTTCCCCTAAAAGGCCCGCAGCCAGTAATATGGTGCCACGTGTCCTTAGGAGGGCGGAGGTCGGAGGAAAACTTTGAATTTTTACCAAGTGTTTGGTAAAATTTCAAAAGGAATATTTCACCCCGCAGGGCCACCGGCGAATCGATCCTGCCACGTGTCCAAGGGGGAAAATTTGAAAAATTGACTAAGTGTTGGCACCATGGAAAAATCTCCAGGAAAGGCCCGCACCCAATCACGTTATGCCACGTGTCCTTAGGCCAAGGGAGTGGCGGACGGTGGAGGAAAGATTGAAAATTTGGCAAAGTGATCAGCAAGGGCGTAATGTTAATTTTTCGGCCCGCCGACCAGTCAGAGCTCACCACATGTCCACGAGGGGTCGGACCGGTGGAACGTGGGGAGATTGGGAATTTTTCCCAAAGGTAAGTGCGGAGAGAAATGTTTTCCCCCAAGGCCCGCGTCCAATGAGATCCCACCACGTGGCACCTGAGCTTTGGAACACAGGGGAAAAGTTGGAAATTTTCCCAAAGCAAAATGAAGGAAATTTCAAAAGGAAAATTCCGCCCCAAACGCGAGCCAATGGAATCTCGCCACATGTCCAAAGGCAAAAAAAATGAAGGACAGGCCCGCAGGGAAAAAGGGAGGAGAAATCCCACAGCCAATGGGGTTTTGCCACGTGTCCAAGTCAGAAAAGTGGTCAACAGTGACAGAAAATTCAAGAGGAAAATGCCCGTGGCGAATCACCTCTTGCCACGTGTCCTCAGATCATCGGCCGGCGGAGATTTTTGGAAAAATTTTCCAATGGTCAAAACGATGGAAAATGAGGCATCAAGAGCCCGTGGCCAATGGAATCATGCCACGTGGCACCAGATCGGCAGGCGTGGATATTTTTGGGGAAATTTTCCAAAATGCATAAAGTGGCAAAATTTCAAATCTTTTGCCCGCAACCCATTTTGGCCCTGTTTTACCCTAAATTTTCAAACGGCCATAACTTTCGATCCAGAGCTCGGTTTTTCATGTTCTTTATATAAACGGAAAGCTGGAAAAAATTTCTACAAGATTCTAGGCTAAATTTTGTATTTTGATGGACTTTGGAGAGAGAAAATTAAAAAAACGCCTCTAGCACATGGTAATAGACAGAAATGACATTTCAACCACCATTTTTAATGAAGAATGACTCACATTCTCTCCCAGCATGGCGAAAAATGTCAGGGAATGGACCTATAAGGATGCCCATGTTGTTTTATTGCATTTTTGGTTGGTGGTTGAAGCTATCCCACGTTTTCCCATGTTTCTCTCTCCGGGTCGTTTCGCATGGTAAAACCCGATTTAGCTCATTTTTGAAGGGTTGAACATTTTTCATGTATTACAGTGCTCCCTTTTCACCTGGAAAGTGATTTTGTGGAATATCAGACTTCTTCAGACTATAACATGTTTTCTCGCCTCCCAAATATTGTAATGCATGTGTTTTTTGATGTTGGAAATGACAATGCAAGCTCTGTGAATGAGTTCCAATCCTATGTTTGTGTTGTTTGCTTCATTTCTGACCTTTCATTACATTTTATCAGTTTGTGCATGATGTTTGTTGCATTTCTATGACTTGTGTCTATTTGCAGAAGTAAATAATGTTCACCATTCCTTTGGTGCATCACCTTATTAGCATTAGTTTCAGTTTTTTGCATTCTCTATCTTTGTCCCCTTGGAATTTAGAGTAGGATCTTGAATTCAAAACCTCTGCAACTTGCAAGTAATACACCTGATCAGAGGAGTTGATGAACCAGCCTCTAATCTGGAGATTCTTTTCCCATTTTTACAAGTCCCACACTTGGGGAAAAGATTCAATGTTGTGCAATCGACTAGATATCCAAAGTGTCAAGCTAGAAGTCCGATCAACATCTAGGGTGCCGTTGATTTGCACCAATAGTTTTGCACGCCCTATGGGACCTTATAGGTCTTCATCTCCATTGCAACAAATTGATGTGCATTTTTGTAATTTTCTTGCTTAAAAGAGCCCTAAATTACACATCCGCGACTCCAAGGAAGAAGAATTAGCTGGTTTTAGCAAAGTCAAGGACTTGAAACTCATGAGAAGAATCACCACAAGGTCAAGAGTTAGAGAAGAAGAGGTGTTTTTGATTATCTGCAGCTTATCTCCAAGAAGAAGGCAAAGAGGGAGGAGAATTCAAAGGTCTCCATCTCCACCAAATAGAACTCTATCAACTCCTCCACCACCGTAGGCCTTTCATTCAATCAACAAGGGTTCTAAGGCCAATCGAATGGTACAACACAACCCCTATGTCAATTTCACCGGCAACAGCCCACTTGCTCTCAATGCACAAATCCAATCCCAGGTTGCAGGCATTGAAGAACATTCCATACTTTACTTGGAGAGAATCAGACCACTCTCGGTGATCATGTTAAGGATATTGCTAATATTTGTGCAATCCATGAGATTAATGAGATGCAAGTTGTTGTCAAACTCTTGGCATCTTCATTCAAGGGGAAATATTTGTAATGGTTCAGAATCCCCATGTTCTATCCAAAATTGAAACCAGCTATGTATAGCCCTCCATGAGCAGTTTGGAGAAAAGGGAGATAACTTGTCCCTTTTGGAACAGTTGACAACCATCAAGAGAGCTCCCAATGAGCAGCTGACTGACTTCAACTTCAGGTTTCAAATGACTTGGGAGAGAATTCCATTAGCAATAAGGCTAGCAGCATAAGGTCCTTTTCTATATTACCTTAAAGCTTTAAATTCTGACATTTCTATGTTAATTCAATCCATGGGAGGCACAACTATCCATGTTGCTTATAGAATTGCCATTAGATCTGAAAATTATTTGATTCAAGCTGGAAAGCTAGCTCCTAGGCCTCCAATGCCATTATACCCAAGTTTAGAGAGCCCAAGTACTAGTCAAGTGCCTAATTTAGCCCCTATTCCCACTCCTAGAAATCAGAATCCAAGTGAAGCTTCTACTTCATCTTCTAGTGCCTCAAATGAACTTCAAGAAGTCATGAAGCAATTGCAAAATTTAGGTAATGAGCTAGTTACACTCAAGAGGCAGCAAGCCCAAGGTTTTAGACCTTCTTTCCAGCCTCAAGCTCAACCTAACAGGTAGCCATACCAGCCTCAAAGACCACCCAATCCAGTTGTAAATCAAAATCAAGCAAGACCTCCTAGCCAATAGACCATTTCAGCCCTATAATCCCAATGTTACATCTGCCTCTAAAGCCATAGTGCCAGTGCAAAACAACATAGCTCAAGAGTATGATTGGTGTTTCCCATGCAATGAACCTCACAACCAATCTATGTGTTTCAATGGTGCCTTAAATCAAGAATTAATGGTGACAACTACTGGTGTGGAGGGTGAAGGGAGTCAAGGAAATAACCAACAACAAGAAACATTCTAGCAACAATCAACTCCAAATGATACCACACTTGTAAACCGGGTGGGCGTAAGATTTTTGGCATGAATCAAATAGTTTCCCAAAGTGTTGCAGCCAACACAAGGTCAAAAAGGAGAAATTTGGGTGAAGAACAACCATTGGCTCTAAGTAATCCACAACCTTCTACCACTCTACAAATTATTAGCAAACCAAATGTAGTTCCAAACACGCGAGGACTACCTAAAACAATTCCTAGACCAACTTAAATACTAGTTATTCTTTGCCCATATACAAGGAATGAATGTGCATACCAAGGGATAGCAGAGAGATGCTTCATCTCCATTCAACATCATTAATTAGATGAAGAAGATAAATGTAAACATATCAATGTGGGAATCACTATCCATCCCGTGCCAAAGAGATTTATTACAAGCTGCCATGAAGGACCGGTCAACTTCAAATTAGCAAGTCCAAATGCAAGAGAAGGTACTCACAAATACTCCCAGCCTGGGGGAATCATGGAGGACAGCAAGGTAAAATGTTAAAGCCCCCTCCGTTCTATGTTTCATTGATCATTGGAAACCAATTAGTACACAACTGCATGATTGATTCCGGAGCAAGTAGTTCAGTAATGCCCAAGAAAATAGCTGATCAGTTAGGGATCCAATATGAATTCATATCCAAAGGGGTAGTGCAATTGGATGGGACAGTAGTAACAACAGTTGGAGTGATAAAAAACTTGAGTCTTACCTTGCATGCATGCCCCAATGTTGTTTTTCTGCAAGATGTCTCGGTAATAGAACTTCCACCACTCTTTTCCCTATGTCCTGTCAAGGGATTTCACGGCCAAGATTGACGGTACCTATCTCGCTGATTGGACACACATGTTATTCGAGAACAAGAAATGGAACTAAAGCTACAATCAAGTCTGAGCCTATTACAAACTTTCACATTGAGCCTTACACTCCAAGTCAAATCAATACCAATTGTTCAACGTTTGATCAAGAAGATTATCCAAGCACTGATGAAACTGACACCAAGGTAGGAAGCATCCCAAATTTGACCCTTGATGAATGGGTAAACAAGGTGCATGTTTTTGATCCTTATCAAGAAATAGAAGAATCTGAACTAGGAGTCTATTGCATGCATGAAGAAAATCAGCCTATTCCTAGCATCACCAAGCTAAACCACAAGGATGACAATGAGGTATGGCAGTTGTTTTTTGATGGATCAAGGAGTAGACAAGGTGCAAGAGGGGGAGATATGCTTGTTTCACCTCAAGGAGTTAAGTATTATTCAGCTTTTAGATTTCAGTTTGCATGCTCTAATAACACTGCTGAATATGAAGCTTTGATATAAGGATTGCATTGGTCAATCAAGAGAGGAATAAAGAACTTGCAAGTCTTTGGTGACAGTGAGTTGATTTTCAACCAAGTTAAGGGGTAGTATGCTTTCAAGAATGATATGCTAAAGTGCTACAAACACAGGGTGTGGGACCTCATTGAATATTTTGAGGGCTTTGGTATCAAATCCATTCCTAGAAAAGAGAACCAAGCTGCTAACAGGCTTGTAGCAGTTGGAGCAGCCTTTGATGTTGTTGAAAACATCTAAAAGGACAAAGTATAGCCAAGCTTTCATGTGATTGTAAGGCCTTCAGTACCAGATAACAATGTAAGTTGGAAAGTGTTCAAAAATGATCAACAAATCATCCATTTCTGGCAAGAAGAGGCTGAGTTCTCAGCTAAAAATTAGGAAAAGTTGGAGCAGCAGTATGGTGACCAAGTGGTATAGCTAAGAACCAACAAACTACCAAAGGGACTTATTACTTTGGATTCCATTTTCAATCCTAATGATTAGCTTAGGAAGGAGAAATCAAACATCCAAGTCAAGGGAGAAGATTCAATGTCCATCTCGGTGGAAGAAGGCAAATCACTCCAAGTTGGTAAGGTGACAACTGAGCAAGAAAGGTATGAGTTCATACAACTTTGTCAAGAATTCCCTGATGTGTTTGCTTGGAGCTATGAAGATTTGAAAGGTTTCAATCCTAAGTTAGCTCAACACACCATTGAATTGGATCCAAGTACTAAACCCATCAGGCAAAAACAAAGGCTAGTCAATCCACACATGGAGCCTCTCATGAGAAAAGAATTGAATAAGTTGATAGAGTCAAGAATCATATTCCCTATCAAGCATTCTAGTTGGGTGGCCAACTTGGTTCCAGTTAGAAAGAAGAGTGGGGAAATCAGATTGTGTGTTGACTTCAGAGATTTGAATAGAGCATCTCTCAAGGATCATTATCCACTTCCTTCCATGGAGCAGATTTTACAAGTTGTTGCTGGCTCTGAGAGGTTTTCATTACTTGATGGCTATTCAGGGTACAATCAGATTATGGTGAAAGAAGAGGATCAATTCAAGACAGCCTTTACAACCAAATGGGGAACTTATGCATATAGGAAAATGCCATTTGGGTTGTCCAATGCTGGAGCTACTTTCCAAAGAGCAATGGACATGGCATTCAAGGATTTGATTAACAACATGGTGCTAATATATCTTGATGATATCACTATTTTTTCAAAAATGCAACAAACCATCTCTTTCATTTGAGGCAAGTGTTCCAAAGGTGCAGAACATTTGGAGTATCCTTGAATCCTAAAAAGTGTATTTTTCTAGCCCATGAAGGAAAGCTCCTTGGCCACATTGTCTCCAAAGAAGGATTAGCAATTGATCCAGAAAGAGTTAAAGCCATAAGAGCACTACCATTGCCAAGCCACAAGAAGGCCCTTCAAAGTTTCTTGGGGAGAATAAATTTTGTTTGGAGGTTTGTCCCAAATTTTATAGCCCTAGTCAATCCTATCACCAAGATGTTAAAGAAAAGAATAGCTTTCAAATGGACAGCAGAAGGCAAGGAAAGTTTTGAAGCAATCAAAGAATCCATCTCTCAAGCCCCAACTCTCATTAACCTGGATTTCTCCAAGGATTTCATCCTCTATGCATTTGGGGGTGATGATATTATTTCTGCAATTTTGGTACAGCAGAACAAAGACAATGATGAGCAGCCAATTGCTTCCTTCACCAAAGCCCGAAAGACTATGAGGTGAGATATTCTTTCATTAAGAAGCATGTTCTTGTAGTAATTAGGAGCTTGAAGAAATTGAAACATCTAGTTTCAAACAACAAATTTCAATTATTGGTTTCTCATGTGGGAGTTAAAGACTTCCTCCTCAACAAGACTTGAATGAAAAGAGAGCAAGTTGGATTACTCGTGTCATGGAGTATGAAATTGAGATCAAAGTCACCAAGTTGGTCAAAGGAAAAGGGTTTTGTGAGTAGCTGGTCCCGAACAAACACAAGGAAACATGCGGTGAGAAGGAGGCTATTTTGACGTTACAAGACACCATGAGCAAGGAAGCACTCAAAAGGAAAATGATGGTGTCCTCACTCCTTGATGGACCTAAGACATAATGCACTTCCTAAGCATAGGTCTATGCCCTCTAGAGATGAACAAGACCAAAAGAAGACACTTCAGATTGCATTGTCCCATATGCCCTTGTTGATGGTGTTTTGTTCAAAAAGGATGTGAATGGAGTGTTGCTGAGATGCATTGGTACAAATTAGATTCATAGGGTGTTGGAAGAGTTCCATGGTGGATCAGCTGGTGGTCATTTTTCACCGAGAGTGACAGCTCTAAAGATCATGAGGGTTGGCTATTATTGGCCCAAGATTTTCAGTGATTGTTATGCAGGGATCAAGAGGTGCAAGCATTGTGCATCCTTCACGGGTAAGGAGAGGCTAGCTGCCCTTCCATTGCATCTAATTTCGATTGATCAGCTATTCATGCAATGGGGTTTGCACTTCATTGAGTCATTAATCCAAATTCAAGCCAAGGGCACAAATGGATTCTAACAACAACAGATTACTTCACCAAGTGGACTGAAGCAGTAGCACTCAAAGAAGCAAATGAATCTAGCATCCTGGACTTCTATGAGGGAATAGCCACCAGATTTGGCATACCTACTACAATAATATCGATAATGCATTGGCATTCATTGGGTCCAAGGTAACTCGAATGGGTTGTCAAGAATGGGATCTACCTAAGCACTTCACCAAATCATTACCCTCGGGGTAATGGCCAGTCTGAATCTATAAACAAGAACTTGTTAAAGATCATTAGGAGGACTCTTGATGAAAATCGAGGTCTTGGCATACCAAAGTGAAATCAGCCTTATGGGCTGATAGGATAACTCCCAAGAGATCTACACTAATTCTCCATTCAAGCTTGTTTATGGAAGGGAGGTAATTTTGCCCATGTCACTTGAGTTGCCAACATTGGAACTCATGAAACAGTTGGAGTTGTTGGAGTTTGAGCCCATGGAGGTTAGATACGCGGAATTGATGAAGCTCCAAGAAATCAAAAATTAGGCATCCCAAGTAATGGAGAAGGATCAAGCTCGATCAAGAAGACCTTTGATAGAAAGGCCAAGGACAAATCTTTCAAGTTGGAGATCTAGTGTTAAAATGGGATGCGGACGAGAGCAAAACGGGAGGCATTCAAAATTTGATGTTATTTGGAGTGGCCCATACATGGTCACAAAGTGTAAAGACAACAACACTTTCTAATTGTCTTCATTGGATGGTGAAGAATTACATATTCCAGTCAATGGAATCCATCTGAAGCATTGCTATCGAAGGAAGTTATCCACCTTGTACATATTAGCTTAGGTTTTCATTCCTCCAAGTTCTTATGCACATTGTCTTGTTGGAGATTAGCTTTTCTTTCCCTAAGTGCTTCGGCACAAGCTTGCTATTCTAGGAAATGTGTTTTACAGGACTTACTCCAATCGGGTGGTGTTCTACCTTCCATCTTCCTCCATGTAATGTTTTAATCGGTTGGGGTACCAAGCGAGAGAATTTGATGACTCCATGCCCAATGATTTGCTTCAGAAACTGGTAACTTCATCTAGCGGGCGGTAACCCCTCTGAGTTGCCAAAATTGTTATCCAAAATGTTCCCCTTGCACATTTTGTGGCTAACTCCCTTCATTCTTCCCTCCCTTGTGCCTTAGTCATAATTTTTGCTTTTCAAGCACTCAAGACCTTCTAGAAATGGCACCATTGGATAGAGATTTTTCTCATCTTTCCAGAAAGGTAAATTTTTCCTCCTAACTCCACGTATTTTTGAAGTTATGGCTCGGTGGAGATTTTGTGGGAAATTTTCCTTGAAAGGCCCGCAGCCAGTAATATGGTGCCACGTGTCCTCGGGAGGGTAGAGGTCAAAGGAAAACTTGGAATTTTACCAAGTTTTTGGCAAAATTTCAAAAAGGAATATTTCACCCCGCAGCTCGCGGTGAATTGGATCCCCGCCACGTGTCCAAGGGGGAAAAATTGAAAAAATTGACTAAGTGTTGGTGCCATGGAAAAATCTCCAAGAAAGGCCCGCACCCAATCACGTTATACCACGTGTCCTTAGGCCAAGGGAGTGGCGGATACGGAGGAAATATTGAAAAATTGGAAAAGTGATCGGCAAGGGCGTAATGTTAATTTTTCCGCCTCGCCACCCCGCCACCTTGACCAGGCTAGAGCTCGCCACGTGTCCACGAGGGGTCAAACCGGTAGAACGCGGGGGGAGATTGGGAATTTTTCCCGAAGGTAAGCGCGGAGAGAAATGTTTGCCCCCAAGGCCCGCATCCAATGGGATCCTGCCACGAGGCATTGGAGCTTCGAATGCGGGGGAAAAGTTGGAAATTTTCCCAAAGCAAAATGAAGGAAATTTCAAAAGGAAAATTCCGCCCCCCAAACGCGAGCCAATGGAATCTCGCCACGTGTCCAGGTGGCGGCAAAAAATGTAGGACAAGCCCGCAGGGAAAAAGGGGAGGAGAAATCCCGTAGCTAATGGGGTTTTTCCACGTGTCCAAGTCAGAAAAGTGGTCAAAAACGATGGAAAATTCAAGAGGAAAATGCCCGCAGTGAATCCCCTCTTGCCACGTGTCCTCAGATCATTGGCCCGACGGAGATTTTTGGAAAAATTTTCCAATGGTCAAAACGATGTCAAATGAGACATCAAGAGCCCGCGGCTAATGGAATCATGCCACGTGGCACTAGATCGGTGGGGCACACGAGAGATTTTTAGGGAAATTTTCCAAAATGTAAAAAGTGGAAAAATTTCAAATCTTTCACCCGCCAACCTGTTTTGGCTCTGTTTTGCCCTAAATTTTCAAACGGCCATAACTTTCGATCTAGAGCTTGGTTTTTCGCATTCTTTATATCAACGAAAACCCGGAAAAATTCTCTACAAGATTCTGGGATAAATTTTGTATTTTGATGGATTTTGGAGAGATAAAATTTAAAAAACACCTCTGGCACGTGGTAATGGACAGAAATGACGTTTCAACCACCATTTTTAATGAAGAATGGCTCGCATTCTCTCCCAAAGATGGCGAAAAATGTCGGGAATGGACTTGTAAGGATGACCATACTTGTTTTATTGCATTTTTGGTCAGTGGTTGAAGCTCTCCCATGTTTTCCCATGTTTCTCTCTCTTGGGGTCATTTCTGGCATGGTAAAAGCCAGATTTGGCTCATTTTTGAAGGATTGAACATTTTTCATGTATTGCAGGCTCCCTTTTTCACCTGGAAAGTGATTTTGTGGAATATCAAACCTCTTCCAAGACTGTAACATGTTTTTTGCCTCCCAGATATTGTAATACATGTGTTTTTTGATGTTGGAAATGACAATGCAAGCTCTGTGAATGAGTTCCAATCCTCTGTTTGTGTTGTTTGCTTCATTTCTAACCTTTCATTACATTTTATCAGTTTGTGCATGATTTTTGTTGCATTTCTATGACCTGTGTCTATTTTCAAAAGTAAAGAATGTTCACCATTCCTTTGGTGCATCACCTTATTAGCATTAGTTTCAGTTTTTTTTACATTCTCTATCTCTGTCCCCTTGGAATTTAGAGTAGGATCTTGAATTCAAAACCTCTGCAACTTGCAAGTAATACACCTGATTAGAGGAGTTGAGGAACCACCTCTAATATGCTAAGCATTTGAATCTCTACTCTTTAGATCACCAAAAACACTAAATGAACCTAGATAGATCCATGGAAATCAAAGTTTGATTGTTTGATCTTCAAGGGTTTGGGAATGGAAGCTCATCAAAGTATGGCTACAAGACCATTTTGATTCTCTCCATATGACCCAAAATCTTGGATGAATGAAATGCAAGAATGAGGCTATTAGCTCAAATGAAAGATGCTCTAAGATAAAATGCCTATAGATTAGCTATAAACATGTAAGGTGTAAAGGTGTAAATAGAAAGGTAGGAGGAGGGCTCTTATATATCCCAATGGATAAAATAATCTCTACATCCCTTTACATGTGGGATAATAGAGAGGTTGAGTTAGTTGTGGATAAGGATGGTTGAAAGGGGGTTGAGTCAACCTTAGGAGAGTTTATTTTGTCCTTTAGTGACTCATGGGGTTTGAGGGGATTTATTAATTAACCAAAGTGATTAATTAATAGGTGAGCAAGCTTATAGAAGCTTTTTAGAGGAATAATTAGCATGATTTAGACTATGGGAGGAATTTAATCAAATAAATGATGATTTATTGATTTAATGGAAGAGGAAGCTAATTAATTAATAATAATTAATTAGTCTAGATAGAAAGGGGGATTAATTAATGGAAGGTCATTAATTGGCATATTTTTGGATAGAAGAGTTAATTAATTAATGTAATGTAACTAATTAATGGTGATAGAAGAGAAAATGAGCATTTATTGATGATATGTCATCAATTTGTGGGAAAGGATATAATTAGCACAATTTAAGTATTTAAATTACTCGGCTAAATTATAGGTGTCTACATTTTCCCTCTTTTGGGGTGGCGTAAGTGACGCCACTTCAAAGATAGTAGATAGATAAAAAATTTTGAAGGGGTAGAAGAAAAATTAGTAGAAGTGAGAGATGCCCCTCGAGTGTCGATGGGGTGATGAAAGAAGGTGATCGACGATCGAAAAAGGTGAGAGAAATGGATAGAAGAATGGGTAGGGGCAGGATGCCCTAGGTGAATTAGAAGAATAGTGTTGATAGGAGAATGATGTAGAAGAGGAATGAAGATGGAAAGAAAAGAGCAAGCTTTCATCCAATGTATTGAAACAACTTTAGTGTCATCATATTGCCAAATCTATACGTCATCATCGGTCCTTATTAAAAATATAAGCATACGACAAAAAAAGTAGAATGACATGAAAATCCATAATACAAAATTGTCCATTGCTTGAAAATACCAACTCCATGCAACATACAAAATGTAATGCAATACGAGAAAGTAAAATATGCCTAACTCCTTACAACATACATAATGCAATGCAATATGAGAAAGTAAACAAGCTAACCTAACAGAGAAACATAATGCAATTTTTTGTTATCAAGCTTTGATTCCGACCTGTGTGAATTAATGACAAGGGTTAAAAGATGGTGCCCCAAGCAAGGATACATGCAAGGGGAATAACGAAGGACACTTGGGTCCTATGAAAATCAATCATGCACTATGAAATAGTACCAAGCAACTCATTGTGCCCCAGAGTATAGACATAGTAAGAAAACCAACTTTGTTGATGGAGGTAGATCAAGATGATCCATGAGTCACACAAAAGAACAGAGAGAACCAAAGAGCGATGTTTTGTAGGATGATTTTTATTGTTTTTTATTTTTTAGAAACATATTTGAATGTTTTTTTTTTATTTTTAAAAGTTCTAAAACTATGTACAGAAACAAAAACATGGATTCCCCAATGATAGATGGGATGTACAAGGGAAAAATGCCATGCATACGAGAAAGTGAAGATGTGACATGCCCCATAATGATTAGGTGGGAGTATTCAAAGAAAAATCTTCACACATAGAAGGGGGATCAAGGCCAATATAAAATAGGTTCAATCATGAGGGAGCAAGGATGCCCCCAACGTAAGTAAGCTAGCCAAGAAACACATGAGAGAAAGGAAGTGAAAATTGTCTTATTAAAAGGGGAAAAAAGTGTCCACAAAACATGGAAAAGAGGACATCCTATACACATGGATGTTCTAAATGATTTCAAAGAATAGAGGATGCTATGAAAATATTTAGAAGGTGGTTGATGAAAAAGTGATTAGCCCAAGGCACAAATCATGAGACAAGACATGCGCTAAAGAAAGAGTTTGAACAAGGTCCAAAAAGCAACACTTGGTAACATACTAATCTTGTTTACTCATCAAGATCCCATGTGTGCACATGGAAATGAATTACCTCTTGAAGGAAAGAGTTGATAGACAACAAGTGAAGACACTAGCCAATGTGTAGGAATGATTTAGTTTGAAAGGTGATTTGTGAATGGATTGTGGAAGGAGAGTCGTATACATTGCTCCGCTGCTAGCCAGGCATCCATAGCCTCGATGGAGATGCATTTGATTCTAATCACAACATTTCTCTCTACTACATTCACATCCATAGCCCTAGTAGAGATTATTGGAAATACCCCAAGAGAGAGTTATATATCAATTTTCTTTTTCTTTTAGCTTTTTTTTTTTTTGATTGATTGATTTTGATTCTTTTTCTTTCTGAAAACTTATTTCAGCTCTCTTGTTTGACAAGGGGTTAAGAACCACTGATGGCTTGATGGAAGGATGTGGAAGTGATTGATGATGACAACATTGGCTAGTGTCAAAAAATACATCCAAAATTTCTTCCCAACAAGTTTATTATATGTAGATAGTGATAGGATCTCTAAGAGGTCAGTCATTCTTTAATTTACCAAGGTGATGAAAGACCAAGGTCAAATGGATACCATAGAGATAAATGTCACAAAATGTGTATGAAATAGGCTAACCAAAATATCATCAAAGGGATGAAAATGGTGGATGACTTGTAGAGGAATATGAAAGAAAGGGAAGAAAGAACATCCATGTGTATGTAATACCTGATTGCAATGTTTGATCTTTGTACCTTTGATTTTATTTTTGTAATGTTTTAATGTTTTCTCATTTTTTGTATTTTTGAACTGTTTTATGATTTTTTTATTTTTTTTTTTTTTTTTGGAAGTTGGGACCAACAATGTCACTCTGCGTGATAGGATCCAACAACAATGTGTGTGTGATTTCCTTAATAAGGGAGACTAAGCATGTTTTTTTTATCAAGAGTGATATTATCCCCGATCTCGATGATCATGGTGAGTTCACACTCAACAAATGATTGTGATTTGTTTTGAAACATGGGTTTCATATGTGGGAGCTTGAGTTCCCTATCCATAGGTTTCTACACTTTGTGCCATACTTGATGGGTACATTGGTGTGCATTCTTGAATCATGTTTGATTTTGAATTTTATAATCATTTGAGTTGTTGGGAGATTTGGAGCTCTTTGGTTTTGATCTTAGCTTGATAAAGAACTTGTTTGGGTTTCTTATAAGCTAATGCATTGACTTGTCTGATCCCGAGAAGTGGGAGAAGAATGTGGATGTTTAGAATTGATGGGAGGAATGTGAGGAATGATGGTGGGCTTTCCACAATCATTGATAGAAGAATAATGTGATGGATGAAAAGGATATGGTCCAAGAATTGAAGAAGATGGGCTACCAGAGGTGAGCCATAATAGAAGATGAAGGCTACTTGGATGTGGCCCTAATAGAAGAAGGGGGCTACTAGGATGTGGCCCAAGAATAGAAGAAGAAGGGCTACTAGGATGTGACCCATAGATGTAAGATGATGGGCTACTAGGATGTGGCCCAAGAATAGAAGATGATGGACTACTGGGGGTGACCCATACATAGAAGACAAGGGGCTAGTTGGACATGCCCCAAGAATAGAAGATAGTGGACTACTTGAAAATGTCCCACAAATAGCAGAGGGAGGGCTACTAGAAGGTGACCCACACCTAGATGAAGATGAAGGGCTACTTGGCGTTAACCCCCTAAGAGATTGTGATTGAGGAATTGTGATAGAAAAGAGTGATTGGGTGATGAGAAGATAGGCCATGGATCAATGCAATACCTAGGAGTTTCATCACATAATGAAGAATGTGAAGATGGAAGAATAAGAGGAGGATCAAGTTGCATGATCTGAGGCTCTTCCTCCATTTCTTGATAAAAGGAATCAACCTTTTCCTCACAATATGCGGATGCATCAAAGTCTAAAGAGAATCCTTTCTCATAATCTGCTAGAGGAATATCTTCATGTGCCCCTATAAATGCCCTGATTGTTTCTTCATTCTGAAAGAGATCAATTGGTATGAGTTTTTGATCGACCACCAGGGGTTGATTGGAAGAAAGAGGTTCAATTGGTGTGGAAGACTTAGAATATGTTTGATGATGATTGATAGAAGAAGATGATGTGGGGGATGAAGAAGATGTGGAGCTAGATGTCTCGGGAGTAGAAGAAGGTGGTGTGGACCTACCTATATGATGGTATATCATCTATAAACTAGTAGGATTAAGTCCAAAGTCTATAGATTGTGATGCATGGGTCATTCAGAAGTTTGAATAGAAGGAATTTGAGTCACACAATCTTCAAAGAAGGAAGACTTCATGGGGGTGATTGATGAAGAAGGTCCTACGAAGAAGGGGAGGACCATGATTCAAGAATCACATTGATGAATAATAACAAGGGTCTATGAAGAAAGAGAGGACCGTGATTCAAGAATTGTATTAGATGTTTGATTGGAGGGATTTGGAGTCACGTGTATCTTTAAAGGAAGAAGACATCATTGAGGTGACTGATAAAAGGGGTCTGCAAAGAAAGGGAGGACCACGACGTAGGAGTCGTATTAAATGTATGATGAAGAGGGTCCTACGAAGATAGGGAGGACCACGATGTAGGAGTCACATTAGATGAATGATGAAGATAATTTGTGGTGACACAAATATTTAGAGGAGGAGAACATTGTTTAGGTGACTGATAATAGAGGTCCTGAAGAAGGGGAGGACCGTGACTTAGGAGTTGAATTAGATGAATCCAATAGTAGTTTGGATCTGAATCATCAAAGAAGAGAGGAAATATTTGGATTGGAATCCTCAAAAGAAGAGGAAATGTTTGGATTAGAATCAAAAGAAGAGTGGGGGAACCCAAATAATAATTTGGATCAGAAGTGTCCAAACCATACCATCAACTATGAGATGAAGGTGGGGAATGGGTTACCCAGATGGGTTCTCTAGCATGAAGAACCAAATGAGGTTTGGTCATGATGGGCATCTTTTGATGTGAACACTAAAAATTTGATTCCTTATTGTCATATGTATAAGGGACCTTGTGATAATCAATCATTTTTGGCATGTGTTTGGGTTCAAAGGTCTAGACCTAGATTGTATGATCAAACTTCTTCAAAGTGAAGAAGGTTTCATGTTGATTTGGGCAAGCATAACGACAACCAACTAGACATTTCATAAAGATGGGGATGCTTGTGTGATTTTCCAAAAGGGAAGCTAAGGAAAACATACATCGTGATGACTCAAGATTGATAATCCAACAAGGTTTGGAGGCATAAATGTCAAAGGATTGATCAAAATTTTAGCAACATAAAGGATACAAAGGAAATATTTCCTATGTTTGATTGATGCAAAAGTTTTCTTGATAGGAAATGTTTTTTCCAAGGTTTGAAAGATGTGTTCAAAAATGATCATGAACTTAGGAAAAAAATAAGAAGATCAAGAGGATCAAAGACCCAAAGGATTGTCCTAGAAATGAGTTTATAAGGTGGATAAACACAAGGAACAATCATGCAAGTTCAAAACACAAAGCCAAATTAATGACCAAAGAATAATGAATGATAAAGAATCAATGGATCAAAGTGATTGTCCGAAATGGATAAGTCAATGTGACAAATGAGACACAATCACACAAAGATGTTTTTTTAAACCAATCAATCAAATCAAATTACTTCCTAAGTTTGTTTCCAAATGATAGTTGGTGTTTCAAGATGATTAAAAAATGTCACCACTTATGTCAAGTTCAAAGAAATGAACAAGGCGTAAGTAATAACAAAAGAATTAATGTGATCCCCAAACAAAGTATACTAAAAGCAAGCTTGAATCCAATCAAGACCTATATCCCAAAAAGTGGCAGTTACAATTGTGAACAACACAAAAATACCACCAAGATATGTTAACCAAACTTTACGAAAAAGTAAGGTATTAATATCAAGATGATATTGATATAACGATGCACACAAAGGTAACACTCAACACTTTTTAAAATCGAGGTAATGTTTTGAAATCAAACTAAAGCTAGAGTATACCTAGGAATTGTTAAAGTGTATATAGCGTAACATCACAATATAGATATTTAGGTCAAGTTTACAAGAAACAAGACGTAAATACCAAAATTGTAGTGACACGATATAAACAAGATAACAATTCAAAGGAGAATCAAGGTGATGAATCAAGCCTAACTACAATGATGATCTTGACTTGGGTATCAAGATCAAAAAAAAAAGGCTACCAATGATATGAAAATGTCTCCACACACTTTAGACATTTAACAACTCATCCAAAAACATGGATGAGCGTAAATAGACACAAAAGTGGTGAATACAATCAATTAGTAAACACAAGGGTAGTCACTCTTCTTCTAATCAACAAAGTGTCAAAAGAAAGTGAAGGAAGTAGATCAATTGGGGGTGAAAAATGTTGGCCTCACTTTGGCAGAGTTTTTCCTCACCTTAGGCGAGTGAAAAACTAAGAAAAAGTAATGCTTCACACGTTTCATGATGAATAATGGCTCTTAACTCAAATTGGTTTTGATATGGTCAAGTTGGCTCCTAGTCAAAGATAGCTTCCTAGGTGGTTCACTCAACTAGGTGTCACAAGTTATCTAAGAGCGAGCTCGATTTTCCAAGAAAAGTCACACTAACTAATTCTTAGAGTATCTCAACTTTACTTTACCCCCTTCAAGTACAAAATGGGAAATAAATGCATCCATCGTGTACTCTCACTAGGGTCACGATATGGATAACTTTGATGCTAAATCTCACAAATGGTAAAACTAGTCAAGTAGGTTGTGTGAGCACTTCCCATTTCATCCACAAGGTTCCCTCTTGCGTGGACTACTTTGGGGTTCCTAGGACCACCCCCATTGTTGTAGCTTAAGGCTTATGCCAAAGGGGTTATGTCCTAGTTTTAAGCGGATGGGGCGTACCCTTATCCAAACCTACAAATCAAGTGTTTTGAATGTGGTGTGTTTTTTTTATCTTTTAGACTTAATGTGGTTTATTCATTCACCATTTGGCAACCTGCAACACACGTGTAGTTAGAAAATTTTGTTTCAACTCCTTTCTTTGACAAGCATTTTTTAGGTCCTGCACTCAAGCATGTTAGTAGTTCTCCAAGAAAATCACATTATTTAAAAGAGGATTAAGAGTTTGTTTTTTATTCTCAAGATCATCCAAGGATGCAAGAGAAGAGCATACACAAAAAATAATCCAACTAAAAATTAAAAGGAAAACTTTTTGAATTAATGAACCATACAAAAAACTTGATAAATGTTCATTCCCTTAAACAAAAATGAAAGATGAAGTTTCCAATTAACCAAATGTTAGAAAATGAAGACTAAAGTTACTTTTGATTCTCAAGATCACCCTAAGGTGCAAGAGAAGAGCATACACAAACTTTATCCCAACTAGATAGAAATGGAAAACTTTAAATCAAAGGACCATAAAAAAATGCTTTGTAAAAGGTTCATTCCCTTAAGCAAAATGAATAATCAAATTTCCAAGTTAATCCAAATGTTAAAAAGATAGAGATCAAAGTTTTTTTTTATTCTCAAGATCACCAAAAGGTGCAAGAGAAGATCATACACAAAGATTTGGTCTAAATCAAGTAAAGCATGGAAATACAACATTCATCAAAACATTAGACATGTTAGAAAATGACCAGTTTTACAATAAAGGGAAAACCTATAATTTTGTAAAGTATAAATCCTAAATTTATGTTTTCATTGCATATTTCACTTCAATACCTTTCCAACAAAAAAAAATGAGTCATTTTTTGAGTTTGGGAGAAAAATTATGGCCTCTCGGAAGATGGGTTACACATATGCTCTTATGCTCACGGGTATGCACTTAACATGTACCCAAAAATGTCAAAAAATCCCTTAATCTACAAAATGGTCACATTTTTCCAACCAAGATTCAATTTTGACAACAACCCATCACATTAATATATGAATATAAGACTCAATGCTATCAAACATTAACATTCATGATCAAAAAAACTTAACATTTTCAAGAAATTGACAAAACTAACATGTAGAATGTTGAAAAAGTAAGCTCTAAAAATGAAAACATGATGAAATCTTGAAATTTTCTCACCAAGATTCAATTTTGACAGCAACCCACCACATTAATATGTAAATAGAAGACTCAACACTATCAAACACTAACCTACATGCTCAAAAATTTAAGATTTTTAAAAAATTGACAAAACTAACATGTAGAATGTTGAAAAAGTAAGCTCTAAAAATGAAAACATGGAGAAATATTGAAATTTTCCCATCAATTCAATTTTGACAACACTTCACCTCCTTTATACCTACAAGGAAGACTCAACACATGCAAACTCAACAAAACAAGTTAAGAAAAAACAAGTTATGTCAATATGCAAAAAGAGGGTTAGTAACCAAAATTGAAACTTAACTACAAAAACTTGAAATTAAGTGCAAAGGACAAATGGAGTAAGTCCCACCAGCATGCCAAATGTATCAATGTATTAGTTATCTATGCAAAGGGAATTGAAACTAACACCTTAATAGTTTCAAAACATGAACTAACTACACAAATATCATCATGTTAAGAGCTAAACAAGACTAAATACCAACATTATGCATTAGAACTTGAAATAGAAATCAAACTAATATGCTAAGCATTTGAATCTCTACTCTTTAGATCACCAAAAACACTAAATGAACCTAGATAGATCCATGGAAATCAAAGTTTATTGTTTGATCTTCAAGGGTTTGGGAATGGAAGCTCATCAAAGTATGGCTACAAGACCATTTTGATTCTCTCCATATGACCCAAAAGCTTGGATGAATGAAATGCAAGAATGAGGCTATTAGCTCAAATGAAAGATGCTCTAAGATGAAATGCCTATAGATTAGCTATAAATGCAAGGTGTAAAAGAAATAGAAAGGTAGGAGGAGGGATCCTTATATAGCCCAATGGATAAAAGAATCTCTACATCCCTTTACATGTGGGATAATAGAGAGGTTGAGTTAGTTGTGGATAAGGATGGTTGAAAGGGGGTTGAGTCAACCTTAGGAGAGTTTATTTTGTCCTTTAGTGACTCATGGGGTTTGAGGGGATTTATTAATTAACCCAAGTGATTAATTAATAGGTGAGCAAGCTTATAGAAGATTTTTAGAGGAATAATTAGCATGATTTAGACTATGGGAGGAATTTAATCAAATAAATGATGATTTATTGATTTAATGGAAGAGGAAGCTAATTAATTAATAATAATTAATTAGTCTAGATAGAAAGGGGGATTAATTAACGGAAGGTCATTAATTGGTGTATTTGTTAGATAGAAGAGTTAATTAATTAATGTAATGTAATTAATACTACTTATAAGTGGTCCAAAAAGTAAACACCAACAAAGCAACACAAAGTAGAAAAAGAAGACAATCAGTTATGCCCCTAGTGTGTGCCACAATGATGATTAAGTAGATACAAATGCTCCTAAGTGGGAATAGGATCGACTAGAAGAGCAGAGTTAAAGTGACTCCTTATGACACTCTTGTTGAATCTGTTGTGTAAATGATCAAAAATAAATTTCCCCAGGAAAAGTTATATCATGAAGGAAAAACAATTTTGTGACTTGCCCCAAGCAGAGTTAGCATATCATGCAAAGGGAAGAAAGTGATAGGTGTAAGATTGACACGAGCACTAGGGTAATAGATAAAGGTATGATGTTTATCAAGATTGTGTTGAGATGTTGAAAAATTCACTTTAAGGGTTTTCCAATTGTAGGATTTCTATGATAAGTGAATGTTTGTTCAAATTTAAAAAATTTATTTATTTTTTTGGTTTTTTTTTTAATTTTGCAAATTTTGAAATATTTGAGAAGGAATTGAAAATATAATTGCAAAGAAAACACAAGAAAACATGAATACACAAATTTAAAGTAAAATGTTCCATGGCTTAAATAAACCAGGATAAAAACACAACACATGTAAGTGACAAAAATAAAAACAAGCGTTGAAAACAAAACGCAATATGAACAGGAAGGAAAAACACCAAAGTTATATGTGAACTAAGATGTAAATAAATTTCCTGCAATTGGTCCATAAGTACATTCCATATACACATAGTACTGGTTATTGTAACTAACAAACATAAGAGACTAAGCTAAGAATATACAAGACAACATTCCATATGTACAGACTTTAAACAAGAAAATACAACAAACAAGCTAATGAACAAAACACACCAATGTTAAATACTAACAAGCAATCTATAATATAACACAACTCACAACAATAATGTCCAAAGACTTTTTGATTGTTTTATACAATGAAGAAATGAATAGATGTCAAGTTTCCCCCAAGAGAAAGCTAAATCCAAGTGATATCCCTAAGCAAAGTTACATTGCAAAGAGTGGCTTGATTGATTGGAAAAGATGATTGAGAACAATCAGATGAAGAAAATGGTGAACAAAATTACATAGTCGTGAGTGTTTTTTTTTTTGGAAGCATTTTCGAAACATTTATATTTGTTTTTTTGTATTTTCTGAACAATTTTATATTGTTTTTGAATTTTTGTGAGACATTTTGAATGTTTTTGGTCTTTTTGGAATTTTGAACCACACACCAAAGAAGAGGGAAAATAAAATTCCCAAGTTAAAACCAACACACTACTATGTATGAAGGAATTGAACTAAATCATAATGGAAGGTGAACGATAGTGGTAGAAAATGGGCATGACAACTAACAAGGAGAACATGGGACACATGGCGAGGAAAGATACAAGTGGGAAATAATGGGAAATGATGAAACAGTGGATGTACTGATATTCCCCCAGCACAAGGGTAACTCTTTGGAGACTCAGGAGTATAAATTCTTTAGATGAATGGAATTCATAGGCTCCTTCAAATATTTTCCATACTTGGTAGATAGTTTATATGTACCAGAGATCCAAATTTGGTATTTATAACATAAGGACCCAAATAATTAGGCTCAAATTTGACCTGTTTTTATCGTGGTTTATTTGTGTTCTTCTAATTTTCCTTTAGGACCAAATCACCAATTTCAAACTGTTGAGGTTTGATCTTGCAATTATAATTATGGCGCAATCTATTCTGATATACTTGCATATGGTCTAAGGTGTGAAGTTGTCTCTCGTCCAGTAATTCTATCTCTACAAGGCGTGTAACATGGTAATCCTCTTCATGAATGAGGTGTTGAAGGAAACGAAGTGAAGGCAGTTCAACTTTGATAGGTAATATGGCTTCAGATCCATATACTAGGGAAAATGGAGTAGCTCATGTAGGAGTACGAAAGGAAGTGTGGTAGGCCCAAAGGGCGGGATACAACTACGTATGCCAATTACGTCCATGTTTATTGACTATTTTTTCTAGAATGGATTTGATAGTCTTGTTTGATGCTTTGGATTGGCCATTACATTGTGGATAGTAGGGTGTAGCCCATTTTAGGTGGATATTATATTTTTAATCTAGAGCCTTGATATCCTTGTTTTTGAAAGAACGACCATTTTCAGTGACAATAGCAACGGGATGCCAAAACGACAGATAATATGGTTGAAAATGAATTTAGAAATATTGCACCCAATAACATTGGTAAGAGGCATAGCCTCAACTCACTTGGTGAAATACTCATTGGTAGTTATAATCAATGTGTGGCCATTAAAAGATGTGGGCTTTATTTTTCCAATTAAATTGAGTCTCCATTTTGAAAAATTCCAAGGTGAAGTAATGGGTTGCAAGGCTTGGGATGGTGCGTGAATGAGATTACCGGGTTTTTAGAAATCCTAACATTTCTTTACAAAGTTGCATGCAGCTTCCTCAATTTTGGACCAGTAGTATCCAATGCGTAAGATCTTTTTCACAGGGACCATTCCACTGGTATGGGCACCGCAAATACCTGAATGTACTTCAACTAGCATCTGATTAGCTTCATCCTGATTGAGACATCTTAAGAGATTCACATCATAGCATCTTCAATACAAGGTGTCAAGAAGAAGTGTGTAGCGCAAAGCATTTTGTGCTAAAGCTTTTTTGTTAGCTGAATTAAAATTATGATGGTAGGCTTTAGTTTGAATGAAGGTATATATAGTGTGGTACCAAGGATGATCGGGCCTAATAATCTCATAAACCATGGTGGACTCTGGCAATTCATATACAGGCACCAAAATATTTTCAATGAGGAACTCCTTTTGAGTTTGATAAGTGTCAAACGAAAGAAGGAAGGTGATAGTTTCCATGGCATCTGATGCTTTGTTTTTTATGCGAGGAAATTGTTTAAAATTTATAATCCGTAAATACCCTCTAAGGATATCAACCATTCTTTTATAGGGTAAGATATTTTCATCTTTTACTTGATATTCTCCATTAACTTGATTAATGACGAGAAGAGAATCGCCAAAAATTATCAATTCTTACAGGTGGCATGAGATAGCAAACCATAAGCCTATTATCAATGTTTCATACTCAGCTATGTTATTTGTGTAAGGGAAGATGATACGATAAGATTTAGGTATGAGGTCTCCATCTGGTGTGTGTAAGATGATTCCTACTCCAAAACCATGGATGTTACAAGATCCATCAAATAATAATGTCCATAAGGGTGTTGCTTCTATGTAAAAAATGTCTTCATCTGGAAATTAAAAATTTAATGGTTGTGAACCTAGAAATGGTGTTGTGGCCATTGATCTGACTATTGCTTGACCTTTGATAGATTTTTGATTGACAATTTCAATGTCAAATTCACTGAGTAGTGTAATCCATCTAGACATTCATCCTATTATGATTGGTCTCAAAAGTAACTTAAGAGGATCAACCTTGAAATTAGCTTGGTGGTATGATTTAGGAGATAGTTTCGTAGCTTCAAAAGTATAAACAACCACTAAACAAGCCTTTTCAACTTGTGAATACTTGGTCTCATGTTCGAGGAGAGTTCTGCTCAAGTAATACACACTTGTTCTTGACCCTTATCATTGTGTTGCACCAATAATGCCCCAATGGCATGTTCTATTGTATATGTATACAACAACATATGATTATCGTATATAGGTGGTATGAGTATCGGCAGAGATGTCAGGTATTATTTCAATTTTACAAAGGCGTCTTGACAGTCTTGTGTCCATTTAAATTGGACATCTTTCTTAAGCAGTTGATTGAAGTGATGGCACTTATCTACCAATTAAGAGATGAAGCGACGAATAGACTATATTTTACCTTGTAGGCCCCTTAGTTGTCAAAGGTTCTAAGGAGGAGGCATGTCTATTATATCTTTGACCATGGTAGGGCCCACTTCCATTCCTCTTCATGAGACAATGAATCCCAGAATATTTCCTGAAGTGACACCAAAGACATTTTTTTGGATTAAGGTGAACCTTGTACACCCTTAACAACTCAAATATACACCTAAGAACTATTGGATTATCCACTCTATTCTTTTATATAGCAAGAATATCATTGACATAATCCTCCATTATGTCGTGAAGAAGGTCATGGAAAATAACAACCATGGCAAGTTGATAAGTCAAGCACCACATTTTTAAGGCCAAAAGGCATGACCTTGTAACAAAATGTCCCCATGGAGTTGTAAAATTTGTTTTATGTTGGTCTTCTTCAGCAATTTGAATTTGGTTATACCCGAAAAATCCATCCATAATGGATAACATCTCATGGCCCATAGTAGAATCAAGAATCATGTCAATATTAGGCAAAGGGAAATCATCCTTGGGACATGCTTTGTTAATGCCACGGAAATATATACAAATACGGATTATGTGGGTCTTCTTCACAACTAGTACCATATTAGATATCCACTCGATTAGTCAATGCACTATATAAATCTCACATCCAATAATTCTTTTAGTTCGGTCTTAACAAGCAATGCGGCCTTGGGATGTATTTTACGTAGTTTTTTCTTTACATGTTTGGCATCTGGGTGCACCACAAGGTGATGAACCACAAGGTAAGGATCAAGGCCTGGGATATATTTTTAAGACCAAGTGAATACATCTTGAAAATTTATTATAAGTGTTGTGAAGGATTTGATTTCAGTTTCTGACAAACTAACACGTAGTTGAAACAGTTTTGGTTGGTCTTCAGTTCCAATGTTAATGGTTGTCGTCTCTTCTACCAACAACTTAGAAGTGTCATTATCTTGAAATGATATTGTAGGCTTGTGTAGATTGTTGGATATTTCTAGATCTAAATCTCCTCTCTAGTGCCTCTGAAAGGTTTTCACTAGGAGATGCGTCCTTTTCCTTCTTTTTCTTTTTCATTTTTTTCTTCTTGTATAACACCTCAGAAAGGTTTTCACTATGCGAGATATGATTTTTATTTTTTCTATGTTTAATTTATTTTTCTTTAGGATTGGATATTGTAAGTTCTTCACAAAGTAGGTGGTAGCATCAAGGTTTATATCAAAACCATTCTTGTGGTCTAAAAAGGGAAAAGGGTCTCAAGCCCCGAGAAACTCCTGGATGGCCTCATCATTTTGAAAGAGGTCCATGGAAATATGACATTGTTGGTCCTAATCAATGAGGGAAGGATAAAAACATCAAGGGTTTGAATGGATAAGTATTCGAGGAAAAGTGTAGTCTCATCTAGGTCTTCAAAGAGGCTATGTGTGGAACCGGTCTTGGATTTGGAATCTAAGTCCTCATCGCTAGGCAATACATTAAAGACTATAGGCCTCTTCTCATATATCTCATACCCTAAACCATATGTGTAAATATTAGACTTGACATTCATAGGTTCAAGAACACCATGTCCTTGTGGGCTAAGGCCTCTTCCTTTCCAGTTCATGTTTTTCATCATTCTATGGCCCTTGGTGTAATCAAGTGGATTCATAGCATTTTTCCATCTTGTCTTTGTATAGCCAAGATTCATTAAATATTGGAATATGTTCATCTTCTAGATATCCATATCATCTCCAAAGAGTGTTTCTGAGATAGTAAGCTAGAGGTTCTCATAGATGAGGAGCGTTAGGATGCCCATAGTTGTGAGGTGATAATGGGAGTTTTCCAACAAGAAATGCATTATCAAGTGTGTACTCACCTAAGAATTTATGGGAGAATGTATCTTTAGGTGATACCTTAGATGTAGATGCTTCAAATGAAGGCATAGAGGCATGAGGAATATCCTCAGTGATGCTTTAGACGTAGATTCTTCAGAAGAATACATGGAAGCATGAGGGCGCAATATTACATCAGGGTCAATATGGTTGGTAACAATAGGAATTGTGCTAGATCCATTTGTGCTATCAATATGGACAATAATTTTCTTTTTATACCTTTCTTCAAAAAAACTTAAAGTATTCAAAGGGGTCAGTATCGCCACGCAAGGTGAACTCCAAGTCGTTATGTGGAAACTTTATGCATTAATGGAAGGTGGAAGGTATTGTGTGCATCACATGTATTCAAGTTCTACCCAGGAGAATGTTATATGACGTTTTTGCATCAACTACATGACATACAATGTTAAGGAGTTGTGGGCCTACTTATATGGGAAGAGTGATGGTACCACAAGACTGGCTCTTGGTATTATCATAACCATGAATGGTAATGATATTAACATCTAAGTCATCTATCTATGACCAAGGCAAATGAAGCATTTTTATAGAGCAGATGTTGAGAGCCGCTCCATTTTCAATAAGAACTCTCTTGACCTTATGGTCTATAACATAGGCTTCAATGTACAAGGAGTTATTGTTAATCAATTTGGGTTCAACATATCTTGAGGGCCAAAAGATAGGATAAGATTTTTAGGCATAAGGTTTTGATCATAGCCTAAAATTGTTGAACATTGAGAGTATGAGGAACACGTGATTCATTTAGAGCACAAGTGAGAATATCCTAAAATCTAGGTGACTCTTTTAATAGTTCCATTAGAGAGATATGTGATGGCGTAGTTGTTAATTGTTTGATGAAGTCATACTGACTAGGAATAAGTGATTTGGCATTTGATTTTGACTTTTGAAGGGAAGGAGCTATTGGTTTAGATGTTTGAGGTTCTGTAGAAGATGTAGAAGGTTGGTTTTCCACGGGAACCCATATCTTCCTTTGACATGTGGTCACATAATTACTCAAGGTTTGAATTTAATGGTCACCATTATAGATGGTACTTCCTCAATAAATGAGATAATTGAACTAAAATCAATGTTATTTGCATAGGGGACCTTTATCAACATTTTTATTGTCACCACCATGTTTGGGAAATGGGTTTGAGAACACCTTGAGATTGTCGTTGGGTGTTTTATTTGGTGATGGTTCTTCAACAATGATATCTCCACTATCAATGAGGTCTTGGAAAAGTGACGTAAGTGAAAGCATCGATCAGTTGGGTGACCATCAATGCGATGAAAATCACAATAAGTATCATCTTTATACCAAGTAGGTTTGGGTTCTCCCTCAACCCAAGGTTTGGTGATGGGATAAGTAACCATGTTTGCATTAACAAGTTTTTGAAGGAAATTTTATAGAGGTTCTCCCAAAGGAGTGAAATGACATCGCTTAGAATCAGAGGAGGAAACCTCTTTGCTAGAAACAACAAGAGGTTGTTTACCTTTGTTTAGTCTAGTATGAGTGTTTTGGACATTGTGGATATTGCGATTGTTTGTAATACCATCATTGACCATATTACATGATTACGGTTAACATGTTTAGATTTGTCTTGGTGAGATCTATTAGGATGGTTACTATGTTTCCCATTGTCTTTTGAATGAGGTTTAATCAAACCTTTTGTGACAAAGGGCATTTTTCAATCTGTGATCCTTTCTCAATAACTTCTTCAAAAGTATTAAGGCAATGCATTTGCATGTGAAAGGATAACTCACTATTGAGATTAGGTACAAATATGTTCACAAGTTGTTTCTCAGGCATGGAGCATGGGAAACGACTAGCAATCCCATGCCATCTCTAGTAGGAATTGTGCAAAGGTTTCATTTGTTCATTTTTTGGCATTACACAAATCCATCATTGTAATTTTAGAGTCTAGGTTGAATGAGAAATGTTTAATGAAATTCTCTGAGAGGTCTATGAAATTTTGTATAGATCCCTTGGGGAGGTGTAGAAACCAGTCCAAGGCTTGTCCTCCTAGACTTTGTGGAAAGAGACACATTAAGAAGACATCACTATAGGCCACCTCTTGGAAAGCCATATAAAACTCCTTGATATTCTCTAGGATCATTCTTGCCCTTGTATTTGTCAAATTTGGGTGTCTCAAAAGATTTGGGAAAGGGGACACACAAAATGTCCTTATCAATTGAAGGGGTAGATGGTGTCACAATTTCCATTCAAAGAAAAATTGTTTTTTGATTTTTGCATACTTGAGATAAGGAACCCTTCATCATTTTCCATTCTTGGGAAAATTGTGAGTTGTTCTACAAGAAAGATAAGGAACCATCGCTCATAGATTTGTTGTTATCTTTGGTGTGTGCGATATGACTCTTAAATGAAGCATCACTAGTTTTATTTGGTACCTCATTGCTATGGGATTCATTGGTGACTTTGGAATTTAAGATAGCAAGTTACTTAGCCATGTCATTAATTTTATTCATGAGGGATTGAGTGGGATCGGTGGCTGAATCAGTTGATTTTCCTTTGTTCCCTTCATCATATTTTTCTTTATTTGATTCATCACCTTTGGTGTTGTTTGAGGTGGACTTGTTTTGATCATCATTGTTCGTGTGACTAGGGCTTACCTCATCATCATTTTTTTCGAAATGAAAGGTTCACCCTTGTTAGGTGGTGGTTTTCCAAGTAATGTTTGTAGACTATCCTCATCAAAATCAGAGGGTAATTTTTCTCCCATCTCAAGGAGACAAAGTAGAAATTGGTCTTTATTCATATGTAAGATATTTTCGACACAAGATTGTTCTTCGAGTGAGATGTCATTCTGATCATCCTCATATTTTTGGTCATTATCACTATCAAAATTTCCAAAAGTATTTTGATGTCATTCGCCCCTTCCAAAAGGACTATAATCTTTGTGTCATGTTCCCACCATTTTTAAAAGGGGGAGGAACAAAAGAGAAATGTGAAAGATGACTCAACCCGCAGCAAAGTGAATGCAATGATGGAAGAGAGGTGTGCATTAAGTTTGGTAATAACTTTTCCCTTAACAAAGTGAATGCTAAGATGGGCAAGAAGTTTGGAAGATATGAATGACACAACCCTTAACAAAGTGAATGTCAAGATGGAAGCATGTGAAAGTGTTTGATAAACTTGACCCTTGACAAAGTGAATGCCAAGATGGAAGAGTGGTTTGATGTGGTGAAGGTTCTCATCCTATAACAAAGTGAATGCTAGAATGGAGGAGAGTTATAGTGACAAAAGTCCAAATGTGCTCAACCTCTAACAATGTGAATGCTAGAGTGGAGGAGTGAGGATAGATTGATTGCAAATGCACTCTACCACTTAACAAGTGAATGCTAGATGGGAAGAGGGTATGAAAAAGGATTCAAATCATATGCAATGTGCTCAACCCTTAACAATAATTAGTTAAGAAGGAAGAGGATAATGAAAGGATAAGACTCAAATATTGATAATGTAAGTGTTGGAAAAGAAGATACGATGAAGTGTCTAAAACACAACAAATATTTTGTCAAGTTAGAGATGTGAAGAAAGAAAATGTATATAGTTTAAAAATGATGATGTCAAACTAAATGATGCAAGAAGAGAATGAAGATAAGGGGTGATGAAATTATTGGATGCAAGAAGAGAATGAAGATAAGGAGTGATGAAATTGAGTTGTGAAAAAGTGGAACACAACACTGTCAAGATGTGAGTCGTAAGATGAAAGTGCTTGAGCGAGGATGTGGATATCCCAAAACTCAAGACTTGATGTCGAAAAGAAGATGGAAACTTAAACTTTGGGGAATGTAATCCAAATGTTTAAGTGTCGAATGAAATGGGAGATAAAATCAAAATGAGGTGGGTATGAAAGATAGAAGAATTTGATGATCGCGAAAGAGGAAGACTCAAATAAGTGAATGAGAACTCCAAATGAATGAAAGAAGATCAAATGGAGAAGGCAATGAGGATGAAAATATTGAAATAATGAAAAGAGATGAAAGTTTTGAAAAGGGAAAAATCAAGAATAAAATGAAAGTTAGTGAATGAATGACGATGAAGAGGAAAGATGATGAAAAGAGATGAAATGAGAATGAAAGTAGAATCCAAACAAGGATTGTTTGGAAAATGAAAAAAGATAAGAAAAGTGAAAGATGGATCCCAAACAAGGAGTTTTGGGAAAAGCGAGTGTGAAACACTACTAAAAAAAAAAAGAAAAAAAGAAGAAAATAGAAAGCACAAGTTTTGGTTTAACTGTTTGTTTGTGGCCTCTACCTTATATTGGCTTGGACAATGTTTGGCTTCCTAGGTGGCTCTCTCAACTAGGTGTCAACAGTATATCCAAGTGATCATGACGCTATTGCTAGTTGATGGCTATATTTTACCCCTTTGAAACCCTGAGCAAAGATCTTTCTCAGAATGAATCGCATTGGGTCACCACTAAGGATATCTCGTGACTCTAACTCACAAGGCTTTACTAGTCATGTAGGATAAAAAGGTTCCCATTTTGTCCACCAGTTCCCTCAAGGTGTGAACTACTTTGGGGTTCCTATAACCACCCCCTTTGTTCTAGTTTAATGCTTATGTCAAGGGGGTTATGTTCTAGTTAAGCGATCGAAATCCAGTAGCTCTTAACCGAACTCCAAATACAATGTTTTGAATGTGGTGTTTTTTTAATCTTGTGATCTTAATGTGGTTTGGTTGTGCACCATTTGGCAACCTGCAATTAGTATTTTTGAGTGTTTTATCCACCTTGTGAGAGCGGGTCCTACAAGAAAAGATTAGAAAGTTTTCCAAAAGGAGGTAAAAGACAAAACAACAAAAGCAAGTTCGTTTTCGATTTCTCAAATCGCTTATAAAGCACAAGGAAAGAGCATACGTGCGAACAAGATTGGATTAAGTAAAACGTTAATTCCCCAAAAACAAAAAAAAAAATGACCACATTTTTGATTCCTAAGATCGCTTAAAAGCACGAGGAAGAGCATACGTGTGGTCGTGTCGTGGTTAGTCTCACAAAAACAAAATAAAACGACAAATGAGAAGCATGAAAAATAACATGTTAGAAAATGTTAGTGAATAGAAAAAATGATTAAACGTGTGAAAAAGTGGCTAAAAAGGTGACAAAAATTGAACCGAAAATGTCCAATAACGCTAAATTGGCAAGTTGCAATGTTAGTTTGATAGAGTAAAGGTGACGAGAAGAACAATGAAAAGGAGCCGAAGCCATGAAAAAAATGAGGACAAGTCGTGAAATAAATAAAAGGAGAGGAACCAAAAATATTGAGGCACCCTACAAGAAAAATGGCACAATTAATCGAATTGCAAAAAATACCAAAAATAAATGATAATGGGCCTAATATTGTAGTGAAAATTCCTAAAGTAATTAATGAAAGCAATAATTAACTAAGGAAAACAATTACTAAAGAAAAAAAAAATCAATCCTATGTTTAAAACTATATATTAAAAATAAAGAAAAAACCTAAAACAATAAAAGTATATAAAATAAACCTAAAAACCCTAATGAACTCATTATGCCTAAGTGTGTTTTGTGTGTGTGTGCAGTGGGTTGGTTTGAGAAGGGAGGAGCTTAGGTGGGCGAGAGACGAGCCGGGGATGGCTCAGGGGAGAGACGGACATGAGACATCTTGGGAGGGGCAGGGGTGGATCGCATAGATGAAAGGAGACTCGGGGAAAGTAAGATCGGGAATGAAGGACAGGGTGGCTCGAGTGAGGTGAGTCTGCAGGAGTGGGAGAGAGCTCGAGAGTATGGATCGAGTAGGTGAGGGTCTGGGACCGGGTGAACGAGATTTGGGTCATAGGTCGGGGAGCGTGGGGCTCAACACGGATGGGTAGGTAGGATGGGAAAGGGGTTGGGATGGGGGTAGGTGGGTATTCGTGGGCTCGGGGAGGGAACAGGTGGGTGGGTAGGTCGGGATGGGACAAGGAATGGGATGAGGTTGTTCGGAAGGGGATGCGAGAGAGTTAGGTAGAGTGTGTGGCGAGGGAACATGGGGAGCTATGAGAATGTGGCTCATACGAGAATGGGCTGTCGAGCCAAGTCAGGTAAGTAGGGGTAGGGGAAATGGGTAGTTTAGGGGTAGGATTTAATTGTTTTTTTTTCAAAATTTTACAAAAAAAAATCTAAAATCTAAGTTTAAAATTTAAAAGCTAACAAAAAAATTATTTTTTTTAAATAAAAATCTAACTATATTGTTTTTGTTGTTGTGTGTGTAGGTAGTACAACAGGAAGCTAAAATTACAAGAAGACAAAACCTGAAAACCTACAAACAATTTTTTTTTGTTACCCTCAAAAATTTCCAAAAACAACATAGGAAATATATTATTTTCTATGGTATTAATCTAGAAAATCATTGTTTTGGTTCCAAACCTACAATAACATAAGCACTCCAAGAACAAAGTTAGACAAATAAAATGAAACAGAGATGAAAGAGGAGGGGTGCGAGTCCCACCGGCATGCCAAAATGTAAGCTATGAAAAACTACAGTAATAGAAAGATAAACAAATAATTTTGCAAACCTCCCTATAATCCTTCAGTGTAAACCTCAAGTAAGGTTGTGGAGACTTCATCTGTGGAACCTTATAAATGGATGTGGGTGCTCTTGAATGTAAACCAAATGTGATTGCAAATGCTACAGACATAGATACTTTGGCTTGGAAATTTAGCAGAATTATTGTACTTAAGATTCAAGAGGATTTGTAAGAGAGTAAGCCTACAATTTATAGAGGCAGAAGTAGTTAGAAATTGGTTACATACGGTGAATGCATATGCTAAAAATAGCATTAGAGGAAGTTATAGTAGTGTCGGGGCATTTAGGGGCAATAAATAGAATTAATTGCAGAAGTTGCATCCGGGAAGGTGGTTGTATGTGCAATTCAATTGCCCCACCTTTCTAGGATTCTAGAAGTGCAATTAACTAGGATAAGGATATGGAGTCTAAGTGGAGTCCAAGTGGATGTTGACCAAGTGGCAGTTGACTAGGATGTGCACACACTTAATTAATTATTTATTTAATTAATAAATGGTAATTAACTTAGCTAAAGGGGTACTAAGGGTACATGGGATTAATTTAATTAATCCAAAGGGTACAATGTGTATGAATTAATCAATTTAATCAATTAATCACAAATGGGTGAATAACAGGTGTATTAGGAAGCAAACTGGGAACAGGTGGAAACATGTGTGTAATTTTGGGGTTTCTACTAACTCTCCGAATCGCCCGAAATTGATTGCTTACATCAACCAATAGCATATTTTTCAGAAAAATACACATCCAAAATTTTTTCACATGGACCTACAAATATATGTCATGCTTAGATCCATCTCTTGTATTACATCACCTTGTGGTGCATCTAGATGCAAAGCCTATAAAACAGAAATTACGCAAAATGCATCCCAAGGTAGCATTGCTTGTAAAAGATGAACTCCAAAAACTATTAGAGGTAGACTTTATAAGACCTATCAACTACTCTGAATGGATATCCAACATAGTGCATGTAGCCAAGAAAACTCCCAACATTAGGGTATGCACAAATTTTCGTGATATCAACAAAGCTTGTCCAAAAGATGACTTTCCCTACCAAACATAGACATGATTTTCGACTCCACAATAGGCCATGAAATGCTCTCCCTAATGGATGGATTTTCTAGCTATAATCAAATACGCATCGTTAAAAAATCAACACAAAACAACATTTACTACACCATGGGGCACCTTCTATTATAAGGTCATGCCTTTTGGGCTGAAAAATGTAGGTGCCACATATCAACGAGCCATGATGGTTATCTTTCACGATATGTTACATGATATCATGGAAGACTATGTCGATGACATATTAGCCAAATCTAAAACATGGATAGGTCATCCAAGTGTGTTGAGACACATCTTTGAAAGGTTGTGAGTATAAGGTTTTCCTTAATCCAAATAAATGTGTATTCGGTGTGACTTATGGAAAAGTTATTAGGATTCATTGTCTCACGAAGAGGTATAGAAGTTGATCCCACAAAGGTCAAAGCCATCATGGAAATTCCTCCTCCCAAAATCTCAAACAATTACGTAGTCTCAAGGAAAAATCCAATCCATTCGACATTTTATATCACAATTAGTCGATAAGTGTCATCATTTTAATCAATTGCTTAAGAAAGATGCACAATTCCAATGGAATCAAGATTTCCAAGATTCTTTCACCAAACTAAAGAATATCTCTCTAGTCCACATGTCCTTATGTCACTAGTCACAAATAAACCCATGCTTCTTTATACATCTGCCACTTGAACATGCCATAGGAGCTTTACTAGCACAACACAATGATCAAGACAAAGAACATGTTGTTTATTACCTTAGTCAAACACTCATTGAGCATGAGGTAAGATATTCCCAAATCAAAAAGTATGCTTAGCGGTCACTTTCACATTCCATAAACTACATCATTACTTTCAATCACACAACTAAATTGATCGCTAAGGTCGATCCCCTCAAGTATCTCTTGTCTCGACCCATTCTCACGGGAAGAATGTCTAGTTGGGTCATCCTACTTAGTGAATTTGACATCAATTCTTCCTCAGAGAGTAAATTAAAGGACAAGCCTCTCAGATCAACTTGTTGAGGCACCTCTTCCTAGAACAAAACCACTTCATTTTACATTTCCTTGATGAAGATATTTTATACATAGACATCACGCCATCTTGGAATTTATTCTTTGATGGATCTTGTAACCTCCATGGATCAAGAGCTGGTATTTTTCTTATCACACCTAGTGGACATGTTATCCCCAAATCATTTTGATTAGCATTCTTGTACTAATAATATCGCAGAGTATGAAGCTCTCATAGTAGGATTAAAACTTTCCATATCATGGAACCTTAAAGAGTTGGTTGTATTTGGTGACTCTTTACTTATCATTAAACAAGTTACTGATGAATACCAGTCAAGGATGAAAAACTTATTCCATATAAATGCATGGTAGATAGCCTTCAAAGTTATTTTTGATTTGATTAGTTTTGACCAAATCCCTAGAATTCATAACAAATCCACAGATGCTATGGAAACTATTGGATCTCTATTAGAAATCACATCCAATCAACCCCAGGAACAAATTTTCTCATAGAACACCTCTTAACACTTGCTTATAATCTACCTAAAAATACTATGGTATGTGAAATCATGGGTCCTAACAACCCTTGGTACCATGATATTTACACTTTCATCCATGACAAATGTTTCCTACCAACATGAAACCTAGTCATAAATGCACTTTTTAGCACAACGTGCCTCCCATTACACCATTTTAGTAGACACTCTCTATAGATGAGGTTACGATGGCACCCTACTCCGATGTCTTAATCAGAGGAGGCCTCTAGTGTTCTAACTGAAGTCCACTCTGGTATCTATGGAGCACACACAAATGGTATGGCTCTAGCTAAGAAAATCCTACGTGTTGGGTATTATTGGCCCACCATGGAGAATGATGCATGCCTTTTTGTCAAATGATGTTAGGCTTGTAAAAACATGGCAACAACCTTATACATGCACCTTCTCAATCATTACAATCAATCACCACACCTTGGCCCTTCTCTCAATGGGGGCTTGATCTCATCGGTAAAATTAGACCAACATCATCTAATGGACATAAGTTCATCATTACCACTACCGATTACTTCACCAAGTGGGTAGAGGCTATGCCTCTCACCTACATTACTAAAGCCAAATATCAAAGTTCATTTTTAATAATATCATATGTCGATTTGGCATTCCATCCTCCATTGTCACTGATAATGGAAAATCATTTAAAAACCAGCTAGTCAAAGACCTTGCAAAATGTTTCCACATCAAACTTAAATGGTCTACACCATACTACCCCTAGGGTAACACCAAGAAAAGCAACCAATAAAACTTTAAAATCCATCATGGAAAAAATTTTCATACACATGGAAGAAATTGGCACACTCAAATTTACCCTACTCTTTGGGCTTACACACATCTTACCACACACCTACGAGAGAGCCACCCCATTCTCCCTTGTTTATGGTTGTGAATCCATTTTACCTGTTGAGGTTGAACTCCCATCCTTAAGAATATCCCTTAAAGATGTAATTAATGAAGATGAATATCGACAATCATGGCTTAATGAACTTGAAATTCTTGATGAAAGATGACTTAATTCTCAATCATCTTCAAGTCTATCAAAATCGACTACAACACAGTTATCATAAAAAAGTAAAACCTAGAGAGTTTGGTTGGTGATCTCATTCTCAAAGAAAATCAAAAGAATACCACTAAAGAATGAGAAAATAGGGAAATTTGAACCTAATTGGTTAGGACCTATGTAATTACAACTAAATTTGGCTCTGGAGCCTATAAATTTTCCATTGAAGATGGTCAGAACTTGATGAACCAATGAATGCAATACATTTAAAGAAATTCTATTCTTGAGGTGCTCTCTATTCCGGAGAAACCGCTTGTACATTCCTCTGTCTTACTCATCTCCAAATAATTTTAAATTATTCATTCCATTGGCAAATATTCTCATTATAAAATCACATCTTCATATTCATCATCATGAGACAAGTGTTAATATTGATCCTATTAAGTTTTGTGAGTCTCATACTTCTTATAATGTCTCCCATTTTCAGTTGCTTTTTCACCTATGGTCATACCTAGAAGCTTACTTGATGGTAACCTATTCCCTTCAAATAAGTTCTCTCTTTCACAAAAAAAGCTAAACTTCTTTACCTAGTTCATTTGACCGCCATCTCATTTGGTGTTGAACCCTCACATCCTACTAGTCATGTGGGGATGAGATTGGGGGAAGACATTCCTTCCCAAATAAAAATCACTATAATACAAGTCAATCAATCAAATAACTTATGAATAATTAATTGTTACACCTTTCATCCTTCACAATCTTTGGTGTTGAGCCCACACTTCTTACTAGTAGTGTGAGACTGGGAATGGAGGAAGGTGCCCTTACTCATCTACGTCTTGTCTTTGGTGATGAACCCTTGCCTCTTACTAGTGGCATGGGGAAAATGTAGAGGGTCATTCATAAATTAAAAAGATAAAAACGTAATAAAAATAAAAAAAAAAAAAAAAAAAAAATCAAAAATTTACTTGCTTACCTATGTTTTCTTCGGTGATGAACCCTTGCTTCTTACTGGTAGCATGGGGCAAAGCATAGGGAGTCATTACAAAATACAAAATCTTATAAATCTAAAAGTGCTTACAATTATAAAATCCCAAAGAAGTAATTTAGATGCCTAAGTGAAGAGAGAACTATCCCTTCACCTCATATCTTACCAATCAGTAGGCCACGTAACTATCTAAGTCTAGTAAGTGACCTATAAAGTGAAAGTCATTTCAAACTAGTTCAAGTAACCTTAAGAGGAATTGAGTCACAATTTCCCAAATGGATTATTGTTAGCACTTGTCTCTATATTCATTATATACATCTGCGTCCTTCTTGATTCTCGGTGATGAGCCCTCATCTTACTAGTTGTGTGGAGTCAAGAATGGAGTTGGACTTATTTTCATCATATCATCACCAACATATCTTGCCAATGGAGTGAAATTTTTGTATTATTCAAAGCATGAGTTACCATGAGGAACAATGTACATACGAGATGATACCTAGCTTATCACCTCTCATAAGAAGTTTGCATTCTAGTCCAAAATCTCAAAATCCAAAAAACATTTAAAAAATCCCCAAAATCCTAAAAATCTCAAAAAAAATCCCAAAAACATTGAAAATTTCAAAAATACAAAAAACATTTGAAAAATCTTAAAAATCCCAAAAACATTTGCAAAAATCTTAAAATTCCCAAAAAATTCAAAAATCACAAAATCCTAAAAATTTACAAAACATCAAAAACCCCAAAAATTAACAATCAACACAATTTGCACTTTGAACTTTGAACTCATCCCCAAAAAATGTTCCAACCACCTTACGACTATCAAATTCAAATCATTTCCCCTCACGTGAATCCTCGCTTGGGGAAATTTTGGCTCTCATTGTTTCCTTGTTTGAGGACAATGACCCAATCCATTTTGAATCATTGTATCCCTGCTTGGGGGCACATCTAATCAATCATCATTGTGGAACACATTAGGGACATGTTTAAAGGTTCTTGTGTTGCATTATTAGTTATCTTATTTTTTTTATTATCTTGTATCTTGATATATTATAGGGCATCTTGATTTTATGTATCCTGGTGTTCCCTCTAATATACTTATGTTATATGATTACATATCATACAGGGGCATCATATATTTTTTATGGTCCCTATCTATGCTCTCTTTGCACTTGCATATCGTACAGGGCATCATACCTTTTTATGGCCCTGTCTATGCTCTCTCATGCATATTATAGTCTAGTCATCATGATCTTCTATATCATGATGCATCTTGTTATGTGTTATATTAAAATTAAGATGCTTTCATCACGTGAGTATCTTCTGCATGATCAAAAAACTTACTTTGCACCCCATCCATTCACCCTTACTAATACATTTCTAGTTTGGGAATCCTACTTGATCACCGTTGTAGTTTGTGAATCCTACTTGAGGATCTTTCTCAAGAATTCGCATTTGTTATCCTGCAACTCCTCATCCCCCACCATGGTCAACATGTATTTTATCCATTTGTCCTCTCTCCTCATTTCTACTCACCCACCACTTATCCCCACATCACTTCTCACCATTCATGTCCCCTTTCACCACTATGTGTTATTCCTTCCTTTCCATTTTCCCTTTTCACTCTTTTGCACTTTCAGCTTGACAATCTTACTTAATCACCCATACAATGTAGGACTCTTAGTTGAGGTATACCCTCTTCCTAAGATCCTCCCACTATAGAAACTTCTCCACCATTTCCTCTTCCATCGGATGACAATCACCACCACAAACATCTTTCCACTCTACCTCTTCCACTTGACATTCTTGCCTCATCACTCCCACCACATGGGCATCCTAATTAAGGATTCCCCTTACAATCTACATTCTACACCACATATCTTCCTCCATCCATTCATGTTACACTCCTTTGTTTCCTTCCTTCCTTGTTATCACCTCCTCTCACCCCTTGTTCCATTCTCACATACACCATTTCCTCTTTTCTCATTCTTCCTAGTATCCATCTTCTTCTTGGTAATCTTACTTACACATTCTCATAGTATGGAAAATTCACTTGAGGGTTCCCCTTTAGTCCATCTTGTCATACAATCTTCCCCCACCTCCATCAATCACTCAAGTCATCACTTACCTCACCTTCTTCCATCATTCTTCTTCTCTCGCTTGGCATCCTACTTAACCATTCATGCAACATGGAAATCTTACTTAAGAGTCCCTCTTAAGGTTGATTTTCCATCTAGCCCTCCCCCATCCCATCAAATTTCCTCCATCCTATTTCTCTCTCCCCTCATCATTATCATCATCATCACTCCAACAAACAATTCCATCCTTTTACCTTCCATTCATTCTTTTTTCACCTTCCATTCATCATCACTATCGGTTTGGCGATCTTACTTAACCACTCATGCGGCATGGCGATCTTACTTAAGAGTTCCCTCTTAAGGATGATTTTTCATCTTGCACTCCCCCATCACTACACACTCTCACCTTCACTTTTTCTTGGCATTCCCCATCATCACATCCTCTCACCACTCTTTCATTCTCACAAACACCACCTCCTATTTTTCTACTCTTCATCCCACCCATCCTCCCTTTTTGAAATCTTACTTAATCACTTCCACCACATGATTATCTTACTTAAGGGTTCCCTTAAGATGAACTTGTCATTCTGGACTTCTCCTTCTCTCACTCATTCATTCATTCCTCCATTGATCATTTTCTTCCTCTTCTCCCCTACCAACCAAATTTTCCTCCTACCATTATCCTTTCTCAACCTATCATATCACAGAGTGCGTCCACCATCTTCAAACCTACTTGATCCATCCTTACTTAATCATGTTCCTTTCCCCATTTTCCCTCCTTGTTCTATCTTCTTCATTCCACTCTCTACCATTCTTTCCATATATCATTTCTTTACCTTCACCTCATTCATCCTCATCCTCTGCATCCTCTCTTCACCTTCATCTTGTCACAAATCATCACTCATCCTTTTCTTTACTCTTTCCACTCCATCTTCTCAAATTCTCCCACATATCCACCCCCATGTCTACCCACATTTTTGTTGGTCTCCCTAACATTATTTCATCATCATCTTCCATTTCTCACACTAATAATTATTGTTGGTCTACCCCTAAAATCACTCATCATCATTCTTTTCCACTTTTTTTTTCACTCTTTTCCACTTTCTTCTCCACCAACAATTTTATTGTTGGTCTCTTTCACTCCTCTTCTATCCCCTATTCATCTTTTTCCTCCTCCCAATAATTATTTATCGTTGGTCTTCCCCTAACATTTCTTTCATTGGCATTCCTCATTCTATCATCCCATTCTTTTCTTCACTTTTCCTCTCATCCTTCACCAACAAATTATTATTTTGTCTTCCCCTAACATCCCCTTCATTGGCATTGCCTTCTTCTATCCATCCCTCTTTTTCTTCTCCACCTCTCCATCTTCCCTTCACCCTTTTCAATGTCTTTATTGTCTTCATCATACATCCTTTGTCTATTTTCTCATAATCCTCTTATCCTCATCTCACACATCTCTACATATTTTCCACTCCATGTCATTCCTCCCCTCTTCTTCCTCCCCTCTTTCTTCTCTTTACATTCTTGATGCTACCACTCTACACCAACATATCCCCATTCTTGATTCCCTTCCTTCTACATCATTTTCCTCTCTTGTCCTCTCCTCCTTCCCACTCTTTGTTCTTGTCTCTCTCTTTCTTTACATCTTCTTCCCCTTTTTCCCTCATTCCTCCTTCTTACTTCCCCATCATTACCTTGTCTCTTTCTCATTGTCCAGTATTTTTTATCCCTTCATCATCCACATGCATCTCCATGTGGTCTGTCCCATATTCTCTACCTTGGTCTTCCCATGATGACTTGGTTCCTTCAATATTCTCCCTGTATCCACTCTATCATCTCTTCTTCCCCCATCATTTTCACCTTCCTCCTCCCCTCCCCTTCTTTTCTCTACCACCTCTACCCTTTTCATTCATTTTGTACCAGTTTCTCTTCCTTTCTACTGATCTTCTCCACATCTTCCTGGTCTCTCATAGTTTCTTTCTTTTCTTCATTCTATCATCTCTTTCATCTTCTTTAAATTCTTCATCTTCCTCATCTCCTTAATTTTTCCATCATTTCTCTTTATCTCATCATCTTCATATCATATTCCACTACCTTCACTTTCATTTTGAATCTCTCTCTCCTTTTTCATGATTTCACCCTCTACTCTTGTCATCTTCTCTCATCTCATCTCGTCTTCTTCTTGTTTTCATTCCTTCATCATTCCCTTCTTCTCCTATCATCCTTCTCTCTTATTCTCTTCCACCTCTTTCATTCCCTTTTTCTCCTCCTCCATCTCCATCCACTCTATTCCATACCCTTGTCTCCTTCACCTCTAACTTTTCTTTCCTCATTCTTCACCTACCCATAATCAACCACTACTCATATCCATTCCTTTTTCTTCTCTTTCCACTCTTACTCATTATGTCCTTCAACACATCTTCACACCTAGCATTCAAGGCCAATTAAATCCTTTCCCCATTTTGCACCATAGTTGTCTCCATTCTCTTACACCCCATTCTTGTCCTCCTCTCCACAAAGTTGACCTCTCCTCTTTTCGAGAGCTCTATTGTCATCTCTTCCATTCTCGTCATCCCTCTCAAGGGGGCATCATCACATCTATCCCTAATCACATCTTCCCATGGTATTTTTTTCTTGAGATACCATAACATTCATCACCTACCACCTTCTATTCTCCTAACAAATGTTTGCTCTACTTTTTTCTTAGCAAAAGTAGATTGAATTCTTCCCCCATTCTCATGAGAAAAAATTTGTTCTACTTTTTGTTAGAGAATGCTTTCTCTTTTCTTCCTCTAATAACTTCTTATCGAAGGAACACCTTCCTTAAGAAGAATCTCTTCAAAACTTTCAATCCCTTTTGCATGGGGCATATTCATCCATCTCATCTACTTTGCTAATCCTTTCCCCAATCGTGATTACTCAAAATCTTCGAATTAATCCCACTTTTAGGCTATACATAGTCTTACCCCCTCTGTCGAACAACCTTGAAATCTCGTCTTCGAAACTCTTGCATTCTTTCAACACAGAGCATCCCCTCCACCTTGTCCTAATGTCCAATAGCCCCACTTTGGTCTTCCCAAATCCATTACTCCCGCATCCTTCGTGCAAAGTTTTAGTCGATCTTGTTGCAACGAAGGTTTTGCTCCGGTTCGAAGGAAGCACCTACATTTCAAGAAATTAAGACCCGTCCACATTCTATCACCCATTCCGAGGTTTGTGAAGGAATCACGAAGGAGAATGTATCTAGTTAGTTACTTTACTTTCTTGTTATCAGTGTAATTTCCATAGCTCACACTCTCAAAAATCGGTGCAAACTTTTATTTCATGGTGCAAAGCGGAAATATAGTATGATAGTCATTGGACTTCAAGCAACTAAGAATGCATCGTGTTACTACTACATTATGCATACACTTTATGGATGGTCTTCAAAGATGTCGCATAGCTTGTAACTCGTGTCACCACTCTTGCATACTTGGCATGAGGTCAAACGCGTTGCACAGGGACCTAGAAACTTGGGGCAAGACTAAAAACTTTAAATGAGTGTGTTGTAACACACAAATCTCAATTTTAGAGGCCTAAATTAGGAGAAGATACTCGCCTTCATGGCACACACCTATAGTTGAAGCCGCAAGTCCATTGAAACTTCCATACAAGAGAACTTCAAAGCATTGTACATGGGCTTCTTCACCGATGAGGATGTAGTCTTAGGAAACACAGATGGTAGGATCACTTGTTTAGCAACATAGACTATAAATGGACATTGACAATGCTCTATGCAACTCAATATTAAGGTTGTTGAGCTAACTAGTATTTCATCGAGTTGTGTTACACTCTTGAACTATTATGAAACATTTGGGTTTTATCCTCATTTAATGTTTGAAGCATATATATGTATGTATGTGTGTACGTGTGTGTGTGTGTGTGTGTGTGTGTGTGTGTGTGTGTGTGTGTGTGTGTGTGTGTACATATAGATATATAGATATATATGTATGTACATACACACACACATACATAGATATATACAAATATATAGATCTATACATATACGTATATATGCATGTATGTATATTGATATACATGTACATTTGCACGTATACATATATACATACATGTATATGTATATGTATGTATATATGTATACATGTACATATATATACATACACACACACACACACACACACACACACACACAGTATATATATATTATATATACACACACATACACACATATATGGGTAGAATGTAGCTGAACCCAATATTGTAGTAGCCGGTTGTGTATCAATATAAACACATCACTACATTTGTGAAAAGCATTCAAATTTTCCTAAGGAAATAATCTAGAGTGAGGCCTGGAACTGAATTAGAGTATGTTTTATCTCTCCATGGTCGTAAGCAAACCTTGGAACTGAATTACAAATGAATTAAAACATTTCAATTGATCATTTTTTTATCAATAATGAGCCTTTTATAAACCTTTATTGAGCTAACCACGTGGATAAGTCTTTTAATTGTTTATTTGTATCAACTTGTTGGAGACTTGTTGAGGAAACGATTTGGTAGTTCTAAGTAGTCATGAGACTGGCTATGAATATTGATCGATCACTAGAATGTTGATCGATCATATTCTGTAGACTGATATGTTATGGATGAAATGAAATGGTTTTAATTACATCCACAAGACCAAATAGTGTAGGGACCACTGAAAACACCAACTGCTTAATGATTTGCAGACTTAGCGGTATCATTTAGAAGGCTGTTCCTCCTAGACCAATATGTTAGGAGCTGGATAAAAAAGAATGTTTGACATTTTCCCTCTGCTTGTTTAAGGACCTATATTTTGATAAGCCTCTGATCTATTGTAGGCATATTCTCATTGGCAAATGATGAATCTCATCTTAGAAGCTTCATTTACATAGCTAAAGTATCAGGTTCTCTTCCAAGAACCACTTAAATAATGAAGGTACAAGAATTTCTCGATATTCTGAAACTGCTGATCTCATAAAGAGCAGGCTGTCAATCTTCTATCACCTTGCCTGACTTATAATGATATATTCTTACAAGGGAGGACAACATTGAACTCTCATTACAATTGCTGCAAAAGGATAATGTCTGCAGCAGAGATATATATGCATGTGTGATGGAATATTTCTTTAAATCAGTCAAGTTACCTATTCACATCCCCGAATACCAATAATAACTTTCTTAGCAGGAAATAAATTGATGCTCCAAAGCGAAGGAATCATTCTAATCAATTCTCTCTAGTACATATTTCACCATGCCCTCAAGTGAAGATCTCAAGGTACTTGGAGGAAGACACTGGAGATTCTCTATAGCCAAGTCACATTTCTGTTTAGCAAGAGAGTGAGATTTCTCAATGCCGCCGCCTCGGTGAACCAAATTAATAGCCACATCCAATGAACCGTCCTCAGTAAATTCAGAGTCAATTATTTCTCGTAGTTTTGGCTCTCTCTCAAGCGCAAAGAGAACAGGAGCTGTAAGATTTCCTTTGCTAGATCACTTGCAGACGGCTTGCCTAATTGTTCTGTTGACTGTGTAAAATCAAGAATATCATCCACTATTTGGAAAGCTATGCCAAGATTCATGCCATAGTTATACATTTGCTCACATACACTAGAGCTGACACCACTGAATATCGCTGCAGACTTTGTACTTGCTGCAATCAAGGATGCAGTCTTGTAATAACTTTTGTCCAAATAATCTTGAAGAGAAATATCACAATCAAAAAGGCTGGAAGCTTGTTTTATTTCACCACTTGCAAAGTCCTTAATGACCTGTTAAAATCAATAAGCGAAATAGTAATCAAACCATGCATCCAAAATTAAAGTGCATTTAAGACCATGTTTGCCTCGAGTTTTAAGGGATAATAAGCTAGCATATACCACCATTTGCTTAATTCAACTATCACACCAAGAATATTATCTGCATGATCTAAGAAAGCTGACTAATGGTATAAGGCTTCTTAGATACCTGACTTATGAGCTTGATAACTTCAATATTTTCCAAATTTGCAAGATACCATGATGATTGGGCAAACATGAAGTCTCCAGCCAACACTGCAACTCGAGTTCCATAGAGTTGGTGAATAGTCTGTTTTCCTGCAGAAGAAAAAGAGAATTTTATTATAGGGGAAAAGAAGATTTACCCATTTTGTTTGTCTGTTGAAGCTGTCATATTTCGTAGGTTCTTTCTCATCAATCTGCTGAAGATAAAAGCATTTTGATTCATAACATATGTATCTGAAACTAGACCCAATGATAGGCTCTAAGATACTTCCAACTGACTACTGTGCAAAAATTTCAGAAATTTTCTAGGATTTTAGGTCCAAACATGGAAATAATTAACTAGCATCAGTATGCTAGGGTACTCTTGATAGGAAATACATTAAAAACATTTTTATGATCTACGTGTTATCATTGAATACTACACTTTATGTTTTCACAAGTACATATACTTGAACTCACAAAGTGTGATTGGATAACATGGGTACTATTACTTCTCTAGAAGGGGTGATAACAGTTCTCCATAATCTAGCAAAATGCATTCACAACAACATTTCAAACATACACAATGATAATGGATCCCTGCAAGAACATAAAAATAGACACAATATTCTTGTAATCAAGGTTGAAGGGGCAAGAAGAATGCAAGAAAACACAGCAGGGGAAGATGCATCCACAAACTTATATTTTATTGCTTCCTGATATGCACAGTTCAATCGGTTACAAGATAAGGGCTGGATCACCATGCAAGGAGTCCACAACAAGGGCTGCGCACACATTGGCTTCACAAAGCAATTTTGGGAGCTTTGCTACAAAAAACTACCCCTTTACAATGAGCCCAACACTCCAATTTATAGGAAAATGAGAAGAGAGAGAGAAGGGGAAAATGGAAATCCCGAAATCTGTCCTTCAACCACTTGTAAGAGGCATTAAATGGAGTGAAATGATTGTATGTTACTTGAAAAAGGCTCCCCATACTTGTCCCCCAGGTGCTGCAAGAGAAAAGAATGATGACCATGCCTCTTAATTGCACTCCCAACTACCAAATAAAACACTATTCATGAACCCGGCCACGTTTTATGAAAAATCCCCATCGATTTCTCATCAAATCTAGAATTTCTTGATTGTTGTGCATCGGGCTCGAGCCACAATTCCAATGGTACCAATTTTGTGTGATTTCGTTGAGAAATGCAAAAGTTATGGCCTTCTGAGTGCGGGCAGCTATTTTGGGTCTAGCAGGCATTTTCTGTCATTTGATGGGAATGAGCATTAACTGACTGGAGCCGAATATGTTTCTTTTATTTAAATATATCTACCCTCATAAAATTAAGAAATCCAGTTTTTGTGATGTAGAGGATGTCGTGTGCTCATTCCAAAAAAGTCCAATTTTGTGAAAATCGAGCTCGGAGTCAAAAGTTATGGCCGTTTGAAGTTTCGGGAGTCAAACGTTGACTTTTCCTTTGAGTTGCGGGTATTGCGGCAAAATCGGGTCCGCGTGTCCCGGCTGTCCCAGACACATTCTTCCACATCGGATGATTCGGGCTTCCTTGTCCCCTTTTGCGGCTTTTTTCACCTTTGTCACGCGCGTCCATGCGTGTACTTTTGTCCCGACCTCCCAGTCTCCGCTTTTTTTGTCCTTAACTGCTCCAAATCGGCGATTCACGTCTCATGTGTACTTTTTCCCATTGTCCCAACCTATGCGAAAAAAACTTCCACTTTTTTTGCGATTTTCACTTTCCCCATGCGGCCATTTGCATCCCAACGTGTCCCCCGACATCCCAACGGACTGACCGCTGGGACAAAAAGTTCCGACTTAGCCGATTTTCTTTGTATTTCGGCCCCAAACTTGGTACAACGAACCTTGGTACGACCACACCTTTGTATGATCCGCACCTCAGGACCCATGAATGCATTAAAACAAGCCTGCGACTTATTTTTGCATTTTTTCATTTTTTTTTTCTAACTCGTTGGGATTTTTTCTTGGATGGGAGAGTTAGAGAGAAGCCAAAGGGGGCCCCAAAAACATGATTTTGGGCCTTGAATCAATCTACTTGCTCGGGACTGAAGAATTTGATGCATGTTATCAAAATTACCTTGAGGGGTGAATTTTGGATAACAATTTTGGCGACTCAGTGGGGTTATCTGCCTGCCAGATGAAGAATGGCCAGCTGCTCGTAGCAATCCATTGGGCATGGAGTCTGTTTGATAATCTCTCAGCTGATCTGAAATTTGAAAACCTGTATCCTTGAGCCATTGAAACATTTGTTGATCTGATTCTCCTGTGGCTGCAAATTCTTTTCCGAGAGCTCGATGAACTGTAAACATGCACACACTAGAAGCAATAGGACATGTGCGCCAACACTTAGGGAAATAAAAACTATTCTAACAATAGTACAATGTGCATAAGCACTTGGAGGAATGGAAATTCTAAATTAATATTTACAAGGGTGAGAAACTCTCTTCTAGTAGCAACGTTTGAGATAGATTCCATTGACCGAATCTACAACTCTTCACCATCCAACTTAGCCAGCTATCGGAAGGCATTGCTACCTTTGCATTCAATGATCATATATGGACCACTCCATATGGCATCGAACTTGGAATGCTTTCCCGGCTTTGCACGATCAACATCCCACTTTCAGTACCAAATCTCCAGCTTGCAATATCCTAGCCTTGGCTTTCTTGTCAAAACTCTTCTTGATCAATGCTTGATCCTTTTCCATGGTCTGCATTGCATGTTCTCTTGTTTCTTCTAATTCCATCAGCTCTGCATACCTAATTTCCATAGGCTCAAACTCAGCTAGTTCCAATTGTTTCATGAGTTCCAATGTTGGAAACTCGAGTGATATAGGTAGAACTGCTTCTTTCCGTATACAAGCTTGTATGGAGAGCTTCCTGTAGACCTCTTGGGTGTGATTCTATCAGCCCATAGGGCTGATTTGAGCTTTGTGTGCCAAGTCCTCTGATTCTCATCAAGAGTCCTTCTGATGATTCTTAGTAGGTTCTTGTTCGTAGACTCGGCTTGACCATTACCCTGAGGGTAATAATTCGATGAAGTGCTGAGATACACACAATTCTTGACAGCCCATTCAGTGATCTTTGTGCCAAGGAATGCTAATGCATTGTTTGATATGATAGTGGTGGGGGCACCAAACCTCGTGACTATCCCTTCATAGAAATCTAAGATATTGGATTCATTTGCCTCCTTGAGTGCCACTGCTTGAGTCCACTTGGTGAAATAGTCTGTTGCTGTAAGTATCCACTTGTGGCCTTGACTTGAATTGGGATTGATAACCCCAATGAAGTCCAATCCCCATTGCATGAATGGCTGATTTACTGAAATTGGATGAAGGGGCAGCGCTGCTAACCTTTCTTTCCCTGTGAAGAATGCACATCTCTTGCATTTCTTGACCCATGAGTAGCAATCATTGAACACCGTAGGCCAATAGTAACCAGCCTTCATGATTTTGAGAGTTGTTACTCATGGAGCAAAGTGGCCTCCTGCTTCCCATCATGGAACTCGTGTAATATCTTCTCAACTTGACATGTTCCAATGCATCTTAATAGAACACCATTGATGTCCTTCTTGAACAAGATGCCATTAATGAGTACATACGGGATGGCTTGTAATCTAAAGTATCTCCTCTTTGCTTTGCTCATTTCTAGAGGGCACAAGCCTGTTTGGAGGTAATGCACCAAGTCTTGAGTCCAACATGGAATGGGTGCATCATCAGTTGGTTGTTCTTGATCATTTTGTAGTAACAGGACAATCTTCTTCACCTTTTGACCCGTCTGGTTGTTTGGAAGCGAGTTGCTCACACAAACCTTTGCCACGAACCAGCTTGGTCACTTTGATTTCAATATCATATTCCATCACCCGAGTGATCCAACCTGCTCTCTTCTCATTTAAATCCTTGTTTAGGAGAAAGTCCTTAACACCAGCATGAGACACCAACAGTTGAATCTTATTGTTCGAGACCAAGTGTTTGAACTTCTTCAAACTCCTATGATGACAAGGACATGCTTTTCAATGAAAGAATACTTTACTTCGTAATCTTCCAAGATTTGACTGAAGAATGCTATGGGCTGTTCTGAACCTTCTCTATTCAGTTGTGTCAAGATAGCTGAGATTGTATCTGATCCTCCAAAAGCATACAACATGAAGTCCTTTGAAAAGTCTGGGTTGATAAGAGTTGGAGCTTGTGATATTGCATGCTTGATGTTCTCAAAACTCTCTTTGCCTTCTGTTGTCCATTTGAATGCAAGACTCTTCTTCAACATCATTGTTAAAGGCTTCACAAGAGTGGCAAAATTAGGCACAAATCTGGACAAAGTTTATCCTTCCCAAGAAGCTTTGGAGAGATTTCTTGTGGTGTGGCAATGGAAGTGTTTGGATGGCTTCAACCCTTTCAGGATCAATTGTTAACCCTTCCCTTGAGACAATGTGGCCCAACAATTTTCCCTCATGTGCCAAGAATACACACTTCTTTGGATTCAACGACACTCCAAACCTTCTACACCTCTGAAACACTTGTCTGAGGTGAAAGAGATGGTCTGCTGCATTCTTTGAGAAGACAGTGATATCATCTAGGTATACCAGCACTATCTTGTTGATTAAGCCTTTGAACGCCATATCCATAGCTCGCTGAAATGTTGCTCCGGCATTTGACAGTCCAAATGGCATCTTCTTGTAAGCATATGTGCCCCATTTTGTAGTGAAGGTTGTCTTGAATTGATCTTCTTCCTTCACCATTATCTGATTATAGCTTGAGTATCCATCTAGCAATGAAAACCTTTCTGAACCAGCTACAACCTGCAATTTGTTCCATTGATGGAAGTGGATAATGATCCTTGAGTGATGCTCTATTTAGATCACGAAAGTCCACACACAATCTTATTTCTCCATTTCTCTTTCTTACTGGCACCAAGTTTGCAACCCAACTTGAGTGTTTGATAGGGAAGATGATACTAGCCTCAATAAGCTTGTTCAACTCTTTTCTCATGAGAGGTTCAATATGGGGATTCACTTGGCCTTTGCTTTTGCCTGATAGGCTTGGATTCCGGATCCAACTCAATAGTATGTTGTGCCAACTTTGGGTTGAAACCTCTTAAATCTTTGTAAGTCCAAGCAAAGACATCTGGGAACTCTTGACAAAGCTGAACAAAATCAGATTTCTCTTGTGGGGTACTTACTTTGCCAATTTGCAATGTCTTGCCTTCATCTACTAAAATAGGCTCTGAATCTTCACCCTTTACTTGAATGTTCACTTTCTCCTTCCGGAACTGATCATTCGGGTTGAAGATTGACTCCAAGGTTATGAGGCCTTTTGGTAATTTGTTAGTTCTCAGCTGCACCACTTGGTCACCATACTGCTGCTCCAACTTGTCTTGATTTCTGGCGGAGAACTCAACTTCTTCTTGTAGAAAATTAACAATTTGTTGATCATTCTCGAAGACTTGCCAACTTGTATTGTTATCCGAACAGCTGGTCTCACAACCACTTTGATATGAGGCTGAGATTTCTCACTTTTGATACTTTCTACAACATCAAATGCAGCCCCAATTGCTGCCAATCTGTCCACTTGCTTCATTCTTTTTCCTTGGGATGGAATTGATGCTAAAAGCTTCAAAATCTTCAATAAGATCCCATACCCGATTTTTGTAGTTCTTCATAGATCATTCTTGGCAGCATTTTTTCCTCTGACTTGGTTCACGATCAGCTCACTATCACCAAATACTTGCAAATTCTTGATGCCTTTCTTCCTTTCCCAGTGCAATCCGTGAATTAAGGCTTCATACTCAGCTGTGTTGTTTGAGCAAGAAAACTGAAAATGGAAGGCTGAGTAATACTTTGTACCTTGTGGTGAAATGAGCATAGCTCCTCCTCCTGCACCTTGTCTACTCCTTGATCCATCAAAGAACAATTGCCATACTTCATTCTCATCCTTGTGATCTGGCTTGGTGATGTTGGGGAGAGGTTGATTCTCTTCATGCAAACAATAAACTCCTAGCTCAGATTCCTCCATTTCTTTGTATGGATCAAATGCGTGTCTTTTGTTTGCCCATTCATCAAGAGTCAAGTCCGGAATGCATCCGACCTTGGTGTCAGCTTCATGAGTGCTTGGATAATCCTCTTGATCGAATGCTTGAACAATTTGCATTGATTGGACTTGGCGTATGGGGTTCTATGTGAAAATATGCAATAGGCTCAGATCTGATTGTAGCCTTAGTTCCATACCTTGTTCTAAATAACATGTGTGACCAATCAGCCAAAAGATAGCCTCCAATTTTAGCAGTGAAGTCTCTTGACAAACACAATGCAAAGAGTGGTGGCAAGTCTATGACTGACACATCTTGTAACACCATTACATTGGGACACACGTGCAATGTGAGGCTCAAATCTTTGATTACTCCAACCATTTGTCACTGTTGTCCCATCTAATTGCACTACACCCTTAGAGATGACTTCATATTGAAGCCCTAACTGATCAGCTATTTGTTTTGGCATGACTGAGCTACTTGCTCCCGAGTCAATCATGCAATTATGTACCAACTTATCTCCTATGATCAATGAGACATAGAATGGAGGGGGCTTCAAATTTTTACCTTGTTTTCCTCCATGATTTCCTTCAGGCTGAGTTGCATTAGTAAGAACTTTTTCTTGTTGATTGGGTGGCTGATTTGATGCTGACCAATTTTCCATAGCAGCCTGCAATAGGTCTCTTTGTCCTGGGATAGCCAATGACTCCCACATTGAGATGTTTACATTCGTTTTCTTCATCTACTCAATGATGTTGAATGGAGATGAGCTTTCTCTCTTTGCTGCCCCTTGCCTTGCACATTCTTCTCTAGCACCTGAGTTGTTGCAACCGATGCTTGAGGTGGTTTAGAAGGTGGTTTGGGCTGACCTTGCACATTTGGAACTGCACTTTGATTCCCAACACCTTGTGGAATAATAGAGGGTTGTGGACCATTTGAGTTGGATGACTGTCCTTCTCCAATGTTTCTCTTCTTGGAGCGTGTATTGGCTGCTACACTTTGAGAGGGTATTTGATTTATACCACAAAATCTTCAACCTGCCAATTGACAAGTGTAGTTTCATTCGGAGATGTCCCTTGTTGAGGTGCTTCTTGCTTGCTGATCTTCTTCGTGGCTAGATTCTTGCGACCCACCATGGTTTGCACCATCAGAGCCTGATTTAATGCACCATTAAAGCACATTGATTGGTTATGTGGCTGACTGCATGGGAAACACCAATCATATTCTTGGGCCATGTTATTTTGCACCGGTACCAAAGCTCTAGATGTGGATGCAACATTGGGATTGTAAGGTTGGAATGGCCTATTAGCAGAATTTTTTACTTGATTCTATTTTAGTTTGAATGGGTGGCCTATTGGGCTGATATGGAGGTCTATTGGGTTGAGTTTGAGGCTGGTATGATCTAACATTTTGAGCTTGTTGCCTCTTTATTGTCACCAACTCATTACCCAAGTTTTGTAATTGCTTCATGACCTCTTGGAGTTCCTTGGAGTTGTTAGATGATGAGGTAGAGGCTTCAGTTGAACTTTGATTTCTTGGAGTAGGGATGGGGCTAATGTAGGTGCTTTACTAGCGTTTGGACTTTCTAATTCTAGGTACAGAGGCATGGGTGGCCTAGGTGTGATTTTCCAGCCTGAATCAAATGGTTCTCAGCCCCTATGGAAAGGCTATAGGCTGCGGGCAAGGTTGTGCCCCCATTGACTGAATCATCAAAGAAATATCAGAATTTAAAGCCCTAAGAAAGTATAAGAAGGCACCTTCATCGGTGGGCTTTACTTTGTTGGAATCCTGTCCCAGTCCGTTGAAATCTGAGGTTGAAGTCTGTTAACTGCTCATTTGGGGCTCTCTTGATTGTTGTTATTAGTTGCTCCAACAAAGACAAGTTATCACCTTTCTCCCCAAACTGGTTGTGAAGAGCTATGCATAGCTGATTCCAATTCTAGATAGAGCTTGTCGGGAGACTCCTGAACCATTGTGAAGCTTTCCCTTTGAATGAAGAGGCAAGCAACTTGACTGCAATGTCCATCTCATGGATTTCGTGGATTGTACAGACATTCGCAATATCTTGGACATGATCACCAGGGGAAGTCTTGGTTCTCTCCAGTGAAGTATGGGATGCTCTTCAATGCTGCAACCGGAACTGGGTTTTGTGCATTCAAGGCGAGTGGACTGCTGCCAGTGAAGTTGACATATGGATTTGGTTGTGCCATCTGATTGGTCGAAGAACTCTTGTTGATTGGATGAAAGGCCTACCAGGTGGAGGTGTTGACAAGGTCCTATTAGGTGGAGATGGAGACCTTTGAGCTCTTCTTCCCCTTCTTTCTCTACCTGGAGATAGGTGTAGATAAACAAACAATCCTTCCTCCCTAGTTCTTGATCTGGTCTGTATTCTTCTCATAAATTTGCTAGGCTTGGACTACTGAAACCAGTGGATTATGCCTCTTTTGGAGTCACCAGATGTGTAATTTCAAAGCTCCTTCAAAGCTGGAAACTTACAACAAGTGCACATCAATCTTGTCGTAATTAAGTGAAGACCTCTAAGGTCCCACCAGGCATGCCAGAACTATTATCACCGAATCACAACACCCTTATGTTTACACAAGTGCATATACTTGAACTCACGGTGTGATTGGATAACATGGGTACTATCTCCAAGTTGTGGGACTTGCTACTTGAGATAGACCTCTAGAGAAAGTTGGTTCTTGCTCCTAAACTACCTGCCACAATCTACTCTAATGCAGGTAAAACTAACTATTCTAATCTAACTTTCCAAGGGACCAAGGAGAGAATGCATAAAATGAAAGCCTACACTAAAGCGGTGATACACCAAAAAAGGAGGGTGTGAGAGTAGTCTTCCAATGTGTGAAAACTAGGAGTAAAGTGCATACTAGAAGGGGTGATGACAGTTCTCCACAATCTAAAAATGCATTCACAACAACATTTCAAACATACACAATGATAATGGATCCTTGCAAGAGCATAAAAATAGACACAATATTCTTGTAATCAAGGTTGAAGGGGCAAGAAGAATGCAAAAAACACAAGCAGGGGAAGATGCATCCACAAACTTATATTTTATTGCTTCATGATATGCACAGTTCAATCTATTACAAGATAAGGGCCTGGATCACCATGCAAGGAGTCCACAACAAGGGCCTGCAGCACATTGGCTTCACAAAGCAATTTTGGTAGAGCTTTGCTACAAAAAAAACTACCCCCTTTTCAATGAGCCCAACACTCCAATTTATAGGAAAATGAGAAGAGAGAGAGAAGGGGAAAATGGAAATCCCAAAATCTATCCTTCAACCACTTGTAAGAGGCATTAAATGGAGTGAAATGATTGTATGTTACTTGAAAAAGGCTCCCCATATCCCAAGTGCTGCAGCAGAGAAAGAATGATGACCATGCCTCTTAATTGCACTCCCAACTACCAAATAAAACATTGTCATGAACCCGGCCACGTTTTATGAAAAATCCCCATCGATTTCTCATCAAATCTAGAATTTCTTGATTTTTGTGCGTCGGATTGGAGCCACATTCCAACGGTACCAATTTTGTGTGATTTCATTGAGAAATGCAAAAGTTATGGCCTTCTGAGTGCGGCAGCTATTTTGGGTCTAGCAGGCATTTTCTGTCATTTGACGGGAATGAGCATTAACTAACTTGAGCCGAATATGTTTCTTTTATTTAAATATATCTACCCTCATTAAAATTAAGAAATCCAGTTTTTGTGATGCGTAGAGGACGTCGTGCTCGTTCCAAAAAAATTCCAATTTTGTGAAAATCGGAGCTCGGAGTCAAAAGTTATGGCCGTTTGAAGTTTCGGGAGTCAAACGTTGACTTTTCCTTTGAGTTGCGGATATTGCGGCAAAATCAGGTCCGTGTCCCGGTTGTCCCGACACATTCTTCTGCATCGGACGATTTGGGCTTCCTTGTCCCCTTTTGCGGATTTTTTCGCCTTTATGCATCTCGCGCCTCCGCGCGTACTTTTGTCTGTACCATCTTTGTCCCAAACAAAAATCTCCGCACTTTTCCCACAATTGGTGACTTGCTTGTGGCAAATCGGCCGATTCACGTCCCGCGCGTCGACGCGTCCCAACTATCCCATGCGGACCGCTTGGGACAAAAAGTTCCACTTAGCCGATTTTTCTTTGTATTTCGGCCCCAAACTTGGTACGACGAACCTTGGTACGACCCACACTGGTATGATCCGCACCCTTCAGACCCGTGAATGCTTTAAAACAATCCTGCGACCTTATTTTTGCATTTTTTTCATTTTTTCTAACTCTTTGGGATTTTTTCTTGGATGAGAGAGTTAGAGAGAAGTGAAGAATTTGATGCATGTTATCAAAATTACCTTGAGGGGTGAATTTTGGATAACACTACAATCTAAGCCATGGAATTCCTTGCGAGATAAACCATTACGTGTCATTTTCGATGGAAACACAAACATTTTGGGCAAACAATGTCCCGCATAGGCAGCATTTGTTTTCATGAGTTGAACTATCTTTAATCAATTTCCAAGCAATTTCTCCAGTATTTTCTATATTTTGATCATGAATTAACTTATTTTTTCCATCTAATGGAGCTTGAAGCTGGCAAAAAGAACCCATTGAATAAACGCTCTGTTCACATTATTACAAGAACCATTTGAATGTTCCTCTTGGTCTCTCCGATCCTTGGAAGGAGGTGGGAATCTATTTTAAGGAGAATATACGGGAGAAAGTTAAGGACTACTGGATGAGAAATGAAAGGGGTAGGACCTGGAAGCGGTTTCATTTAGATTCTCCATGTCCGTACATTATGAGGAGGATTGAGTCTCTTAATCAGAGTTGAAAAGCTTTCATATTTGTATACTACAAAAAAAAAAGATGAACTGGTTTGGTCAAATGCTGGAGGTGGTGATTATAATGTTAAATCAAGGTTATCTTACGGAGCTGAATCCTAAGGAAGAGGGGTTTCCGTGGGGAATTATGGGACAAACACCTTGTCCCCAAGGTCAGCCTGTTCTATTGGCTTGCTTCTCAGAATAAGGCTCTTGGCACTGATAAGCTTGTGAAGCGGGGTCTAACCATACCTAATTGGTGTGTTCTTTGTGAAAAGTAGAGCGAGTCGGTTAAACATATTTTTATGGAGTGAACTCTTGTTCTTAAAATTTTGGGCATGTACTGAACTTATTTGGTTTGAGTTGGGTGTTGCCTAGCACTATAGCTGATTTGATAACTCAATGGAAATTCTTTCTCTGCTCCTCTTCAAAAGGTTTGGCAGCTTGCTCTTCCCCACATTTTTTGGGGGGTTGGAGGAGAGAAATTGCAGAATTTTTTGGGATAAAAGTAGTAAAGTGACTAGGATTGGAGGGATGGTGGTTGCTGCCATTAAAGAAAACCTTCAGTGTTTCATAACTAAGAAGGAAATGAACTTCTCTATGGTGGAGCTCACCTAGGCTCGCAATTGAAACTTGAGCACAGTTAAAGGGCAATGTAAGGAAAGGAAAATGGATAGAAGCCAGGTGAAGTGGACTAAACCCCCTCAAGGGTGGGTGAAGCTGAACTTTAATGGGGCATCTAAAGGGAATCCTAGAAAAGTGGGTGGAGGAGGGGTGATAAGAGATAATAAAGATGGTCTTGTGGCGGCCTATGCCGGTTCGATGGGCACTCAATCAAATCATGTTGCTGAAGCTTTAGCAGCCTTATGGAGAATCCAATCGGTTAAGAGAATTAAGGTAAGAAAAATTATAATAGAAGGTGATTCGATAAATATAATCACTTGCCTCAAAGAGGCCTCACATCCTAGTTGGAATATTAAAAAAATTGTCCTGGATAGTAGGCAGATGATTGAGGAATTTGAAGATTCTGATATAGTAGTAGTACACACGTATCAAGAAGGCAATGCTTGTGCTGACTTGTTGGCCAACAAAGGGGTGGAGCGTGAGATGTTAGTCAACTGGACAATGATTGAGGATCTCCCTGATAACGTCACAACTAAAATCTATCATGAACGGGATTATAATGAACAAAGGTGATGTGAATGGTGAGGTGGTGTGCCACGGGAGTAACGAGCTAACCATTTCAAAGCAAGGGAATTGGGTCATCCTCTACATCATTGATAAATGATGAAATAGGCATGAGTGGAGTGCTTGTGTGATTGGTCATGATATGACTAGTGGCAAGCAGGATTTTACAAATTCTAGTAACCAAGCCAATTATGGTGTGTTGAACCAAAAGCAAAAACAAGGCAGGGTTGTGGGCTATTGGGATACTGCAAGCGTCCAGTTGGCATAGATGGGTGGGGAACAGTTACGCCTTGAACCTTCTTCGTCTTGCCATGATCTAAAGAAGAGTATCACGGTCTGGTTGAATTTAAAACAGGGTGGGCTCAGCAGTTTTATGGAGAAATTGATGGGGAGTGACCCTAGCCTGTCAGTGGAATTTGCAAATGCCCAGCAGAAGAAATCAATTAGTGTTATGGGGATTTTTATGGAGGTCTCAGAGGATGTTATTGGAGAAGTCACTGGCATGAAAACAAAGGGATTGAAAATCTTTAAGAACAAGCGTCGGAAGCAAGAGGAGGTGCAGACATTCTTTACCCTTTGAGCACATACACGAGATGGAGGACAGTATCTTGCGCACGTCTCTTCCTACTCCTTGGGCAGAGGTATGTCTCCATATACTGAAAAATGTTACTATGGAGAGAAAGTTCAGGAAGATACACATGCACCACTTATACCTGTTGAACCACTTCAGACATGGGAAAACCATGAGCATTCCGTTTTTCCTATTCATGTCCTTGGAAGCCACAAAGAACGAGTTCCAATTGGTGAAGATTGAAGCACCAATTCACCAAGGTTTGATTCTGCTGCTTTTCAAACATGGTAAGCCAGCTATCATTCGTATTCTGGGTAGGAAGCAAATGAAGGGAAGGTGGAGGAGGCACAGTACTTCCCCCATCCAGTGAGGTGGAGGATGATGAGACAGAAGAAGATGTTGTTGTAGCTGAAACGAAGGCTAAAGAAAAACCAAGGGCCACTGTGGCAAAGACAGGGATGATGGTAGGAAGCAAAAGCAGCGGCGGTCTTGGAGAATCTTTCCATGGGTGTTGGATCCTAATGGGGCAAGGGGAAGGACCATTTGGATTCTCTCTTCTAGGGGACTTTTGATGCTGAGGGAGACCTCTGGAGTCTGGAGGAGGGTTAGCATCATGGAAAAATCCTGTGATATTCAGTTGGGGGTTTGTAAAGTGCTCATTGCTGAGACCAAAAATAACAACGAAAAATTTAAAAGCTGCAGGTTGAGGTCCAGAAGTATTAAGCCGCCAAGGTCATTCTAGAGCAAAGGATGGAGATCCTAGAGAATTTGCAAACGAGAAGGCTGGTTCGACGGGTACCAGGGGAGAGTTTGCCTTAAGCAGCAGCAACGAGGAGGAAACTAGCTCAAATGGGAATGAGGTCAAAAATGTAGGGGCAAGTAAAAAGATAAGGATCTAGAGCTCGGGAGGACCCAACACTCACACCAGAGGCTATTACAGGAAGAAAATAGGAAAAACAGACTCTGGTAAGGATGAGCAGGATAATCTATGGGGATTCTGCCCCTTTCTGTTTTTGGATACTGGTGGCAGGTTGGCAAACTTTTGGCTGACTTTTGGCGACCTTTTGGCTAACTAGTGGCTTTTGTTATATAGCTTGTTTTGAAAAAAACTCTTTTGTTGGATCAAGATGTTTTGATGCTGTAGGTTGCCTGTTGATAGTGTTTTTCATGTTTTATCTTTCTGTGGGGTTAAAGGTTTTGGGATATTTACCTAATCAAAAAAAAATATGAACTAGCTGAATATGAGATCTACGTCACACAACTACGCTTTATTTCCAAGAGGTTCTAGAGTGTTACCATGACCAGCATGACTCTGTAAACTACCGGGTACATTATATCAATACCATGTCATATAGTATCAATACTATGTCATATAGTATCAAACTGTTTAAAGGCACAAGCATGATTGTCAGCCACCAAAGTGTTCTTATCTTATTGCATGGACTTGGAAACAGGCAAATCTGAGATCGTCTGTAAGCATTGAAGGGCGTGTATTTTTTGAAAGTATATGTACAGAGATTTTTAAACTAAATAACTCAAGACAGACACACAACACACCCAAACCATGATTTATTGAAAGTGGATGCACACAGATTTTTAAACAAAATAGCTCAAGACAGACACACAAGACACCCAAACCATGATTTATTGAAAGTGGATGCACACAGATTTTTAGACAAAATAGCTCAAGACAGACATTCTTTCACCTTGCATCCTCCTTGGATGCTGCAAGGCCTCCTGGGAATCAGATGCATAATGCACATACAATCTCTATATACCCTCAATTTCCAAGGAAAATTATTGCATACAGGTGTTTGGGGATATTCACAACAAACCTCTTCTCACATTGCTCTCGTCCAAAACATCATCATGGATTAAACTTGCTGTGTGTATCATCTCAATGATTTCTGCAAGCCGGCGGTGTTTTGGAGTAACATCCCTGCAAATTTAACTTCCTCGTTTCAGACTCTGGCAAATAATCATACAAGAGAAAGCACTTACGAAATCTCTATTCAGAATGAAAAGCATACTTTAAGCCTGTCATCTGTGCAGTAGCCCTTGATACCAGAAAGACTAGAGCTGGCCTCATCCTTTTCCCCCTGCACCAAATATCTGCTCTGCTGCAGACAGTAGCACTGGATTTTCTGCACCAACCACCTAATAAATCATGGGTTTCAGACCATCACAATTTAATAGCATTACAGAATCACAACGTTAAGTGCAAGAATGGCCCACGGAAAAATTTAATGCAACATTTCTACAGGCACTGTCGATTCAAACACCAGACATAAAAGTACATTGAACCACTCAATGTCTTCGCTATAGCTAAGCAAAATTACTCAAGAAGGCACATGTGCTGCTCATGCAAGACAACAATTACCGAGTCACGTGCCGCAATCCAGCAATTTTGCATAGTAAAATGGCACTGAACAAGAAATATGTGCAAGAGTACTTGCCATGCTCCATTCAATACATCCTTTTGGAATCTTTAAAAGCACAACGCAGACCACACTGTCAACTATGAGCTACCAAATAAACATGGAAATTTTTTGAATGCCGGGGACATCTTCCAGCTGAAACTTATAAAATTTACTGCAAATAGAAAATCAGAAACTCCATTCACTGGGAATAGGTAGCATATGAATGTATGAAGAAGAATTGCAATTTAGCTAATAATAAGAATCAAATACTAAATTGAAATGACCACTTACAACATAAAATAAACGAAGACAACCCAATCTACTCCTTGATCAGATGCCCATAGAATTAGGCGAAGATAACAGATTTGCATAAGATAAACTTCAGAATATCTATTACTGCTAACATTCTTCACAACAGTCGGGAAATCAAAGAACATGGTCTTGCAAAAATTTCTTTTTATAGAATATTGAAAAGGCTTACAACTCCATCTTTCCTATCTCCAAGTTAAGAAGCCTAATTTATTCCACTACTCCAGTGCAGTCACAAACTGATTGATATCCACTGTATTTCTGATAGAAGCTATTTTTTTCTTAAATCATTCTCACCATAAGCAGATTTAATGTAAAAGATTCTGCTGTATCATTGACACAAATTATACAACTATAATTTATAGAAGAAAATAAACCTACTGAAATTTGGTCGACAATTAAGCATACATCTATTTTGTTTAAGGAACCACCGCCAAGTTACCTTCTTCATGAACATCTTTGGGCATGACGGGGATGCCAAACAAAATGCCTTGAAATATGTTCATGATAATTTTCGATGTCCCCCTCTATCTAGAATAAACCCAAACTAAGGCAATCACATCTATCATTCACCACAAAGACAGGAGAAAACATCCCGCCATTCATCATATCTTTGTGTTATGAAGGTAGAAACTGGATTTGTTTGTTTACTCGTCATAAATGACTTAGCTGTTATTAACTTATTTGATCTCCTTTTTAGGATGTATCCGATTGATTAGCCCATATTGTACAGTTTTTGTATTTCTCCAGATAAATATAACCAATAATTGGGACAGAAATACCGGAATCCCATACTTCAATATGGGTTTCCATTGACTCCAAATCGTTCATATTGATTCCTAAAAATGTTCATACAAACTAGAAGCATGAAGACACTTTTTCCATATCATACATATGAACATGCCAATACTTTTGAATTAAATTTCTATATTCCACCAAGCCTTTTTTAGGGGAATGGGAAAATGCAGGAACACCAAAAATGGAATTCTTAGAAAGACACCAAATCAAAGAAGCAGTACTTGAATAGGAACATAGCATGGGGATGAGGATGGGACCAAGGGGTGGGTACACATCCTCGTGGAATATAGATAGATTCTATTGCCTGCCAATCATTTATTTCAATCCATTGTCATTTGACATCTACAAGATGACTTCCAAGGATAAAATATGACTTCCTTTTAAACAATAATAAATTTCTAGGGTGGCCTTTCGTAATGACTCTGGATCAATCGAATGGTAATAGAACTGCTTCATACAAATTATCTGCTTTAAAAATTTGGATTTCAGTTGACTTAAATGGCTTTGTATATCCTACTACATCTTCCTTGAGTGTAATGTTTTGACATGCATCTCATCATCAAAGAGCATGATGACTACATTAGCTGAACAATGATATCACGAGGAAAATGTTTCTCTATTAAAATAGAAAGGCTAACATTTGAACTTGCACCCTAAGGGGCATGGAACCATACCTTTGCAAAATCAAGCAAGTTTGGCTTTGACAAGCATAACCTAATCCTTCTTTGCAATCCATAGTCTGAGCGGGAACTGTCTTCATGTAAAGTTGGCTTACACCTTGTTTTCCAAATGAAACCAATGGCCATCAACCAAATTGTATGCCATAAAATTTTGCAACTGTCCCTCATCATCCAAGTGTTCTGTAAACGAGGACCTCACAAAGAGAGAGGGGAGCAATGACTAAATAATTGAATTCAACCTATAACCAAGCCCAAAAATTCCCAACAGAAGCATATCTATGGAAGACATGACCAATTCCTCTTTCCTAACATAAAATGCAAAAAGAATATGATACACCTACCTTGTGAAGAATTGATTTGACTGCCAACCCTTGGATAAGCACTACCCACCCCAAGGCTGTGTTTGGAAGAAGATGTTTCTTTCCTAAAAGACCAGAAATTCCTTTGAGATCATGCTTCAGGAACACTCATCCCCCCTCCCGACCTCCTGCCCCGCTTTCAACCATGGAGATATAGCAGCAATGTGTCTCACTTGGTCATATATGTCTTTCATCACATATTTATAGAAAGCCTTTTTGTTGATCTACTTCCAATCTCTCCATAAAATTCTCAATCCCTTGAGTTGCATTTTGAAAAGACAACTGTGAAGAATCATTTTGCAGAGCTCATCATGAGCTGGTTTGTTGTTCAACTTTTGTGTTTGTTTCAAATAGCACCAAATATGTTGTTTCTGCAGCTCATAGTTCAAATATTTTCCCAATAAAACAGGCCTTTTGTTGCAAATGATTTTTCAGCAAATCAAGGTAAGAGACCAAATTGACCTTGTAGAGAATGAAATTTCTATAAGGGCTGCACTGCTAGATCGAAAGCATCTTGTGTCCCCTAATAGTGCTAGCAAAGATGGTCAGTTACACTTACCAATTTCCAAGCATCCATCCACTTAAGCAGTGCTGATCCTGAAATCATGAATGTTTTTCATTACCAATTATATCACAAAGTTGGAAGGGGCCCCTAACTCCTCGAATGTGGTGTATGTATTGAATTCCATGGCAAAATGGGATCTGCAGATGAGAATCACCATTCACTTCTCTTGCCATCCATTTTTCTAAGTCTGATCCTTGAGCTCTATTGTTATGGATTCCTAAGCCTCTTGATCCCTTGGAAGAGTTCAAAATCCCGTGCCACCAGATGATTTTGTCTCACCCATACTCTCTTGCACCAAAGAAAGCTTCTGAGCACCTTCTCTAGCTTTTTATAAGCTTCTTGAGAGGAGAATAGGAAAGAGGAGTAGATATGCACTGCTGCTCAAATTTTATCCACAATAGTAATTTCCCCATGAAGAGGGAGATCAGGACTACAAGAAGCTTGTAAGAACTTGTATATTTAGACATTATACATCGTCACGGTTAGCAATAGAGAGCTCAACATTAAAGAGTATTACCAAAGTACTAGATGATTTTATTTGGCATTGTAAAATTACATCTTTAGATTAACTAGAATAGAGGCTTGTCCTAACGAACCATTGCACAAGCATCCTTAGCAATGGTATCCAAACAAATAGTATTTCATCCAGCTAATCATTGATTAAGTTAGGGAGTTACAGGAATCTTTAGAAAATGTGCATTAAGTAATTGGTTACTCCTTAATGAATTCTTTTAATTTTCCCCTACACTCTAGAGGCCTCCCACAAATAGCCCAGGGTGTGGAGCTAGAGGGCAGTCTTGTTGGATGAACACCTATAGATTAATAAGTTCTATAAGTCTCCCATTTATAGTAACCCTTGCAGATACCTTTCAAAAAAGAGTCACAACAGCCCTGTGAAAAAAAGGAGCCAAATCCTGGCCAACACAATACATACAATATGAAGTTCTAATCAATTCTGTCATAAGCCCATTTCAAAGTCTATTTTTAAGAAAAAAAGTAATCTGACTAGATTGATAAGCCCATACAAGGCCCTCCTAGAATGCGATAATATTATCAAGAAAAAATCTTTCTTTTATAAACCCAATTTGCTCCCTTCTAACTATTAGAGCAACAAGAAGGTTGTCTCTTCTAGAAAGAGCTTTGGCTAGAATTTTGTAGGAGATATTGAGTGTAATAGGTCACCATCCTCCTACCATTTCTCTTTTAGATCCTTTAGGGACAACTTCGTTACAGCTTGCATTACTTGTTTTATTAGGTAGACCCAACCACATGCCACATCTTCGTATATAACTCCATAGGAAGACCATTTGTGTCAGGAAACTTCTCATTCCTCAAGTCCAGAACTACCTCCATCTCCTCTAACTCTATCTCTCTAGAGAGATAGGGCCTCAAAACTCTCAACCATTTGGGGGATAACAAGTTTGATAAAATCCATTGATGCACTCCACAAAGGTTCACTACACATTGATGACAAAATATTTTGAAAATGATCTTGGAAGATTTGTGATCGGAGGTCATCTTCAATCAGGGTATTATTGAGATCCTAAAGGGCAAAAATTAATCCCAATGTGTGCTCCCTTTAAGAACTAAAAATAGAATTTTGAAGCCGTGACACTATCTTCCCTTCAATGCATATGTCTCTTAGTCATGGCTCCCCCACCCTATATTTTTTTAAAAATTTGAATTTTGGTTCAAACTCACCAAATATTGCACGTTTCAATTCATTGTAGAAATCCATTTTCAAAGCTTGTTTAGCTTGCTGGAGATTGAAGCAGACTTAATTTTCTTTTCCTATCCTTTCTCTAGTCAACACCATCCTATAAGAAAGTTAGTTGTGTGTTGAATGGTCTCCTCCCACCAAAGTACCCACTAGAATTAGGCATCAAATTCCTAATCTTAGTAATAGCCCTCAAGCACTCTTTCAACTCTAGAAAGGAAAATTTAGAAGACAGTATCTGATCCAGATGAGCTCTCAGAGCAATATTGATCCATGTCAGCAGTCAGAGAAGGGTTTATAAAAAATTTATTTTTAGAAAGTCTTGAAATCTATTTTTAGCAGGTTTTGACAGATTTGATATTTGAAATTTTTAAGGGTCTTCAAAAATTCATGGGATTTAGATTGTATGATGATACCATAGTCTATTTTCATAGATTATATTTTCAAGTTCACTCTCTTATCTTTCCAACGGATCAAACGGTTCGCAAATCGGGTCAACGGGCTAGAAGATATGACCCCAACAAGGAGCACTTAAAAATAATAATATGATATTCGGATTTTGTCATCTTTTTCCCATTCAAATTCACTCCAAACGTGGATGGATGACATCTCCATGAAGGATGACCTTTCGTATTCCATTTGGAACCCTTCATTTGATGACCTTTTGGCTTCTATTTCAAACCCTTCATTTGATGACCTTTCAACTTCCATTTGGAACCCTTCATCTTTGACATTGTTTCACTATAAATAAGATGGTTTCGAATGAAGACACAAGTTTGAAAGTGGAAAGATTTTATATACAAAAGTTGCAGGTTACAGGTTTTCAAGTTTGGAGGCATACATCTCTCATATACAGAGTTTGCCCATTTGTATACATCTTCATTTGCAGAGAATTGCAAGGCATACATCTCTCCTACAAAGTTTGCCCATTTTGCATCCATTCTCGTTTGCAAAGAGATTTGGCATACATCTCTCCTATAGAGTTTGCCAATTTTGTATACATATTTAATAAAGTTATTTTACTTTTACAATTATAGTTTTATTTCTGCAATACAGTTCATTACTTTTACAATTTCAACTATTTTATTATGAATGTATTGCCATAACACATTAAATGCCACCATTAATGTGTTGTCCACCAAATTCCAAAAATAATTCGGATCAAGTATCAACACCTATAAGCATATGAGTTGAAATTAAATTATAATTTGAACAGTAATGGTATTATTCACATGTATCGATCTGTTGGCAATATATTTTGTTGTGGGAAAAATATAGGGTTTGGCAACAGTGTAAAGAGACAAAGTCCCTCCTCTATTGTAATGGGGAAGCACCCTTTATTGATAACTAAATTGCATGAAATGGGAGTATATACAACATCTACACTAATCTATTTATGGGGGTCTGGGATCAATTCCCAAACTGTGGTAACTTCTTCAGAAAGGAAAATAGAAATGAGAGGGAAGAATTAGATAGAAAACATGGCATATTGTATAGAAGAAAGAAGAGGGAAGACTTATGTTGTCCAACAAGCAAAAAGCAAAACTTATCTTTAACACACAAGTGTAGTTAACAATGACAATTTAACAATAGATATCTCTGGAAATTTGAGAATTAATCAATGCATTTGACATAGGAACAAATGACAATGATTTAAGATAAATTTCAATAGAAAGTCTAAAAGTCTCTATGTTTTATTCTCAACTTGTGAAATTGCTAAATACAAAGCTTCTACAATATCCTATCTCTAGTATTTCTCTAACGCCAAAAGGACCTTTTACAATGATTTGAATACAAATATTTAAAGGAAAATATTTTCCATTCTTCGACAAATGCATGGAAGAAAAAAGTCACGTTTTCTAATAATAGAAGCTTGTACTTTGACAAAGTCTATTTGCACAAGCATGAGAGACAAAAGACAATATCTCCTAGGACTCTACAACATAACAAAGTCAATATTTAAATGGACTATAAATTGACAAATTCAATTTGCAACGTGTAAAAATGGAATGTGCAATTTTACAATGACAAAATACAAAATATTGGAAATGCACATTCATCTAGACAACTTTTTACAAATTAAGAATCCTTTTGCAGCTGTTTTTCACAATCTTCTTCCCCACCGATAGCTTTTTCTTTGGCCATCTCGATCCTTTCTCGGTATTCATCAAACTTCAAGAAGACCTCCTTGATTCGATATTCATCCAAGTTGCTTGTGTATTTTCCTAACTTTCCATTTCAATAATCATGCGGCCTAGCACTTTCCAAAGTGTCTTCATTTCCTTGGTTGACTGATCAAAAGTATTTTGATATTTGATAAACCCTTTGATGGAGACAAAATTAAAAGTATTCCCAAGAGTCGTTTCGCTAACGACAAACTACCCGAATTGTTCAATGATCATGTAGTGAACAAGGGATCTTTTATGTAACCTCTTCAATATCATGTATGGCATCAACTCCCTCATTTCTGGATTCTCTTAGTTTTTCAACACATTCTTCACAAGGATTTGAATTTTTAACCTTGTCGACTTAGGATCTCGCCTAGTCTCTTCCTTGTTCCTCACTCGGAATGCCTTTTGTAATGAGAGTAGTCGTGCTCACCTTTGGAAAGCTTCAAGCTTTGGCAAGTGTTGACTTAGCAAATTAATTTTGGCTTGAAATATATCCATAGTTGTTCTCATCACATTAATCTCAATGGTGGTTTCTCCATAAATTTTCATGGCATCTGCGATCACTTTCTAATCCTATGCAATCAATTTCTTAGACCATTCTTTAGTAGCCCACCCCATACATTTGATCTCTTACATTGCATTGAGTGTATCGGTGTTGGTCATATGAGATTTAGGTTCGAGTGATTGGAAGATTGGATAGGTTTGAGCATTTCCTAGACAACAAATGTGAGCTGATTAACTCTTTCCCTCAACTTCTCCTCAGTAACTCCGATCCTTATCCTTTTTTTCAAAGAGTGTTCCAATCGCAGATTGTGCATCTTGCTTGGCTCCTCGCATTGTCTTCCCCCAATGGATCCTATAGATCTAATAATCCTAAGCCGAACCTTTCTCTTTTCTCTTGCCTACGAGAGGTATTCAAAAAATTTCTCCCCCTTTTCCTCTGTGAAGATCTCGGAAACCTTTTTGGTTTTTTTGTTTCTCAGAGGAGGGTTTCCACAAGTCTAAGCCATTGAAATCAATCATCTCTGACTGTATCACCACTTCTCTTCTTTTGAACAATCATCCCCAATCATTCAAGGGCCTCGGGATTACCCTATGATAGGACCAATTGTTGTTATTCTTGATCAAACTAAATAGGTGAATCGGAATGGTGACTATGGCGAAGAAGAGGTACTCATTGTAGCAGGAGGGATTGACACACATTAACGAAGGGGTAGATAGAGGAGAAGTGGTACAAGTAGGACTAGATGAAGGTAGAGGAGGAAGAGTGGAAGATTAGGGAGAAAAAGATGGAGTGGAAACCCCGGAAGGGATGTGTGGTTAGGAGAAGGGGACTCTTGGGGGAGAGGAAGGTGAGCTTGTGATGGAATGGTGTGAATCGAGTGGTGGGAATAGAAATTATAGAGGAATCCTCGGCCAAAAACAATTGAGAAATATTTGGTATTGGTGTGGGGATTACAGATCTATAATTATGGTATCTCGGAACTTTTGTGATGCACAAGACTACCTTGTGCTTCCCCACTGATCCTTTGTATACAAACTTCATCCTTGTTTTTCCGCAATGGACTCCTTCGAGACCTTATCCTTGTCCCTAGCTCCCCAGGGTCCCTTGGGCTATGCACTTCTTGTGGGGCCTTCTTCTTGCTTCGCCTCACTTTCTTTGGATGCGTCATTGGGCGGTAAATCCACTCAATATTGCTAATTTCAACTACTTTAGATTAATCCTTTGTGTACAAATCCATTTGGGTTCGTGACAGGGCCACATTAGTCCTATCCTTGAGCGAGCTAGATTCTGGTTTGAACCAATCAACTCACGGCAATGGTTGAGACTTTATCTTTCATCAATGTATGCGGGTACACAACATCCCCATCATCAAGACTTCCTTTTGGAATGTCTACCATTTCATATTCCCTAATTTGGTTCAAAGTCATGCAAGACCAATATCACTTCCAAACATCCTCTTCATCATCATAGTTGATACACAAGTCTTCATAGTAGGGCAAATGGACATAAGTTACTCCAAGGCAAGACTCATTATGCCCCGAACATCAAAAGATGGTTTGGTTGGAAATGTCACATGTTGACCCTAGTCATCTCTGCCTCCATATTCTTTCCTCTCGACAAAAGATGGGCATGTGTATCTTCCAATTGTTAATGGGATATTAACTCTCGCCTTGTGGTTTTTGGAGAGATATTTGTGCACTTCCACCGATTACCGCACTAATTCCATTAATGCCCATTTGTTGCTCACATACCTTAGTAGCATGTAAGGTGCACCTTCAACGCCACACACCCATATGTAGGAGAAAGTGGGAAATCGAATAAATAATTCACCCCACATGGCAATGTTGGTTGTAGCTTCAATTGAAAACCGGGTGCTCACCAATCCAAAGGTTCAGCATACCAATGATGTAATAGAAAAATGCGTCGTTGACATGGCGTAGTGGTGAGTGTTGGCCCCAAGGTGAGTTGTGGATAAAAATCATAGACTTTAGTCATGTTCATCCGACCCACTTGTGTCAATCCTAGAAACAATCTTGTTCTTGCCGCAACATATACGAGGTACGGGGTCACATAGAATTTGTCTGTTCCCTCGAACCTCACAAAGTTGCTTGTGAATTGAGTCGTTGATTAAAGCGGGTGAATTGGTATATTGCTTATTTTGTCGAATGATGTGGATGTACTTTGGAATATCCATTCTTGAAATTCACAGTTGTTGGGTTGCCCATTATTTTGTTTATGAGCATAATTATATCATTGACCTCTATTTGAAATCAGATCTTGGTAATGTCTTAGGAAGTCCGGAAGAAAAGGCTTTGGACTTCTCAAGCCATTGCTTATTTACCATCTTTGTGCGTGGCCCAATATGATCATTTCAATAATATTGGGTTGATCCTGGAGTTATGTCTACATATGCATCAAGGTCCTGGGAGTTTCATAGATAAACAATATAATTTGCATCCAATCAAAGGAGGAATTCACCCTAGGAGTTCTTCACCGATCTTGTACCTTTGTCATAATGTTATGCTAACTCCAACACAAATTCTAGGTAGTGAGCGAATAAAGGAAAAGTTGCAGCCAATGCTATACCATTGTGATAGATTCCTTATACCCAATCATTCTTCTTGAATTCAACCTAAACGCGAGTCCAAAAATCAGCAAGGTCAATATGTCCCAAGTCAAGAATGTAATCGTGTCCACATTTGACTCCAAGTTTGATGGCGGTTGACCCCGTGAAATGGTACTTCATATCTTTTCGGCCTCTAAAACCCTCCAACATGGAGCAAGAAACTAATGGGGGAGCTTCCTAAAGAAAAGACCTTTGAACTTGCAGAAATGGAGGGCGGATTTTCCACTCTATAAAAACATCTTAAAACCCCGATTGACACTTGATGGGGTTTTAGACTTGTGAAGCAGCCAAGGAAGTCCAATCAACATTGGCAGAATTTTGTCTCGCAAATGCAAAGTTGAAAGGCCGATTAACACTTACAAAGTGGAAGTTTAACTTGATTTTGCAAGTCAAAACCTTGTTGAAGAATGGTGGAGTTTCGAGGTAGCAAAGCAAGTTGAAAAGTCTGATCAACACTCTCGAACTTTCAAACTTGCGAAACACCTTTAAAACCCCGCTTGACACTTGTCACCTTTTCAATTTGCAAATCGACTTGAAATTTGCACTTAGCACTCAAATGGAGTTTTGGCTTTAAAAACAATTAGGAACCCCGACCAACACTCTCGTAGATTTGACCTTGCGTTGCAACTTGAGAAATCCGATGGACAATTGCTTACTTGGCATTTTGGAAAATTAGCCAACATTCAAATGGTTTAAAACACTCTTTTGATGTAATTTTTCACAAACCCACTTTGGCGAAAACATGGAAACCTTAATCTGGTTCAAATACAAATTTTTGTGGGAACAAGGGCTCAAAATTAAACAAAAATTCCTAGCAAATGTTCTTCTTACCTAGATGTGAAATGGATTTGAAGGGTTCAACCAAATATGAGAAAACTTCCTCAAATTACACAGCAAGGTATCACGTAAGACTTTCAAGTTCAAAATGCAAACATACATTGTTAGAATGACTTGGCAAAATTCAAGTTGCAAATGTGCTTAGAAATTCCACTTCCCGGATCGATATTGAAACAAGAGTAAGTCAAGCTTTGAGAGTTTATTTGCATTTTGCATGCAAAATGCAAGTGTGCTTTGGAGTTCGAAAGTCCGACTAACATTCGAGTTAGGCTCAATCGGACTTCAGAAATCGATTTATATTTTGCATGTAAAATGCAAGTGTGCATCGTAGGTCTGAAAGTCTGATTGACTCTTGTTGGGGACTTGATCGGACTTGAACCCAATTTGCATTTTGCATGTAAAATGCAAACTTGCAACCAAGGTATGATGTCCAATTAACATGAGAGTTGTGTTGATCAGACTTTTGAAGTTGAAATGCAATGAGCAAGTTAACTTGCAAATTTGCTTCAAAAGTCCAATTCTCCTTCCTCTTAAAAAAGCCACTTTCTATTTTAATGATATAATCATAAGTTGTTTTTATAAAAATAATATAAAATCACTTTGCCAACTTAAGTTATACCGCTAAATTACTCTCCTTGCAACACCCCTTTAGCCCACAGGAAGTCAAACTTGGGCTAATGGTTTTCTGGCGAACTAGCTTTGAGAAGGGGATGTTACAGCATCAACATTGGGCAAATTTCTATGGTTCCAGGTTGCAGCATCATCATTTGGCCTCTTCTTTCCAACTGGAGTGTTCTTTGGGAGCAAAATTGATGTATATGGTCAACTGTATTTATCTGATTTTCTGAGTGAAAATAAATTAATAAAAATTGAGTTTTTGGTGCAAAAATTCAGATTTTGATGTTATATTCATGGTTGTCATTTATTATGTAAAAATCTGTATTTTCTTATGATTTACCAGTCATTTCCAGATCTGGGTAATTTTTAATTTGAGGGTTTACATAAAAATCAGATTGCTGTCATTTTTCCATAAGGGTTTGCTAGAAATCCATATCTCTGTTATTTTTGTCCAAAAAGGGACATTACATTTGTGTTGATCAGACTTTCAAAGTTGAAGTGTAATGTGCAAGTTAACTTGCAAATTTGTTTCAAAAATCCGATTCTCCAATTAAGACAAGAAAATTCAACACAAGCAATTTTTGGATTTTTTCTGATTTGGCATAACTCCAAGACATCCTTACCAGAAAATTTTGAATGGTTATCCCAAATTCCCATGAAAATCATATTTCGGGATAACACACTCACATGGCATGTAGATAAAGGAGATGAAATAATGCAATTCCATAGTCATGGAATAATGTACTCTCTCCAATGAACCAATATAAATAGACTTGCAATGATGCTACTCTTAGCATTGATGAATGAGGGCAAAATGCTAGAGCTGTGTATCTAAACACGTACCAGAAGCCAATTCAAAGTGCGCTCTATAACTTGACAATAAACCATTCTTTCCACATGGTATTGAAGCTATGGTTTTTATCTGCAAGCCCTTTGCACACGAGCTTGGTCTTTGCACCTATTCATCAAAACTTTATATAAAGAGGAATATTTGGATGGAGCCTGGTAGAGAAACAATCTCAGCTGCATCAAGTTGCAGCTCAAAAAGGTCTGTGCACTAGGGTCTCTAAACATTTTGTTTGGTTACCCAAAATTGATGTCTAAACATTTTATTTGGATAGCCAAAAGTTTTCATGGTGCAAATGTTTGATTACGAATCAGTTTCAATGCTACTTTATGGTGAGAAGTTTCTCAAAGGTTAATTCTGGCCAAAGGTCTGTGCACTGGGGTCTCTAAATATTTTTTTTGGTTAGCCAAAATTGTTGTCTAAACATTTTATTTGGATAGCCAAAAGATTGCTTGGTGCAAATGTTTCATTAAGAATCAGTTACAATGCTACTTTATGGTGAGAAGTTTCTCAAAGGTTCATTCTCGCCACAATTTTTCCTCAGGTTTTAATAATTGTGATGACTGGTTTCAAATTCAACATATATTTTGTGTGGTGTGGTTGTATCATTTGCTTGAATAAAAGGAGATGCTTACAAAAGGGTTTCAAAATTAGCAGTCAGTTTCATTTTTAGGAAACAAAAATGTGAAGTTTCGTTGTAAAAGATTCTTTTTAGTTTTTAGTTATTTATATTTAAAACAATGGTGGGGGTGTGGGGTTTAGAAACAAAGGCAGGGATAACTTATTAATTTTTGAAAAAGAAGAGCGAAGCTTGATTATTTTGAGGGAGCAAAAAAGAGATCAAGAAATAGGATTAAAGGCTTTTATTTTTATTTTGTAAATTGCAGGTCTATCAAGGGAGCCCATGCTCACAAATCATGTGAAATGAGGAAATTTCAGTCAACATGAGATGCATGAGTATGGGAATGAGGAGGCCATTTCAAATTGGGGTACAAAAATAAATGAGTACAGGTACGACTATATTATATATAAAAACATACACGATAAGATGAGTGTAGGGGGACAATAACAAGGTCCACGTCCCTATACTGGAGTCTCCTTGGGACTGAAATTTCATAGATGTTTTGACTTCTAGGTACAACTCAGTAGGGCCCACGAGGGCAGAATGAAAACAGATGTGGTAGCTGATTAGGAAAAAGGCACCATGCACAATGTTGAGGTGGCAGTTATCTGATCCACAAGGCTAACATAGCAACTGGCACAATGGTGGGGCCTGCATACAATGCTGAGGTGACAATAATGTGGGACCCACAAGTTTCTCCCTCTTCTTATTTTAGTCAGGTTCATGTTTGCTACTCTTTACAACTTCAGTGAGTCGAAGAGTTGACATGAATTTTAAGTTTGTTGATTGGCATATAGATAAAGTCACTCACTTTGCATGGGATGGCTTGGGTTCAAATCTTGTTGAGTTTTTCATTGAAACAAAGGTTGGAAGTTTAGTGTGTTTGAGAGTAATAAAGAGCGGTCATATTGGTGACCTAGGGATTGTTGAAAGGTGCTTATCACATTTCAAAAGGTACTCAAAACCAGCTTTTTGGACTCTTTTCCGAAAGTTCCATAACTTGGGGATATAGAGACAAAATTGGGTACAATTATTTTTTAATTTGACTAATTTTTCAAGTATATAATATTTCGCACTCAGTTTTCAAAAAGTTTATTCTTTTTTTCAGAAATCAATTGTTTTTAATAGCTTATCCTTAGTATGCGCCCCATGGGGTCAAAGATATCCGGAGGAATCCCACATGTCTTGCCCATGTCCCCTATTGAGGAACATGTTCAAATGCCCCCAACCCAACAAGGGGAATCTGGAGGTCCATTACATCATCTTAAAAATACCAAAAATAATATACCTCGTTTTTGCTAAAGAGACCCCACCTGTCCCAATACACAAAAACTGAAACCCAAAACCTACCCTCCACTCCAAAACAATTAAAAACACAAAGTGTGTCTGATTTCTCCTTTCTCCCTTGCAGTTTCACAGCAGAGAACCTCAGCACCAACACTTTTAAAGAAAATTAATCATCTAAGATAAGTTTGCATCAGCAAGAATAAGATTGTAGCAGCTCAGCACTGAGCAAGCACATTTTTTGCAAAATTTCAGCCATCACATTATCATTTTTTAACTCCAAAGACTTCTTGAAAGTTTAGAGGATTTCAGCTTCAATTGGATCTATGGCCAGCCTGGGGAGTGCATAAATTATTTTTCTCAAGTCTTGAGTATTTTCTGTTAGTTCTTCAGACTCAAAATCTTTAAAACTAGCCCACAAACAAAAAGGAGTCAATCAAGTAGTTATGATGGCGAAAATCAAGGAAAGGATACTCACATACATGGGAGAGTAACAAAGTGGGGCAGCAAGAAATGAAACAACAGAAACTACATATTGTCCAGCTATGTTTTTGGCTACATTTGCAAAGTTCCCTTATAACACCACAAAACCTCTACTCCCATATATCGGAAAAAAAAAACCCAAAAAGATCACATCAATGAATATGTAAAATTTGTCCCCAACATTACAAGGGCAGTTACAGTACCACAAGGCAACATTATTGGTATTTACTATTTTCTGGCCATGGATAAGCATATACACCGAAGTAAATTATGCTAGCAACTCCTTGACGGTGTATCAAAGGCACCTAAATGTTGTATTATATTCAAAGCGATTCACAAACATTCAATGTAAGAAACATTACTTATAAGTTATATTAAATCACAGATTTCAAAGCTTATGGCACAATATTGAAAATGAAATGCATATGCACTCAAATGGAAAGCAAAAAGCAATTATTACTCTAGATAATTAATTTTTGTGGGTTTTTTTCTCATGTGTTTAAAGTCGTCTCAAGATGGCCACAATAAGTAGTCATTAACTTCATGTATTTTTGGTAACAATCACAAGGCAAGGGTACCCACTTAGCACATGAGCATTGTAAGCATTTGTTAGTAGGGTGAAAGAATAGTGAACCTAATCCACCAATGCAGGCTTCTCACCCTCTAGCCTCTTTCTCCATTGGCAAAGCTTTTGGAGAGTGTAGTGCCTTATAAATCACCCTTGTCTCACAATTATTACCAATGTGGGATTAACCCGATTACAACATAATCATGTATTTATGATAAGTTGAAGGCTTTCATGAGAAATTTAATTAGGTACTTATTTTTGTGGGGTTTCTTTACTCGTGTGTGTTTAAGTCATCTCAAGATGACCACCATGAGTAGTCATTAGCTTAATGACATTTTTCCTTATGTATTTTGGTAATAATTAATCTTTCGAAAGAGCAACTTATTCACCAACATGGAATAGAACAGAAAATTCATCATTGTTATTGCCTTCATGAGGAAACATCTAAACAATATATTTATTAAAAATATCATTCGACTCTCTAATATAATAACCATAGTTAACAGGTTCAGAAATTTGGATCCATTCAGAAAGGCAAAAAAACTAGAAATTTGGAATTCTAAATTTGTATCCAAAGGGTAAAAATGCAAGATAATGTCAAAAAACCAAAAGGTAGGTAAACATAGGATATAAACATGTAACCTAGGGTAGATGGTGCTAGGCAGGAAAAGGTATCAACCGAACTAACAGTCCTAATGGGCAAGATAAGGATGTAAGGTATTAGCAGAGAAAAGGTATCAACCAAACTAATAGGCCTATATGATAGAAAGGGGTAGCTGAGAACATCAGACTAACTAGTGTATAAGAATAATGGATGTAAGGTGCTAGAAGGGAAACCACAGTTCAACCAAACTAGCACGCCTATAAATACAAGGATGAAGCATAGGAGTAGATAGTATATAGAAGATACTATAAGGGGAAACATAAGATGTCAGTACCGTGTTACTACATAAAATCATAATCAAAAACACGCTAACTAAATAATTATGATAAACATATCTAATTAAGTACAACAAGAGAAAAGAAGAAAGCTATGTACAGGAAAGAAGGAAAGAGTGTCATATGATAAGATGATAGAGAAAGACATGCGATAAGAAGCAAGTGCAAGTAGTTATGACATGCGAGGTAGCATGCATACATAGATACACAAGGAGAACACACCCTTGGTGGGGTATGCTCTCAAAGAGGAGGTTTTATTCTTAGCAGATTTCTTGGAGTTGAATTTGCTTGGATTTGATGATTACAAGATTTTTGGTTGGAATGTTAGATGGTGAGGAATGGAAGTAAGATGCCTCCAAGCTAAAGGATGAGTGGGAATAGGCATCATAGGATATGCCCCAAAGGTAAGAAGATGATAAAAGTAGAAATTTATTAATATTAGAAGAAAGCGAATGTAAGCATTGAAAGATGCCCCAAAGCATGAAATGAGGGAAGAATAGGCATCAGTAGATGCCCCAAAATGTGAACTATGAGAAGATGGGCATTAGAAGATGCCCCCACGCATGATGAAAAGGAGGATGGGCATTAGTGGATGCCCTGAATTCTGATAAAGAGGATAGGCATCAAGAGATGCCCCAAAATGTGATAAAATGTGAGGTTTTGGATCATTATAGTGGACGTTATGTTTGAAATCCACACATTTCTTATCAGTATGGTGATTAAATGTGAGATTCTGGCTAAAATCAGAGATTGGATAATTACAGATGATGCAGGGTGACATAGTGTCAGCAACAGCAAACTTTTGAATGGCATTGACCATGATAAAAAAACAAGGTGGTTGATGCAGTTAGTTGAGACTGATTCAAATAAAACAACATCAGCCATAATGTAATCAAGGTGGTTGATGTCATCAGAATAGTCTGAATTTTTCCAAACAGTGTCAGGCTTCTCTGCTGAGTGGTTCATGCCTTCAAATATGTTTGATTTTGTAAGGTGAAAAGAAATTTGAAAGTTGTTAAAGAACCTAATTAGTGTTTTCCAATAATAGGCAGTTGGGAGGGTTAAAAGAGAAAAGGTAATTGTTGATATCAAGGTGAAAATTCGTTATGTTCAATAGATCATAGATGGGAAGATCGCCTTATGGATCTTCAACCGTGGCAAGATGAGAAGAGATGGGAAAATCCTCTTAAGGACCTTCGTCCATGAAAGTGGGATAAAGAAAGAGAACCATCTTGTGAATCTTCATCACGATATATGTCAAATATGGGAAGATTATCTTGTGGATCTTCATCCATGTTAGATTGGATGGTTGATTGAGAGTGAGATTGTGGGAAAATACACCATGAATGATTTGATTGAATGGTGGACAAAGGAGGGAGATAGGAGCAACCCACATAGATCCTTAATGGGTTAATGCTTGCTAGACAAACCCTAAAAGGGGAAGACATGATCATGAAGATAAGATTTTTATGAAGATTTTAGATTGATTTTATGATGGATTTTGAAGGGATAAATTAACGTGAATAGGACTCAATCGAAAGATGGAGTAAAATTTGTGTCAAGTTCACCAAAAATGTATGCAACTAAGAATGGTCTAATAATAATATCCTCTCTCTTCTTGGTAATATAGATAAGGATAGGAAGGAGACCATTTTAGGGCCACACACAAGAAGGTTGTAGGTTGTTGAGGGTCGTGGTCCTATGAGGTGATAGTCCACACTCTATTAAAGATATAGGGTTCCAAAGCCTGGATCTAGGATAGGGGTGGCGTCTAATTAGGTCTTGATTATGAATTTGATTGCAATATAGAGATTATTATGCTAGAGGTCTAAAAATGGGTAGTACGAATTGATAGGTTGTAATAGGGTTGAAAAGGGATTGTAAGGTAAGGACCAATAGATAATAAGATGCAATAGAATCAGAATATATTACTCTACTCTAATTTATGCACGATCATTCAAATCAGATTTTATAACATAAAGGAAAAGAGAGGCTAGAAATACTTACCTTTGTCTGAGACAGACATCATCAAAGACATTAACTTCCCCAAACTTTAACAACGCCTTATGAGAGAGTTGATGTGAGGGATCAAAAGCGAATAGAATCAAACCCAAGAAAACTTCTTGTTTGGGACTCCAAGTGCTTCAAAAGCTAGGCAAGCCATAGTAAGTGCAGTTCTTGTGCTTGGGAATACTAAGGACCCAAATGCTCCAATGATAGACTCCACGAGATAAGAAAGACTAACTTCAAGACTTTAAGAACAGGTTTGTGAGCGCAAGAAGAACAAATAACCAATGATGATGTGATATAAAAATGATCTCAAATACCGCCTATAAATAATGACCATGATTAGCTATTATAGTTTCCCATAGCCAATGGTATTGACCATGGTCAATGTCATCCAATGTAAGAAATGAAAGCCTAATGGTACCAACCATGGTCAATGTCGACGGCTCTAGGTAATAGCCTCTCATGGGGTACTAAAGAAAGGTCTAACAACTAAGGGACGATGTGAAGTTGATAATACGGTGATCTAACAGAAATATAAGTGTGTTGTGAGTGGATATGAAGGTGACCGTAATAGGATAACAAAGGGAGGTTGCGAAGGATACTGTAAAGGATGAGTAGAGATGTCGAGGAGACTATAGAGGAGAGGGTAATTAAGGAGTCGTGGATTGCACATCAAAGCTCTCTCACAAGTACCACTTCTAACCAACCCATATAATTGTTTCTAGTTATCCCTTCTCCTAGCAATATTCCTAAGGAAATCACTTCGAGGGAAGTCAATGCGCCAATAGTGCATGTGAAGAGCAAAAGTTGGTAAAAGTGAAAAATTTGGTGCATACACGTGGTATCTCATGAGAGATGCTTGTGGCACTTGCCTTAGCCTTCCTACCAGCACTTGACACATCAATTCTACCATCTTATATCACCTTCGATCATCTTCCTATAACACCTTCATATTTGCTCCAACGATCTTGCTCCACCCTCCATTCTCTCTCCTCTCCCTTACCTTTATTGGACTAGTTGCGAGATGATGTCATCGACCATGGTCAATAATGTCGGTAGACAACCCTTTTCAACCGACATCATCGACCATATGGTCAATGGCGTCACTAAGTTAAGTTAGAACTTTAGGTTATGTTCCCTATTTATAGGCATCATTATTGTCATTTCTCAAATATATCATCGAATAATCCGTTCTACCTACACTCATGAGACATGTCCTTAAAAGTTAAGAGGTCTTAAGGTTTAGAAGTGTTTATACTTAGACGTTATCATTGGAGCATTGGGTTACTAAGAGCATCAAGAATAGGAGTTGAGCCAACAAGGTTTATCTTGGTCTTTAGAGTCCCCACTTTGGTCTACTTTGGTCTTCTTCAATCCCTCTTGTGATCCGCCCACAACAATCTCTCAGAAGGTGCTACAAACAGAGGGGGATTAATACACCGAAAAATTATGTGCAAAGGTAAGTATCCCTAACCCTAAACTTCTTTTTTATGTCGGTTTATTGATTATTTCGATGTATCATGTATTAGACTAGGATGATGTAGCATATCTTTGTTTATTACATTATTGTTCTCCTTATAGCACATGCCTACTTGCCTAATGACATTACAACCCATAATTTATTTTTACCTCTTGCTTAAACCCTTACGATTCTAGTAATACCTCGTCCCTATATATTAGATATAGGATTTCTAACATATACCTTCAATATCGAGTGTGGATTACTCTCTTCTAAATCCATGATTGTTTACGCCTCTTGGATATATATTTTCTTGTGTGTTAGCTCTAATATGGTCTTCTACTTATATCCTAATATACAAAGAGATAGGACTATCATATTGGCCATCTTATTGTACATATAACTTGTGGGCATATCAAACAAGTGTCAAGACACCTATGAGGGTCACTCCTATTTCCTGTATATGGTGCAAAACAATTTTGCCTTCGAAACTTAAGATTCCTTCTTTAATGTGTGTCCCTTTAAAGTATTGTTGATGACAATGAATATAGAAAAAGACGATTACATCAAATCATAAATGTTGAATAAAGCATGCATTCATGTGATTGAGCATTTGAGAGTTTATCAAAACTCTTTAAGAAAGTTTATAACAAAAAGATTAGATCAAGAGAGTTCACTAGGGGTATTTTCGTCCCTACAAGAATACAAATGTGGATATAAAAATACAAGAAAATTCAAATCTAATTGGCTAGGTCCCTTTGTTACTACAAAAACACTTGGCTTAGGGGCCTATCGCCTAGCTACGGCTGAAGGCAATCCGATGAAGAAGCCAACGGGCATCATGCACTTGTATCAATTTTACACGAATCATTTTTGTTTTTATCTCTTTCATTTTTTCAATATTTTACTTGTTGATTGATCTTTTTTTTTTTTATTCCATGGGTGTTGGGGTACATTTTGTCTCTTTCTTTAGGTATTCCTTTTGTGCACTTGCACATCTTTTTCAATTGTCTTATCTAGTTGTGTCGACACATGGCTTAGAGTCTTGTTTTTATCGAGCTTCACATATCATATCTTTCCTTTATTGGGGGCAGCTCATTACTGTGCTTATATGGATAGCTGATTCAGGGGCATACTACAACAGTGCTTATCATATTCATATATATATATATATATATATATATATATTGCTAGTGAGGGCGTGATACACCCATGTGTCTATAGATACTACATTGCTTATATCAGAATAGGCTCTCGCCTCATGTCCTTCATACATCATAATTAAAATTTGCTTAAATAAACTTGGAACCGAACAATCTTTACCGGGTTTCTAAGAGGTAAATTATAATTGTTTGAATGTTTATAAGAAGTTTGGAAAAAAATCAGTTTTTAAACACGTTATAAGATCATATCAGCACTTTTCCTATCCAACAATATCCAAACTCAAAGTCATCTTTAGGTCACATACTTCTCATACTTTTATATTCTCTTTGTAATATATAGGAATGAATACATAGATTGTGCCAATGGCTGCAAACCAATAATGAGGTTTGTCAACCTTCTAAGAGAATAACATTCAAGGGGAGGGAATACTTTTATGCTACACAATTGTGAGAATTGCCAGAAAACTCATGACAGTGTTGCAAATAGTCAATTCACAAATACATTCATGAATCCTTTTTGCAACTTACATTAGACTTTCTCCATTTTGGTGATGGCTTTATGATGTGAATAAAATGTAAAAGAAATCATTTAATTTCTATCATTCACTCGGACTGCACTACTATAATACAATATTGTTTCCTTTTTAAAGAAACTAATAGACAATAATACTCCATTGTGCTTTGAAGAGTAGGACTATTGAGTAGGCACAAAACAATGCTGTAATGTAATTGATCATGTAAACACAACTAGTGTAGCACAGAAATGGATTGTACAATTTTAAATGCTTACCATTTGAAGGTTATCATTCAAAACTTGTAGGTCATCAGCAACAGCTGCCATCAATGAGGAGACAGAGATTTTGTTACCAGAATCAGAACTATCCATCACTTCTGAAGTTGTAGTGATAGGTTCCTTCATTTCTTGAATTTTCACTGCATGTACAGAATACCAGAAAAAGGTGAATGCAAATATCTAATTTTGTTTTCTGGTAAATAAAGGCAAATGCTACAACTCTTAGTTGATAGGTACCTATATTCAATCTCCAGTGAAATGACATTTTCCATTTAACATAACATAGTTAATTAAAGAAGCTTCAGAAGGTTGGGGATCACTGGATGAGATTGAGACATCAATATACCAAGTACTTCATTCCATGTGAAATATGCTTCACTGATATCAATGAAACCATTACTTAAAAAAGTGCATTATTAAGAAGAGCAACGATCAGCTAACAATTCAAAACAAACATGTTCATATGTTTATGCATTCAAAATAAAATTTTAACAGATCATAAATCTATAGAAAAGAGTCTCTTGTCACTACCCCAACTGGCAACTAGCATGTATTCTGCTGCAGGAATCAGTCATGTGAGCAGTCTAGAAGACTTACTATGGCCATGGATATGGATAAGGTGTTACAGCATTTACCTTCCTTACATGATAATGCATTCAGCAGTCTAGAATTTGCATTCATGGTTTGTTCTGCAAACTGGATTTGCAGCTGTTGGAAAAAGTGATATGACTAATACTTTGTTAGTTCATTTACATGCAGTTGATAGTTTCTAAGTTTTACGGTTAATGAAAATGCTATTTCCAACATGCCATTGACTGCACTTTATCCTACTCATGGATTTCAATGCAATTCCTGGTTGTGTGACTGATGCTAGGCAGGGTGCTGATTAAAAAATCCCAGATTCAGATGCTGTAGCTGATAAGAATATGGTGGAGAATATGTATGTAGAGTTGTCTGATGTTGACTGGGACATATATGCTGTCAAGCCCGACCCAAAAGCTGATAGCAGCTGATGTATTAGTTTTTGCTAAGCCATGTGGCTGCTTGAATGAGTTGGATGAATTACATGTGAACTTGGTTAATGTCTATCTTGGGGTGCATAATGTTTTAAGATTCCATATCATATTTAAAATGGGAGTCTCTTGGACCTTATTGTTGTAATTTGTGTAGGTGGGAAGAGACAACTGATCACCTTTTGATAAGATTTCAATTTGCAATGTAACATTGGAACAATGTTTGGTTAAGTATGGATTTGAACAAGGGTCGCCTTCAAAACATGGAGACCTGAATTCAAATATAGGAGAGTTGTTGAAAGATATGCCCAGGGGAGTTGAGAGGTTGGAAAAAAATTACAAGTAAATGAAATTTAGTGATATATTATGCCATTTGAAACCCTAGAATTGTGAAAAGAAGTCCCTTTTCAAAGAGGGGAAGAAGGCCCGATTGAAGACCAGATGTATTTTGAGTTTGTCGAGCTTAATCCAAATTTTTGACAAGAGGTGAGTTGACTCTTATTCTTTGGATTGCAGAGTTGTGACGATACTACTACAGCAAATATCCTTCATCTAGCAACAGATTATTTTTTAATGCTCTAAATTTTTTGAGACTACTAATTGTAACTTGCCACCTACAATTACTTCATGTTAGGGCTCCTTCCTACTTATGGTGCTTTTTTAACAAAGGATTTCTCAAGCAGTTTTGCTAACATAACTCGTGACATTCAAAAATAACTCGTGATTATAAAATTCCTTTCATAGAGTAGAAGATAATCCATGTTAAAAAATTAATAGGTGGTTACCGTGATTTGATCTATCACAGAATATCCCATGTAACGTGCTTCAGATGGGACTGTGTGAATGACCCATATTCAGCTTGCAGTCATATCTGCAATCAGCTCGGAAACAACATTCGTCGAGACATAAATAATGATGTCATGTGCCTCCATGGAAATTAAAATCAATATTTCTGGTCAGCATTGGGCACCAACCAATAATTAGGAAAAATCCTACACTTCCATGGAAACTAGCAATGAAAACATGGGTTGCCAAGTGCCAAACCAATTCCCAAAGGGCAGGCTTCCCTTATGATATGAAATGCAATGCTGTTTACCAATATATATATACTTGCTGACTACCTGAACAAAACCTAATTAGGGTCATCTGGTAATAAATAAAAACAAGTATTCCAAGATATCTAAGAAGCTTGATGTCAAATTCCCTAATTAGATAGCGAGATACGTTAAGAAGATTAAGCAAAAATGTCATCAGTTTTAATCAAAATTACTTTGACATGGTCAAGACTGAAAATGTTCTATGACAAAATTAGCAGCAATATAGGCCCCTATGTTTTTATTTGATTCCTATTACATTCTTTTGGAATCAATTTAATTACACCCTCATTGATATCAGGACCCAAAAGGCCAACACCGTTGGCTTCTTTGTTTAAAGAAATCATATCCTTGGGTAAGAAGGAAAGATGGATATATAAAGGAAGCAACTACTAGTTTCCTTAAAGGCAAATATATATCAGAAAACTTAGTTGAGAGGGAAAATTAACTTAGTTGAGAAGGAAAATATGCGGCCTTTAGAGAATGTATACATTCTTGTAATGGATTTATAAAGGGACCAAAGGCATATCCCATATAAAATGGATCTTCACAGAACTTATGTTAAGAACTTCAGGATTTGGCAGCAAGTTTGTCAGGATGATCTCAGTGTTGTTTGGAGATGCTTCTGCTCAGGTAGAAGTGAACGGGGAGTTGACAGACTCTTTTAAACTCCATGTGTCAATTAGCCAAGGGTTTCTATTGGCACCTTCCTTGCTTATATTAACAGTTGAAGCCATACATTTTATGATTTGGGATGGTAAGTTCGGCCCTGCGAACAAAGGTTTGAGATTGCTTGACATGGGAGAATTACTAGAAAGTCAGTTAGCAAGTGAATCTTCAATTTTTCCTGTCTAGAAGAATGCATGTGAATTACGTAAGGATGTCTTTCAGCGCCTTCCTTGTTTGTGTTGGCAGGTGAAGCCATTCATTTTCTACCTTAGGGATGGTAAGTTTGGCCCTCCAATCAAAGGTATGAGATTGCCTAACATGAAAGAATTACTAGAAATTCAATTTGCAGGTAACACTTCATGGTTTCCAGTTCTAGAAGGAACAATCCTAGATTGTTAAAGGAAAATGACTAGACATTTACCACTAGCTCCAGGTTCTAAGATAGAATTTCATGAGCTTTATGTAATTGGTTGAGAATCAACTTCTCCTAATCTGTTAGCGGTTAATCAGCAAGGAGATACTCTAATACTTAGGCATTTGTCCTTGTTTGGAACCCTCTGAGAAGAAAATGTGCAACGGGGTGGTGGAAAAACTCAATGAGAAGTTGGAGAAATGGCAGGGTGTAATGTCCCCTTTTCCAAGCTAGTTCGTTTTGGAGACTTTGGGCTCATTCCTCTTCCCATGAGCAATAAGAAAATGAACAAGAGAAGTAATTGTCATGTTTTTCAGTTATTTTCATGAGCATTTGCATTCTTCTTTAATAGTTTTCTACATCAGTCGGGTCGGTTGGGTTAAGAAGGTGAAAGGCCAAAGTAAAAATAAAAGAAAAGCAACCTTATAAGGTTGGCTGTTGGTCTTAGTTTGGAGACACTCTAATCTGTTTTGGTGCCACAACAAGGTATAAAGAGGGTTTGCTTGGCTCATTTGAGGATTATCTCTTGTCAAAAATTATAACTTGCATGATTTTTGGGCTGATTTTTCAATCACTTCCACTTAAAGGAAAGAGTCCTTTTGTGTGGCTAACAAGGAGAACAAAACCCTTCCTTGCTTGATTGACGAACGAAAAATCTTCAATTTTTTGTTCCCAAGGGCTTCAAAAAGATTGATGTTGCAGATTTTCAACTAGGGTTTGATTGGAGAAGGGCTGCTAGGGTTTGAGCACCATTTTTAGGCCCTCTCCTAGGGTAGCGACTTGCTTGGAGGTGGAGTTGGGTGCCATCTAGAGCACATTTCTTCATTTGGAGTTGATATTCATAATCCTCATAATTTTAGAGGTTGATCTCCATTACCAGCCATTGTTATGAGTTGTAATTTTGCTGTCATTAATTTAATTGCAGCAGTGAATAATTTCCAAATTTGCAAATACTTTGGAGTGTTTTCACTTGGTGTTTGTTCCATTTGTTGAGTATAATATTTTGAAAAATTTATACATCCTTTTTCAAATTGTTTGGAGGGTATTTGATGCCCTTAAATACAATTTGCTTCTAGGGTTTATAATATTTTTGATTGGCTATTGTAAAATTTAGTTTACTCTCAATTGGGGTTTGTGCTATTTCCTTTGTTTTTCAGTTTCATCCCGGAAAGGGACATTACAATGGTATTAGAGCTTCAATCTTCCCAGCAGGGTATTCATACAAAAGGGTAACAAAGAGTACATTTGCTATCAAAGGAAGTGTAATGTCCCTTTCTAGGGCTGAAACTGAAAAAGGAGGAAACCACACAAACCCCAAGTGAAGTAAATTCTAATTTTATAACAGCAATTTTAATATTCCTTGAAACCCTAGCAACGAACTGTATAGGGACTTAAATTCACCATATAACCATGCACAACAGCTGAAAAATACTTCTAAATAATTATTTCAAGTACGGAAACAATTATCCATCCAATTTGCATCAAAGAAATGGAGAAAACCAGAGATGATACCTAGCTGTAATTAAATTTATGACAACAATAGGGCAGCCACAAACAAGGGCTGAAAACGATAGATAAACTCCTCCAAAAATAGCCAAATTATAGATTCTAGCCTTATAAATTATGATAAATCAAAATATCAAAGAATAAATGAGTTATGTGCCCTAGAAGGCACCAAATCACACTCAAACCCTAGTCACTCCCTAGGAGAGGGGCTCCAAAAATATGCCAAAGCTCTTGTAGGTCTTCTTCTTAATGCCCTAGATCCAAATCAGCAAGAGAGTCTTCAATAGATATCTTCAATTCACCAACATGGAGAGTTTTTCATTCTCCACTAAGCCACAAGGAAGGGTTTCATCCTTTTTGGATGCCACACAAGAGGGTTTTCACCCTCAAGTGGAAGGTGATCAACCCAAAAACCCGGAATAAGTGTATATGCGCCAAAGATGATCTCCAAATGAGGCCATACAACCTCTTTTATATCCCTTGGTTGGCGCTAAAGGCCAATTAGGTGAGGACCAACCTCCAAGCTTCACTTTATGATAGTAATGATCATATTTCAGATTTTTTAATTCCTCCTATGTCGCTACAATATATTTTTTATCTTAAGCAACGATGTTAAAATTGATGGGAAGATGAAGGGTAAGCATTTTGACTATATCCATGATTATAATTCAAAGCATGGAAGTATTGGTTCTAACAGAGGCTTGATATCTTTACAAAATCCTTGTCGTCATGAAAAGCATGCTAAGAAGGGTGATAGGGTCAAGGATACCACTTGCAGCATAGGGCATGTAGATCCTTTGAGTCAAGCTCAAGTTTGTTTTTGCATATGGGATCCAGGTGATCTTTTGTGGGTCAAAGTGTATAGAGGCATTAATGTCACTATTGAGTTCTCTTTCTCAGGCACTTGGTTAGAAAGAAAATTTATGAGGAATCATATGGAGATTGTTGTGCATTCAAACCTCCTTGTGAAGGATGAGATGCTACAAAATGGCTTCATCATCCCTTGCACCAAGAGGTTCCAACAACTCACGCTAGCTTTGGGAAGGCACGTGGTAAGCTCCACATTTTCATTTTTGTGTAGTAGTCATTTCATAAGAATTTTCAGCTCCTCATCAATGCACATGCCCTTAGAAGAAGTCTTCCAATAAAAGTAGATGTTGAGTTCATGAATTTTGTGTTTGGAAGTGAGCAAGATGGATGTTATCTTGTTGTCCCAAGCATTGTAACTCAGTCGGGAATTGGAGGAATGATTGGAAGTAATAAGAGTCTTGATTGGTGGGTTTTAAAACATGCTGCCATAAATGTTTGTACTATTGTTATAGACATTCCCAGCTTGTCCAACATTCTGTTTGGTGCCACACAAAAGAGGACAGTCATGAGAAGGGATAGTTTCCAATCTTTCAGAGCATTTTCAGTCAATAATGACTTGTTCCCAGCCCCCACTACATTGTTTTTGAGGAGATTCATGAAGGATTTTCAATATGACAGTTACTGTACCTTCCTTTCACTTTTGTCCACAAGATTTCCATTTTGTTGTTAACTGCAAAAGAATTTCCAGCCACTCGGTTGAAAGGGACTAACTGTCATAAGAGGGATTCCAGCCACTGTCATTTTAATTTTGAATGAAATACGTGGTTATAACTGTAATTTGGACAACATGATTGTATTATTGGACAACCATCACTTGTGCATAGATTATGAGTTGTTTGCAAGCAAGGAGAAAGAGTTGGCCATCATGTCTATAAGGCATGAAGTGGTGAAGATGGGAACCCTTGTTTCCTTTAATAAGTTTGTCCCATGTGCAGGTACAGGTATGAAGAAGCAAAGGCAGCTGAGTTTGCTCTTCACCCAAGCAAATGATAGGGTTGCAACTGAAGATGAAGATGACATTGTAAAGAATGATGAGTTGGTGTTCACATGTGATCTCACCTTGCAAGAAAATAGAGACTTTTCAACCCTTGACTAGAAGATGACATAGGGAATATTGAAGACATGGGTGAAGCTAAGCACAACAGCAAGTATGCTGCCACAGACACTTTCTTGGCAGCCTGAAACAGTCATTTTTGGTCAGCGAAGCAATTTGCTACAGCAAGGCAACTTTCCACAGTGATCTACTTTGGGACAATCCTGTATAATGCTTCCTAGTTTGCTATTGAGAGCGGAATACCATTGGAGATTGGTGAATGATGTGAAGTACGAAGGAACCAAAGATGAGCCTCATGGGGCAGCTCACTTGAAAATCATATCAGCACAGCAAAAACGTGGTAAGTTAGCACCTAATTTGGCGATTCATGCCAAAGAGCTCCAACAATTCATGAAGGGGATGCGGGAGGATGTGTTACTACCCCCAAAGGTTAGAGAAAGTATTTTCGTGGCAGCCATGAGTCCACTTGCCACCAATAAGGTTGTTGTCCTCATTTTTGACAGCCATCTCATTATTTCAGTTGCACTCATGATGGTGGTTAGAAGATGTTCTTCCACCATAGTTGACAAGGTTGGGATGAAAGGTGGAGAGGCCACATTGGAGATTGTTTTAGCTTGTCAAGTTGTTGATTGTTCCTCTATTTTTTGCTCCCTAACTAAGATTACAACAGGCTGGAAGGTTTTTTGTACAGCTGAGTATGCAAAAGAAGAGCGTGTTACTGTTGTTTTGGAGGTTGAAGGTGAAGAGGATAGAACTGAGGCAACATCTGATCTCTTCTTCAAGACAGCAAGAGGGGCAGCAGGTGTATGAGATTGTTTTTACAAGAGCTCTTCCATTTGACTGGCACGGGATCCAAGCTTTTTGAGCACTACAACATGCTTCATCTATTGGGCATGGTACTTGGGCATGTGAGCTTGCAATTGCTTGTGGGCAAGCAATTTTGGGAGGAGGACTGTAATGTCCCCTTTTCCAAGCTAGTTCGTTTTGGAGACTTTGAGCCCATTCCACTTCCCGTGGGCAAGAAGAAAATGAACAAGGGAAGTAATTGTCATGTTTTTCAGTTATTTTCGTGAGCATTTGCATTCTTCTTTAATAGTTTTCTACATAAGTCAGGTTGGTTGGGTTAAGAAGGTGAAAGGCCAAAGTAAAAATAAAATAAAAGCATCCTTATGAGGTCGGTCTTAGTTTGGAGACACTCTAATCTGTTTTGGCACCACAACAAGGTATAAAGAGGGTTCGCTTGGCTCATTTGAGGATCATCTCTTGTCAAAAATTATAACTTGCATGGTTTTTGGGCTGATTGCTCAATCACTTCCACTTAAGGGTGAAAATCCTTTTGTGTGGCTAACAAGGAGGACAAAACCCTTCCTTGATTGAAGAATGAAAACTCTTCAATTTATTGTTTCCAAGGGCTTTAAGAAGATTGATGTTGCAGATTTTCAACTAGGGTTTGATTGGAGAAGAGTTGTTAGGGTTTGAGCACCATTTTTAGGCCCTCTCCTAGGGTAGCAACTTGCTTGGAGGTGGAGTTGGGTGTCATCTAGGGCACATTTCTTCATTTGGAGTTGATATTCATATTCCTCATAATTTTAGAGGCTGATTTCACACTTTCATGAGATTTTTGGGGTTTGGAATCTCCATTTCCAACCATTATTGTGAGCTGTAATTTTGTTGTCATAAATTTAATTGCAGTTATGTCTAATTTCCAAATTCGCATATACTTTTTGGAGTGTTTTTGCTTGGTGTTTGTTCCATTGTTGAGTATAATATTTTGGAAAATTTATACATCCCTTTTCAGCTCGTTTGGAGGGTGTTTGATGCCCTCAACGTGCAAATACAGTTCGCTACTCAAGTTTATAATATTTTTTGGTTGGCGGTTGTAAAATTCAGTTTACTCTCAATCAGGGTTTGTATTATTTCCTTTGTTTTTCAGTTTCAGCCCGGAAAGGCACATTACACGGGGACAATTGCTTTCACTAGATGGCAGAATTAATCCGTAATGTAGTCATGGTTAGAGGGTCCAATAAAGGACTTTCATAGACCTTGCAACCCAGAAAACAAATCTCTCATAATGCGTAGCATATAAAATAAACTCCTATTTTATTGATCTTAGCAAGAAAATTTACATTCTATACATACCTACACTATCCCCTCATGTTTGTTCACAGACGTAAACACTACTGCAAAATCTCAAAGCCCCAAGAATGGACAGATCTGCTCCTCTCATACACTCTCCTCTCAACTCGTACTACTTTGTGCTTTTCTCTCTACTCAAACTAGTCATTGTTCGGGGCACAAGGCTTGTCTCCTCCTCTTTACAATCACACTTCTGCAATTTCCAAGCTCCCCAATACTAACATCAGATCTACTTTTATAGGAATGTCTAAAGCAAGTCGGTGCCACCCCCGCAGTAGATCAACACCACCTTCTTCTAAATCTCTCGGACAAAATGCCGAGTTGTCATGGTCCTTAATAAGTGGGAAACATCTCTATGAAGGTAGCACCAAACGTTCCTCAAAATCCACCACAAATCCCAACTCGGGAACACACGGAATCCATACTCGATAGTTGCGAGGTGCAAATTTGTGCAAGGTTGCACAGAGCACACATATCCAAGTCTCCATTCCTATGTAAGATTCTTCAAAACCAGCACGCATGACCAAAGAGCTACTCAAAGATAAAATCACACATCCAAAAGACAAAAGGTTTGTGCGCAAGCCAAAGGTCATGCAAAACTACTTATTCTAACTAAACATCTTTTTGGTTGATGCAAGACTGCACATGAACCCAAATGATCATGCATCATATATCTTGGGTAAGAAAATGTGTGAGCATGGTGCTCACACACTTTGGCTAGGTGGTAATACCACCCTTTCGACTTGCTTATGAGGCCTTTGTGTGCCTTTGAACCAAATGGGTACTCCTTATCTGTCAATCGTTTGTCACGGTTGGGTCCAAGAACAACCTCCTCCTCCAAACCCGTCCTTGAGCACCTTTACCCTTGCCCTTTCTCTCCTCGGGCTGACTTATGTTTGTGTGTGGTATATCTTTCCTCCTCTATGCACCATTCTCACACTAGGAAATCCATGGTTCACTTCCTCACATATTTTCTTTTGCACAGCGTTGCTGCACACAACCTTACTTGGACACTCACAATCTATCCACTCACTCACATTCCTTTGCGCGGCATTCCCGACTTCATAGCATGCAGACCTTTCTCCTAAGCTACCAATGCATACTTATCTCTACACAAGACAAGACGAGCCCTCGACACAATCTCACTTACCCTTTTTCAATTCAGCACCCACCTTTACCTTCACGCATGTTATTTTTGCTACATACTACAAGACCTGCTCTCTTTAGCGCACGCAAATGGCTTTGATGTGCAACCTCGCCATCCCCCTTTAATGGACTTTAAACAAAACCTCATCCATCCTTCCTCACATGAATTGTATTGGCCTACCATCGTAGAGCATCTCCTAACCAAACTGTCATGGCCTTCCCAAAAAAGCATGGCACAATCCATTGGCAAAAATCCCACAAAACCTTGTCCGCTAATATACCAATAATCATCTTTACCACACATAGCTGCCACACAATACCATCCTTGCCCTCCACCAACCAAGTCAATCAGTATAGCCACAGGTGTGGCTTGCGCACTGACCTAACTTCTCTACCATCTCTCAAGACACTAAGTTGTCCTTATTCCCGCTATCAACCACCATAATGCAACACTTACCTCTATTCCCGCACCTTGTCCAAAAAATGTGCTACATCTAATGCAACTCCTCCCTTTTTGCGACCTTCATACTCTTCCCACTACAAGTATGCTCTCTCCTTCCTCAAGTTCCTCTACATGTGGGCATTGCGATGGGCTATGCGTCCATTTGCAATACTTGTGCCCCACTCCCCACGACTTCTCCCCTCGTCATCATGCTACACATGAGGGCATCAATATGCACAAAGGCCGATCTCCCCACATTTGAAGCAATTTTCGTTAAACGATTTTCCTTGTCCTCTCCCATCATTGTTTCTTCCTCTCCCACGTAGTAGGCTCTCTTCTCTCCTATGGCGCTTTCGCAATTCTCACGCCACCTTCATTCCCCTGCTCATGCACGGTTTCCTCCTTCCCGCCACCGAGCGTCCCCTTTCCTTGCACAAAACTTTAGCGTTTGCATGCATACTAGTTGATTCCTAAATCGTTTGTAGTGACACCATCCTAATCTTGTCCTTGATGTTTAAGCGCGAGCCATTTATATCTTTTAGGCTTCTCCTTGTCCATCTCACTATGACCAACTCAAATAATGATCTTGTAGAACTCCTCCATGTACTCCTTCACTCATCTCTCTTTCTTCTGAAGTTTTGCAACCTTTTCAATGGGTCTAATTGGTAATCACGGGCAAATACTTCCGTTCAACTTCGCAATCATCCTCTCCCAACAAGTAATCTTATCATTACCCTTCCTATTGTGCTCTAGCTGAACCTTCTTCCACCACAAGGCTGCATGGCCATTCAACTTGCTCTGCATTACCTTTACCTTGTGCGCCTCTAGTACTACGTCAACCTCAACGTACTCCTCCATCCCTATACATCAATCAATACATTCTTGCAAACCACGAGAATCTCCATTCTCTTTCTTCTCCCGATCTTCATGATGGCCTTGGTGAGCCTTAGTTCTCCTTCATCCAACCACTCAAGTGTTTTCCCATCTTCTTCCTTTGGAGTCCGGTTCTTGAACCACCACATCAATCACATCATCCCTCGCGATGAACCCTCTTCTTCTATCTTCTTCCACTACTGAATCAGTCACATTTGCATTGTCTTAAGATCTCCACAATCTCATCCAATCTCCCCGCCATACCACACGGTCACGCTCCGGCTTGCACTAATGCCCTTCTTAAAAGCATATCTACCAAACCCTACTCTTTGTACTTCTCATATGCAAACCTACACAGTTGCCTAACACCACAAACCATAGTTACGAGTTCGGCGGATCTCGTATGAAATCCAGCTGAACCGTATTTTTTGAAGCAACCGAATAAATCCGGTTCGGTTCGGCCTTGTTTTTGCTGAAATTTTTTTTTTTTCCTTTTTTGGCATTTTTTTTTTTTTTTGGTGAAAAAATATTAAGGATGGAAAAAAATTTGCCATTTTGAAAAGGGTCCTAGGAAGATGTAGCAGCAAAAACTTGCATGTGCCATAACTTTCATTTTGTGGCTCCATTTCAGGTGTCATCTTCTCTAAAAGTATATATTTTCTCGAGCTCTACGCATTGATGGCAATATTTTTCTTATTTTCATAAAATCCATTTTTGTACCTTTTTGGACCAAGCAACTTCTTGCAATCTTTTGAAAGAATCATTATGATGATGATGATTATGGTAGATGGATGCTTTTTTGTATGATTTGTCTATATATAATGATATAAGTATACAATAATATAAATTTATAATAATATAAGTATATATATTCCGAACCGGATTTTTCCGTATTTTTTCGGATTTTTTCGAGAACTCCGAATTTTCGGATTTTTTTGCCCTTCCGAATTTAATCGGATTTCCAAACCTGGTAACTATGCCACAAACACACACCACGACTCGTCATTCAATAATGCCTCAAACTCTCCACCACCGCCACCACCACCACCACACCTTCTAATGACTTCTCCTTCCACTGGAAGATGTATCCATTGTTTCTTCCCACACGTCAATGTGGAAAACAGCATCTCACACTTGCAAGACTTTTCCTACTCTGATACCAAATGATGCAATCATGGTTAGAGGGTCCAATGAAGGACTGTCACTGACCATGCAGCTCACAGATCAGATCTCTCACAATGCACTAAAATAAACTCCTGTTTTATAAATCTTAGCAAGAAAACAGAAATTTACATTCTATACATGCCTGCACATCCCCCTAATATTTGCTCACAGACATACAACACTACTGCAGAATCTCGCAGTCCCAAGAATGGACAGGTCTGCTCCTCTCACACACTCTCTTCTCAACTCACAGGACTCTGTGCTTTTCCCTCAACTAGAACCATTCATGAATTGGGGCTCCGCTCCTCTTTGCAGTCCCTCTTCAGCAAATTCCAACTTCCCCAATACAGACATCAGATCCATTATTATAGGAGCATCTAAAGCAGGTCAGTGCCTTCTGTTCCTGTAGATCAACGCCACCTTCCTCCAGATCTCTTGGTCAAACGGCCAGTTGACGTGGTCCTAAATAAGTAGGAAACATCTCTACAAAGTATCGCCAGACATTCACCAAAATTCGCCATGAATCCCAGATCAACCACCACACAGAATCCATTCTCATCACTCGCAGGGCACAAAGTTGCATGCGGCTGCATAGGAAAAACACTGCTGCGCAGAGCGTACCAACCCTCCCCCAGCACACATCTCCAACTCTCCCCTTCCTGCACAGGACTCCTCGGAACCATCTTGAATGACCAAAGAGCTGAACAGAGATATAATAACACGTCTGAAGGACAGGAAGGACTGCATCCAGACAAGCAGCTGCACGAAACTGCTTATTCTAACTGAAATCTTTTGGGTTGATAGAAAACTGCACGTGAACCCGGATGCTCCTGCATCAATTCAGATTCAGGTCTGGAAATTTGGGGCAACTTGTCAAGCCACATGGAAGCATATGTGGGCACAACTGCCACACCTAAAATCCAGTGATTGTAACTAAAACCGTGAGCCTAGCCATAAAATATTTTTTTATATGTCAGCCATCTAAAACAGAAACTCGGGCTTACAATCTCAAAGGACGCAAGCCCCAAAATGCGTTAGAAAAGATGGGCTGCTGTAAAGGATGAAAGCTAAATCATATGACTGTAAATGGGATACAAGGCATTACTGTATCAGCTTGTAACCAATATATTTATAAAAGAATTGCATCAAATACTGCTATATCCCATCTTCATTTTTAACTTTGTGTTTCTTGAGCATTAACAGGGCACATGAGGAAATTGGTGAAGTGGATTGTACGAGTTCAATTCTCCTCGCGTAGCACATGCAGAAGCAAACCCGGGGACTGGCACCTCATTAGTGTCCCAGATCAAGATGGTTGTGGATACCTCCCAAAAACCCATATTGATCTATCCTTAAAAAAACCACGGCACTGTATGCTACCAACATCGCTTGCTGCATTTAACTATGAGCCTGCTAGTCTGGTGTGCAGAACAGATCAAGAATCCAGTGGGGACTTTAAATTTCCAAAAAAACTCTTAGCTTAACTTAACTAAACTAAGACTGCCAAATAGCCCTCAATTCACCATATATAAACAAAGCAGAAAGACAAGAAGTGATGGCAGCAATTGATCTATAAACAGGGAAAATTAAAGTAGAAGGCATTGAATCCTACCTGTATCTCTCAAAAGAGGCGGAGTGGGAAGTGTTATTCTACTGTCCACAGAAGTAATCTTACAGCACACATTCTTCCTCTTCCTGTGAATGCTCTCAATCACACTACTATTGCTGCTGACTCCACACTTTCCACTCTGACACACAGCCCACACACTTCTCGATATACCCCTGATATCCACCCCACCCCAAAACAGACTCGAACATGGGGTAGTCAATAAACCCATTTCTTCAATTAATGAATAAAGAACACCACCGAACACAGAGAAAAAAAAAAACACTGCTACTAGAGCAATTCAGCCCTCGTGGCTTCCAGATTTCCGCTTACAAAATTCATGAACAGCTTGCAAGAAGTAATGCCCACTTCTACTTTGCATGCAATGCCCTCTTCTACTGCGTTCCCCTGCATTAGTTCAGTTGCACATTCACCTGTTATGAAGTACCCACAAAAGTTCCTGAGCCAACAACAAATTTGCTTTATCTCAGTCTCAGTATCCTGCTTTCACAAATTCATTCCTCAATCCAAAGCAAAACTATACAGGATTAGCTAACAATTTAGTTCAAAATAGACTACAATCTGAACTGTTTTATTGGAGGACCCATTTCATCTGCTACAAGTTTTTTGTTTTCTTGGGTCTTATTGTTTTGGAGAATTTTGTGTTGGCACTCCCTTATTGACATGTTCGGATGAATCACATTACAGGGCTACGTCTGAAAATTGAAATGTTTTTATTAAATGGAAGACACAAATTTTATATATGGAGAAGCGATATACTTACATGCCAATGAACTTGGGCCGGGTGTTGAAGTGAAGAACTGATGGATGAAAATACATGGATATCGTTGGACAACGTGGACATTTGGCCGTGGCATGAAATAGGTGAAGGGGAACAGACAACTTGTGATAACAAACGGAGAGGAGGAGAAGTCTGATAATAATGAACGGTCGTTTCGAGCAGATGTGACCCTCGCTTTCCTAAATAAGTTAATTATTTGGGGAGAGGTATGTCAAAGCTTGTATCAAATATTTGTCCTGCATCTGCAATATTAATTTCGTGTTTCGGGTATCGTCATCATTGACGGATCATATGGCTGGCAAAAAAACCTGGGGATCTTGAGAACTAAATATATAGAGATGATGAGGATGATGATTATTGTCCTTCTGTAGTCTTATTAAAGTAATCGAAAACTTTTTTAATTAAAAAAATTATTATTAAAAATAATATAATAAATGTGTGTTTGGCAATTTAATAGTCATTTGAGGTCAATTGCCAAATTTGATCACTTGTTAAAATGGTGGGGCCTAAGTACTCTCCACCCACCCAAGTTCTAATCTCCCTCTCCCATGGGACCGGTTGTCTTGCATTTACACACTCTAAAAAAGAAAATTGTACTTTTATGTTTTATGATGCTTTGAACTCATATATAAGTAATTAAGAATGGGAGATATTTTTATTGATATTTTGAACTTGTGTGTAATTAAGTATGTTAAACTTTATTTTTTTCTTTATTATGTGTAAATGTTTAAATTTGACAAGTTATCACTTGATAATGTAAGTATTGGCTTAATCCCTAAATTATGACTTGTGTGCATATTCCAAGCTCAATTGCATACCCTTAGCCATATTACATGACTTGCTCTCCTCATTTGCATTGTTCGATCGCTTACAAAATTGCTTGCATCGGTCCAAAGTAGAATATCATTTCCAAGTGTCATGCCCAAAACTTTCTAACACCTCACTCCCTTCTCATATAAGAACGCATGGCAGGACCAAACCATCCAACGATTTGGTTTGAAACTAGGAGTTTCATCTCAAGTCACCCAATGTTCGGTTTCTCAATTTGATATATTTTTATGAGGACTACTTTTCTCATGGATCAACCTTAATACGAAATCATACATGTAGAACCATGTATAAGCAATTTAAATGCACTCATTTAATCGTATGGCACTTACAAGCACTCATCAAGCAACTATCATTCGAAAAGCTCTCCTAAATTCCCTAAATAATGGCAAGGATTAAGAGCAATCCCCACACAAGTCTAGAGCACTCCCAATATGGTTCAAGTGTTTAGTGATCGTCTGTTGGAACATAATGATTAAGTGGTCCAGCCAACTCTTAATTAATATGGGTCCATCACTATTATATAGGTTAAATATTTAATAATATGAAATATTTTTCTATTATTAAATATTCATACCTAGGTAATATACATTAGGTAAGTATTTAATAATATGAATAATTTATGTTATATTTAAGAAATATATGAAGGGTGTGCAAATCAAGTGATTTGGTTTTACCCTTGTAAATAGGGTTTCAAAGGGGAGGTGATCTTACTCGATGTAAAATAAGTTCTCTCAAGTAAAAGGTTATTTTCAAAGTGGTTTTTACTATATTGTGGTTTTCCACTATAAATATTGTGTCACTGTGTTATTTATTTATTTTCTTATTTACTTATGTTATAATGTAATGTTTATTTAAATATTTATTGTAACATTATATAATATGTAAGTTGATTAAATCTGTATTTATTAGAATCCTCAAATTCTAACATGGTAACAAAGCAAGGTAAATTAAATAAATTAAGATCAAATGTTTTGTATTTTATTTATTTAATTTGTATTTTTCAACGAAGGGTAAGTTAAGGGTAAAATATTTGAAATATTTTTTTCTATAGTTTTAATATGTGCAGTTGAATTTTCTCAATGGTAAATGAAGGAGGAGACAAAGCTCCGTCAAAATAGGATTTGAATTTTTCTATTGGAGCGTGAAAAATTTTGTCTCCTCTGTAAATTCTAAGGTTTATGTAGAATTTAAAATTACATGGTCTCAGTAAATGTTTTAAATCTTTTTTTTCATGAAGGGCCCCGTAATAAGGGTTTATAGACTATATGTTGTTTTTTATTTACATTATATAAACTATATAACTCTTTTTAAAAGTGAATAAATTTTTACATTATAAATTATTATAGGTTAATATAATGTATTAAAATATAACCTCCCTAATATTATATAGAAGAAGAAATGGGAAGGCACAGATTCATGACCATCTTCGAATGTGATGTATATGGCAAACAAAACTAAAGCAATGCCCATTAGAGTATTGAAGGATATAATAATCACCATTCATGGGGCCAAGTTTACTAGAGACTTAGAAGTCTTGGTGCTCGTCGAGGCAAACAATTTTCCAGCATTGCTTGGGCGCCCATGGTGTTATAAGAACAATGCTAACCTAAGGTTCAACAAAGGATATATCAATTTCAAGAACAAGGAAGAACGGGTCATCATCCCTTTAACGGATGGGAAGTCGACGCATTACACTAAGCCTTTGGGAGAAGAGGTCCTTAATAGAATTTATGTGCGCTCCATCAGAGACCCTGAGATAATTCACCCTACAGAAGGAGTTATCCAATTTGAGGATGCCCAGTCTGTGAGTGATACAACAAGCATGGCGTGTGACAATTGGGCGCACGGGACCTATGAGTTAATTGGGTGATAACGAGGGGTCTATAAAAAAGTGACCAGACGCTCTCACTCAAGCGCTTAGGAGGAAAGAAGCTACTCTAGAGGGGCATACCCTAAAATTTTCTTACGGGACATGGAAGCTCAGTGGAAAAATGAGGATGAAAGAAGAGGGATGCTCAGTTATAACCTACTTGGGACTCAGGGCAGCTGCCTTGCCGTGGTGGGCTACACATTAAGAGAATCTCCTAGAGTGGCGCGAGGTAAGGATCACATTCTCTCTCGTAAGGTTTTCCAAGAGCAACGCACCCAAGGTCATTTAAGACTAAAATGGTAAAGAGACCGCTTCATTTCATATCCAAGCATGTGAGAAGGCCTGGATAGGAGGCGCAGAAGCCTTACCACCATCATTATGGGTACATAAGTTATATTCCACACTACAAGGTTGTGTGCGTGCGTGGTATATCCACTCAGAAACATGCCACCGACAGGAAATTGGCATGAGCTGACAACTAATCTCATCCAAGCTTTTGAATATCAGAGCACAAAGCCATCAGTGGATAGACATTGCAAGTAATCAAGCGCCTTACGATGGGGGATAGTGCTATGGTAGAAGATAGGCTACTAGATTTTCTAGGTGAGCCCAGTTTAAAGGCACGCTTTGATGAGGATGAGTCTGAGGAGATGCAATTTGAGTGCACATGCATAGAAAAGGAAAAAGGAAAGATGGTTTATGTCATAGATGGAGATGAAATGGAAAGTCTAGATGTTAACCACTCTATAGGTACAAGCGATGTTATAGACATCACTGATGAAAGGACACACGCTTACCATGAGCCCCTAAAAGCAAAGAAGGTTAACATTGGGTCAGAAGCAAAACCTAAGGAAGCTATCATTGGAGACTATTGGTCGAAAAGGAGGTCTCAAATATCATTGATCTATTACGCGAGTTCCAAGATTTGTTCCCACGTGGGTATCATGAACTTAAAGGCGTCCACCATTCCTTAGGGGAGATGAAGATAAAACTAAAGGAAGGTGTGCACCCAATCCAAAAGAGGCCATATCGGATGAACCCAAATTTGTGCGTGCGGGTCAAGCAGAGAGACAAAATGATAGTGTCAGGTATCATTAAGGTTGTTGAAGAGTTAGAATGGATAAGCCCAATGGTCATCAATATCAAGAAAGATGGGAGGATAAGGATCTATGTTGACTACAAGGACCTAAATGTAGTATGTGTCATTGATCCCTTCCCAACCCCGTTTACTGAAGAAATATTAGAGGGAGTGGTTGGGCGCGAAGTCTACTCTTTCACATATGGGTTCTCAGGGTACCACTAGGTAAGGATTGCAAAGGAAGACCAGAGAAAGATAACCTTCACCACTAAATGGGGAAGTTTTACCTATACAGTCATGCCTTTTGGATTGAAGAATGTGCTTGTTGTGTTCTCGCGTGTTATAGTGCAAGTCTTTGGGACTTCATCCATAAATTTCTTCAGTCTATTTAGATGATCGGACTATGTATGGTCCATCAAATACCATTGTGATAACTTAAGACTAATGTTTGAAAGATGTCGGCATGGTTGAGGATATCCCTCAACATCAAGAAGTGTGTCTTTCTTTACCCCATTTGGAACCTTAATGGGACATATCATATGCAAGGAATGCCTTAGTAGATCCTTCCAAGGTTGCAGTCATTGTGGGTTTAGGGAGCCTACTAGCCAAAGCACCATGCGTGTGGATTCCTTGGGCATACAAGTTACTATAGGAAGTTCATCAAGGGATATGCCAAGATCACCGCACCCTTGGAGGAATTACTTAGACATAGGAGTGCCTTTCATTGGGGAGAGGCACAGTAGAGGGCATTTGAAACTTTGAAGGATAAGCTTGTCATCACCCACACCCATACTCTGTTTCCCCATTTGGGATAAGCCTTTCCATGTTCATGTGGATGCCTCTGGACACCCATCGAGTAATCTTGACATAACCTTGTGAAGGGATTGTTGACCATCCCTTATGTTTTGCAAGCAAAAAGCTAACATCAGTAGAACAAAATTACACCACTATTGAGCGCGAAGCACTATCCATGATCCGTGTGTGCATAAGTTCAAGCAATATCTACTAGTGACGTCATTTGTATTCTACACAGGACCATGTATAGCATTAAAATACTTGGTAAATAAGCCCATTCTGCAAGGGCGCATATGTCGATGGGTCCTGTTATTCCAAGAATTTGAGTTCACGGTAGTTGTCAAGCCAGGAAAGAGTAATTCTGGACTCGATCACTTGTTTAGGATTGACTCAGAAGAGGACGCACAAAGCATTGAAGATACCATGCTAGACACGTAATTATTTAGGTTGTGGCGTGCGCCCTAGGACTTAGAGGATATTGTGGTGTTTCTCAAAATGGGTGTGGCGCCAGAAGGGATAAAAACATTAGAAAGGAAGTAATTAGCCATACGTGCTGCATCCTACATGTTGGTTAGTGGTGATTTGTACAAGCTAGGATGTGATGAAGTGTTGTGTCGGTGCGTGCTAGAACATGAGCGCCTGGCTATTATGGAGGAGGCGCATGGAGGAAACACAGGTGGAAACTATGCAGGGAATGCCACTACGCACAAGATATTACAAGTTGGGTTATGGTGGGAAACCCTATACCAAGATTGGAAAGAGCATTGCAAGGCATGTGATCATTGCCAGTGCCTTGGCAAACCATGGCAGAGGGATGAAATTCCTTTACGCCCTATTCCATGTACAAAACCATTTGAAAAGTGGGCCATAGATTTTGTAGGCACCATTTTTCCAGCTATGCGTAGGACAGGGTCACGCTATGTAATCACTTGCACAGATTATTTGACAAGATGGGCAGAATTAGTGCCTACTAAGGATTATACAATGACTACAACAACTAGGTTTCTATAGGAAAATATTATTACGAGGTATGGATGCCCATTAAGCTTAACTAGTGATAGGGGTATGCATCTCCTAAATGAGACTGTCATGATTCATTAGCGAAGTTCATGGCAGTTCATCATAAGACTACCCCTTACCATCCACAAGAAAATGGAACTACCGAGGCATTTAATAAAATACTAAGTCATACCCTGACCAAAATTTGTGACGTTGGTAGACAAGATTGGGATGATAAAGTATCAACATTTTTATGGGCATATAGGACAACCTATAAGAGGTTGAATAAAGCCACACCATTCCAATTGGTGTTTGGCGCGGAGGTTGTTCTACCCATTGAATTCATGTTACCTTCTCTACATATAAGCGCGAGTAGGAGGATTGGCTAACGAGCAAGCACTAGAAGAAAGGATTGAAAAATTAATGAAATTGGATGAGAGATGATCATTGGCCAGGTGGAGTCAAAAGGTTGAAAAGGATAAACAAAAGGCATGGCATGATCGCCACATCAAAAGCAAACAATTTGAGATTGGGCAGATGGTATTGTTATATGATTCTAAGTTTTGTGCCATCCCGAAAAGTTGAAAGTCCATTGGTTGGGGCCCTATAACATCTCGGACATACGTGATTCAAAGCATACCACCGATGAGCGTGTTGAATGGGATGAGATTACTGGACATTTCAATGGGAGTAGGCTAAAGCCCTATAATAAATAATTCTTCTTGGTGTTTGTAATAAGGCAGTTTTTCCATTTAGTATAGGTTTCCCTTTATGTAATTTCCTTTCTTGTGTTTCCCTTTCGTTGTTTTTTTCTATTGGTTGTTTTGCGCCTTGGGTGCCATGAACCACATTACTTTCTAAGGGTTGTACATACATGACGAGGACCGTGCATCTATTTTAGTGTGGGGTGGAGTGATGCGAAGTATAGGCCCATGATACAAGTTAAACTGGCAGTAGAAGTTGCGGTGAATGGCCCGTTGATGGATACAAAGCGTGCAAGAATGAAGGAAGTGCATGGAAGAAGAGGTGGATGAAAAATGTTGGTGTCAAGATAAGACTTTAGAGAAACCACGTATAGAGAAGGAAGAAGCGTAGGAATAACACGAGGTAGGCGAGAGAAAAAATCAGGTGGATAGAAGAAGTGCCTTTGGCGCTATTGACACACACGTAAGAGTCTTTTGTTAGGATGGATTGTTTACACGCCAAAAGGTTGTAGAATGTCTCGCGCAAGATTGGGCGCATAAGTGAAGGTGCATAAGGTCGGCTTGGTGGAAAAGGCCGCATTTAGTGTTAAGTATGGTGGTAGGTAAAATAACATTTAATGCTAGAAAGAAGGAAAAGCTATAAATACAAAGTTGGGCACTTCATTATTTACCTTGCATTTATGAAGTGAAAAGGATTCTCAAGAACTAGGGCATCCAAAGGTGATCCATGCAAAGAAAATTTTAAGGAATCTGAGAGGACATGACTAGAGTAGATCCATAAAACAAGTAGGAAAGAAGTACACAAGCATGGAGGAAGTTGTTGAGAATAAAGTTGTTAAGAAGTGTCGTCTTGTGGAAGAATTGTTCTAGTTAGGATTTGGTGATTAGGGCACTATATAAGAAGGGTTTCTTCGCAAGGTTGTGCATTAGGATTGGACATAGTGGTAGAGTAGAGCAAGGAGAAGATGTGTGAAGTGTTAACCTAACTAGGATAATGACACCAAAGAAATCAACCATCTCACCTAAAAAGCAGAAAGGCAAGGGTAAGGGGAAGCAAATGGCTTTCATCGTAAGCACAAATGAGGATTGGTACGCGGAGATGTAATACCTAGATGGGGTATTACTGGGAAAATAATGGGAATCTCATTTGTAGAAAATGACTGTGAGTAACTATAACCACCGCACTAGCATGACAAAAAAGAAATGGCTTTGGAGTTGGTTCGCCCAACAAACAAGAGGACACCAGAGGGCATGCCCATATACAACTACCGAAGTAAAGGTTAAGTTGGAGAAGCCGGGGTTAATGTAACTTTATGAATTACCCTACTTTAGCAAACCTAAGTACTTCTATAAGTGGCTAATGGCGCGCGCTTCACGAAGACCATTTTTATTTCGTGGGGTGCAAGATGCGCATAAATCCCTAGTTAATATCCAAGTTCACATGCCTTATCTGTGAGGGGGATAACATTGATGATGACCTAAGCGACAATAAGGCCATCAAGGAAACAATAGCTACGTATGACTACAAGAAAGGATTGTAATACTTTGACATCACAGAGATCCCAGACCTCATGATGAGGATGGATGCACGCTTGGTAACCAAGCTCAATGATCAAGAGAGATGGAATCAAGTGAAAAAGGCATGGATGAACTTATGTTGGAAGATATCTAAGGGTACCATCTACAACTTGTTCACTTTCATCATGAATGAAATCATTAACAATGCGCAAGAAGGTGAGAAGATACTATTTGGTAATTTCCTCACAATTGTTGTCTCGAGATCGGAGTGCTCGATGGGCGAAAGGTTTTTTTCGGGAGTACCTGAAGAGGATCCCTCGTCCATGAAGCGGTTCACAAAATATACTTATGAGACCATGACAACCACTCACAAGGTGCATCCGGAGAAGTGGTACAAGTGTATGAGGGACGTGTTCAGGGAAAAATGGAGGATTCCAGAGCGATTACTGTGCTCGTGAAAGGAGAAGAAAAATTCACAATATATCAACACTTTTGCATTAGCAGATTTAGGTTGATGATGAAACACTAAGCCCATGGTGCAAGCTTCCCTTCTCCTTCACCGCACAACACTTCAAGCCAGGGGTTAATAGGTTCAAAGAGGCCAAGAGACTAAGGTTCAACCTTAGTGAGGTGGATCAAGACCACAAGGAGCTGCGTAGAAAGTTAGTTTACCCCAAGAAGTGCACATATGTGGAGAGATATGTCTCCCACGAGATACAAATGATGAAGCCAATAACATTGCCAATCACTGGAAGGGATGTAGCAAGGATATACCTTCGCATAAGGCCAAAATTTGAAAAGGGCACATACTTAGAAAATGATGTATCCATCCCTAAAGACCCCACAGAAAGAAATAATCCCGCGCTAAAGAAGAGGGAAAGAGAAGAGGTGCAGAAAGCACCAAGTGTTCAGACTACACAAGTGGCAAGCGCACTAGAGACAAGCGATAAGCCTAATACTTACGCGTATAGGAAGAAGTCCCCGGTGAAAGCAAAGACTCCAGAGGAAGAAGCACTGGAGCATGAAGAACCCATCACTCAGGAGAGAGTCACCATAGGAGGAGGAGAAGGAAGCAAAATCTCTGTCGAAAAGAAGCAAAAGGTGACAAAATAAGATGGCTCGGAGGCTACAGAGAGCTTGGAGGCCTATAGAGGTGAAAGAGATGATGATGATGATGAACTTAAGGCAGATCAAGGCCCTCCCGTATTCGAAGTACATGACTTGGAGGAGGAAGGAGAGGAAGAAGAAAATGAGTACATCTTTGTCAAGAGGAAGAATGAAAAGGAAGAGGAGGATACTCAGGAAAAGGGGTAAGTGAGGAAGTTACAAAAGAACAAAGGACCCCAAGCCTCACAAAGAAACAGATAGACGAGGCCACGAAGAAAGAAGTAGCAAAGATAATCGAAGACCTGGTAGAGCAAGAGATGGAGTGTAGCGCGGACATAGTGATGAAGGAAGTAGAGGAGGAAAGCGTAGAAAAGGAATATGGTAGCATGGGAGGGGATCCCAGTTTGGCTGTAAGATTTCCTAAGGTCGTGTGCATGGGGAGAAAGAGCGCTGAAGCATCACAGGTTCAAAGGATGGGCTATATTGATGATCTGAACAAGGTGTTGCCGCGCACTTTCAAAGCACCATACCAATGGAGCAACTCTTAGCTATGGCATCATTTGATGAGGAAGGTGCATACCCTCGGATGAGGAAAATGCTTTCTTGGGAATTTGAGTCCCACATCGATGAGCCAAAATTCGAAGTAAGTCAAGGGGCAATAATGAAGGTACCAGAGTCAAAAGTAGACAACTCCTTGGTAAACGCTTAACAACTATCGATGATAAAATCTACAATGCGTTAAACAAGGTATTGTTGGGGTGTGGAGCCTATTTTTGGTCTTCTTGAATCAGTTTTGAAGTGTTGGAGCTCGAACGGTTAAGTTTGGAGACTTCAGGAGTATTCTACAATCGTTTGTTGTGACGTGGCTATGTCGTTCTTTGTGATGTTGTTGTTAACATGCCTTTGTTAATTATTGATCAGCAACGGGACTTTTTTTTCCAGTTGTGGGAAGTTGAAAGATCGCAACTTTCAATCTTCTAGGGTCGGATTTATGGCTTCTTAAAAGGATTGTAATCCTATAAATAGAGGTGGTAGGGTATCTTGAAGATATCTTGAGTGTTCAAGAGGTCTTGAGTCTTAATGACCAAGAGGTGATCAAGAGTGATCAAGGTTAAGCAATTGGGTGTTAATTGTTGTTTAGATGTGGTTTAACATATTTAGAATTCTCATTGTGAATTCATAACTGAGAGAAGACTATGAGAGTTGTTTTAATCTTGTTGATAATAAAATCTTAGCAAGTTCTTGGTGGACGTAGCCCACATTGGGTGAACCACGTTAAATCTTGTCTTGTCTTCTTTTGTGCATTATTCATTTATGTTGTTATATTTTTGCAAGTATAATTCTGCTATATAGTTTCCTACTGCTGTGGTTTGAGGAATTGTTTCCACATATTTGTTCTCTAATTCCTAACAATTGGTATCAGAGATTTGGTGGTTTTTTTGTTGAAGTTGTAAATCACAGGGAAAGTTAAGCTTGAGTGGGAGCTATGGCAGATGAGGGCAGATCGAGGGTTGAGAAGTTCAATGGGTAGAACTTTGGTTTGTGGAAGATGTAAATGGAGGATTACTTATATCAGAAGGACCTCCATGTTCCTTTGGCTGGAAAAGCAAAGAAACCTACAACCATGTCGGATGAGGATTGGGAGTTGCTAGATAGAAAGGTGCTCGGGCAATTCGTTTATGCCTTGCATCTTCGGTTGCTTTCAACATATCGCAGGAGAAGACCATGGAAGGTCTCATGAGTGCGTTGGGGAAGTTATATGAAAAACCCTCTGCCTCTAATAAAATATTTTTGATGAAAAAGTTATTTAATATGAAGATGTCTGAGAATGGTTCTGTTGTTGATCATTTGAATGAATTTAATACGGTTGTGAGTATGTTAAACTCGGTAAAAATTGACTTTGATGATGAGGTCAGGGCTTTGTTGATTTTGTGCTCCTTGCCAGATAGCTAGGACAACTTGGTTATGGCTGTAAGTAATTCAGTCTCTAATAACTCAAAGCTGAAGTTTGAGGATGTAATAGGTGTGATCCTAAGTGAGGAAATGCGAAGGAAGAGCACCGAGATTCTTCTACTTCTGGAAACACTTTGACGGTGGAGAGCAGAGGGAGACAAAAGAATAGAGGGAAAGGTAACCGTGGGAAGTCGAATGATCATGGAAGGTCAAAGTCCAAGAGTAAGTTAGAATGTTGGCACTGTGGGAAGGTTGGTCATGCTAAGAAAGATTGTTGGGCTCTTCGGGATAAGAAGAACAAGAAGGAGGAAACTAAAGAGGTAAATGTGGCAGCAGGTGATGTTTGTCAAGATGCCTTAATTCTTTCTTTAGATAATATTGTTGAATCTTGGGTGTTAGATTTAGGGGCTTCTTTCCATGCCACCCCACATAGACATTACTTTACTGATTTTGTTCAAGGTGATTTTGGACATGTATATCTTGGTGATGATGAACCATGCAACATAGTAGGGAAAGGTTGTGTTCGGGTGAAAATGCAGAATGGGAACACATGGTTGCTTAAGGATGTCAGGCATGTGCCTAAGTTGAGGTGGAACTTGATATCAGCGGGACAACTAGGTAGTGATGGTTGTATGGTTAGTTTTATAGCGGATTCTTGGAAGGTTACCAAGGGAGCTCTTGTGGTTGTAAGAGGTAAGAAAAATGGTACTTTGTATTTAACCAATGGTGCTGATTATTGTAATTTAGTTGCTGCAGATGGAGATGTAACTTTGTGGCACCAGAGACTCGGTCATATGAGTCATAAGGGCATGCAGATTATAAAGGATAGGTTACCTAGATTAAAGGAGTTAGATTTGGACTTCTGTGAGGACTGTGTTTATGGGAAACAGAAGCGGGTGAGATTCCTCAAGGTTGGACCTACCAAGAAGGAGGGTAAGTTGGAGTTAGTGCATTCGATGTATGGGGGCCAGCTAAGGTAAACTCTATTGGTGGTTCATGTTATTACATCACTTTCATTGATGATGCAACTAGAAAAGTTTGGGTATATTGCATTAGAAAGAAATCTGATGTGTTTGAAACTTTCAAAAGATGGAAAGCCTTGGTTGAGAATGAAACAGGTCTCAAGCTGAAATGTCTCAAGTTGGATAATGGAGGGGAATATTGCAGCAATGAATTTATTGATTACTATTCGGTAAATGGGATCCGCAGCAAAGAACGGTTCCAAATACTCCACAGGAAAATGGAGTGTCAGAGAGAATGAATAGGACAATCATGGAGTGCTAGGTGCATGAGGTTACATGCAGGGCTGCCACTCATGTTTTGGGTGGAAGCAGTAAGCACAATTGTTTATCTGATTAACAGAGGACCCTCTATGGCCTTGGATGGAGGTATACCTAAGGAGGCTTGGTCAGTAAGAAAATTGATTACTCATTTCTTAGAGTATTTGGATGTGAGGTATTTGTTCACATTGATAAAGATGATAGGACCAAGTTAGAGGCTAAGTCTGAGAAATGCACCTTTGTTAGATATGGTGAAGATGATTTTGGTTTCCGTGTTTGGAGTCTTAAAGACAAGAAAATATTTTGGTCTAGAGATATTGTCTTTAATGAAAAATCATGTATAAAGATCAGTTGCAGGAATAGAAAGAGGAATCAAAGAAAGAATACACAATGTTAGAGGACATTGTGGACAATAAGGTGTCCAAGGGGCCGGTTCAGGTTCAACATGTTCCGCACATACCAGTTCAAGTACCTATTCATTAGGAACCCCAAACTCCTAAGGTGAGAAGGTCTTCAAGGTTAAGAAGGGAACCTGAACGATTTACTCCATCTTTGAATTATTTATTGCTCACCGATAAAGGAGATCTAGAGTGCTTTGAGGAAGCAAGCAAGCGGATGCCAGAAGAAGTGGGAGGCCATGGATGAAGAGCATCATAGATCTCTTATGGAAAACCAAACTTTGGATTTGATGGAGCTACCTAAGGGCAAGAGAGCAAAGTGAGCGGTTTATGAGTGATCCAGGTAGAGAGCACTGCAGTAGTAAAGTGGATCCTTCAGTATTTGAGAGGGACCATGGGAGCAACATTGTGTTTCAGTGGATCAGACACTACATTATGTGGATATGTAGATTCGAACATGGCAGGAGATTTGGATAGCAGAGGAGCATGATAGGTTATGTATTTATGGTTGGTGATACAACGGTGAGTTGGATTTCACGGTTATAAAAGGTTGTGGCTTTGTCAACCACAGAGGTTGAGTATGTTGTTGCCACAGAGGCAAGCAAGGAGATGATTTGGCTACAATAGTTGCTTGATGAGTTGGGTCATAAGTAGGAAGTTGGGAGACTACACAATGATAGTCAGAGCGCTATTCATTTAGCGAAGAACTCCGCTTTCCACTCTAGGACAAAGCACATTCAACTGAGATATCATTTCATCAGACAACTTTGGAAGAAGATAAGTTAAAGCTGGAAAAGATTCATACTAGTTAGAATCCTACGGATATGATGACCAAGGTGGTCACAAGGGAGAAGTTGAAGTTATGTTCAACTTTGATTGGCCTTCATGGTTGATAATGAAGGGTTAAGAACTTTTCTCAGTGGAAACAATCTCCAAGTAGGAGATTGTTGGGGTGTGGAGCCTATTTTTGGTCTTCTTGAATTAGTGTTGAAGTGCTGGATCTCGAATGGTTAAGTTTGGAGACTTCGGGAGCATTCTATAGTCGTTTGCTATGATGTGGCTATGTCATTGTTGCGATGTTGCTGTTAACATGTTGTTAATTGGCTGTCAATGGCGGGACTTTTTTTTCCAGCCGTGGGAAGTTGAAAGATTGCGACTTTCAATCTTCTAGGGTCAGCTTTATGGCTTCTTAAAAGGATTGTAATCCTATACATATAGTTGTTAGGGTATCTTGAAGATATCTTGAGTGTTTAAGAGGTCTTGAGTCTTAATGACCAAGAGGTGATCAAGAGTGATCAAGGTTAAGCAATTGGGTGTCAATTGTTGTTTAGATGTGGTTTAACATCTTTAGAATTCTGTTGTGAGTTCATAACTGAGAGAAGACTATGAGAGTTGTTTTACTCTTGTTGATAATAAAATCTAAGCAAGTTCTTGGTGGATGTAGCCCACATTGGGTGAACCATGTGAAATCTTGTCTTGTCTTCTTTTGTGCATTATTCATTTATGTTGTTATATTTCTGTAAGTATAATTCTGCTATATAATTTCCTACTGTTATGGTTTGAGGAATTGTTTCCGTATATTTGTTCTCTAATTCCTAACATGTTTTAGTTGAAGTAGAAGCCGAGACTCTTTGGGAGGAATGAAAGGGTGAAGTTCCTAGAGGCGTAACTAGATAAAAAGGAAGAAGAGCTTGAGGAAAGGACCAAGGACTTAAAGCGGGAGGAACTAGTCATTGCGCAGCTAAGGTGTGAGTTGAAAGAAGAGAAGGGAAGGGTGCACGAGGTTTACATGAAATTAGAGATGATCATAGATGTCATTTTTTTGAAGCATCTAGATCTAACGCCACCAAAGACGAAGTATGGATCCACCCTAGAGTTTCTAGAGGACTTGACCCGTGTCTCACAATGGAAAGGCAACCACCGGCCTTGGAGTCTCATGACAGAGGCATCGGCGTGCAAAGAGAAGGAGGATAAGGTGAAGGTTGTGGAAATTGTTTCCCAGTACAAGAAATTCCTCGTGGATGAGAAAGTCATTGTCCAAGTCACTAAGGCTGCTTATGACAACTGCACTGATAGAGATAGAGTGGCGAGCATTTTGATTGCCACCCATGAAGCGGAGCTCAAGGAGTTCCAGGAGAAGAACAAGGGAAATAGGGTGGAACATGATAAAATTCTAGCCTAGGTTGAGAAGAAATTAAAGGCTATTGAGACCTTGTAGGGCTCAATCAAAAATCGATTGAAGGATTTGTATCCCCAGATCACTCGAAGGATGGATGCGCTTGAGGATTTGGGAAAACAATTGAGAGGGATCGTGGAAACAATGAATACCCAAGGAGAAGGGCTAAGCTTTGAAGAGGTGAGTACCCTAGTCGGCAACCTCTGTTACTGTGCACGCAGCGAGGTCGATACCTAGAATAAGTTGGAGGAAGACTTGACGAAAGATTTCCCTCTCCTCTTGCAGAAGTAATCATATTTTCCCCATTCTTTCGTTCTTCCCCAAATTCTTCATTCGTTTATTCTTTCTCCAAACTATCCAAGGACATTCATTCTTTATTCATTAAGAAGGTGTTCTTGAGGGTGGAGAACAAGCATAGTGTGGGGTGATGTTGGGCCCCTAAAATATTGACTAAGTACAAGAAGGCGCGTGGGCACGCAAGGCCTATTTGAAGAAGGGTGCGCAAGGTGAAAGCACATAGGACAAGGTTTTTAGGAGGCTATAGAAGAACCAAGCATGCACACACGTAAGGAAGAGAAAAGGTTTTGGAACTTAGCCATATTTGGCATATCGGGTAGAACACGAGGAAAACATGACCCGACTATGCATGCGGAGTGGATAAGGTGCCAACCTGGAAACTTGGTTCCCACGAAAGGAATATACCTTGCGATAGAAGATTCCATAAGGTCATCATGGCAAAGGATGAAGAACTTACATCTAAAGAATCATGCTCTCATGGAGGACCACTTGGACACATGGCAAATGATCTACAACTTTAGAAAGGCATGGTGGTGCTTGATAAGGCTATATATATGAGTGCCTAGTAGAAGAGAAAGATATATAGAGAGACCGAGAATTGAGAGAGGCGAAGCTATGTGGGAATACTATAAGAGTTCCATGGGTTGGGTTTAGAGGATCTGTAGGAGTATGTTGTATTAAGGGGATGGGTCTGAATAATTTTCTTTATACTATGAAGGGCTTAAGTCTAGTTCTAGATGCATGACATTGGTCTGCACTATTATAAGGATCTGTGATTGCCCAGGTTAATGTAATGTGGTTATCAACATACTTAATATGAATATATGTGTGGTTCCATTTTTGCTTACATCTATTTTATATATGTTTCACATGAGTGGGTGTAAACCCCTATGTATTTCCCTTCTGTTGTGATTCGGATATATATTCTCGTAATGCTCTTATTATCCGAATGAATACATTGGTCTATAAGTCATTACGAGCTCTAATATAAATGTATGGTTCATTTCTAGTTTCTTCACTTAAATTTTCTATCATAACTAATGCATTCTCACACAAGTAACATAAAAGAGGGATCAACGACCACGCGTGCCTCGGGTGAGCGCCGAGTGCCCATTGGGTGATAGGGCGATGCGCATGGGATATCCTTATTCTTTGAGAGGGCATAAAAATGACTACACATATCAAGTTCTTATTACTAGAATCGGCCAAGCCATTACCCTATGGATAATATTTAGATGATGTTTTCAAATAAACAACATTCTTGGTAACCCACTCACCGAGCTTTATACCTATGAAAGATTTGGCATTATTTGAGATGACGGTGAAAGTAATGCTAAACCTTATCATAACTCCTTCAAGAAAATTCAAGACAAATTTCTCATCACCTTCCATCAATGTTATTTCCTTTGTCCATCGAGTGAAATAATTAGGCATAGTTAACACCCATTTATAACCATCACTAGACGGTGGATTTATCATTCCAATAAAGTATAGGCCCCATTGCACGAAAGGTTGATCTACTTGGATCGGATGAAGAGGGAGGGAAACTAACCTTTGCTTTCCTGTAAAAAATGCACATTCATTACATTTTCATACCCAAACATGGGCATCTTTGAACATGTATGGATAATAGTATCCATCCATTGTGATCTTCGTAGCAATTGTCCTAGCCAAATAATGAACTCATGTTAAGCCATTATGAAATTCCTCCAATATCCTATCAACTTGTTCCAAGCCTAGACACCCGAGAAGAACCCCATTCAAATATTTTTGAAAAAGTATGCCATCTACGAGAATATAGGGAATGGATTGAAGTTAGAAGCTCCCCCTCTAAGTTCTATCTAGACTAAGAGGATATTCTCCCGATAGCAATAAATTCCTCATCTTTGAAAATATAATCAGCAGGAGTGTGAGTTTTTTCTTACTGGTGATTATGCAACATGTTGTCACACTTTGCTTCTTGCTTTCAAATCAGCAACAAGATGATGGAACAATTCTTTTCCTCTTACTAATTTGGTCACCTTAATATGGAAATCATATTTCATGACCTTGGTAATCCATCTGGCTCACTTTTCATTCATGTCCTTGTTTAATAAGAACTTTTTAACTCCTGGATGCAATACCATAAACTAGATCTTGTTATTGGACAACATATGTTTGAACTTCTTCAATGCTAGGATGAAAACAAATAATTATTTCTCAAAAAAAGAGTATTTGAGCTTGTAATCTTTGAGATATTGGCTGAAGAAGGTAATCGGTTGTTCCATCATATCATTATTTTTCTAAGTGAGAATCCATGAGATACTTTCTGATCCCGCAAAGGTGTAAAGAATGAAATCCATTTCATAATTGGGATTTACCGATGTGGGAGCCTATTAAATGGCCATCTTGATAGCTTCAAAACCATCCTTACCTTTAGTCCAGCTGAAGGGTATGTTCTTTTTTAGCATGGCCATGAGTGGTTTAGCCAAGGTGGAAAATTGAGGTATAAACCTCCTTACAAAATTAATGGTCCCCAAAAATATTTAAAGACCCTTCTTATGGCTTGGAAGAGAAAGGGCCAAAATGACACGAGATCCTTTCCAGGTCAATTGAAAGTCCATTTTCCAAAACAATGTGTCCCAACTACTTTCCTTCATGGATCAGTAAAAATATTTTTTGGGATTCAAAGAGATCCCGAATTCCTTACACCTTTCAAAAACCCTTTTCAAATGGTCCATGTGATCTTGTGCATGTTTGGAATATACTATTATATCATCTAGATAAATGAGGATCATATCATTTATAATCCCCTTAAAGGCCATGTCCATGGCTTCATTTGGAAGGTGGCACCAACATTGGACAATCCAAATGACATCTTATTGTAGGCATATGTGCCCCATTTGGTAGTAAAAGTTGTTTTGAACTGATTAGACTCTTTGACCAATATCTTATTATAGCCCAAACATCCGTCGAGCAATGAGAATATTGCTGCACCTTTCATTTTCTAGAGAATATGTTCCATGGAAGGAAGAGGGTAATGATCTTTCAAATAAGCTCGATTAAGATCTCTGAAGTCTATGCATATCCTGATTTCCCCATTTTTCTTCCTAACTGGAACCAAATTGGAAACCCAAGAGGAGTCCTTGATTGGAAAAATGATACTAGCTTCAATGAGATTTGAAAGCTCTTTCTTCATAAGTGGTTTGATCTTGGGATTGATCGGTCTCTGCCTTTTCCTAACTGGGTTAGTATTCAGATCAAGTTCAATAGTGTGTTGTGCTAACCCTGGATCAAAATCCCTGAGATCTTCGTAGATCTAAGAAAAATGTAATTATATTCCTGGAAAATACCAATAAAGGCATCTTTCATCTGGTGTACACACTTTCCCAATCTTCAAAAATCTATCTTCTACAACCTAAACTTGTTCGAAGTCATCTTCCTTAATGACCATGTTAGTCTTTTGTCTTTTTATTTGGTCATCTAAATTGAAGATTGATTTAAGAGTGACCAGACCTTTTAGTAATTTATTACCTTTTAATCTTATGATCTGATCATTGTATGCTTCTTAAAGTTTGGACTGGTTCTTTGATGAGAATTCACCCTCTTCTTACATAAAGAGGATAATTTGTTAATCACTATAAAAAGCCTTCCAATTAATTGCATTGTCTCGACACAAATGGTCTTATGAACAACTTCACAACCTCTCATTTTTCCTTCATGACATTAATAGAAACATCATATTGGGATTCCACCATTACAAGTTTTTTCTCGCATCCCGATTTTGCTTCCTCGGAACTACATGAATATCAAAGGCTTCACAATCTTCTATCATATCCCACACCCTATTTTTGTAGGATATTAACAAATTATTCTTTTTTGCGCTATAGCCCTAACCTAATGCATAATGAGCTGGCTATCCCCAAAAATAATTAATGCTTTGATTCCTCTCTTTTGGGTGAGTTTAATTCCTCCACACTGCAAGGCTTCGTATTCAGCCACATTATTAATGCAAATGAATTGAAGATGGAAGGATGAGAAATATTTCTTACCTCAGAGGGAAATCAACATAGTACCAAAGACCACCCCATTTTTGCTTCTTCACCCATCAAAGTAGAGTTGTCACAATCCGTCAAGGTCATCTCGGGACTTGAAAATGTAGTTCCTTCTTCATGGATATAATAAGTTCCCAACCCTGTCTGTTCTAGTTCCAATTCTTTGGCATACAGATCAAAATGATGTTTCATGCCCCATTCATCAAGTAAAATATCAGGAACTTCTTCGACAAGAGTGTTATACTTATGATCCGTAACATCTTCTTCTTGATCATGTAGGGCATAATTTCCATTAATAGCATTAGGAGTATAAGGTTCAACATGGTTATGCCATTATAGTTACTTTAGTGTTGTACCAGGTTTTGAGGAACATATGTGACCAATCGGTAGAAAAATACCCACCCATCTTAGTAGTGAAATCCGAAGAGAGGCATATTGTGAAGAAGGGTGGGAGATCAATCAATGATATATCGTATGTGATTGATAAGCTTGGGCATTCATGAATAGTAAGATTTATATCCTTTATAATCCCAATAGTTTGAACTGTTATACCATCCAATTGAACAAATCCCCTTGCTACTAGTGTATATTGAATACCCAACACATCCGTAATCTATTTAGGCATTACAGAGTCATTGGAACTAGAGATGTACCAAGTTCTTGCCAATGATTAGAGAAATATAGAAGGGTGGTGGCTTACTAGACTTAGAAACATTTATTCCTTCAGGTTGGCATAAACTAGTAGAGGTAGATGATTTGTGCTTAGCTACTTCACTTGGTGTACCAAATTTTTCAACACTTCTTAATAGATTCCTTTACAATGGAATGGAAAGTGCTTCCCACATGGTAACGTTTAGGTTCTTCCTTTTCATCTATTCAACACTATTAAAAGGGATGCTTCTAACCTTGGAAGGGTGTCTTAGTGTAGTTGTGTCTTCTTTTGGAAGGTGAGTGTTTGACATCGCAACAACAAATTGTTTTTCTTACCTTACAACTTGACTAACCTGTACCCCGATGATTTTCCTTCGTGTCTTTACTTGTAATTTCCTATGAATGAGGTCAGGAAGTAGTTTCCGATTAGCATTTGGAGGTTGGCTTTCTATTGCCCTCTTTTTTGATCAAGTGTTAGAAGCTAGCATTGTAGGATCTATGTTAAACCCACAAAAATCCTCCTCTTGCAAATTCAACAAAGTTATTTCTCCTTATGTTTGAGGCTGACTAGCATCTTCTTGTGAAGGGACCTCTTCCGGCGGTTTTGGAATAGAAGATATGCTCTAAACCATAAGTGCTTGACTAAGCACTCTATTAGGGAACAAATTATGATTGTGTGGCTGAGAGCATGGGTAACACCATTCATAGTCTTGAACCAAGTTATTTTGCACCGGGATGAGGGCTCTAGAAGAACTAGTAGTAAGGGGATTCTTAGTATTCAAAGGCTTGACATTAGCAACCTAATTTTGAGTTTGGTTGTTATTTTGGAAAGGCTACCTATTAGGCTAATACTATTGATTTTGGGGTTGGTATGGATGAGTATATTGAGACTATTACCTCTTGAGGGAAACCAATTCATTTCCAAAACTTTGGAGTAATTATTTACTCTCATAAGGGGCATTTAAAGGAGGAGGTACTAGTTGAGTTGGTTGGTTAGATACATGAGGGAGAGGGGAAATGGTTGGATGATAAGTGGGAAATTCAGGATACAAAGGCATTGGTGGCCTTGGGGCTATTTTCCTTACTTGGATAAGGAAGTTCTCAACCCATATGGCAATGTCATAAGCATATGAAAATGTTATTCACGCCATTGATTGGATCATGACTACAACATCATTGTTCAAATATCTTAAGTAGTACAAGAACACATTATTTGGGGAAGGCTTGATGAGCACCAAAATCCTATTCCATGTTTTGTGGAATAGGAAGTTGAAATATCCCACAAAATCCTAAGTAGCACTCTTTATAGTAGTTAATTGTTCCATGAGTGACAAATGGTCACTCTTATCCTTAATCTGCTTACAAATCTTGTCTCCCAATTCATCCTTGTTGCGTATAGATCCAAGGGTAAATTACAAAACCTTTGAAGTGTCTTCCTTTGAGAGAATTGGTAAGGAGTCCGATGATTGCTACATTGTCTTGCGTGATGTTGTGAACTAAACATATACTAGCCACATCTTAAATGTGTTCAATGGGAGTGGTACTTTGCTCACCCATGTATAAAGGTAGACTTTTGAGGGCTACTTTGCAAGTATATCCTCATGCTTTGAGCGTAGAGGAATGCCATTATTGAAATTAGGAAACACATAATTTTTACAGCCATAATGACAAGTGGTTAATATTTTCTTGGTGGAGGGAACCTTCGAATGGAGGTGTTGAATGTCCTCTATAAGATGATGATGATGCCCCGCCCTTTCTTCTTCTAGGAGGAGACAAAGATTGTTTAATATTCTATTGATTTCCTTTCTTTGAATAATCCCTTGTTTGAATTCTTTGCATAAGTATATGCACTTGATCTCAAAATCTAGAGGTGTGGAGTCACTAGATAACACAAATGCTAAGAGAATTACCAAATCTTAGTGTTAGTCCCACCGGCATTCCAAAACTATTGTCACATGGATCATGCACTCGCTAAATCGTTAGATGATTTGGTGCAACATGGGAACATCCCCAATGTGTGGGACCTTAGCTCCTTGGTATGAACCTTAGGAGAAGGCTGAATTCCTTCTAAACTAAGTGCATCTGATTGAATATCAAGGTGTAAAACTACAATACTTAAAATAAACTACACCCTCCGATTCTTCGATGAAAATGATAGAAGGATAACTCGAAAATACACAAAAGAAGGTGATGCACCAATAGTTGAAGGGATAAGTAGATTGAATTATTAAGCACATAATACTTTTACAAAAAAATATATCACATGCATAACTTCTTATTCTTTTCTCCAACAAGAACTTTTATGATTATGAAACTTAGAAATAACAAAAGGATTTTTTTACTCCATAACTGAAATAAGTAAATTCACTAACCAAAAACTATAATCTCACATGAAATAAATAAAAATTCACTAACTCGAAATAAGTTAATTAATATGAAGGTAAGATAGATCATCACATACAAGGAAATAATGACATTCACAAGTATCAAATGAACTATGGAAATACACAACATATCAAATAGATGAAGGCAACATATTGTTTCGTATTTAGTACCGAGGCCAAGCTTGCATATAAGAGCTCAAAATTGTAGAGCCTCCTTATAAAATGATCCAAAAGTCCTTAAATACATAATCAATTCTTGTATTTATAGATTAGGATGGTTGTGAAATTATAGCTACCCATCTTAATCATTACATTCCAAAAATAAAATATAATTACACCTAAGAAACATTCTCCCATAAAAATAGTGAAGTGGTTGTGCAGGTTTGACTAGGTCAAACCTGTAACTTGAATGGTGCTACAACTTAGAGACTATGCAAAAATGGTAACCAAGTTCAACTAGGGCTGGCGCCACCCTTTCCTTGATATGATTCTTCTTCTCCTTCTTCAACAACTACCTTGTTCCTGTAGTCAAGAAATCGTTTGATGATTCCTTGAATTTCCTTGTCATCCGTCTTGCATGCATAGCAATTCAGCCCTCAAATTTGAAATCAATTGCTTTGACTAAATTCCCATGTAATTTCTTGGTTTGATTTATAACTTTCTTAAGTTGGCTAGAGAAATTTTGGTATAATGCCAACACATGGATAATATTTAGAACAAAGTAATTGGTTACCTTGTTGTCTTCATTTACCAAGATCTTGAATTGGGCAATAATTTGTTCAACCGTATGCATGAACATTATCAACATTATCAAATTCATCTGTAATGTCATTTAGGTAATTAACTACCTCCATTCTTTTCTCATTTAACTTAGATATTTCCTCCTGCAACATCCAAACCAAACTCCATGGCTTCACTATATTCGAATAGTTTCGAGGCATCATCGATGATCTCTTCTTTCGTAAGTAGATCCGATTTCATATTTTGTATTGTTGTCTATTTTTGCATCCCTTGTAAAAATACAACAACTTGTTAGCCACGGAATTGGATTGATTGGTTGCGAAATATTTAAGCATGTCACGGATTGAAAGGCAATACCGTGACTAAGGAGTGAATGCCGCGGAGTGAAGGACATGCTTTGATGAAGCCACAAACTAAGGATAAGGGCACATTGGGCCAACATTGTGCCGCAAAATCTTAGAGAGAGGCCACAAATGTTTCAACAAGTCAACGATACAATAAGAATAAAACTCGTGGGTAGAGGTAAATCAAGTAGACCACGAATTGGTGAAAAGGAAGTCTACATATTTTAACAAAGCCGTGAAGGTCTAAAGCCACACGAGCTATGAGAGAAAAGCCACGTAATAAAGAAAAAAAGAATTTTTTGTGGATTACTAAATGAACATGGGTGTCAATCTAATGATTTGATCTTTGCAAATATGATATTATTTGAAGTGTTCTTCACCTTCTTCATGCATCAAAAGCAGATTTCATGAATTTAATGAAGGATGGTGGGTGAAGTAAAGGAAAACTCCCCAAACACGCAAAATGTCTACTCAGGTTGGCTCAACCACTAGAATTAAATGCAATATGGGTGGCATTCCTTCTTCAATAAGAAAATTATGTGGGGAGGTAGAATTTGTAGAGATTAGAAGATCTTTTTAGAGAATTAAATGAAGCTAGTTAGCTGGTGGAAGGAGAATTAAAATTTCCCTCTCTTTCTTCTTCTTCTCCTTCTTCCACTTTTCTATATATTGTAAAATGATGCCTTGTTTTAATGTTGGATACTTTTGGAATACGAGGGCATCATTTCATGTTGCATAAGTGTTCTAAGAGTCAGCATGCCTTGGGCTATGTCTCTATAAATGTTTTGCATCTTCCTCATGTATCATGATGATCTGCGCATAATCTTTAAGCAATAAAATATTTGGTTTTGTGGCTCATTTTGGCCTTAGCTATCATTTTATTACACTCTCTTTCCTCTCATTCATTTGTAGGTGTGTTATATGTGTTGTTTTAGAGATCTGTGTCTATTGTGCATCATGAAGGTGGAACTCTAGATGTGACTTTGATTTGTGGCTTTCATTCCAGTCCTCTTCATCGTCATTTTCTTCCATTTTCACTCTTTCCTGAGTATTCATCCCCTTATTTTTGGTGCTATCACCTTCTCTAGTTTAGGTTTATGTTTTATGCATCTCCTTCTCACCCTGGTCCCTTGGAAAGTTAGAGTAGAGCTAGATAGTTGCATTTTAATTCCTAGGAGTAGTTTAGCATTAGGGTAAGCAAAGGAAGCTAACCTTCTTTAGAGGTCTATCTTAGTTTGAGTACCACAACTTGGAGACAATCCCATGTTGTCTCAAATCCTAAATTTTCTATGATTCGGGCACGAGTGCATATTTGAGATCCAACACTTTTGGCACACTTGGTGGGATGTTGAATTAATATTTCTAGTTTTATCAAGTTTTGGTGTGTATCTTAGTGAAACTTTAGCCTTTTGAGGCTCTGCTACAACTCATATGGCGACTCCATTCAAAAAATCAACTGGTTTTAGAAGTACAAAGTATCCTTGATTCATGAGAAGGATACAAACTTGGTCTAGAACATGAGAAGAAGGCGTATTTGAATATTTTTAGTTATCCCCGGAAGAGGAAAAAGAGGTAGGCTGATACACAAATCTCCATCTCCTCCAAATCTAACTTCAACACCTCCACCTACTAGACCCTTCTTGCAGTCCACTAGAGTTCTCAAACCCATCAGAATGGCTGCATAGAACCTAATCCATTTATAAATTTCACAAGAAGCACTCCAATTTCCCTAAATACTCAAAATCCTATTCCTGTAGAAGCTTTGAAGAATATCTCATTCTTCATAGGATAAAACCATACCACTCTAGCTGATCATATCCAAGATATTGCAAATGTATGTGTAATTCATGAAATTGTTGAGATGGATGTAGCAGTTAAGTTGTTGGCTTCATATTTTAAAGGAAAAGCTTTGCAATGGTTCAAAATCCTAACCACAGGATCAGTTAAAAATTAGAATGAGCTATGTACAAATTTGTGCAGTCAATTTGGAGAAAGAACAAATAACTTGTCTTTATTGGAGCAGATAACCACCTGTTAATGCAAAATTACAACATCCCTTGAATGACCTAAGTTTTAATGGGGCATCCGATGTAATTTGCTAATATGGATCCACCTCTTAAGTTGTGGGACTTGCGAAACTGAGATGGACCTTTGGAGAAGGTTGTCTCCTCTACCTAATCCTAATGCTAAATTACTCCTAATGCAGAAAAGACACCTAACTAAAACTATCCTAACAATGCCAAGGTGTGAGAGAGAGAGAGAGATCCTACACTAAAAAGGGGGTGATAACACCAGAAAATGGGTGAGATACTCTGTTGAGGGAGGAAGAAGAGGGAAAAATAGAGTTGGGTGAGGTCAGAACAATAGTGACACAGACCCAAACTCCATCTTCCATCTGCACTCCATGAAACACAACATCTTACACCTACAAATGTGAAATACATGCACATAAAACAAATACAAAATGGAGAGGCACAAAGAAACAAAAATCATGAGAAAGGGTTGAAAAAAACCACAAAACGTGATTTTATTTCTCTATAAGGTGCATAGACCATTACATTGATGCTTAGAGGCATGAATACACTTACTAGGCATAGGAGAAGGCTTACAACTCAAATGAAGTTGAGGGAAAAATTTTCAAGAGTTTCCCTAGCTCCCAGAATGTCTCCCCAAAAATGAGGGGTTCGAGTTCTTTTTATAGCCAATTTTCACCCACCCTCATTAAAGAGGTATGGGCACCCATACAATTTCACTTCCCGAGGGTACTTTTGTCAAAAAAAGACATGGGCACCATACTGCATTAATACCATTTTTAAGCTTTCATTCACTCACCTATTTGCACCTTGCCTAGGACTCATGAGCCACCCAACCATGTGACCCATCCATCCATGTGTCACCTGACTTTGACCGTCTAACCCCGGGGTTCGGTGTCGTCCCAACCATGTGGTTCATACATTACTGTGGTCACCGACCAACTTCGGTTATCATCTCTACATCATGGGTCATCCAACTCGAGGGGGTATAGATGACCATCTATTTCTGTCTATACAATGAACTACCTAATCAACCTAATGGTCATCCATCTGCTAGGCCGACCAACCTTGGTACCGGTCCTAACCCGGTGATGCATCCAAAGATGATGTCATGCGATCACTTGGATGACCAACTTGGCGATTTGACCAGATTGTGTGTCATGAAAATGTGAGGGGTACAACGAGTGTCTAAAATTGTCTCAGTATGTGATGAAAAATGTGACCTAACCAACCTACCCAACCAATCCAGCATCCAACCCAAACATCCAACCCAAGCGACCAACCCCGGAGACCAACTTCCAAAGGCAATATCTTGAGCTCCTGGATGAGTTTTCGGGAAATGTTATATGGTTTAGTATGAAAATAACCCATTGAATCCAATGGTGGTGGTCTCAAGATCCAATTTTGAATTTATCACCTCTAAATGGATCCTTATTTCTTAGGATTTTTGGTTGTGCACCAGAAGAATGAATTGCCTTGGGAAGTGTATGATGCTTCAAGATGTCTCATATTTTCCACCATGTAGGGAATAGAAAATGACTTCCATAGGAACTTTGTTGGAATTATAATTCCTCACACAACTATCATAATCTTCCATTGAAGCTCAAGTCCTCTTTCACGTTGCACACTCCTTAAGGCCCAAAGCCTCGCTTCGATGGATGGCCCTAAGACCTCCAAAACTTCCCTGAATCACTTACAATTATTCCCAAACTTGAAATCTCATCTGTATCATTCTAGATTGCTCCATGAATCATTTTCTAGTTCTCAAACCCATCCTCCCAAGTTGTCTATTTTACCAAGGGGTAAAAATAGATAACAATTTGGTGACCTCTCGGGACATCTAGCCTGCTAGATGTGTGACTAGTTACCTGAAGCATCCATTGGGCATGGAGTCAGTATTAGTACACCTACAAAGTGATCCTAAAATATGAATTCTACCCTTGAGCCATTAAAACACTGATGCTTGAACTTAGAACTACCCGCTTCGCTCGTATTTTCCCTCTCATTTACAAAATTATCTGAATTAAGGTTTTGTGAGAGTGGAAAATTGTCTTGAACCTGGAATTCTCTTTCTTCTGCAATCTGATTTGGGAAGTACTTGGGACCTCATGTTTTAGCTGATCATGAACACACCCTGGCTGAAATGTTGAAGATATAAATGCCCCTACAATCGATTTCCTGATGCAAATAGAGGCATAGGAGCTCAATTGTGACTGACCTAGAGAGACATAGAGATGAAAACATTGGAAACTATCCCTCAATCTGATTTAGTTGCTCTGCATTTGGACTTACTTGAAGACTGCAACTATTTCCTGTCACTTTGAACCCTTTACTATGACACATTTCACCCCGCAATATGATGTACTATGCAAGAGAAACAACCACACAAAAACTATGTATAAATACAAAGATCATACATGCCCCAAGTGGAACATGTAGAGTGTGCATACACACTTCTTCTATTGAAAGAAATCCTACCTATTCTATTCTAACCGGAGGGATGGGAAACTTCACATGAACCCTGACACTGGCAAGGTAAAGTAGTTGCCTTTCCTCAACATTATAGACCATGAAACTTAAAACTTAAAATTGGTGTAATGGTTCATTCGGATATAATGGCTATTCGGAGGCTCCAATCAATGTCGAGCTCTGTCGAGATCCTGTTTCTTGGTTGTTGGATACGTGGGAAGTGACCTGTGGGAGCTTCGTATATATCTCCAGACAAGGTCATGAAAATGGTGATAGGAGGTTTAGTGGATTTGTAGTGAACTATGGGTGGTTTTCTGGTCTAGCCCAAAAAATATTAGATTGATTGGCTTCTATATTTAATACGGAGAATTACGTGATGATATCTGGTGGGAGTGGTGAGGATCTAAATACTAGCGTTCGTAAGCCGGTGTCAATACTTAATTGATTTGTAGGCCCGTTGGGTTGTGGGACTTGGGGATCACAACCATGAGTTCATGGTTGTTGTGGACTTGTTATGGTCATGTGAAGAATCAATCCCTTCTTCCAACTATCCAGTAATCGTATGCCTTTTCAACCTCTATGTTTAGAACTAGAAGTTGTATGATTTTCTCGAGTACCTTACAGGTGTTCTAGCAACTTGAATGCGTAAGCTAGTATCTATGTCAATGAGGAGGTCTCCTGCGTCAGGTTGTGGAACTAAAGGATCACAACCAAATGTTTCTCTCTTTCAATCCTTGTATGGTCATTCGGATATTTTATCAAGGCAATCTATAGTTAGGATGGTTTGACCAAAATGTGTAAGCTTTGTCGTCTTCGATATTTAATCCTCTCAGTTGTTCACTAATTGCTTGTAAGTTTTTGTTGCTCGAAAGACCTATATCCTAAGGTCTTGATCTATATCGCTAATAATGTTGTGGGTAGATTTGGTTGAGGCACTATGGGTTCAAATATATATTCTCTAGGCTCTCTAGGTCCTGTGATTGTCATACAAAATGATTCAACTTTTAACTAACATTAATAAACTGATTATGAAAGAAGTATTTACACTATGCAAGCATTCTTCTATTTTTGTATTTTTAATGATGTATTTCAATGAAATTAAAGAGCAGCTACTCTAGTATATTTATAAAATGGACAACTAATCTAGTAACAAAATAAAAACAAGCAAAGTAGCCTAGTATGGCTATTTGCCTGTGTAGTTGTGATTTTATCCTAAATATCTAAGCAACTAATTATATTGAATTGAAAGACTCTCGATCCTACCTCAGAAGTGAGGAATGAATCACAGTTTCTCAGAAACTATCAATCCCCACAACTTCCTTGGTGATATCGAGAGAAAATTTTAACTGAAATAAAATAATTCACTACTCTATTTGATATGTTGTAACTAGAACTTTGATAGCTCAAACCTAGGCATTTACAAATAATGGTAAATCTAGTTGTGTGTGATTTCATCCCCTCAATGTGATCTCCTCATTCCTTCATGTCCTCGTGAATCCAGAAAAGTGTGTATATGATAGTATCAACAGAAGATGGTATTCGAACAATGGCAGCTTTGGATATAGACCAAATACAATGCGAGTAGGAGAGGGATAGCACAAGTGAACAGAGCTTGACTATGTAATTCCTAGTGGGATTTATTGTGGGAATACAACACAAAGTGTACCAGAGTTTTAGAATCTATCCTTGTGACAAAAAAAAAACCTGCAACTTTAATGGATTCTAGTCTAGAAATGAAGCTATTCTATGCTAAACTGATTGTATGGAGCAGCAATGGAACAAGACTGAAACAAGAAGATTAAATGACCTCTAAAAACAAAGGAAAACTAATAATTGATGCAAAACATGAAATTGATAGAATTCTAAGCAAGAAATTGAAAGACTGAATAAGAGAATTGAGAAGATGAGGGGCCATTTGCTTGAAAACAAGTTGGCTATTTATAACCAATGCATTTACCAGAGGGTAACTCCCATTTGAACTCTTTTACTATAAACAAAGGAAAAACACTATTACCAGGGGACCAAAAACATTAATGCAAGCCAAAGTGGTTGAAGAAAGCATGTAAAATTCAAGATTTACATTTGTTTGATGATGATGATGTCGAAGAATCTAGAAAATGCGTACAGGACCGCCACCCTGTGCAGGGCGGCGGTTACTGGGACCGCCACCTATCTGGGGCGGTCATCGGGACCGCCACCCCAGCGGCGTGGCGGGCGGTTTTCATCACTAAAGCCTAAAAAAAAAAAAAAAAGGGGGAAAGGGAAAAACAAAGCATGCGGAGGCTGAGCGGGGCATGCGGGATACAAGCGTATACTTGGCGAGCCTTTTTGGATTCCGAACACCTTGCAAGGAGACCTGTATCATCATTGGGGCATGTGTAACATCGTTCGGTGGTGTAGTACCCTACAATTTTGGTACGTACATATTGCCCCCTCGAGAAGCATCTTAGCCATGAAGAGGCGTAAAATGGTGGATCTGAGTATGGCGGTCCCAAATGGGGAGTTAGGAGTTATACCTGACATGCCCGTGTGCTGGAAAGTCACCATCCAAGATCCCTACTACTGCAAAATGAAAAAAAGGGGACTCAAGTGCAGATAGATAAAATAAATTGAGAAATAAGGCTAAATTGATATGAAAAGAGGACTTACCATCTACGTGGGGTTTAGAACTTACCTCCGTCGATGCTCGACCTACTGAAAGACATTCAAAATCAATTTTAGAAAGCTATATATATAAAATGAAGTCATTTTACTATTCATTTGCGTGGATTGATTTGATAGTTTTTGAGCTCTGGACCCACGGTGATGGTTTTCGATGAGAGTATAGTCAAAATGTTCATGGTGAGATAGTGATCATGCCTCCAAGAGCGGAACATCGACCCATGAAGTCTCAGGTTAGTTCTTCTCGATTTATTGTTTTTAAACCTAAAATGTGGAAATGATGAAATCTTTGTCTCGGGGGGTCATTTTTGAAAATATTAGTTTTAAACGTGTCTCTAGGGGGGCCCATAGGGTGTTTTTTTTTAGTTAAAATGGTGTATTTGTTTGTTTTTAGCATTTTTAGGGTATACGACCCGTTTGTATTTTGCGGGACAGGACCGCCGCCCTGTGCAGGGCGGCGGTTATGGGACCGCCACCTTAGAAGGCGGCGGTTACGGAACCACCACTCTGCACAGGGCGGCGGTCCATGATAGAGAACCAAAACAATGCTTTCTTTTATTATTTTTGCATGTTTAGCATTTTTACATGTTTTTAATAGTTTTCCAATTGGATTTTAGTACTAACTTACTCCTTTTTTTGTTTTTGGGTGTATGCAGAAGGAGGAGGAGTATATTAGATGGAGCCGAGAGAGGGAGTGTGATTGGCTCCCAGCAGTGTTAGAGGCACTCTCTCAGGCAGAGTGAGATACCCTTCAGAGGGTTGGCATTTGGAGGATTGCACAGGTCCCTCACGTTGCACCTGCTAGTCACATACTATGTGACTTATTTTCATACTGGGATGCGGATCGGAACACTTTTGATTGCTCCGGGAGTTAGGGGTGAGTGGTCCATCACCCTGGAGGATGTTTACCATATATTGGGGGTTCCGATCCTTGGGTGGTGGCTGTCTCTTAAGACAACAGTATCGAGATCACAGGTGGTTCAGTGGGCCACCTACATGGGGAGATGCAGTTGTATCGATGGGATCGAAGAAGGGAGTGAGGATCCACTCCATTATTGAGTCAGACATTCTCATGTGCTCTGCAAGGCCATCATGGGCATCCTTGCATCGAGACTGATTGGGGACAAGGGAGGGGACACCCTCTTATATTGTTGGGCCCCCATTATTACACAGATTGAGGGCCATGGATGTGTCTACGCTTGGGGAGCAGATATCCTCGGGACTACCTACCATGATTTATACAGGGTAGTCCGATTACAGGGATAGTCACTGAGCCACCCGACTCTTGTCATGAGTTGGGTGTATGAGCATATCACCCCATATGGGAGAGGTGTAGAGGTAGAGGATCTCGGGGCCGTCAGGGCAGCGAGGTGGATGGGATGATAGTTCTTAGAGCACCCCACCAGCCAGTGGCCTCTTTGACCACTACAGACATGGAGGCCACTCCTTATCAGGCCATGGCGGGGTATGGGGAGAGGAGACCATTACATTGATTGCTTGTCAGACTACCAGCCAGTTGATAGATAGGGTGGGGAAGTTGGAGATCCACCCCTTTGATAGAGTACCACAATAGTTTGGCCTCCCCTATAGTGACATGCTTCCTCACGGTGGGGCAGTGTATAGATCTATTCGTGAGGCTCGGGAGGTCCTAGAGGCCGGGGTTGGACTATTGTTACTCTGGTGTTCCTATTGCGGCCAGGAGGGTGGTACATGTGCTCGAGGGAGAGCCGGTGCTCCTCAGGCACCCTTACTTTGGATTTCCACGGTCCCCCCATAGCGCAGTGATGATGAGCCCATTGACGTGGACTCTGAGTCTGAGGAGTTCACTGGGGGAGAGACAGAGGAGGAGACAGAGGAGATGGAGATCAGTGAGATGGGTGGGGGAGATGATAGTGATCCCAGTGGCATGACACTCAGGAGATCCTACGGGCCGAGAGGGTGGAGCGGAGCACAGAGAGGGTGACTCTGGTCTCAGAGGAGTTGCTCTCTCAGGACTTAGGTGGAGATGGTGAGTCCATTGCAGGCCATCACATTGCCCCAGATGTGGGAGAGGGACACCAGTCAGTGGTGGCATCAGTGGCAGGCGCGGATCCTAGAGATCCTTCTTGGAGGCCCGAGATCCGAGTGAGTTGTCACTCTTCTCTTGACATTTGTTTTAGTTAGAATTGTCTTAGTTGTTATTTCTTTTTGTTTTGTTTACTCTTGGTTTTATCTTTGATCATTTTCTAACTTGTTTTCTCCTTTACTTTTGCAGTGACTGCTGATGAGTGGCGAGACTTGATTCACCAGTATATGCATATACCTTTTCCCCTCGGAGAAGACTCGTGTTGAGCTTTCTCATGGATGTGGGGGAGCCTTCAGCAGCCGGTAGGCATACTGATGTTTTTGCCTCTATCTGGCATGCGGCGAAGATCATGACTTCTCTCCACATGCTGAGGTAGCTGGATATAGGATGGCGAGCGCTTGATGAGGAGGAGTCATTCTCATAGTGAGATGGCAGCTACTGGTCATGACCGCGAGCCCTCAGTGCATTCGGAGCACCGGCGTAGCCGAGTCCTAGGCGTGGTCATGCACCCTCTGAGGGATCCCATAGGGATTGAGAGACCATTTTTGTAGCATTTTTTCAGATATCTATATGAGTGCTTTTGTACTTTTCGGGCTCATTGAGCATTTTGACCATGCCTAGTGCATGATGGCATTGTATATGAAACTTGATTATATATATATATATATATATATATATATATTATATCTCTTTTTTTGGATCCAGACTCTTGGTGCCTAGAATTTTGTGACTCGTTTCCACATGTGTACTTAGATGTTTTTAGAATATTTGTTTTCATGTTTTTCAGAATGTATGCGATGGATAACAAATGATAGTAAACAGAATGTTTTACTTTGTATGTTTTTGTAATGCTGATATGAGATGATACTAACATATGGTAGTACTGAACTTTTGAACTCTTTGGGCAATATTTGTAATTTCTTCTTATATTGGCAAAATCGTGATGAATGTATAGTGATAAAGAGATGAACTTGCCCCATTCCCAAATCCACACTGACTAGTAAGATGCGAGGGCTAACACCAAGAGTTAGGAAGGGCACAAATTGTATGAGTTTGACTTGAATGGAATGAATGAGATGAGAGAAAAACCGAAAAAAAAACCAAATTTAGACCTACACACCTACCCTACTCAGAACTACTACCAAGCTTAGAAGGCCACTTACTTTCCAGTTTATCTAGACTTAGATTCATAAATGGCAACTTGGTTGACAAAATCTGGTTTTGAGGATTTGATCTCTTTGGAATTTGGATATTTGTTTTCTCTTAATAGAATTTGATTTGTGTTTTTAGCATACCAAGATTTGTTAATTTGTTGTGATTGGACCCCCACACCCCCTCTCATGCCACTAGTAAGAAGCATGGGTTTGTCACCAAAGGCAAGATATAGGTGAGTAAGGGCACTTCTTTCCTTTCCCAACCTCACACCACCAGTAAGAGATGTGGGCTTATCACCGAAGGTTGATGGGGCAAAGAAGTGTGTAAAATAAAATATTTTGTTTGCTTGGTGCTTTTGATTTCATTTGATTTTGACATTTCTGATCTATGACTTTGGGATATCCTTTCATTTAAAGAGATTTAAGAGGGATAGATGTGACACCAAGAAGCTTCTAGAATAGACCATAGGTAAGGACAACTTCACCTAGTAGAAAGAAAGAGCAAAGCCAAGTATGCAGGCCTTGGTATGGTTTTCATCAATACTTGTCTGTCGAACTTGATGAGAAGATTTGAAAATAGTTGATGATGTTTGAAGAGATGTGATTTGAATGCTTTTGCCAATATTTTAAAATTTGTAATAGATTGCTTAAGAGTAGTTCTGGACTACCATTTTTATGAAATGAGTGGACAAAATGAAACAACTAAATGACTAATGCAATGTAGGTAGCTATAATGTACAAGTGGTGATTTTGATGTTTTATGCGTAAAACCATTTAAGATGCAAGGAATTGATAGTTTCACTTTGAATTCCTCACCTTCTAGTGTGCACAAAAGATACACACCATTTCCATAGTCCTTCATGACTCGGTATGGGCCCAACCATTTGGGCGGAACTTCCTTCCTTCGCCGGTTTTCTTATCGATCCATTGTCTAGTCTTAGAACTAGATCTCCCTCATATATTTCTCACTCATAGACTTTTTTGTTGTATTTCCGGCACATCCGGTCGGCATAGGCTCTGTGCCTTTGTTCGGCATTTAGCTTGACCTCATCAAGGCTTTCTAGTTGAGAGAGGCGTGCCTCCCTATAAGCTTCTTCATCCAGAATCCCTTAATGATGAGATGCGGAGAGCTAGGTATTTCAACCTCAAGTGGGAGAGACTTACTTCCCCCTGAATACCAGTGAGAAAGGAGTTTCTCTGTTGGTGTTCTTATTGAGGTTTGATGGGCCCACAAGGCCGGATATAGTTTTAAATGCCAATCTCACTTGTTCTCCTTGACCATTTTGAGGAGAATAGCTTTTAACGTTTTGTTTGTTGCTTTGGCTTGCCCATTGGCTTGAGGGTAGTAAAGAGAGGCCGTGTGATGGTTTATCTTGAACTTGCTACATAACTCATGGACTTCATCATTTTTAAAGGACATGTGCCATTATCTGAGATAATGACTTGTGGGACACCATACCTACAGATAATTTGGTTTAGAATGAATTTGGCAATTACCGAACTGGTACTGGTGGTGAGAGGCATGGCCTCCACCCATTTGGTAAAATATTCCATGGCTGTAATTATAAAATTATGGCCATCGGTTGATGAGGGAGAGAAATTCCCTATCAAGTCTAGACCCCACGTGGAGAAGGGCCACGGGGTCACTATTGGTTGTAGGGATTGTCTGGCATGTGAATCTCGTGAGAGAATTCTTGGCATTTGTGGCACTTACGTACAAATTCCACTACATCATGCTCGAGTGGGCCAAAAATAGCCCATCCGATGTATTTTGTGAGTGGTGGCATGACCACCGAAGTGGCCTCCACATATCCCACTGTGGGATTCATGAAGAATCTTCTTGGATTCTTCTATGTCGATGCATCTTAGAAGCATGTCATCGAAGGCTTTACGATAGAGTACTTGTTCTAAAACAACATATTTAGTGGTAATAATGCATAACCACCTTCTTTGTTGTGATGTGGCACCTTAGGGTATGTGTGGTCTATGATAAAATTGATGATATCAGTGTACCAGGGACATGTAGAGATGGGGGGCCTGGTTTTGATGAAGTATACACACTCATCAGGAAAGTCCAGATTTACCAGATCCTCCATCTAGTGGATTGTCAGCTAACCAATCTGTAATGATTTGTCCCTTAATGGATTTTTGGTTTACGAATGTCAACTCAAATTCACCCATTAAGGTTATGAAATGTCCAACCTTTTTAGATAAAGATCCTTGCGTGAGAAATGTTCGTAAATGATCTATGTCTTTACAATGACCCTTGTTTCTTGGTTTAACATGTAATGTCTTAAACATTTTGTTGCAAAGACTATGGCAAGGCATTCTCTCTCTACTTGTGTGTAACGTGTTTCATAATCGAGCAACATTCGGCTAATGAAATAGACCACACGTTCTCATTTATCATTGTCTTCTTGAGCCAACATGCAGGCTAGCGAGACATGAGTGGCTCGTGAGTATAAGATCAAAGGGTGGTCTGGTTTGGGAGGCATTAGCATGGGTGGAGACAACAAGAAGTTTAACTACTTCAAAGGCTTCATTGCATTCTTCAGTCCAATCAATGTTATAATCTTTCTTTAATAGATTGTTGATTGGATGAATGGAAAAACTTAAATCTGGGATGAACCTTCGGATTGCACAGTTTCCCAAGAAATGACCTGATTCTAGACTCATCTGATGGTGGGATCATTTTGAGAACAACCCGTATTTTGGCTGGATCAACATCAATCCCTCATGAAGATATAATGTAGCCCAGAAGTTTGCCTCCTGTCACACCAAACACGCACTTCTCTGGGTTTAATGTGACGCCATATTCAATTAATCATGAGAGGATGATACGAGCACTTCTGGATGATCACAACATTTCTTGGCCTTGGCCAACAAGTCATCCACATAGGATTCCACAATTTTATGGATAAGATCATGGAATATATATGTCATTGCCCATTGATACGTAGCGCCGGTGTTCTTAAGACCAAATGGCATGACAACATAGCAATAAGTTCCCCAGGGAGTTATGAATGTAGTTTTGGCTTGATCTTGTTCAGATATTTTAATCTGATTATACCCTGAGAACCCATCCATGAGGGACAATAGTTCAAATCCAGTTGTTGCATCAATGATAACGTCAATGGATGGTAATGGGAAGTCATCCTTGGGACAAGCTTTGTTAATATCCCAAAATCTATGCAAATGCGTATCTTCCCATTCTTTTTTAGGATAGGGACAATATTAGATACCCATTGTGAATAGTCAATGGGCTTGATGAATCCCACTTGGAGAAGTTTTATTACTTCCTCTTTTACCATGAGAGCCACTTTTGGCTTCATTGGTCTTGACTTCTGTTTAATTGGTTTCACATCTGGTTTAGTGACAAGATTATGTACCGCGACATGTGGTGCGATGCCCATCATTTCTTTATAGTTAAATGTGAAAGCCTTTTGATGTTCTTTGAGGATTTGGGTGTGTATTTCTATCTCCTCTGGAGTTAACGAGGATCCCAACTTCAAAATTTTGGTTCTTCCTCCATTCCAATGTTTATGTCAATGGTTTCTTCTATTAAAGAAGTGTTACCTTCTTCAAATTCAGGTGGGGCTGGAGGTAGTTCCAAGCTTTCTCCATTTTCTATCTCATAGATATCGAGATCCTTCTGTGGAGGAGACTCTACCATGGGATTTCCAAAATAGGAAGAGGAATGTGGTATTAGGGAAAGATCAACTATACGGTGAGCAAGGTGTAGCTCCACATAGGCGTTTAGATATTCGAGAGTGACTCTATCATCATCAAAGTGATCCATGATAGAAAAATCATCCTCAGCTTCTCCATGAGTCAGGAGTGAGTTTGTTGGTATTTTACGCACTAATGGTTCGGTACGAAGTGATACTGTGAAATTTGTATCCTCCAACTCATTGTTTGGGGTGAAATGGGAAGTTGAGGTTGCTATCGAGTCTGCGAGAAGGTTCTGCTCTCGTGGGATTGCTTCAATTGATATGAAGTTAAATCCCTTGCTTAGATCTAATACTTGTTGTTTTATAGAGTTGTAAATGTTCAGCCCTAGTTTCATATACCTCAGAGACTTGGTTTGCAACTAGTTGTGAGTCTCCTAGCACTCTAATGTTATCGACACCCATTCTTTTAGCTAGGATGAGGCCAAGGAGGAGAGCTTCATACTCAGCCCATTGTTTGTACATTCAAAGTTTAATTTAAAGGTGAAAGGTAGGATCTTTCCCTCGGGTGAAGTAAAGATCACTCCCACCCCAGCTCCAAAGTGACATCTAGCTCCATCGAAGTGGAGAGTCCAATACTTGCTTGGAAAAATGGATGTTGGGATATCTGTCATATCTATCTATTTCTTTTGCTTTGGTTACTTCTACCATAAAAAAATTTCATCTGATGGAAGAGAAGCAATTCCCAGGGTGTGTCCCATACCCATAGAATCAAATGGTAGGAGAATAGGTAAGTCTTTCTCTAGCAACTCAAAATTTTGCGGTAGTCCCTAGTGACACTATTTTTATAACATTGGTCTCATTTTTGAGTGTTGGAATGTCCTCGGCTGGATTTGTAACTTCTAACTCTGTGGTGGGTATCAACTCTTCTTTTGGTTTTGAATTAATTGGTTTGATGAGTTGATTTGTTGGGAGTTCAAACTCGGAGTGAATGCCTAGTCTTTTCTTCAAATCAGCTAGGTGTATATCGAAGGGTTTTGGGTCACCTTGTGCCACAAATATTTTCCCTAAGTGTAGAAATCTTATTTCTTGGAATAACGTGGAAGGGATTGCCTTCATGCGGTGTATCCATGGCCGACCAAGGATCATATTATAGTTGGTTTCCCGATCTATAATATAAAACTTGGTGAGGACCGTCTTGGGTCCTAAAGTGACTAGGTAAAACTATGGTTCCAATCAAGTGGCTTTGAGGCTATCATAACCTCTTAGCGTATTTCATGTTGTGGAACAGTTTGTCTCTCCATATCCTAACTTTTGAAGAAAAGCAAAGGGGACTATATTAACTACTGCCCCATCATCAACCATTGCACGTTTAACATAATTATTGTAAACCCATACTTGTAAATGTAAAGTTGGGTCACCTCTTCATGTAATTTCAGTCTGTTGGCATTTTGCTTATATCGAATATAAATTCAGTATCCCTATCTGGCTGCCTGGAGGATAAACGTCAAAGTCTACATGGTTTACTTGCATTTTCGGAGGAGGAGTGATGTTGATTAAATGACCAAGGCCTAATGCTTCTAAGAGGGCAGCTCTGTGGGTGGGAGAGTTCTTTAACAAATCCAAAAAGGAGATGTGAGAGAAGGTTTTAGTTAAATCATTAATTAAATCATAGGCACCTATGGGTTTTACCAACATTTGTTGATTGTTGTCTAGTTCCAATGGATAACTTGGAGTAGGTTGAGAAGAATAATCCCATGTTCTTGTTATGGTTTCTATGGGTAGCTCGGTGTCTAACTCTACCAAACCAACTATCTTAGTTTGGGGTCGAGTTCCTAGTTGGGGTGCGACTGGTGGATTTAATGAAGTTGAAGCTTCATGATCATTGTTTCCTGTTATGACACCCTTGTTTGTTCCATTAGGATCTAGCTTGTTATTGTTAGAATGGTTTGGGAGTGGATCATTAAAGATCTTGAGGGGTGCATTTTGAGGGGAAACTACCCCTGCATAAGTGTTTGGCATGGGTACTACAAAATTTGCTAAAAACATATCTATAAAGAGTTGCTTTTGATCTTCTGGAAAATGTTGCATGAATTTATTGTATTCACGACAAGTCCTAGTATCGTGGCCTTGAATCTTGTGGAAGCCACAATATAAATTGGGATTATAATTTTGAGGTTGTTGATTTATAATTTGTTGTGGCCCAAAATTATGATAAGGTTGTTGGTTGTTAGAGTTAAAATTTTGAGGTTGTTGCCTTTGGTTTTGACTCTGATATCTAGTTGGGTTTTGATTTGGACTTTGTGTTTGGATTTTTTCATTGTTGTTGTTGTTGTTGTTGCCATGGTGGATGATTAAAATCCACCACGTTGATTGTTGGAGTAAAATTGTTATTTCACTTGATTATTAACAGGTGGCGAAATGTTTACAACATTTTCCCTTTTAACTTGGTCAGTTACTCCATCTGTTGTAACTCCACGGTTCTTGTTAAGGATCTTAGGTCCTTGATTAGCATTCCCGTATTAGGATAGGCCGCGGTGTTTTGATTGGGAGTGGTTAATTTCCCATTTGTCCCATATGTCTTACGACCACTATCTATCATTGCTTGGTTGATTCGAGAGAGCACTCTCAGTACTTCATCGTAAGTTCTTAGTGGGAACTTCTGGACTTCTTCCTTTATCTCTCTATTGAGAGAATTAAGGAATAAATCACATAGTTCCATTTGATCCATGTTTGGAGCACTTGCTGATGAGTAGAGAACCATACGCCATCTTTGAATAAAATGAGCAACAGGATTCATTATGTTCTTGTTTAATATGCAAGAACTCCCTGATTCCCATTCTTAACAATTTGTTCATGTCAAAAGCTTTGATGAATTCTGACACGAGTTGTTTAAATGAGTGTATCGAGGCTTTAGGTATTCTATAATACCAATCAAGGGCAATACCTTCTAAGGTCTTAGGGAATATTTTAGCACAACCCCATCCCAAGGGAGTAACTCCCGTATGGCTTGTGGCATAGGCCTTAATGTGTGCATTTGGATCCCCTTCCCCTTTGTATTTGGGTAAATCGGGAAGAGGTCTTGGAAGCATAACACTTCGTATGGTGAAGTCTAGGGGCTCTTTTAAATATTCTGAATAAGTCCCTACTGCATAGGCCTCGACCATCGATGGCGCTTGTTGAGGGGGTGGAGGTGGAATGGGTTGTTGATATGGCATAGCATATGCATTTGTAGGGACATAAGGGAATCCCTGTGGTTGAACAAACATCCTGGAGAGAGAGAACATGTCTCCTTGTGGTGACTTTGAATAAATGTTTAAGTAAGGAGGAGCATTGTTCTGGTATGGGTTGTTTGGTGCCAAGTCGGGAGGTGTCATGTTTTCAACTGAGCGGCATTTGAAAACACGGTCCTAGTTGGTGTTTGTTGTGGGTAACTATAAGGATTTTGAGGAGGCATGCCTAACGTGCCTATTCTGTAAGGAGGTCTACTTGACTAGGATGATGCGGAGGGTTGGGGATTCCTGCTTGCCCAAAATATGAATTTTTGTTTGCTTGAGCAAGTTCTAGCCCTCTAACCTTTTCAAATTAAGGCTGAAATGACCTCTATTGGTGAAGACACAATAGTGCTTTTCCCTTAAGGGTGTTTGTTGTATAGCTTGAGGTTGTAAAGGGGTGTGATACCTGCTATGAATTGATCATTACCTGCTAAAGCTTCACCGAGGTATTTCCCATAGGTGGAGGAATGGGGGTGTTTTCTGGAATAGGGTATCGATTGTATTTGTAAACTCCTATAGGTGGATACATATTTTGGAAGCGTTGTTCACTTTTAGCGAAGCGTGCTAAGTACTCCTCATCCAAAAAGGGAGTGGGTCTGATTTGTCTCTTGATCTGTGGTGCTAACAAGACCCGAGGAGATGAAGTGGATTCTCCAGTAAACATCATATTATTAGAGCATGAGGGCTCTGGCTGTTGTGTTTGTGCAAGCTGATCAAACTCCTCAATTCGGAATGAAGAACTTGAGCTAGTTCTTTGAGGGGGAGTTTGAGATGACAAGTAATTACTTGAATAGTTATCAGCCCATGCAGAAAGTGAGGGTGATGGTTGTCTATTTGTTTGACTATAGTTTACTTCGAGACCTGAGAGAGGTCTGCCATATGCATCGTATCCCGACATATTTGGGGGTATATGAATACCCATGAGAATAATGGGAAAGAGCGAAGGTGGATGAAAGAAATGAAAAATAAAAAAGGAAGAATTATTTGTTCACGTCGGGTTCACCAATTTTGTACGATGGAAAAGTGACATGCGAGCATGGGAATCTACAAGTACCTCTTCCTCGTACCCGACCTCCCGAGGTCATGTCGAGACAACCGTGAATGTTGAATGTGAATGGATATAGACAAAGCTAATCGGGTAATCTTATATCCTCAATACGCAATAATGGAATCTGTGAATCTAAGGTGAAGAAGGCCCTCCTAACCTGAATTGGTGTAATGGTTCATTTGGATATAATGGTTGTTCGGAGGCTCCAATCAATGTCGAGCTCTGCTCGAGATCTTGTTTCTTGGTTGTTGGATACGTGGGAAGTGACCTGTGGGAGCTTCGTATATATCTCTAGACAAGGTCATGAAAATGGTGATAGGAGATTTAGTGGATTTGTAGTGAACTATGGGTGGTTTTCTGGTCTAGCCTAGAAAATATTAGATTGATTGGCTTCTATATTTAATATGGAGAATTGTGTGATGATATCTGGTGGGAGTGGTGAGGATCTAAATACCAGCGTTCGTAAGCCGGTGTCAATACTTAATTGATTTGTAGGCCCGTTGGGTTGTGGGACTTGGGGATCACAACCATGAGTTCATGGTTGTTGTGGACCTGTTATGGTCATGTGAAGAATCAATCCCTTCTTCCAACTATCCAGTAATCATATGCCTTTTCAACCTCTATGTTTAGAACTAGAAGTTGTATGATTTTCTCGAAATACCTTACAGGTGTTCTAGCAACTTGAATGTGTAAGCTAGTATCTATGTCAATGAGGAGGTCTCCTACGTCAGGTTGTGGAACTAAAGGATCACAACCAAATGTTTTCTCTTTTTGAATCCTTGTATAGTCATTCGGATATTTTATCAAGGCAATCTATAGTTAGGATGGTTTGACCAAAATGTGTAAGCTTTGTCATCTTCGATATTTAATCCTCTCAGTTGTTCACTAATTGCTTGTAAGTTTGTTGTTGCTCGAAAGACCTGTATCCTAAGGTCTTGATCTATATCAGCTAATGTTGTGGGTAGATTTGGTTGAGGCACTATGGGTTCAAATATATATTCTCTAGGCTCTCTAGGTCCTGTGATTGTCATACAAAATGATTCAACTTTTAACTAAAATTAATAAACTGATTACGAAAGAAGTATTTACACTATGCAAGCATTCTTCTATTTTTGTATTTTTGCATGACGTATTTCAATGAAATTAAAGAGCAGCTACTCTAGTATATTTATAAAATGGACAACTAATCTAGTAACAAAATAAAAACAAAAAAGTAGCTTGGTATGGCTATTTTCCTGTGCAATTGTGATTTTATCCTAAATATCTAAGCAACTATTTATTTTGAATTGAAAGACTCTCGATCCTACCTCAGAAGTGAGGAATGAATCATAGTTTCTCAAAAACTATCAATCCCCATAGCTTCCCTGGTGATATCGAGAGCAAAATTTTTGACTTGAAATAAAATAATTCACTACTCTATTTGATATGTTGTAACTAGAACTTTGATAGCTCAAACCTGGCATTTACAGAAACAGTGGTAAATCTAGTTGTGTGTGATTTCATCCCCTCAGTGTGATCTCCTCATTCCTTCGTGTCCTCGTGAATCCAGAAAAGTGTGTATATGATAGTATCAATAGAAGATGGTATTCGAACAATGGCAGCTTTGGATATAGACCGAATACAATGCGAGTAGGAGAGGGATAGCGCAAGTGAACAGAGCTTGACTATGCAATTCCTAGCGGGATTTATTGGGGAATACAACACAAGTGTACCAGAGTTTTAGAATCTATCCTTGTGACAAAACAAAACCTGCAACTTTAATGGATTCTAGTCTAGAAATGAAGCTATTCTATGCTAAACTAATTGTATGGAGCAACAATGGAACAAGAATAAAACAAGAAGATTAAATGACCTCTAAAAGAACAATAATGGAGGCAAAACATGAAATTGATAGAATTCTAAGCAAGAAATTGAAAGACTGAATAAGAGAATTGAGAAGGTGAGGGGCCATTTGCTTGAAAACAAGTTGGCTATTTATAACCAATGCATTTACTAGAGGGTAACTCCCATTTGAACTCTTTTACTATAAACAAAGGAAAAACACTATTACCAGGGAGGGAACCAAAAACATTAATGCAAGCCAAAGTGGTTGAAGAAAGCAGTGGTTGAAGATGTGCAAAAGGGAAAAACAAAGCATGCGGAGGCCGAGCGGGGCATGTGGGATACAAGTGTATACTTGGTGAGCCTTTCTAGATTCGAACACCTTACAAGGAGATCTGTATCATCATTGGGGTATGTGTTTCTAGAAAAGCAGAGCAATGAGGATCATTGCACTCTGTAAAAACATCTTGCTCACTTTGTAATTGTTCCTCCTCAAGGCTTTGGGTGCTAGTAGTGTTTAAAAACACTTTCTCCTCCCCAAACTTTCCAATCTAAGATTCCTTCTCACCTTCCTGCTCTATTCTTTGATTCAGCTCCTTCTTTGGCATATCTTGAATTTCCTCATCCTCCCAATCTGAATCAAACCAGTCTCCTATCGATACAAAATTTCCATCTTCGAGACTAGTTGAGGGAGAGGTGTAAGAAGGAAGCTCTGCATTATCTCTTTCTTGGATAGAGGTGTTTGATGCTCAACAGATCTGAATTGATCACTTGGGGAGGCCAAATGACCCTCCAAAACATAACCCCTACTCTGTTGATATGTTGCCTCTGAAACAACTGCATGATTCTACATGAAGCATTCATGTTTGGGGCATTGCATGGCCATATCCCTTTCTCGACAGCATAACATGTTTCCCTCTCTACCATCCTTGTAGGATAATTTGGTTTAGTGATAGTTGGGTAGAAGGTAGGGACAACATATGAAATACCACAACTCCTAGGGACATTGGTGTATGAGTTAGGGAAGTTGGGTAGTGCATTGGGTGGAGATGGGAGGGATCTTGGTGTAGCTTGGGGAATGTTATGGGAATGACACACCTATGAGACGTCAAATGAAGGGTAAGGAAGTAAAGGGGCTTCCTTATTTTGGAAAGGAATGATGGATTTTTCAATATGCACAAGGAGAAGGAAGAACTTGAGGTGGTGAGGGAGGGACTGTAACAATATGGATGGATTTTCTTTTATCACTGAATGAGAATATTCTCAGCTTGTGATGCAATGGAGAAAGCTAGAGGAAGATACTGGCCCTTAGAGACTGAATCAATATAACTAAGTCAACATCAAAGGACCTCAAATAGTACAAGAATGTCATACCTTGTGAGGGTCTGTATTCTTGAGGGATTTGGTGCCAGGTCCTTATGAATCTGAGGTTGAAGTCCGGGATGAACTCCATTGGATCCTTCTATTTTTTTCTGAGATGTTCTATGAGGAAAATAACATCTACATCCTCCTTGAACCGGTTGTGAAGTTGTTCTCCCAGCTGATTCCATGTGGAAATGGATTGTGGTGCCAAACTGTTGTACCAATTTTTTGCTTTGCCTTTGAGAGATGCAACTAGAAGTTTGAGGAAAACATTCTCCTCCATGATGGTATGAATGACACAATGGTTGGCAACATCCTGAATGTGATCAATAGGGGATTGATCTCCATTTCCATGAAAGAGAGGAAGATTCTTTAGGGCCACCTTGGGGATAACATCCCACTGTTGCAAGTGAAGAGGAATAGAACTGAAATGAGGGAATGGAAAATCTCCTTGGAGAGCCATGACTGGAGAGGAAACATTAAAAAAAAGTCTACAACCAGAGATGATGGGCTTCTTGAATCAATGGAGTTGTCAGATATGCTTGAGAGTGCCTCTAAAGGATGAAACCTTCACCAAGAACACATAAAACTTGATGAAGTGAAGTGGTAAGATGATTCAAACTCCGTCCCATCGAGCATACCAAAATAGTTAATGCAAAAATATAGCACCCACCGAATGGCCCGAGTTTGAATGGAGAATCGGAATAATTTTCTAACATGGATCCACCTCTCAAGTTGTGGGACTTATGAAACTGAGATGGACCTCCAGAGAAGGCCAACTCCTCTACCTAATCCTAATGCTAAACTACTCCTAATGTAGAAAAGACACCTAACTACAACTATCCTAACAATGCCTAGGAAGAGAGAGAGAGAGAGAGAGAGAGAGAGAGAGAGAGAGAGAGAGAGAGAGAGAGAGAGAGAGAGAGAGAGAGAGAGAGAGAGAGAGAGAGAGAGAGAGAGAGAGAGAGTTCAAAACAACTTATCTTCGTAACGATTGTTCATAAAAATGTGATGATAAAACCACCTCATTATTTTTATGAAATATTGATAAAGAACCTAAGAAGATATTACAAAGAGCTTATGTGCTCATGAAAATCACACAACCGACAATGTGCATTAGAAGGTTCTTTTTTCTTCAAAATCGCACCGTAAAAACACCCAATTTTGCCAAAACTAAAGTATCTTACAATTTATTCTTTAGAATGACATAAAACTTATCATAAAACATCACGAAATAATCCTATAAGTGAAAATAATCATCATCTATCCTAAATATATCTGAAACTCTCCAACCATTAAGAATTACCTATCTAAATTTGCATGTTCTCACCTTATTTCTTCCCAAGGACTTAATAAATGCACTATACCTCTGAATATTTACCTAAAACTCATCACACAATCCATGTACAATGTAAAAATAATTCTGCCATGCACAAAAAATACTTATAATCTCTAAAACATATACCTCTATCTCATTATTCATGCTTCAATGCTAGAAATAGGGCTGAAATGACTTGTCTCAACACATATAACCAATGAACTGACCTTGCTAACTTCATCTAGAAAATTATACACTCATGAAACATCATACCAACCATGTTTGACATCATGAAAACCTTCAACTTACTTGGTAGGAATCAAAACATGCCTATACTCATTGAACCATGCACCAGACCCTATAGGACTCACCAAACTTGGACACTACTATTGATAACAATTCTACCTTTATAGTTGGATTGATAGTACAATGAGGTAAAAATGGATCAACCTAGAATATGACTGGGTATCCTAGATATCTATGGATGATGCTGATGGATGTTTTATTATTATGCTCCATGGAAGAATGGATCAAGATCATTTCCTGTGAATAAATATGCAATCAAAGACACTACACAAGATGGGATCAGTAATATTGATAGGAGGGTTGCATGGCAAAGGCTAGTTCCCATAAGCCAAAGGAATTCCTTGTATGGATGTCAACCACTTAAGTTTATTTATGAAAATGAGATATAACATATGATATGTAAAAATACGTGATCAAATGTTTATGATTTATTTAGTTTATTACAGATATTGAACTAATAATGATAGTATGAAAAGAAATAAGTCTAGGGATCAAAATCAGAATCTAGATCAATGTCAAGATTTTCAGAGAAATTTGATAGCAAAAAAACAAGTTAGGTCTTCATCCTCGTAGAAGTATAGGTCACACTCCTCAATGAAGTCATCTACGAAGAAATATTAATAGTCCTCTTTGGTGTCATACTACCATGCAACATCCGAGTCGAGTCTTCAAAGATGACTTCACTTCCCAATTTTGATTCTAGTTTGATATTGGAACCTTCAGGGATGTCAATTTACACCTCATGTTGGTACTCAAACCAAGCTAGGTCAGATTGGATGTGCTACACTTCGTAGTAAGCCTCCCAGAACCCGTCGGTAGCCTCACAGATCCTCTAAGTGGATTCAAATATGTCTCTAATATGTCAATAGGAGCTGCGTGGATAACTCACAACTCTAGGTTATGCATTAGATCATACTGTTACTAGTGAAGAGGATGTTGAATTATTAATAGAGAGTTGATGCTTGTGATTGGGTGGTTAGGCCCTCTTATGGCCATCTAAAAATGTCATGATTGATCAAGATTAGTAATATAAGGGACAAAAGTAATTGATAACAATTTTTAATTGAAATCGATTGATTAAAGAAATAGAATATATAGGAAACACAAGTGATTCCAGGAATCACAGTGATTCAAGAATACTTTGATGAATAATAAGAATGAGAGATTTGATTAACCGGGATGAAGCTAAGATCTTGTAAATACAAAAGGGGAGTAATCAATGATCAAATAAGTTCATTTAAGATGAAAAACAAAGTTGAAAGACAATGAAAAACCTTGGTTCACAATGGGAGATGATAGGTTAATACAGATCGTAGTTGGACGACGAACGAGCTTCTAAACAAATCCAAGATGCTTGATGGATGTGAATGTGCTCTTACTTGATGTAGTATGATAGTGATAAACTCAAATGGAGCTTGAAAATGCTCCTGAATTCTCCTGGATGGTCCCGAAGAGAGGGAGGAAAATTGGTATATATAGATCCCTGGTGAATGAGAAAATCACGAGCATTTTTATCGATTCGAGTTTGGGAGAGATACGAAGGGATAAATTTGATATTTTGAACTTTGGCGTTATGAGATTTTGAGGGATTTTGAGGTGATAGCTAGTAGTGAGGTCGATATGTGTAGTTTGAGGGATTAGTTTTGTTAGGATAGATGAGGAGTGTTTTTGGTAGGTTCCCTAATTAAACTAGTCATAACTAGTGTGAAATAGGGGTTTCTCATAGGGATAAGTGAGGTGAGGTGTAATATGAATATTAAGTTTGGTTAGAATGACTATGGGATAGTTTTGGAAGGTTTCCTAGGTAACTTAGATTTAACTAGGGGGTCATGATGAGTTCACGTGGCGAGGTGTAGGGGTGAAGTGGAATATGTGAATTAACTAATTAATTAATTAATTAGCCATGAGAGGGGGGATGTGACTTAGGAAATGTGAGGTGAGTGATTAATTAATTAATTTAAAGGGTGTAGGGAAATGACCTAGGTTTAGGGATTTCATTTAAATGGTGCGATGACGAGTTTAATTAAATTAATTAAATGGATGACTTAGGTCGTGAAATGGTGTAAAGATGTAGAAGGGTATATTTATTCAATTATTTGTGTGGGAATGGGGTGTGTAGATTTTGGTGTCTACATTTGCCCCTTTTTTCCTAACGTCTTAGCAAGGCATTAGACAAAAATAATCAAGAGTGTTTGGCTACATGGTGATTCCAATATAGGAAACACTAGTTGTTTGCATGTGTTTCATTTTTTTAAGGTTTCCCCAATCCAATGGGGTACCGAAATAGAGTGTGCTACCAAGGGATTAGCTTGATAGGTAATCTAAGGGGTTTACACCTATAGACATGTGATCCATGAAGTAGGCTAGTTTAATGAGAAAGCCAAGTGATGGGGGCCAAAGGGCACACATCCCATAGACATATGATGAGTCCTAAAAGTTGGTGTTTGTTTGTTTGACTTAGGTGTTTGGGTCCTTTGAAAGTGACAGACTTGTGCAAATGGTGTTTTGTCATGCTTAAGGGTGTAAATGATAATGGTTACTAAAAATAAGGGGAATCACTAGTGTTTAAAGGAATTGAAATTATAGGTAGAAACACGAGTGATTGAATTGTGGTAAAAGTGAGGTATATAACTACCTAAGCCCTATAGGTCTTCATTTTCACCTCGGGTAAAAATGGTCCGACGGATAGTTTTTCGAGAATTTTCAAGTGATTTTGAGTGATTTGATCTAATGGCAACCTCCAGTAGGAAGAGAAAACCACCCATGGTAGAGGTAAGTCAATTTTATTTGTTTTCATGTGATTTTTGGGTAGCTTTAGATCTCTACTTGCCATTTTTGGGGCATACGGTTTCCTAGCTAGAATCGTTAATGATTGATGCAATTGATGGTGATTCAAAACAGATCATTGGCGCATTGAGATGAATTGCTGAAGATTCACTTGTGGCTTTGACAAATTTTATTTTTGATAAAGGGAGTAGGAGTTTTTAATCTTTTAGATGTTGTTGGTGCTAAACAAGGGTTTGATGTTGATGCATGTATTTTTGTTTTGATATTTTTATTGATGATATTAATTGTTTATTTTTTCGTGTTTGTAGGTGGATGCCAAGTTGTCCATTCATGACCGCATTCCATTGATTTTGGAGGAGGTGAGGACTGATATGTAAAATGATGATTGGGATCATATAGAGGCTGTTGGTTTTGGTGCTATGAGATATTACAGACGTATCCATAGATGTCTGGGATTGATACTGACATTTCTAAAGAGGTGGAACTCTTCCACCAACACTTTCTAGTTTCCTAAGGAGAGATCACCATTACCCTATAGGATGTTCACCGCATCTTGAGATTACCAATCTGTGGGGTGGTGGTGTACACTATTATTAATGCAGAGAGAGATGGTGTGATGAAAAGATTGTATGGGAAAGATTTAGTAGACATTAGATACGAGTTAGAGGGTTTTTCTTAAAGATGTGCCTATTCACCTAAGAGTGAGGGATGCGCATAAATGACCATGATGATAATGATGGCCATCATTTTTATGCCTTGTCGATTCTAGGAGTGGTCATTTTCCATGGATAATGATAGGGGTTATGGCCGAGATGATGGAGCGGCATACTATTTTTGAGTGGGGACCTACCATAATTGCTCAGACATTCAGAGAGTTGTGGGCCTAGAGAGCTCACAAACATTATGGTATCGACATTGGTTTTCTCTTACATGCTTGGGATCTAGAGCATATTGCTATTGCTCAAATAACAGGGTTTCCATGGGGCATTGGTGATCAACACCTTGGTTTCATGAGATGGAGGTCAGATAGGGGTCATGTGGGGAAGAGGAGGTAAAAGGGTTTTATAGAGACTTATTGTTTGGATTACAGGTGGGAGATGTTATATGGAGGCCCTATTTGGATTTATCGCTTGGCTTGAGTATCCTCAGGATTTACTCGATTCTACAACAACCCATGGGGCTTCAGACACATAGAGTGAGTGAATATGAGTTGCTCCATTTTGATTGTGTTTGGAGGAAGTTTTGATTGGTGCAGGAGTTTCTAGTGATCCTATTTAGTATAGGTGGGAGGATGCAAATGTAGATACTCTGAGAGTAGTGGTGGTGAGACTTGTAGTTATTGATGAGTTTCTAGGGGCTACATGCCCTAATGACGAGGATAAATTATGACGATTAATGATGTAAGGGTTACCCGGGTATACCGCATAATATGTTTGTGGTTTCAATAAAGATTTGAAAGAAAGAAATGAAATGAATCTATTGTAACTTCTAATCTATGTTTTTTTCTTTTCTAGTTGTTGGAAATTAAATAAAATAAATCTACAGACAAAGAAACTAATTAAAATAGAAGAATCTACTCATATACTAAATTAAATTAAAAGAGAATATCCAGATGAAGTTATTCATCTATTGCGCCATGTGAGGATAATTTAATTTAAATAAATACATTTTCTAATTTGTAATCATGGATTTTTACTTCCTCTAATTGCTTCACCTCAAAATCACAGGAAGAAATAAGACTTCTTGGAAGAAATTTTCTATTCCCCGAGACTTCTCCGATAAAACACATGAAATTTATAGACAAATTAATAAAAAAGAATTAAAATAAAAATACGAGACACAATATCTTCTTGAAGATTCCTTCCCTTGAAGATCCATAGGGATAAGTAGGGAAGAATATTTCAATGGAAGTTTTTTCATACACAAAAAAATGGAAATGAAGAAATGAAACACAAATATTTTAAACAAAGAAATGAAGAAATTCTTGCACAGAAACTTCCTCTAAATTATTTCCTGAAAATCCACATGGATAAGCCGAGAATAAGATATCAATGGAAAGCTTCTTACAATATGTAAATTCTACTCCTTAAGAAAAATGTATCTAATGACAATATTCTAAAAAATGAAAGCTTTGAAAGAATTATAAATGCACCCCAACCTGGATATGTAGAACTGTGACAATATCCAAGTGTGGTGATGATTTATTTGGTATCCTCAACTTCCTTTCTAGATATGAGAGTCCAATTGATCTAGAGAAGGGATAATTTTATTGCAAATATTCATAATATGGCAAAAATTTCATTTTTGGAAAATTTGAAAAGGTGATTTTTTCAGAGCGGGTCAGTGTCCTGTTCACCTAAAATTTACAGTATATTTTTTTAGGGTTCGGTTTCACCTACATTTGAAAACATATCCTATAAAAACCTAGGTGATTTGTTGAGTAGTATACTACTAACTAACTACTAGTTGAGGTATCAACATATCAAGTATTGTGATCTTACATACTCTAAGCACCATTGCAGACAAAGCATATTTGTTTTGAATTTTGTAGTCAAGAAAAAGTGCTATTTATTAACGCATGACAAGTATATTTCACTACCACGTGAAAATTATATTTCATTGATGCATGATAAGGTTATTTCACTAATGCACGACGACAAATATATTTCACTAACATGTGAAAAGTGTTTGGTTATCGACACATGACATTCTACTAGTGACACATGACAATACTCTTGTTGACGCATGAAACAATATTTCTCTGACCCGTGACAAGGATATTCTGATTGAGGTGAGATTTAAATTTTGTAATCGTGTGATAGTATGTTTTCGTCATGCGACAACAAGGTTGTTGTCATTTCTTTCAAGTAAACATTTTTCACACAAACCCTAGAAAATTCACCTGTTTTGCGAAAGTGGTTATGGGCATATTCGCCAAGGATTTTCCACCTTCGATTTCCTATAGGTCTCTTAAAATGAACTCTAATCTAGAGAACAGAGCTAAATGGTTGTAGAAGAATTCAAGAATATGTTAGAGAAGAATGGTTATAGGCTATCTGGTCACAAAATGTAGGTAGGAAGCAAAAAAGCAATGAACTCGAGTTATTTGTGTAATTCTTGGAAATATTTTTACAGAGTAATAGTAAAATTCAAATAAATAATCTCTAACCCATCATATGGGTAAAAAGTTTACTTTTATAAAAAAATGGCAGGGAAGAATTCTAACACACTTGGCAATCAAGAAGTGCCAAATCATCCTTATGAAGAGGCAGTCAACATTCCAATAATAGTAAACAGAGAAGAGGAGTTCCATATGTATCTAAAAATCTAGGAATCAGGTCAAATGGTCAAGAAACTGGTGAGAAAGACACTCTCAAACTTGAGACACTCATACATAACAGATTAGTTTAAATTATCGCTTAAATGCACAAGGAACATCCTACCTACGTAGACCAGTGGTTAAGAGAACGCTATGAAGGTTACATAACCGCCCATCTAGCAAGATATCTAGTTACATAACTATCATTATAGATGTGTAATGTTATGGCGGTTGCACAACTTAAAGTCACGACAACCTTGCAACAAGTAGAAAATGGCTTGGAAAGATAGAAAAATCTAAGACAAGGATAAGTAAGGAAAAATAAGCATTCTACGAGAAAGAGGAAAGGATATAGACTTCATCCTTTTTTCTGGAAAATAGGAAATCATCATCGAATACTTCTACCTTACCGAATGTGGTACCTATGAAATTTTGGGTACGTACATTCTCCTAACACGCGGAAAAAGGAATCAAGATCTCATAACTTAGGCTTATTTTTGGTGGAGTTAATCCTTTGCGATAGATTTATAGACCTTCATGGCATTAAGGAATTCAATCATTTTTGGGATTGAATCAGTCTCTCATGGGTTAAAGGAAATTTTGTCACTTTGAAATGAACCCTTTAGAGAATGGTGTGATAACTCTCATTTCAATTGACAAAATGGAAACACTCCTAGGTTGTGGGTGACCTGTATGTTGGAGTGAGTCTCTAAAGAGGACTGGTTCCCCTAGTGTAACTCCGAATTTTTTTCTATTTCTAAGACTACTCTATTCTACCAAAACCAACAAGGAAAAGGGATAAGGAAATAAAAGAAAAACTAAAAAGATGATGATAAACTTGAAATTTTGAGGATCTCATACTTATTTGAATCACATAGATGAACCATGGGAGCTATGCACACCATAAACTAACTACAAGTGACTATATCAAAGAAAAAGTGTTTCATAGAAGGGTTTGGAATTTAGTTGTGATAAGATAAAGAAGGGTAAGCAAATGGATCCATAAAAATCTTGCATACAACTTGTTAAACAAAATATATGACCTATAAATTGACATAAAATTGTATGAAGGTGTAAAGATTAAACTATTTAAATCAAGGATAACATGTATCATGAAGATAAAATTAGTTTAAAATAAAATATGCACTACACACAAACTATAGAAAAAAACAACTCTTTTATTTCTCCAAGAGGTGGAATAAGCACAAATAATCATTCACGACCCTTACTTTCTCACCTAGAAAACTAAAAATCTCCAGAAATATGACTGAAGAGGAAACTATTATTTTTTACAATACGTTATGGATTTTTTATTGAAAATATTAGAGAGAGGAAGAAGAAAAATTCTCAGACATACAAGTATGAGTTATAAAATAGGAAAAGCTCATGTGCCTTACTTTTATGTGCCAAAAGTAGCTTCTGTGTGAAAAGAACGAGTCCTACTTTTTTACTTCTTAAAAATAGTCTTTAAGATTTTTTTTACTAAATTTTGTGCTAAAAATAGAATATGTGCTCCCAAAAATTGAAAAAATAGATTTTATTTTGCTTTTGCATGCTTTTTTTTATTATTAGAACTTCTAAATGATGAAACAAGCTCCTTGCATACTTTCATCTATTTTTAACTTTTCATACATTGTCTTAATCAAAATGTGCTAAAAATAACATTCTTTATTCTTGAACTAAGCATTTTGTGATTTTTCTATAGGTCACATGTAGAGTTCTTTATTTTCCTTTGTCATGCTAATTTTTGCGCATATTTCCTGTTCCTTTTTGCAACATTCCATTTGTGCCTTTATACTTTTTCCTTTTACGTGGGATTCCACACATTTATTCTGTGAGACTTTAATTTCCCTTTGTTCTGGAATTACTTTTGTGTCGTGAGATTTTTTTATTTCATAGAAATTTGAATGTCACATGTGCGGCCTTGTATTTCTACTTTGTCGTGTGGCCATTTGTGTGAGTTTTGTTTTCCGTTATTACCTTCGTGGATTTCCATAGATTGATTCTTTTTGTCGTGGAATTGTCTTCCTTTATTTTGTATATTTATGTGTGGACCTTTCCTTGTGTTTTGTGTCTTCTTGCATAGAATTTTACTCCTATACTATGAATGTTGCACAAAATATTGATTTTTCACATAGTTTATGTGTTACCTTTGTGGATTTATTATTTTATTTTCTCTAATTACACATGGATTTTCCCGTGGATCTTGTTATTTTTTCCACGAATTGATGTGACTATTCCTTTATCACATGGACCTTTGTGTGGATTTATACGCGGGTGGGCTATTATTTCCTCTTTATCACGTGGTTGTGTTTACTTCATTGGATCTTGGCCTTGCCCTATTTTATTCACTTACGTGTGTGGATTGTCGATATGTTATGTGAACTGGTGTGACCATTCCTTTGTGCGGCTCTACACGTGGGTATCATTTTTGTGGCATGCAAATTTGTTTTCACTTATTATGTAGAGTTTTGTGCAAATGTTCCTTTTGTTGTGTAGACACAGCATGGGTTTTTTACCTTCTTGAAGCATGCCAAACATTTTTTCTTTAATAATTTGACCATTTTCCACCAATATAGAATTGTTTAAGTATATGCAACTTTGAAAGGTTATCCGAATAAGCATAGGAACTTATTTGGATAAGAATTTTGTGACTTTTGGGGACATCTTCTTGTTAGATTCAAAAACATCCAGTAGCCTTGAAGCATTCATTGGGCATGGATTCATGTACTAACTACGACAACTCCTTGTAAATGTAAGGAATCAAAAATTAACTTGTGGAAATAAGAACAACTGTGCTAGAAGCACTTATTAGACAACAAACACACTAGAAAAGTGCACAAGGCACATAAGAAAGGAAACTAAAAACAATAATGTGCATGAAGCACTTGGAGGAAAGTAAACACAACAACCTATAAAAAAGAAGGGTGAAACATGACCTGACAATATAGTAAAGTTTGAGGTATATCCCATTAATTGGGATAGGAAACTCATCACCATTTATCTTGGAGAGTTGAAAGGAATTGTTTTATTTGTAACTTGTGATCAAATATGGCTCACTTCAAAAGGAATCAAACTTGTCTTCCGGGCCTAGTTACTGTCTTCATCCCACTTAAACACAATGTCCCTTTCTTTGAATGTTCTTATAGCTGATTTCTTATCAAAATGTCCCTTTACTTATACTTGATGAAATTTGATTGTTGTCATTGTCTTGTTTCTAATTTCTTCTAACTCCATTAACTCTACAAATTTGATTTCCATTGAATCTTCTTCCATCATCTCCATCTGTTTAATGAGGTTTAGAGTTGGTAATTCATTGGAAATAGGAAACCTTACTTCTCTACCATAGACAAGCATGAAAGGAGAATTGCCAATTGATCTTTTAGGAGTAATCCTATTAGCCCATAAGGATGATTTCATTTTTTTATGCCATGATATCTGATTTTATGCCATAGTTTTTTTGATGATTATAATAATATTCTTGTTAGTTGATTCATCCAAGCCATTCCCTTGAGGGTAATAATTAGAAGATGTTGAGAGATGAACGCCAAGCTTGACTTCCAATGTGTTAATTTTGGTGCCAAGGAAATCTAATGAATTTTATGAGATGATTCTTGTGGGAACACCAAACCTTGTGAAATGACTTTTATAAAAGTCCAAAACGATTTCTTATTTGCTTCCTTCAAATCCACTACTTTTTCCATATTGTGAATTAATCTATAGTTGTAAGAATTAATTTATGACTTACACTTGATGGTGGACTAATCATTCCAATAAAATCTAATCCCCATTGCATTAAAGTTTTAATTATCTGGATGGGTTGAAGAGGAGATTTGCTAACTTTTGTTTCTCTACAAAAATGACACACTTTTCACACTTCCTTACACATGCATGAGCATCCTTGAATAAATTTGGCCAATAATAACTAGCTCTTATCACCTTCAAGGATGTATCTATTAGTGCAAAATTTCCATTGAAAATACCTCCATGGAATTCTTATAAAACATGCTCAATCTAATCTAAATTAACACATCTTAAAATAACTCCATTCACATATTTTATAAACAATGTGTTATCAACAATGATATAAGGAATGTATTGCAATCAGAAATGCCTCCTTTTTTATTTGTTCAAACCCTATGGGAATTGTCCATCCAAAGAAAATGGATCATATCTTGGGTATAACTTTGAGGAAATGAAAGAACAACTATGTTAGGACCATCTTAGAGGACAAAAACCTAATTTTTATCATCATGCAAGTCTAAAGCTAGTTGTTCACACAATCCTCTTCCTCTAACTAGCTTAGTGAATTTAATATCAACATCATATTCCATCACTTTTTTGATCCAACCTACTATTTTCTCATTCAAATCCTTTCTTAAAATAAATTATTTAACACTTGGATGAGAAACCATTAAATGAATCTTGTTGTTAGAAAGAAGATGTTTGAATTTCTTGAGGCTTCTAATAACTAAAAGAACTTGTTTCTCAACAAAATAATACTTCACCTCATAATCTTGTAACCCTTGAATGAAAAAAATAAATTAGATGCTCCAAATTTTCATCATTATGTTGTACCAACATGGCTGAGATTGTATCAATTTCTCTAAAAGCATACAAAATGAAATCTTTGCTAAAATATGGATTAGTGAGAGTTGGAGCTTATGAGATGGCATGCTTGATTGCTTCAAATGATTTCTTTCCCTCTATTTTCCAACTAAAAACCATGTTATTTTTAGCATTGAGGTTAGTGGATTTAAACAATTTACAATATGTGGAATGATCTTCTCGATAAAATTAATTCTATTGAGAACACATTGTAATGCCTTCTTGTGATTTGGTAAAGACAACGATAATATTTCACTCACTCATTATGAATCAATTGTAATACCTTCCTTGGAAATGATATGACCAAACAAATTACCATCATGGAATGAAAACATGCAATTCTTTAGATTCAATGAGACACCATATTGTCTCCATCTCTCAAAAACATGTTTGAGATGTATGATATGATCTACAACATGCATTGAGAAATTTTTATATCATCCAAATAAATGTGAAAAATTATTGATTAACCCTTAAAACACCAAGTCCATTGTATGCTAAAATGTGGCTCCTACATTTGAGATTTAAAATGACATTTTCTAAATGCATATGTGCTCCATTTTTAGTAAATGATGTTTTAAATTGATTAGAATCATGTACTAAAATATGAGTGTAACAAGAATTTTCATCAAGCAATGATAAACAATCTAAACCACTTACCCTTTGAAATTTTTTATACATTGACGATAGTGGGTAATGACATTTTAAAAAAGCTTTTAAAAATCTCTTAAATCCATGCATAATCGTATCTCTCCATTCTTTTTCCTCGCTGAAACAAAATCGGATACCCATGATGATTTTTTGATGGGAAAATAATGCTAGCTTTGATCAAATTTTCCAATTCGTGCTTCATCAATGGTTTAACTTTAGGATTGATAGGTCTATGTTGTTGTTGTAATACTTTTGTTTTTAATCCAATTCTATTGTATGATAAGATAAATCTAGATTAAAAACCTTTAAGTCATTATAACTACATGTGAAAACATCATCAAATTATTGACCAATTTGATAAAAATCAATATTTTCATTAGCATTACATACCTATATTGATTTGAGTGTTTTGTCATTGTCAATGTTGAATTGTTCATAATCATCTTATTTGATCATCATATTGGACTTCTCACTTCTGACCTGATCATCTATGTTAAAGATGGATTCAAGAGTAACCAATCCTTGAGGTATCTTTTATGATTTCATCTAAATAATTTGATAATCATATTGTTGTTGCAAAATTTCCTGATTTTTCACTAAAAACTCAGTGTCCTCTTACAAGAAATTGACAATTTTCTGGTCTAATTCAAAAACTTACGAATTGATATTGTTGTCCAAGATAGAATGTCTTACCACTAACTTGATATACTACTATTTTTTTCATTTTTGATCTAATCTATAATATCAACATGAGAACCAATTGCATCCAAGTTATCTACATGTTTGTTCTTCACTCTAGGAATAAATTGAACATTGAAAACATCAAAGTCTTATATTAAATCCCAAGCCCTATTATTATAGGATCTCACTAACTTATTATTATTTACATCTTTTCCTCTAATTTGGTTAACCACCAACTCATTGTCACCAAAAACTTGCAATTGCTTCACTCCTTTCCTCCTTTCCCACTAAAGACCGTACGAGGAGCTTAATATAATGTTATGTTGTTAGTGCAATTAAATTAAAATATCTGAGATGAGAAATATTTTTCCTTTGTTGGGAAATTAGCATGATCCCTCCACCTAATCCATTCTCGCTTTTGTATCCATCAAAATATAATTTCCATAAACCTTCATCTTACTTGAATTATTTTGACAAGATTAGGAATAATAGCATTTTCCTCATACAAACAATATGTTCCAAGACCTGTTTCTTCAATATAGCTATGTGGATCAATAGCATGAGTTTGAGTATCCCACTCATCAAGCAATAAATTAGGAATTCCCTCAAGAAGTTTGGTTGGCTCTTGGTCAATGGTTGGTCTTATTCATCTATTATCATACAATATGAGTTAATTAATTATGACATTGGGAACATAAGGTTATATGTGATTTTCCGAGATGGGTTTGGACCTGATGGTAACTTTGGTGTCATAACTTGTTATAAATAACATGTGAGACTAATATGATGATAAGTAGCCTCTGATTTTGGCCATGAAATATCTTAAAAGACACAAGGCAAAAGAGAGGATGAAGATAAATGATAAAAACATCTTGATGAATGGATAAGTTGGGGCATGCATGCAAGGTTAAGCTCACTCCTCTAATGAATCCAGGGGGTCTCTACATGTGTTCAATAAAGTTGGACCACACCCTTAGAAAGAGGTGCATAATCTATACCAAGTTTGTCAACATATTGCTTGGGCATAATTGAGCTAGAAGCTCTAGAATCAATCATGCAATTATGAACTAGATTTTGACCTATGATCAATGAAACATAGAAGGGAAGTGTCTTAACACTCTTATTTTCTTGCTCTTATTTTGGATAAATTTTATTGTTGAATTCAACATTATATGGTTATTTGGATGGCTGGATAGAGAGACAAAGGTTAGATAAATATTCTTGTAAGAGGTCCTTTTATCTCGAGAAGAGGCAAGGGATCCCACATTCATGTATTAAATTTTGTTTTCTTCATATGCTCAAGGATATTAAATAATGGAGTACTAACCTTCTATTGTAATTTGCTAACAACAACACCTTCTTACATTGGTGGCATGGAGATTGGGGTCTCTTACTAATTTTGAGATTTTTAAAAATGAGTTCTTTGATTTTTGTGTTGATTTAAAACTAGAATAACAAATTATAACATTGGAGAAGGTTGATAATTTCTCTTACTAGTAGGTTGATCCACTTATAATGCATTTTTTTCCTTGTGTTCACTTTTCCACAAAAGTAGAACGAACTCTAATTTTTTTATTGTCAAGCTGATTTATTCCACAAAAATCATCTTCTTTCTAATTTAAGAATGTAGCATCACCTTTCACCGACTCCATTGAAGCCTTTTATTATGGTGGAGTCTTAACTAATGAAATTTGGGACATAATAGTTGTTTGCACCATACGTTATTGATTTTGAATATTATGATTATGAACACGACTACATGGATAAAACCACTCATAATCTTGGATAAAATTGTTTTGGACCAATAAAATTGCTTTGGATGTGCTAGCAGTGTTTGGATTGACTATTTGGATAGGTTTGGCATTAAAAAATTGATTTTGGCTCTATAAATTAGGTTGGAAAAGAGGTATATTCTATTGATTGGGAGGATAGTAAGGTTTGAAACTCTAACTTTATTCCTTTTGAGAGAAACTATCTCATTCCCAAAATATTTTAATATGTCTTTTATCTCTTGTAAACAGTAAATTTTTAGTGGCGAATATTCGTTAATTCACAAATATTTCAGTTTTTGAAATTTGAAATTTGTGAATATTTAGGGTACAAGCTAGGACCAGTTTGCCAAATTTTTTTGGGTACAATTTAATTATAGGGATCAATTCTCCATTCCCATGAAATAGAAATTCACAAAATTCACTGAATATAGTCAGTTAGTAGCATATTTTTATCTATTGTCTCAAAGCATTAGTATGCTTTGATCGATATCATAAAAATGTTACCATCCAATAACATATTTTATACTACCGGCCGACATCATATAGTTATGATGTCATCCGTATAAAGATAAAAATAATGTGGGATGGTAGCATTTTTATGTTACCATCGTCATCATATTATATGTTGTTAGCATGTAGAAAAAAATATTTTTATCGACCGGTAGCATATAAAAAGGATACCATGTGGTATCATTTAATAGTGATTTTGTGATGTCTTAATATTCACCATTCATGTGAAAGCTAATTTTCCCAAATTCACCAAATATTTTTAAGGCTTTTTTAGAGGGACCTTTAAAATTTTCCCTTCTTGGAAATCATTTGATTGGATTGGGGCTATAGTGATTTGGATGAAAGGACGAGAATTACGTGTTGGGCCGGAGCTATTATAGGTATTTGGAAGGAAGTGGGAGGATGAATTTCTGGAAAGATGGGCATGAGAGGCCTTGGAGATATTTTCCCTGCTTGTATAGGACTATTTTCAGCTCCAATTGCTATTTCATAAGCATCAGGGAGTGTCCTTTCACCCATTTATTGTATCATCACTGAAATATAAAAATTTAAATCCCTTAGATAATACAAAAAGCATATTGATATGTAGTGCTTTCAAATCGTGGCATTACTCCCAAGTCTTTTGGAATCAGTAGTTGAAATCGTAATGAATTCTTGTGGTGTTGTCTTTGGTGGTCAATTATTTCATTAATGAAAGATTATCTGATTTTTCTTCAAAATGGATGCAAAAACTTCTCCCGGATGATCTAATGTAGTGATGGAATATATTTCCATCCCCTTGTCTGACGCAACACTTTACCTTTGAAGTAAGTTGTCGATAATCTGAATACAACATTATCTTGATTAACATGATAAATTGATCACATATTAGTTCATGTTCTATGGGTGTAATATGATTTTCTGTAGTAAAAATGGTGATGATCATAAGAGCAAAAACCAGGATATCATCATGTTGAGTGAGTAATAATGGGCTACCATCATGAAGGAAATAAAACCATGATTTCTTGGGAGGTCCATATTCGATTGAAACAGGGTATGGAATATTTGAGAAATGAACTTGGTTTTTGCAGAGTGAGAGGATATTTAGGATATGGATAGGATTTTTAAAATTTTCTTTTATTAGTTGGATTTAAAGGTAACTCAATGAAATCAAATGGAATACCTTTTGTAGATGATCTAGTTGTAACCTTTGGCATGAAATATTTGTTGGTCTATTATGAGAATGTGCTTTGAGCTTATAGAGCCTTTAGATGTTGGATGAAAGTTCCTGAAACACTGATATTTGCCAAGAACAACATCAATTTTTGAAAAATTCTTTGTTATAGTCCCACTTTGTGCATGCCGAGAAAGCTGTTGTCACTTTAAAATGCACCCTTTAGAGAATGGTGTGATAACTCTCCTTTCAATTGAAAAAATGGAAACACTCTTAGGTTGTGGGTGACTTATATGTTGGAGTGAGTCTCTAGAGAGGGTTGGTTCCCCTAGTGCAACACCTAAACTATTTTCTATTTCTAAGACTACTCTATTCTACCAAAACCAACAAGGAAAAGGGAGAAGGAAAGAAGAGAAAAACCCCGAAATTTTTGAGGACCTCGGACTTATTGGACTCACACGGATGATCCAGGGGATCTATGCACACCATATAATAATTATAAGTGACTATATAAAAGAAAAAATGTATCATATAAGGGTTCGAATTGAGTTATGATCTAATAAAAAAGGAGCGGCAAATGGCTCCACAAAAAAAATTCCTACATACAACATATTAAACATAATCTAAGACTTACAAATTGACACAAAATTATATGAAGGCATGAAGATTAAACTATTAAATCAAGGATAACATGTATCATGAAGATAAAATCCATTTAAAACAAAATATGCACTAAACACAGACTATAGAAAGGTAAGAAAATATCTCCTTTATTGCTCCAAGAGGTGGAATAAGCACAAAGAATCACTCATGACCCTTACTTTCTCACCTAGAAAATTGAAAAGCTCCAGAAATATGAATGAAGAGGAAAAGATTATTTTTATAATACATTCTAGAGTTTTATAGAAAATCTAAGAGAGAGGGAGAAGAAAAATAATCAGACATGCAAGTTTGAGTTCTAAAATAGGAAAAACACATGCCTTGATTTCTGGGCCAAAAATAGCTCCTGCATGTGAAAAGTGTGAGTCTTGCTTTTTAACTTCTTAAAAATGGTATTTAAGCTTTGTTTTTACTAAATTATGCGCTATAAATAGAATCTACACTCCAAAAATAATAAAAATATTTTGATTTTATTTTGCATGCTTTGTTCTATTATTAGAATTTCTAGATGATGAAACAAACTCCCCTTGCATGCTTTCATCTATTTTTAATTTGTCATGCATCATCTTAATTAAACTATGCTAAAAAAATAGCATTTCATGTTCTTGAACAAACCATTTTGTCATTTATCTCTGGGTTGCACAAAGACTTATTGATTTTCCCTTGTCATGAACTTTTCACATGTATTTCATGTTCCTTTATCATGTGGATCTTTGCGCACAATGATCAAATTTGAAGGGTTGATCATACTTTAATTTGAAATGCTAGGTTAATCTTGGCGCTTCATAACCGACGAGTTAAAAATAGATTTCCTTTCAATTGAAAAAATAAAATTTACCTTTGTATATATATTTTATTATTTAATATAAAATAAATATGAAAAATGTCAAAATTACTAAATATTGAACAATTAACCAATTGTTTTCAAAGGTAGTTAAATAAAATAATCAAGACCCAACCAAAGTAATTACATATTCAACTTGCATTATTCAAAGGAAGAGGTCTCAGTGATATTTCATTATTTTCCATTCCTCATATATCTCATTCCAATAAAATATATCCAAATTTTGAGTTGCGAAACAAATAAAAATAATAATGTGTCTAATGTATCCAGAAAAAGTCTAGACCTCTTAATAGCTTTAATGCGATTTAACTTAGAAAATCCTCTTTCACATGCCGATGTACTTGCTTGGAAGTGTGAGAACTATTTTCCATAGTTTCGTTAAATTAGGGAATGAATCTTTACACATATCATCTTCTCTACATTGCCCCCATGCCTTGAACATAGTCTTCCTTGGATGTGTTTTATGTCAATTCACAACAAAACTGTCTAATTCTCCCTGAAATGTTTTTGTGTCAATTATTGGAGCATCACCAACATCAAATTTTTTACATATATTTTCCAACCACCTTTGTATTTCAATGTCTCACCCATCCTCTTCATCAAAGTAACAACGAGGACTAAAAATATTTGCAACATTAAAGATTTGCATGTCAACAAACCTAATATTGAGGCAATCAATTATCTTCTGAACAAATGCTTTACCCAAATGAATGTTGTCCTCCAGAGTGCCAGATCCAAGTGTCTTAGGTATAGATTCAAACCTGAGGTTATGTACATGTGAAATACCTGTGCAATCAACAAACTCCAAACATCCATTTTGAGCCTTCTGTAAATATTTAGAAACATATTGAGAACCTCTTCCAAAGGTGTACTTAAGAAATCTCCTTTTTAGAATCTTAATAAGTGCATCTAATTGAGTAACAATGATAGTGATATCAATATTATCCTCTTGAAATCATTGACTTAGCTTATTTAATTCACTGATAACATTTGCAAGAAAATGCATACAAATTTGAACTTGAAACATTGTTCCCATTTCATACAATTTTGTGACACCGTGTTTGAATTCTTGTAGTAATGTCGGCATCATCTTAACAAGTCGACCAAAACTTTTCCTCTAGATAACCAACAAACATGATGGATTTGAAGAACCTGCACCTATCAATTTGAAATAATTTCATCAACTCTTTGAGTTTACCATGTCTTTTTGCTTGACTTCCCCAACCATGAATATATTTTATTTGTAAATTTATCAATGTATTAAATTTTAGGAAAACATGTGAAGCATCTACCATAGCTAGAGATTCACGATGTGCAACACAATGAATGGACACCAAAGGGGTATTTCAAGATTTAACTTAGTAGTTAAACATTCATCTAAGCCTCTCATAGAGGATGCTCCATCTGATGCAAATCCTACTATCCCGTGTTTTGGCAACTCCATTTCTAATAACAAATTTGCTAAGGAATCATACATAGATTTTGCGGTTCCATCTTTTATTTTATGGATGCAACGAAATATAGTCACACATGACCCATTCCCTCCATATTTCAAATAATTAACATAGATAATGAGGTGTTTCTCCATTTTCCTATATGTACTTTCATCAACCAAAATAACATAAAAGGGAATACAAAATATTTTTGCCTTAATCTTTTCCCAATAAAGATTTTTTTCAGCAGATAAAAACTCTTTACTAGAAGCAACATTTATATATGCTGAATATTCATCAAATAATGGAATTTTAGGAGTTCCTTTGAATCTATGTAAATCACACATGTCTTTATAAACTTCTAAATGTAAATCCTTTGTAGTTATAAAATACATTGTCTCCATAACACTTGATTACTCTTGATTTTTCAGCATCAACCATAAGTTCAACATGCTTTGTCATTGGTAAACATGGTTTTTGTTTTCAAACTCTATGAGTTATATTGCTCTCTTATGAGGTCTTGAATTGTCATGACCATTCAATCCACTCAATTGAATTGTAGTACTTGCCCTCGGTGGAAAATGGAGTATCTGTTTTGTATTTGACACACCACAAACACTTGATCCTTTCTTTTCCATCTAGTGTTATGACACAATAACACCATTTATGCACAAACTTCCATGAAGGCTTAAATTTCCTATTAGTAGTGGTTAACTTACCTTTCTTCGGCGATGAAGGTTCTTCTTCTTTGATATTTTCAACATCATTGTTGATGAGATGGTCATTATCATCCACTGGATTTGAAGACCACGAATCTTGTCTCAATTTGAATGCATCAACAAGAGTTGTTTGTCTTCCATGTTTTTTTGGATGACCAATTTTCTTCATTTTTCTGCAATTTATAATGCAAACAATATTTTAAAATAATGAATCAAAAAATATAGAATATTAAAAAACATAATTCACGATTAATGTTTGCACATCCATGATCCAGTTATTGAAAATCCTATAAATGTTGTAATAACATACAAAAATTAATATTTCAGACCTCAAAAAATTAAATGAGGTAAAATATTACATACCTTAAACTATTGCCTAGAGGAGTCCTCAAATAATCCAACTATCTATCAACTTAGAGGCAAATTAAGTTGCCTTGAAGAAGAATCTCCCGAGTCCCGGAGAATGAAAATAAGCGGAGAAATTGTGTACTCCTAGAATAATCTCAAGATATTATAATTTGATTGATATGGTCTATGGTGAATAATTTTTCATAAATAGTAAAATGTGTTGTGAAATGGCATTTTGCGAGGTCTAAATATGTTACACTTAAACATCCTCTGTAATCAACACAGGTTGGTTTTATAAGCTATGTTTATTTCCTTGGTCTCAACTTTGGTTGCTTTGTTTAGAGCATGCGAGCTAAATTAAGAGCTAATGGTGATTAATGACGACATCGATGTTACATAATTGACTCATCTCACCGATCCAAATTAGTAAGTTAAAAAAGAAATAATATTAATCAAATTTTTAATATCTTTTCTTTGTTTTAGCGACTCAAGAAAGTACGTCGCACCATAGACCATTAATTTTCCCTCATATGGTATACCGGTCATTCACCACCCAATTCCAAACTGTCTACTTTCCTTTAACATGTCGGGGTTTACAAATTGCATTTTTAATTTTATTTCTCTTTGGTTGTCTTTTTATTACTTCTAAAATAATAATTGATGGTCGTGGATCATGAAAATAGGTAAATGCGGATTTTTCTAAATTTTATCATTTTTCTATCAAAGACACAGAGTGTCAATAGAAAATTAGAAATATTGCAGATATAGAAAATTGGAAATGGAATTATGGATCGTTTCATAGCCAACCCCAGGATGTCAAAAAGTCATCCATTTTATTAATTATTAAAAACGCGTCTTGCTTTTAGTCACCGATCCAAATTCTTCTCCACTACACATTCAAAAATAAAATAAAAATTAAAAAAACACCAACGATTTAAAGAAATATATAAAAATCAAAATAAACTCGATACTTATTATACTATTCATTTACTAATTTATTCCATAAAATAAATATAATATTTATAAAAAGTAATATAGCATAATATTTGTATGAAAAGTTATTTTTTTGAAGTGTAAATTTTTAAACAACCTTCAATGACAACTTAAAAGATGTTTAAAGGGCATTGATGAATTTAAATTTGATCACTGTTTAAGTGGCATTCTTCTTGTTCCTTTGTCTTGTTTTCGTTTTGGTGAGGAACTTGTACTCTTGAAAGAGAGGTCACAAGTTCAAATCCTATAGGGGGTAGGGATGTACGCCCTGTATTTGAAGCACAGTTAGGTGCCCCACTGTGTACTGTGTACTGTGTACTGGGAGTAGGCGGTAGTCTCATATGCTATTAAAAACTGCGAAAAGACCCAAAAACAGGCTGCCTGGCATGGTGGACTATAAAAACCATTATTATTATTTTATTTTATTTTATTTTTTGTTGCGAAGGCTTCCAAACCTTTGTTACACGGATTTTACTTACCCTTTGTTCCATGGAATTTATTCTGTGTTGCCTGGATTTTATTTGTGTCACACGACTTTGAATTTTACCTATGCGGCCTTGTCTTTCTTCTTTATCGCATGGCCTTTCGCACGGGTTTTGTTTTCCTTTATTACCTTCGCAGACTTCCCTGGATTTATTCCTCAGAGATTTATCACACAGACCTTTCCCTGAATTGTGCGGCTTCTCGCACATTCTTTTTCTCCTATTCTCTAAATTTTGCATGGACTCTTTCTTTGTTGCACAATTTTTATGTTGCCTCTACGGCTTTTATTCTTTTATTTGCTGAAGTGCACATGGATTTGTGCGTGGATCTCATTCTTTGTTCCACAAATTGATGTGCCTATTCCTTTATCACGTAGAATTTATGCGGATTTGCGTTAAGGTGGCCTATTATTTCCTCTTTTTCATGTGGTTAGTTTACTTTGTTGGGTCATAGCCTTCCACTATTTTGTTTACTTACATGCGCAGAATGTTTCTTTTGTTGCACGAACCCACACACGGTTTGTTTACCTTGCAGAAGTGCGCCAAACACTGTTTCTTCGATAATTTTACTTTTTTACAGAAATCCAGAATTTTTAAGTATGTAACCTCAACAATTGATCTGACTAAACATAGGAGCTTATTTGGATAAAAGGAAATTCAGACCACCGCGAGGTTTACACACCCACAAAAGCTAGAAAAACAGCCAAGGACAAGATCTGTGGAGCGAGAGTGAGAAATCTTAGTGTTTTGCGGCATGGAGGGCATAGTGCTACGTGGACTTGGAATATATAGTATCCTATGGAGTTAGTTAATTCCACACACTAAAGAATGAAGTCTGAAATAGTCAATCCACAATGTATGGAGGATAAGTTCAAAGATTTGCGCCGTAAAAGGAACCAAGTTTCTAAAACGGCCAAGGTAAAAACCTTTGCGGGATCCTCAAGGAATAATGCTCGACGGGATTCAAAATTTCATGGAACAAATAAGCTGGGTAGACAAGTCAAATGCCACGACATGTGAAGAAGATGGACCTTCATGGCATACCACAAAAATTTCAAATACCACCAACGGAGGAGAAAAATAGAAGGAAAATCCTTCGCGGATTTTAGCGCGATTGGTAAAGTGCAAGAAGTTGGAAATCTATGGTGGTAAAAGTGGAGTTCCTCATATGATTAGAGGCTAGTGTCTCATGGATTTCTAAATCTTCGGTGGCATGTTAGATATAAAAACAACAAAATGAGGTCGAGAATCCGTGGAAGGTACCAAGCACTAAGCACTAGCTATCTCCACCTAAGCTTGCATCCATCAAAGGCATCTATAGCTATATTTCATCCATCCATATCCATTCAAGGCACACAAGGTTGGTTCATCTACATCACACTTCATAGGAGGGGAGTCTATTGTTTCCATGCACACATTTACTACATTCTACATTTAATTACTTTCTCACTACTTCACAAAGTGTGACTAGCACAAAAGCACATAACACACTCTTCACACACACACACACACACACACACACACACACACACACACACACACACACACACACACACACACACACACACACACACACACCTAGAACTACATTGGGTCTAAGATGTAGTGTAACACTCGGTGATAAGTACATCAATTTGGTAGTCTGAGGACAGTCGACCCCTTCATATGCATCTTTTTTTTTTTTTTTTAGGGTTTTGATATGTTGTCAAGGGGTTTTGCAGTGATTCTTAATTGCGAGGTTTTTATAGCGACATTGGTGATCATACGAAAATATTCATGTGACAGGAATCGAACACAGGTGAATACTCAATGACACATCATAGGAGTTTTTCTCGGTCATTTCCACGTACCAAGACACCCACCTATGCCCCTATCCCTCTACAGTGCTTGATCTGCCTAGCCAAGCAGTCCCGATCCGCACTTTTTAGGATCTTGTGCGAAGGTTTCCTCCTCATGTTCACTCGGTCTATCTTGTGACATAGTCTCGTGACGTCAACGAAACAACTAAGCCCTTCTTAAACCCCTTTGCACATTAGGGTTTTATATTTTAATTGCTTAGCTCATCCCTTATTACTTCATTTATGCAGTTATTTTACTACTCCTATAACATTAGATTACACTAGAATAAAATCTATTTTAGTTAATCATTTTGGTGAACCCAACTTGAATCTTCACACTTTTAGGATCCTCATCCTTTTCTTGTCATCCTAGAGTATAGTCATCATGAGTATCTCAATCAATGATTATTTTCTTACAAATCCCGATTTAAGGTATAGAGTCCAACATCTTCATTCTTACTCGCATTCGTGTTTGATACACATCCTAACTTGGTATATAACACATTCGTGGATGCATTTTCTTAACATATTGCTTTCCCATCTAATCCTCATGTTGATCTTAATACCTTCGACAATGACCCACCCTTGCATATCATGATTCACATTTACAATGTGGGTATCAAGCGCACTTTAATTGACAATGGATCTGAACTTAACCTATGTCCTATGTCATTCCTTGAAAATCTAGGTCTTTCTGCTACCAACATTAGTCCATCATGTCTTTCTCTTCGTGCCTATGATGGCTCTGTTTGTCCATGTTTAGGTTCCATTACTTTACCTATCACAGTTGGACCTAAAACTCTTAACATGGTTTTCTTTGTCATTGACTTCCCTGTTTCATACAATTGTTTACTTGGTCGGCCATGGCTTCATGCCATGCAAGTAGTTACATCTATTATACATCACTATGTCAAATTTCTACATGAGGGTGTTGAATATACTTTTCTTCATGACCGTCATCCATACCAATACTATGACCATGATCCCAACACCGCACTTCCTATTCCAAGGTCTGATACTACTGAGGAGCCATAACCCATTGATGAGATACCACATTTACCACCACTTGAGGGTGCCATTTGCATGATATATTATGTACCAACTACATCTATGTGTCCCCCCGCTACTACTATTGTTATGATTATTTATTAGGGGCCATCCCTACATTGGATGTCACTTTAACGCATCCGCCTCCTCATGTGTCACCTCCATCACTCCAACATCCTTTCAAGTACACATTATTCATGAATGGTTCTTATAGGAAGACATTCCATTTGATCCTACTTGTGATGAAAATGTATGTACACATGAGGGCTTAACTCACCTAGGGTTTTCTTTTGAGGATCTCTACCCTTTACCGAATGCTTATCATATTTATCACGGGTTTGTCCATATCATTGTTGTCCTATGGCCTACATGTCTTTCACCTTACATTATTTCTTGCATGTGATCCTCACTCTTCATCACTTACATTAGGATTATCATGACATAAAGACATATCATTCCCCATGCCTTTTGGTCATGTTTTCATATGCAATAGTTACTTTCTTGGTTATACGCAGAATCTCACTCGATGGTATGCACATGGGCCTCCCTTTTCCCCCTTTACTTGATGAGGAAAATTTCATGGGTATGTACAATTTATGCCTCAATGGTTCATTACATGATCAAGCCAATACTATTTCTTACCAAGTCTCTAATGCTTACCCATTTGACTTTGACCCTAATACGGATGACCTTCTAGATGACATTACATGATTGTCTTCTTCATCATACGCATACTTGGGGGCATGACATCTATACTCCCCCTAACATCATTTTCCACATACTTACACATACATCCTATCGTACATATCTATATCACCATTACCCGATGACACACACTTGTGCTTTGGTTCACACTTGAATGTTGAGGGAATCCTACACACATGAACCCCACACATTGTACTATACACATTGCACATCTTCATACATTCTACACTTTACATCCTACATCTTGTCCTACATACATCATACACATTCTACTCATGCCTCACATACTACACCATAACCACTACATATTGCACATTTTCACACATCATACATGTCATCTTACATTTTACATCCTACACCTTACATATTACATCTTGCATCTTACATATACTATGCATCTACACATATTAGGTCATCTACGCATCTCACATTACATACCATACACCCTACTATGCACATTACACATTTTACACATTATCTTCTATGTCTTTGCACTCACTACCCGATGATGCACTCTAGTCTCACGGTCCATATTGGACTATTGAGGGTATACATCACAAATGGACCTCATCACCCTTACACATCATTCAATCTTTTCTCATGCGACATACCTAGATTAAGTGATATACACTTTAGGCTACATGGTCACTTCTTCTAGCATCATCTCGTCATAGGCTACATCATCACTTTCACTTGCATCATTTAGTGGTATACGATTTAGGATAAATCACCACTACTTTCTATTCATATTGTCGTGATATACACTTAGGTTACAGAGTAACACATCTTTCATCTCTATGTCACATATCATCACTACACACTCATCACAACGCTACACATAACACATAGTTTGACCATTTCCCGATGATGCACTCTCATTTATGGTTCATTCTTGATTGTTGAGGGGACATACTAAATGAACCTCATTGCATACAATTCCATTCACTCAAGGGTACATTACTCCTATTACTCACTCTACATTCAATTTCATCCATCCACAACATGTTGCATTTTATGACCGCATTTACTCTTGCTTGCACTTTCTTTTACATGATCACTTTTTTACAAATGCTAGATAGATATCTTGTATGTCATTATCATTATCATACACACATGCATGTTCATTTTATTTCTAGTTGTGATCGTAGGCTATATAAGGATACTACATGCAACATGGATGCTTGACTACTAGTTCCACAACAACTCCTAGGGGCATCCACATTCATACACTACAAGTGTTATTGTTTCATTTTTGTTCATAGCACATTACTTTGGTTATACACACTTTGACATATGTTTTATATTTCTAACATGTTAACGGGTGCTTCATGTGTAACATTTGTTTTGCAGGGATACTTGTCTCCATACTTGTTTGTTATATTGTCTATTATTACTTGTTATTGTTTACGAGATTTTCCATTTGTCTTGTGGACACATTTTTTTTTTACGGCCACTGCACTCTTAATTGTCTTGCGACATTGTGAGTGGTGCTCCATATTTGCAACCCACTTTATGCGGCCTTCATTATCTTCTTGGTTGTTTACATTATCTACTTATGTTCTAACTTATACATTATTTGTTTGGCTTACACTTGTTTTCTATATGAATATTCGTACTAGCACTTGTTTTCTAGCTACCTTCTTTATTTTTGCCTTATGTTCTACCAAGCGCATCCCCTCCTCCTTTGTAGGGCATAGTTTGATCCCGTGGTCGGTCCTATTTTGGGCTGCATTATCCTATGTGTGAATTTTCTTGTGCCCCCAAAGAGGGGGATATAATTTGTCTTTACACACATATTAGTACAGTTCAATTTTTAGTTTTTTTCCATGACATAGTGAGTTATACAACGAGTGGGTTCAGACCGGTCTATCAAATCCATACACAATGGATTTTATAGGACATGGTATTTTTATCACATTTGGGAGAAGTTAAAGGATAGAGGATAAAGTATATCTTCCTCTCTACACTTCCATGGCGTTGGATCACCCAAAAAACTAGACAGTACAAATATCTCCTCACTCTCGAGAAGAAATTATAAGTTGGATGATAAATTAGACTTTCCTACCTACACTTCTTTAGCTAGTGGCATGAGCTCACCCAAAAATCTCACAAAACATCGGCATGATCCTTTCTACACCATTTTTCTCATCACGGATCAGGTGCACATGTTCCTTTTTCATTTTCATACTTTATTTACATGTTTTTTACATATACATGCATTTTTACACATTACACATATACATGTGTATTTGACTACTTGATCATCTTCTCTTTTACAGGTCCTTCTATATGGGATGAAAGTAGTCAAGAACACACACATAATGGGCACATCACACACATGATACTAACCATGTAGGTACACTACACATATTGGAATCTACACACGTGCTTTTTCCCTAGGTTCACTCTCATCACTTTTTACACTTTTACATCTTTAGTCTCTATGCTCCATCTTTTTATCACTCCATGCTTTGTTTAGTCCTTGAAACACATTCTACATCACTCTACATGGATTATCAGGTATGCATTTCTATCTAATTTATGTTATCGAGCTTTCACACCAACATAAAGTGGGGGAAAATGTAGACACAAAATCACGCACTTTGAGTCATTATTTAGTCTCGGTCTCATACTACTATTCATATGGTTCTCAAGTGAAAAGAGTAATAATTAACCCATGTCTTTGGCCATTTTTCACATTTCTTTCTGTCATTATTTTCAATCTTACACCCATAATTTCCCAGTTTGTACCTTCATATTGTGTTTTTCCTATTTTTAACTAGGGCGCCCCGGGTATCTGGTCCCCTCTGGGTGCCTTAATCCTCTTTGTACTTTCCTCTCACCTTTTTGCACTTTCTAACTGTTTAAGCTTCTTATATTTTTGGTGGTCGTCCTTTTCAGGATTAATTACAAAATTAAAGAAAGAGAGCCATATAAATATAAAGATATGACACGATAGTGAGGGACCAAGCACTAAGCACTAGCTATCTCCATCTAAGGTTGCATCTATCAATGACATCTATAACTAATTTTTCATACATGTAGCTTCATCAAAAGGCACACAAGGCCGGTTCATCTCGCATCACACTTCATAGGAGGGTAGTATTGTTTCCATGCACACATTTACTATATTCTACATATAGTTATTTGCTCTTACTTCACAAAGTGCAACTGACACAAGAGTACCTAGTGCAAAATCTTCACACACACACACACACCTAGAACTATATAGGGTCTAAGATGTACTACAATGCTCAGTGATGATTCCATCAATTTGGAAGCTAAGGAGATTCTAATCCCTTTGTATGAATATTTATTTTTGTATGGTTTTGATCCTTTATCCGGGGTTTTGTAGGTGATTCTTCATTGCGGATTTTTACAACAACATTGGTGATCATATAAAGACATTCACGTGACATGAAGCGAACATATGAGAACACTCAACAACACCTTAGAGGAGGTTTTATGTTCATTTCCACGGACCGGGGTGCCCATCAATGCTCCTATCCCTCTCCGGGTTCCCCATTTTAGCAAGAAAGTCCAGATCTGTAGTTTTTCAAGTTCTATGCAAAGGTTTTGTCCTCATGTTCACTGGTTTACATTGCATGACACAATCCCACAATGTATGAAAATGAGCTAAGCCCTTATTAACCCCTTTACACATTAGGGCTTTACCTTTTTATTGCTTAGCTTGATTGGGTTTATTTAAGTATTTTATTAATTCATTTATTAAGTTATTTTACTACTCCTATAACGTTAGATTACACTAAAATAAAAGCTATTTTAGTTCATCGAGGCTCAATATTCTACTTGTAATATCTAATGGCATGTACAAAAGGAAGAGGAAGGATGCACATGCTTTATCTTACAAAAATGATGGCATTTGTTCCTTGGTTGGTGTTGAGTTCAAAATTGTGTGCCCTCTCTCTTTCCCTCCTCTTTCCTTCCCCCTTTCATTATATATTTGCAAGAAGTGTTTCACAGCTTAGCGGTGTCCCGGCTACACTTTGGGGCAATGAGAAAGAGAGCAAAAGAACCAGAGAGGAGCTCGATAAGACGGATGCTGCTCATATGACCACGCTGGGCATGTATCATGCTTGGAAAAGAGTAAAGATGAGTATTGATCAAGCGGCCAAGAAGTAGTCCCGACTACTTTTGCTGGTCCTTATTGTTTTTTACTGCTTCTTGGCTGTAGGCTTGCTGTTTTTTTGCCGTTGTTTTGCTGTTAAGTCTCGTTTGTGTAGCTGTTCTGGGCTTCGTTGTTCTTCGCTGTAGCTTTTGTGCTTTGCTACAGCTTCTCTGCTCCTCTCTCTTATTAGGCTTTTGGCCTTCTTTTGTACACAAGGGTATAGTCCCTTTCAAAAAACTATTTACCAATATTAAAAAAAAAGCTTGGACTCTCTCAATTTGTAGGGGCATTATACCAAAATTCTACTCCATGAAGATATGGGCTATAGACCTCCATTTTAGGCTTCGCATATGTTCTTGTTCCTTCTACTTCAATTATAATGGTCTCATGCATACTCTTTTGGAAAAAAATATTATTTTACATCTATTTATCTAACCGAGATTGATGTTTGTTGCATTTTTCCTCTCCATTATTATTATGGTATGTTTTACATGTATTTCTCCTTTACATGTTTCATTTTGCAAGTGTTTTGTGTACAAAATAGAAGGTAAGATGCATTTTAGGTCTATGACACACGTGTCTTCCCTCTCCTTATCCATTTAATTCTATTTTTTCCCTCATATTCCAAATTTATTGGTGATATCACCTCTTTTTTAGCTTAGGATTTCAGTTTCCTACATCTCTCTAACTATGTTCCTTGTGAATGACTAGTTTAGGCTTATATAGTTGTGTTTGTAGAGCTGTATTTTTAATGTTAACATTAGGAATTAGGTAGAGGAACCAACATTCTATGGAGGTTTGTCTCAAGATACAAGGTCCTTCACTTGGAGACAATACCATGTTAGCCAAAAATATTGATCTTATATGAGAAATTCCTATAGTGATACTTTTGCATGTTAACATTTTTGACATGCCCTAGGTGAGACAAGCTTGATAAGATTTACAACTTCATATCACCAAGATTGATGTGTTCTTGATGGTATCCATCCTTTGGAGGAAATTATCAACACATATGAAAATTCCACGAGTCCAAAAAAACTCATTTTCTCGATCAATGCACCACCTTTCCGTAATTTCATTCCTCTTTCCCATTAATTTGTGCGATCATGACTTCATTTCCTTACTAGAATCCTCACATTCAATAGAAATACCATACAAATCAATATTATTTTATTTAAAACATACCTCCAAATCAATTTTATGATCCAAATCAAAAGCATATTCTAATGAACCAAATCCTACAAATCAATATGGTTATTTAACTAACCATGGTGGTTTTCAATAGCAAAACTATATAAATTTTGGAGGCACTTTTATGGCTGGAGATGATATCAAGGTCAAGGTCAAACATATGGAGGAAATCATGGTGTAAATCAGGGTTGCATGTCAAATGAAGGTGGTTCAAATTGGTTTTAGAGTTTCCTTTCCCTGGATTGGTCATATTCCAACTTGATACAATCCTCAACATAAGTTGGATCTTATAGCTAGGTTATTTCTTCATATATCAAAGCGGATTGTGTTATTGGAGGCTCTCCGATTAGGTTGTAGGTAACCTTGTCAATGGGTAAATACCTCACTAACATCATATATCCATCCTATTTCTTCTTCCCAGCCTACGCAATTTCATCCTAAGTTTTGTGTCCTTAGTTTCCTTAAAGCTTTACTTGTTGATCACCCTCTTCTACAAGAAAATATCGCACCTCCTCCATAATTTGAACCTTTGTAAACTTATCTAATGACTCAATCCCCTCCTCTCACATTCGTAGACCTATTTTGGGATGAAACTAATAAAAAAACCAACTTGAGATGATAGTCAACTAAATATCCAAATAGGGAATTTCTCATCTAAAATTTGAGATATTGGAGCTCAAAGTTTCAAGCTAAACAATTACCATAGTTAGTTAAACTTACCATAGAGGTTGAGATTGAATGAAATCAGCTAAAAAAATTCAATAACTAGAGTTAAGGGTTTGAATTCATAGATGTTCATCGTTAAGAAGATATTACTCAACCTCCTCTGAATGCATCAAAATCAATTGAGGTGAGTTCCATTGTTTTTAATCATGATATATCTCAGTAGAGGAATGGACTGATTCTGTATCATAGTGTATTAATTACCCCAAATAATTTAAGAGATTCATTTTATTTCCATTAAATAACCTAATAGAGGATATATTGGTTGAGCATAATGTGAAGGGAACATCGGACTTTGAGGATTTGAATGCGAGATGAGATCATTGAGAACTTCTTTCTTTGTCTTGTTAATAAAAATGTAGAATAAATCAGATATGTTGATCAACTTGAGCTTCATGATGAACAAGAGGATGAGTTTGATATGTTAAAAATTTTGTCTTGAGGATGAAGAAGGAAATGATGAACTTATTATCAAATCAGAAATCATCATGGAAAATTTAGAGTTACTGAGAAAGAGAAAAAAAGATCAGAAATTAGATTTCAAGTATACTAGTTGATGGAGTAGATGGTGAACTTGAGCTTCCTAACTCCTTGTTTGATGAATAAAAATAAAATGCAAGTGTGGAAACAAGTATGTTCATGTAAGAGCAAGAAAATCAAAGTCCATATCAACCTACAAGAACCCATAATGAAATGGAAAGTGTCTCTACTAGCTCCAGGTCTTGGAGATAAGTGTGAATAGGATGGGAAACTCACAAGTATATGTCCTTTAGTTCCTAATGTTGTGTGCACAATCAGATATATGGATATTTTAGCACCCAATTTAGAGTTATTACCAATCGGGATCACTTTAGAGCATGATGTAGACCATAAACGTTCAAAAATTGGTTGTAAAAACTATAGAAGCCAAATACAAAGCCATCAAAGGAGGTATACATTATTTTCTCAATTGATACTTTAAACAACATGTAAGTGTGGGTTATGTTTTCACTTTTATCATGTGATTTTATTTCCAAACTGATCGCATAGTTGCATTTTTAATAAAAGGAAGCTAATTCTCCCATCTTGTATCTTAATTTGTTAGTTTTATTTTTCTTCTAGTTAGAGTAGGAGTAGATTAGATTTTCTTATTACAAAACAAGTGCATTGTGCACTCTTTATATGTTTCCATTTGGAACATGTATGATTTTCATGTTTGTACATAGCTTTTGGGCATTTTTATTTTTTCACATCTAGTTTAGATCAAGTTCCAAGGTAGAAATCAAATAGTTGGAGCAACTTTCAATGTACATTCTTCCAGCTCCAAAATATCAACTTTAGTTAGTTTTAAGTTCACATAGATTCAAGAGACATATTTTAAAGGCTTAAGATAATTTTTCTTCAAGATTATGGTTGAATTTATACCCAATGGTGTTAGAAGCATAGTGAATGAGAGGTGGGTGAATCATTCATTAAAAAAATTACTTTATTTATCTTAACATATATACATCATTAAAAAATAAATTCAACATTCATAACGTATTGTGAGGTTATTAAGTGTGAAACAACCATCCACAAGAACATGAAGCAAGATAGAACACATGAACACGAGATATAAATTGTGAAACCCTCAAGGGAATAAAACCCACTAAAAATATGCATATATTAGTCAATACAAATGCATCTCATGAATATTTCACATCATAAGATATTTCTATAGTGAGGGACCAACCCCACAAGGAGCACCAACCCCTAGTTTAGTAGGGAACCAACCCTACAAGGAGGATAAAACCCCCTAAGATGACTAAACACCCACCTAGCCACATAAATATGAAGATCACCTAATTTCCTTGTTGCTTCAACAACTTATTGTGATCACTTTGTCAGCTCCTTCCACTCAAACCCCTCTCAAATAAATCTTTCTCCTTCTTCACTCATAAATGCAGCTATAAAGGTTGATTAGGTCAAGTGACCTTGTATCTTATTTTTCCTCACCCTTATTAGCTTATCATACTCTTATTTTCTCTTTCCTAGATCCCTTATAACACTCTCTCTTACCTCCTCTTTCTTGCTCAAACCTCTCTCATCACCACTACCTCAAATGAGCTTTACACTATGCCTTATATACTTGATTCTTGTGAAAAATTCCTCTATGTTGGAAAATACCATTAATTTTGGTCATAATAAACATGAAGACACATTTAACACACCCATATAAATTACATAAAGAGACCTTAAAGTTAGGTGTAAGCCCTTGAAACATGAACAAACACAACTAGTACTAAATTAAGGTCTTAACTTCCAATGGTAGCATTATGATGTTCAAGGGAATAATACAACTCCATAAGAATTCACAAGATTTTTACACTTCATCAAAAACCTCTAAACACCATCTCAACACATAAAAACTCTATAACATCCATCTTCACTATGGAACAATCTAAAATGGAAGCAACTCCTATTAGGTCTTAAACACCTAATTTACATTTTTCAAAAGAGAATAACATGGAATACAAAAAATATTCTCCATATTAATGTCAAGAAACTTACACAAATCATATCAACCACCAAAATGGGGCATAATACCTCAAAATGATTCCTTCTTTAAAAATTGCTTAAACCTACTTATATGGCTCAAGAACCATCCTTAAGCTCATCAACCTCTAACACCTTTAAGGAAAATTCCAAGCACAAACACTACTTGGAACACTTCAAGGGCATCCTAACACACCTCTTTAAATAGTCACATGCATATGTCACATGGATAAAACCATACTTGCATACATGTTCCAATAGACCTTCTTGACAAGCCTAATAGGGTTGATTAGGCCATTAGGGCTTAAGCACAAAAAAAAAAATTATGATTGAAAAAGATATCTAACAAATCATATAGGACCTATATCAACCATAAAATCTCTATATCAATGCTACAATATGCATTTCTATCAAGACAATCTAATACCACCATGATTCGTTTTGACTTCATAAGACAATCAGCGGTAGGGACATTTTGAAGACCTATTTCACACATTATTTTCATAGAACATGTCCAAATATATTTGTGGAAACTAATAAAACATCCCAATTTTGCTCCAAAATTAGGTATTTCATCATGACACTTGCAACACATGATCGTACTATAAAATATTCACAAAATAGAGGTTTTGTGTACGTTACCATAATACCGGATCATGAAAATGTTTCCAAAATAAGATATGATGAACTCTCTATAACCCTAAACCTTCACATTAGCTTTCCCAAGTCATTTGATGCCCATAACAACCATATATTTCATATTTCTCTAAAAATAGGGTTTTGGGAGGGTTTATACCGAGATGTCTTCTTAAAAATTGTTCATAAATGACAGGCATCACTTAACCTCATTCCAAAATCAAATAAATCTTGAATCCATGCCTCAACAATGATGAATGGCTTAGGTCCCCATGAAAATATTTCACGTGTGAATGAGCATTAGAAAGATGAACTTCGAGCTAGTAATGGAAATTCCGAGAGCTTGGTAGAGCTCAAAACAACTTTTCATGTTTTACCTTAAGATTTCTTACCTAAAAATTTTCACACACCTTGGGATAACCTTCTTCATGATTTACAATACTTATTTATTCTTATAAACCTCTGAAACTCGCCATACACCATGGTTTACCCCTATTTTCTTTCCTTGTCTTTAATGTTCTTGTTTCAAAGGACCTTGACCATGCTTTATGAACCTAAATAATGGCCTTGTATACCTTCCACACATATTATAAATAGGTCTTATCTACTTCATTTCTCATGCTACCACACTTATATGCTTTTATTAGGTCTAGGAAAAGGCCTAGAATGGCTTGAACCAACACATGTCCCAAGTAAACTGACCTGTTCTCCATCTTAGCGAATCATTAAAACCTCTGACACATCAATCTAAACATGTTATAAACCATAGAAAACTTTGGAGCTCATACAATAGACCACATATGAACTTTCTTGTCACGAACCATGCACTAAACCAAGCAAATGTATCAAGAAAACATGCCACAACAAAAAATCATGACGTCAAAACACTTCACTACCAATCAAACTTCATCTTATTTGATGATGAACACCTCATGTTTAATCCTATGCCACCTAGACACCCTTTCCCATGAATTCCACTTGACATCAATGACAACAACTATGAAAAATGTCCGAGAATCTCCCCTTTGTTTCTTATGACAACAATCTTGAAACATTGATGGAAACCATATATGCAAACACCGTCAAATAAATATTTTATTATTTCTAAGTTCACTCCCCCATTTGACATCTATGAAAAAGGATAATGTAACATATTGACATGAAAACAACAATATTTCACACAATCTTGTAAGCTCCCTTGAGAGTATATTAGCCTTCTTTTTTGTATTCGACCTCAAATGTTGTAAATGATCCATGGACATGTTCTTCAAACATGCTCATTGATCCCCTTGATTAGATACAAACCAATTTATTCTTCATTATTTTTTTATTATTGGCAAATAGTTTTTTGAAAGGGACTATACCCTTGAATACAAAAGAAGGCCTGAGAGCCGGAATAAGAGTGAGAAACAGAGAGAATGGATCAAAATCCAAGTGTTACAACGAAGCTCCAAGTAGCTCAGAAACAGCTACTCAACCGAGACAAAACAGCACAACAACAGCAAAAAAACAACAAACCAACCGCAAAGAAACAACGAAAAATAGCAGCAGAAGCTCCCAGAGCTACTTCTTGGTGGCTTTATCTATACTGATCTTGATTTTCTTCCAGGCATGAAACATACCCAAAGCAGTCATATGGGCAGCATCAGTCGTATCAAGCTCCTCAATGGTTCTTTTGCTTTCTTTTTCGTTGCCCCAAAGTGCAGCCGGGACACCGCTGAGGTTGGAAACACTTTTGGCATGGCCCTGGATGAACTCCTCAATCACCCTAAAGGCAACGATGCTGTAATCATGTCTAGTCTTGGCCTTTCCTAAGTGGAGGTCTAAGGAGGTCAGCTTCTTGTATATGTCCTCAATCTGACTGCTATCAATGTTCCCCTCTTCCTCCCTGCTTTTCTTGCCTTTACTTGCTTGCAAGGTTCTTGACCTCATCCTTGACAAATTCATCTCAGCTTCTAAGGCCTCCAACCTCTTAGAAGAGCTATCCATCCGCACCTCCCGGGGACTGGCACTACTGATGTTCAGCAGGTCATGAGCAATCTCAAGGTCAAAAGGCTCCCTCTCCATCTCAAGGTTGAGCCTCCTGGAAGCCCTGGTGACTGGTCTCTTAGAGGTAGAGGCGAGGTGGGTGACGGGAGCAGCGCGGGGGAATGGAAGGAGAAGTTAGTGAAGCCGGCATGGGGGTGGCGCAAATTCTATCGAGGGCATCGGCGGGGCGGTGGGAGAAGCGGGGCTGTCGGGCAGCGAGCCCCAACAAAGGGGGAGCAGGGCTAGGAGAGGAAGGAAGACCAGGGTACTTGAAGGCAGCATTTATGGATCAACAAAATAAGACCCTGATGCAAGGGAATCGCCTGGGTGTGCTTCTGAAACTCCAAAATGGAGCGTTCAAGGGAGTTCAACAGATAATGGGGGAAGCAAACCAATCGATTCCTACGGAAGTGGTTTAAAAAGATTAGATGTTTAGCAGGGACAGTGACAAACCTGCCTTCCAAGGAGATGAATCGAATCATCATACGAGTGACCTCATCATAGGGTGATGGAATTGAGCTGACAAGCAGGCCCACTGTGCTAAAAGTGAGCTTCTCAGCTCCCTCCACAAATCTTCTTTCTTCAGCCTCTTTGTCAACCCTTTTGATGAAGAAGCGGTACCCCTCCAAGCTAAGGCCGGTCGCTTCAGCAATGAGATCCTCATTGATTAAAATCTTGTGACCCCCATAGTCGACAGTCCTCTCTTTCCACTCCTTGGCAAAGTGAACAGATATGCTTTGGTCATGGCCCTGCATCTTATCAATGAAGTTGGTGAAGCCTCCTTTGCTGAGAGTGTTCCAAAGCTCTGTATTTTCCTTCCAGTCGGGGTCAGCGCATGGCTCAATTTGGCAGGGAGGCCCTCCCATCTTCTCAGTGATATAATGGTTACAGCAATTTCTCAAATTTCTGTGTGCATAGCGAACTATCCGCTTTTTCTGTTGAAGGCCGCACAAAACTGAGAACTATAGCCGTTGTTCTTCTCACGAACGGCTGCGTAACGGCTGAACTGAGCCTGCGGGAAGTCACGCGTGAGAGTAACCCTTTCCCTGTCAACAATCACATTACATCTTTCATCGGTTTCCGAGGAGCTATGAATCTGGATAACAGCAGCTGTAGTACACCCCGCATGCGCGATTTTCAAATTTAGATAACTCCACTTGAAGTTCCCCAAATAATTCTTACTATCTTGCATATTTGATATTATTTGCCTCATCATCTTCAATAAAGCAACACGTGTGAGTGTGTTATTGAAGCTGAATCTCCTCCAAAGATTAGGATGCATCTCTAGGGATTTCTTGCTTATGAAGGTCCGCATGAATGCTGTTGTGTAGCTGATTAGGGATACTGTTGATATCCCAGATGGTAAAATTTGTATTAATGCCATAATTGGCTAGTGCATCCGCCAATTTATTGCCCTCCCTGTAAGTATGCATAGTTCTGATGCTATTGAAGGTATGACTGATGCTTATGGATTCAGTGATAAAATCCTTAATACTCCAGCTAGGGGATGAGGACTGATTTAGAAGTTTAATGATATTTAGGAGTCCCCTTCAACAATAATGTTACGGATATTTTGAGCTCGTGCAACTCTCAAGCCCCGAGAAGCGAGATAAAGCTTCAAAAATGATTGGTTTGAGTTCCCATTTTCCGGCATATGCGATAATCAAATTACCTTTGTGGTCCCGTATTTCTCCTCCTCCTGCTTATTGTCCCGGGGTTCCCCTTAGAGGCCCCATCGAAGTTCAGCTTGTACCAATTAGGATCGGGAGGATTCCATTTGATCGAAGATCTATCTATCATATTCCCGAGTTGCTCCATTCCCAATCTTCCAATTGGATAAGATGTACTCTTCATTCTCAGGGTAGCTCTTGTTCTTGGGAGGTTTGAATCTGGCAATATCCTCTTTGATACCTTTAGAAATTTTGCCAATACTGAGCTTATAATTTTGTTTCTTATTTCTGAAAATGATATCATTTCTGTCCTTCCAAATCCTCCAAATTAAATGTGGGATAGCCAATTTCCAGATCCTTTTGATAACACAATGCCTGAAGGGTGGGTTCCATTGATTCCATAGCTGATTAAGATCTTTCGGCAACACCCAGAGAGCTTCGAATTTAGAAAGGACAAAGTTCCAAATTCTATTTGCATAATCACAATGTATGAACAGGTGACTGATATCTTCATAGTCATTCCTACAAAGATGGCACCAATTAGGGATTATAAATCCTCTTCTCATCAAATTGTCAGTGGTGAGAATTCTACCTCTGATGGCCAGCCAAAGAAAGAAATTTATTTTGGGAGTTAATTCGGGCATCCAGATCTTGTTCCAATTAAAATCAGATTGATTGCTATGAAGAAGATTGATATAACCAGATTTGGTAGTACTTCCCATCATGGGAATTATTCCAAACCAGCTCATCCTTGGAATCCAACTGACTTAAAGGGAAGAGATCTAAAAGATCCTGGAGGGAGGAAGTAATTTGTTTCAGATCAATTTGCTCCACAGTAAGTTTTTTCCAATTCTTGCTGGTGCCATTTCCATCAATGTAGTCCTTGATTTTAGTACCATACTTGCTTATAAGGCTGTCCTTAGCCATCCCAAATCTGTCCATAAGATTACCACTAAACCAGTTATCCTCCCAGAAGTTTATCTCCCTGCCATCCCCTACTTTCCATTTGCTACCCTGCTTGATGAAGTTTCTGCTCTTGACCAGATTATTCCAAAATATGGAGCCATAGGGGAGGTGTTCATCATGCAGAAAGGAGAAAACAGCGTGATGATTTAAATATTTTGCTTTAATTAAATCAATCCAGGGCTGTTTCTCAGACAGCATTCTCCAGCCCATCTTAGCAATGAGTGCCTCATTCATTTTCTCAATATTTTTTATGCCCAGCCCTCCCATAGACTTCGGGGTGCAGACCTTATCCCAGGCCACTAAGTGGAATTTGAACTTCTCTTCCATGCCTTGCCATAAAAAATTTCTTTGAGTCCTCTCAATTTTCTCTCTGAAGGAAGAAGGAATTTTGAAAAGTGACATGATATAGATGGGCAGACTCTGGAGAGTACTTTTAATGAGTAGGCACTTACCAGCACTAGAAAGAGTGGCACCTTTCCAGCCAGCCATTTTTTTCTGAAATCTCACCAATAATTCATCCCACACCTTGTGAGAGACTTTCTTAGTGCCGAGAGGGAGGCCTAAGTACGTGGCTGGAAGTGCACTTATTTGACAGCCCAGAATTTTAGCAATTTTGAGCTGTCTTTCCACAGGGGTGTTGAAAAAGAAAATGGTGCTTTTATCATAATTAATCTCTTGCCCAGAAGCAGATTCATAGAGTTGTAATAGAGTCTTGATAGCTTTCGCTTCCACAACTGAAGCCAGAAGAAGAAGGATAGTGTCGTCCACAAACTGTTGATGGGAAACAGTTTGGCTGATGGAAGTGGGTTTAGAGCCATTTAAAAGGCCGTCTTCAACCGCTTTGCCAATTGTTCTCTTTTGAGGTATCAAATAAAATAATGAAGAGTAAGGGGAGATAGGGTCTCCTTGTGCAAGGCCTCTCATGCTAGTGAAAAAACCCACAGGCTCCCCATTAATAACCACCGAGAACCTGGCTGTAGATATACAAGACTTAATAATTCTTCTAAATTTTACCGTGAACCCAAATTTAGTTAAAACTTTGTCAAGGAAGACCCAAGATACCTTGTCAAAAGCTTTATTCATATCAAGCTTAAGTACCATATTTGCCTTCTTGTTATTTTCCATGGAATGTATAGTCTCGTGAACCATAATCACTCCGTCTTGTATTATCCTGCCTTTAATAAAGCCACTCTGCTGCCTAGAGATGAGATCATTCATTATGAGCTGTAATCTAGTAGTAATGATTTTGGTAAAGATTCTAAAAATGGCATTAACAAGACTGATAGGTCTGAAGTCCTTGAAATCTTTTGCATCCATTTTTTTAGGTGCTAGCATAATGTGAGTGTTATTGAGCTCTTTAAGAAGATTTCCCGTTCTATAGAATTCATTCACCGCTTTGAGAAGATCCTCTGAGCGATTTTCCCGAACTTCTGAAAAAATTTATAGAGAACCCATCTAGACCGGGAGCCTTATCTCCTTGAAGAGAAAAAACAGCCTTTTGCGGTTCTTCAAGTGTGACAACTTTGGTGATGTCTCTAAATTTCTGGTCCTCGATATTATTCTGAGGGATGGCCTCCAACATAAAGGAAATAGCTTCAGAGTTGCTGACATTTCTCTCTTCAAGAAGATTTTTGTAGAAGTCAAGCGCTTCTTTCTTAATGTTGTTGGAATCTTTTATGATACTCTCGTTTTTTTTAGAAACCTCTAAGATCCTGTTGCAGGCTCTGTGTTTCAAAGTAGTCATGTGGAAGAACTTCGTGTTCCTGTCTCCCTCTTTAAGCCAGATAGCCCTAGATTTAAGGCGCCAAAAAGATTCTTCTCTACTGCAGATCGTGTGCAACTCAGAAAGAATATTCTTCTCATTTACTTCATCTTCAGCCGATCTCCCCAAAGTATCCATTTTTAACTCCAGATCCTGAAGCTTCTGTTTTAAATCTTTCTTTTTTTCAAAAACATTTCCAAAAACACTTTTATTCCAAATTTTGACTTGCTTTTTTACATTTTTGAGTTTTTGAATCAATCTGAATTGAGCAGTGCCTTCACCATTCCATTCCCACCATTCTTTTATCTTATCATAGATATTGTCATGTTCCATCCACATCTTTTCAAATTTGAATGAGCTTCTTGCGGGTTTAGTCCAATTGAGAAAGTTTAGAGCAATCGGATTATGATCCGATCCAATTTTGGGTAGGGAAGAGAGATGGAAGTCTTGACTAAGAATCCAGACTTCTTTGAGATTAGAGCCCTATCCAATCTCACTGAATGAACTCCTTTCCCACCTTCTATTATTCCAAGTATACTTATTACCATGCAGATCCACATCTAAGAGGTTTTGTTCCGCAATAAAGTCAGCAAAATCCTCCATACCATTAGAGAAGGTGGAGGTACCTCCAAACTTCTCGCTTGGGTTTAGCGGGGAGTTGAAATCCCCCATGATAAGCCAGTTAGCATAGCAATGCTGGTTTCTAAAGTTTTTAAGATCAGCCCAGAGTTTTTTTCTACCACTAGCAGAGTTAGGGGCATAAATGTTAGACAAGATCCATTCACTCTTATTCTCAATAGTGACAAATTTGATTGCAAGATGATTAATATTATCATTAAGAATCATACCAAGATCTGAGTGCCTTACATCCCCAAAGAGTAGCCACCCTCAGGAAGCTCCTGAGAGTCAGTCAACGGCCGCCATTTCAGAGTTATCCCAAAGATTCTTTTTAATATTTTCAATGGTCTTTGCTTTCATCTTAGTTTCTTGTAAAATCAAAATGCTAGGGTTACTTTGGAATCTCGTAACTCCTTGATGGTTCTTTGCTTGGAGTTTCCATTTAGGCCTCTAATATTCCGGAAATAATCTTCATTTGGAAAGATTTGTGGTTGACATTGCTTACTTTGGTTCATTCGACCCAAACACCATCTGCAATATCCCTCTCCGTTTTTTTAGACCTTAGAGTCTTTTTAGAAGGTCTTCCTCTTTTTGAACTTCCTCCAAAATCAGCTATTCGTCTAGCAGAAGACCGAGTTGTTCTGGAAGTAGAGGTTTCCCAATTGTCTAATTTCTTCTTTTTATCACTATACAATGATTCAGGAATCCTTTCAAAGCCTTTCAATCTTTTTTTCTTTTTTGACATGACCATTGTGAATCCAGAATCTGGATCTTCCGTTCCATGGCGGCGTAACTTCCCCCTCTTCTCATTCTTTATGAATCTGTCATCGCGTGTGAACGAAGCTGATCAGTGCTGCTTTGCAGCAGAGACTAGCGAAGCCAACCCTTTGTTGTAATCTTTGGGACATGGCGGAAGATCCGCATTTCCATTCTCCCCGAAGGGAAAAATCTCCAAAGGCTCTTTTGTAGTCATATCTTCTTTGTTCCAAGCTTCCTCCCGATGATTGGTGAATTTCTGTCTCCTCGACTTGTCAATATGAGAGTGCCCAAGAGGACTAAGGCTGACCTTTACAGAGCCATCTTGCTCGTTAACTTCCATGGATACCTTAACAGAATCTTCTTTATTAGATGCTTTAAAAGGTTTATCCAAGGATGTCTTCACATGATTTGTTCAAGACTTCTTTGTTAGGAGCTTCGAACAAAGCAAAAGTAGTGGCTTTGGGCGCGCGGAGACTAGATGCTTCTTTATTTGAGTTCTAAAACCTCTTTTTTTTTTCCCTTTTCTATTTAGCTCCAAGTCCTTCTGGCTAGGAGCTTTGTCATCAATCTTTCTATCCGTGCTTGGATCCCTGCCAACTTTATTTAGAACAGTGCCTATCCCAGGCTGTTTAGCATCCAAAGGAGGGGTCTTCTTCATGGAATAGTTTTTGTCAGAGTGACCAATGCTGTGACATAGATTACATCTTAAAGTTTCGACCTCAATTTTTTGGGTCCAAGATCCAAATCTAGTTTTCAAGATTATGTGCTCTGGAAACTCCTGATCCATAGCTGAGAAAATGCAGAATCGAGCAAAAGCAAGCCTGGATCTGTTTCTTGTGGGTCCATCCAGCCCAATAGGTGCACCTAGGGATTTTGCAATATTTAGCAGTATTTCATCATCCCATAAATGCAATGGCAGTCCTAGTAACCTACACCAGATTGGGATGGTGTTTATATTTTCAGTATTCGGATCAAAACCCGGATACCATTTTTTCAAAAAAAGACCCATATTACCCAACCACCAGGGGCCTCCCAGTAGCACTGAATCCAAATCCTCTTGCTGATTAAATTTAGCCAGGAAGAAACCTTTTGGCATAATGGTAATATTTAGGGCTCCCTTAGGTTTCCATTTTCTCAAAGCCCATTTTATGATGAAATCAATATTAGGTCTAGAGCCAAGAAACTTACCAACAAGGGAGAGATTCGCTTTGCTTAAGGCTCTATCAACAAATCCATCTGGGACCCTTAGACAGGTGGCACCCTCTTTGTCCATTTCCCACGCGAACTGATCAGTGATTTTTGGACCCACTTTGGGGTTAGGGATTTGAAATAGCTTATTCCAGGCCATAGGTGCGGATCCCTGCATTTCCCCATTATTATTATAGAAAACATTTTCACTTTTACTCATCCTTGATCAACCAACAACAACTTTGCTTGTCTTCATCTCAAACATCTCATAATTGCTCACTCAAGACCTTCAACTTTTCTCCCATACTAACAACATTATATCATCCTTGAATTGATCTTCACCTTAGAATTTCTCAATCATACATGACTAAAACCATCTCCTCCTAAGACGATGCATCCACTTATAGCTCAAAAACACAAGATGCAACTTTGTTTCATACCTTTTTTGTCACTATTTTCAACCTTGGAACTTATTTCCCCTTGGATCATGCTTTCTTCTCATGAAGACCTAGTGGAATAGGTCTATTTAAACTAGCTACTCAACCTCAAACTGAAATCCTACCTTTATTTCACCTTCACGGACCTTGAAACCATTGTTTCTCCACCTAAACTAATGCAATATGATATTGTTACTCATTTCTTGCATCTAACTTAGTTTCTCGGACTTTTCACAAACCTCCTTAATAGTTACAAGATAGATTAGATCCCATCACAACTCAAATAGTGAAATATGATCATCACATATTTGGTTGAGGTCTCTAAAAAATTTCTCATATAATCCTTAAAATGATGATTCATCAATCATACATATTACCAGAGACCTTCATGAAAGCATAGTCCCATGACTTGGACATTCTCTTCTTGATCTAACTCAAACATGCCACAAACCATTAAACACCTTTCATACACTTGATGCACCAATTAAATCTAAATGAAATTATGGCATAAACTAAAATACTTTAAAACATACCTTCAAGCATTTTATGGTATGATTATGTCATAATATAGAATGAAAGATCCTCTTCTTCACCTATCTTCTTACTTCCCAAGCCTATTATCGATACCCTACCTCCTAGAATTGATAATTATATTTTGTAGACCTTATTGAAGTAGATTAATAGTTATTACCATTACTAGAACCTTACATACTTTCTTGATGCTCCTAAAATGGATGAATCGGACATATAATCACAAATGTCTCTCAAGAATTTACTTCTTTCTTGTCTTACTTTGCCTTCTTGTCATGTAGACATTAATTCCTATTATGTAACGCTTGTCATTCACTTGAATAACCTAAATCTTGATCTTCATATACTTGCTTGACATGACACAGTTTCTTTCTTGATGCTCTTCATAACACCGACATACTTTTAAGGCATTTATATACCTCTAGACGCTACACACATACCTTTACAATACTATCATGATTGAATCGAGATCCATACATACCTTTAACAGAGACTAACATAAGCTTCATGCCTCCATGCCTGTAATCACAACCCTATATTGCTTCAACAGATTTGGAGAATGCCTCTATGAAGCATAGAAGAGACACTCCATTCAACTAAACTCATTTAGCATTTCAAATACCTATCTCCTCATGGGAAAGGTCACAAAACTTAAGCATCCACTTCCTTGGTTGTTGTGTCTTTATCTCTCCATCATCCACTTGGTAGTCTTCTTGTGCCAAGAGGAGTTATTGAGGTTCTTAAACAAAAATTGGATTTTATGATTAGTTAGCTCATCTTGGCTAGAGCAAGCTACTTTAGGTTCGTCATTTTCTTTGTCAACATGGTTAGCCCTTACATATGCCTTATTTTCATAGCTATTCTTCCTCAAATTGTAATATATTGAAATATGTTGAACATTTTTACAAATGAAGCAAAGAATAGGATTCTTACCTCTAGGGATTCCTCTCTCCAATCTTTTCTAGGTAGCTCTTGATAATAGTATCTAGAAATATAACCAACACAAGATTCTGATTGAAACAAACAATAGGATTCTTACCTTCATTTCTCCAACTCTGTCTAGGTGGCTCATGATGATAGTATCTAGCAATGTGACCCTTCTCATGGAAGTTATAGAAAGTATTATCTCTTGATTGATATGAATGGTCATTTCTACCATTTCTCCATGGATAATAATTCTTGACTTCCCTTCTACATTCCCTATCTCTATGACCAAAAATGTTGCATGAGTAACAATAACCATTGAACTTACTTGAGAACTTCATTGCATTAGGTTGTCTTATGAAATTCTTGTGAACCTTGATATCCTCCTTGGCTTTAGTAGTTCCTTGAGTTAGCTAAAAATTCTTTTCTTCCTCGAAGCCCAAACCAGTTTATCACTAGAGGGTATTTGAGTGTTAAAAAAATCATCAATATTGTTTTATCTTTTCCCAAGTATTTGATACATCTTCAATTTTCTTGAGGCTATCTCTATCTTTTTTGTTAAGGACTCCATGGCCATACTAAACTTGATACAATCATCCTCTTTATCCTTGAGAATGGCTATGAGCATCCCAATTTGACTTTCCAACTTTGTGCATAACTTGGTACATTCCTTTTCCTTGGCTTCTAAATTTGATGTGCATGTTTCAAGTTTCTCTTTTAATTGTTTATTGATTTCTTCAAACTCCTCAGCATCCTTGATTAATATTCTCTCTAGAAGACTAATTTGTTCTTCATAGTCCTTATTTGATGACCTCATTTTATGATTCTTCTTCTTTTGAAGCTTTAGCTCCTCTAGGACATTTTCATATTCAACCTTGAAGTCAACTTCTTCCTCTTCTTCATCTGAATCCCATTCATCACCATAAATAATGGAGGCTTATTATTTTGAGAAACTAGATTCTTTTTCCATGAATAGGGTAGAAAAATTATCAATCTTACTAGCTTCATCCTTACTTTCAAAAGTGTAACTATCACTACAATAAGAAGAATCACTATCTTCTTTAGCATAGTGATTTTTCTTATTCATAGAAAACTTCTTCTTTCCCTTAGACAATCTAAATTTATTATTTCTCTTACTAGACCAATTAGACTGCTTATCGTCATCATTACATTCCTCAGCTTCATCATCACTCTCATCTTTATGCTTGTAAGGGAAATCATTGGAAAAATGACCAATCTTAGCATAGTTAAAACATTTGAAAGGAAATTTACCCTTATACTTACCTAAACCCATCTTCAATTTCATATCAAAATTGCACCAAGAATCTAATTTATCTAAAGAATAAAATCTCAATATCAAGATCATTAACATTGGTGGTGTTGGAGCTCAATATTGCACTCTTCCCGAGTCATACACAACCCAAGATTTTGAGGTAACATGGGACTGTCTCCAAGTTGTGGGACTTGCACTTGATATAGACCTCTAGAGAAGGTTAGATTCCTCTACCTATTCCTAATGCTAAACTTCTCCTAGGGAAGGAAATGTAACAATTAAATCCTAATCTATCAATCCAAGGGATCAAGGTAAGAAGGAGATGCATAAGGGAAATCCTAGGCTAAAAGGGTGGTGATAGCACCAAGAAAAGGGGTTGATCACTCTCCACAAGGGGAAGTAAATATGTAAAACATGGGAGAGAGGGAAGACAAAAGTGCCACAAACAAGAACCATGTAGATTATCCTTTCCTACACATTTAAAACATAGAAAAATGGAACATGCAAGTAAGAAATACACACAACATGCCAAAAGAAAACAAAGAGGCACGAATGTAAATAAAATGAGCTAGGGCAGAGAATAGACACAAAATAGATTTTATTGTTGAAGATATGCATAGACCAATACATTCCAGGTATGAAGGTTATGAGAATTTGGCTACCATTTTTACTTGGTGTCATTACAACAAAGAGATATCCATTTATTAATGAATGAGCTCACAATTTATAGATAAAGGATAAGGAGAAGGAGAAAGAAAGAGCACCACAAAAATGATGAATTCAACCACCAAGGACAATTTCCATAGATGTTTGTAGGAAGGTGTGGGCACCTGACATGGCTTCCGACACACACCATCATATTTTTCAAGAAAAGGAATAGTGCCCATACTTCATTAATTCTAGCCGACGAAAATGGTTGAACATTTGAATTTTAAAAAGGGTGTGGTTATAAATAATCCCTTGTTTTTTCTCATTCTATGGAATTACATGTCTCCCGGATTCCACCGCGGCTCTGAAAAATTCCACACTCTATCTTTTGATGTCATTGTTACATCATGGGGATCTAACCTTCTTCTTTATGTGGAATTATGTATGCGATTGTGTTCCATTGTTTCTTGGCCTCTAGAAAAACCATGTAACACTAAAATTGGGAAACCCACAAAACACTAAGATAGTGTTTCATGGCTTCCATCCTTAGTCACATTTCAATTTTATTCCATCGTTACCTTGTGGAACAACTCCTTCACATTGTGGATTCTACATAGTGGACTTCATCCTTCATTCCACATATTATGTTCGTAGCTAATTTTCCATCTCCTTTACGGGCATGAAACCCATGGTGCTCGACTTACCTTCAACCCACGATAGACTTATTTTATCTGCGAAGGTCTTTACTCATTACAAATCTGCCTAAGTCTGAACTAATGCTCCTTTATCCAAAGTGGGTTAGGAGAACCCGTAGAACATTACGTCTCTGAACCCTCTATAAATTGAATTAGTTTCTAACGGATTTTCCGAGTAAAAGTGGTTAATTCCATTCTTGATAGGTTGTTAAAATTTACAAGAAGTGTAATTTAGACAATAGTTTGGTGACATTTATGGGCCATCTACCTACTAGATGATGAAGACCGCTTCCTTGAAGAATCCATTGGGCATGGAGTCAAGGCTAACCTCGAGTAAAATGATCTCTTCCTTTGAAATTTTGTCTCTTTAATCTATCTAAACATCTGCTTGGACTTGGAACCAATCTTGAACTACCTTGGAGTGCTCTTAAATATTTTTCTTGGGAGTTTTAGATTGACATTTGTAAACTATCCCACAAATCTAATTTTTTACCAAGGAAGAGGCATAGGGAATGTTTGAACTGAAATTGGTCTTGGGGACTAAATAATAAACATCTAAATATTGCGCCCATATCTGATTTTTCCAATTTTCAAGAAGTTGAAGAGATTGGTCCTTAATGAGAGTGGAAAACTATTTAAAGTTGGACCAAAACACTAATTTCTTGGAAAGGATAAAATATGATGAATTATGAATTCCATTCGATTTGAAGATGGATTCAATAAAACCTTATTTAAAAATAGAAAGTACAACAACAAAAAAATCCCATAAAAACTATATACAAAATGGAAAATAATACATGTGTTAAATGGAACATAGAAAGTGTGCACAATGCACTTATTTTGTAAAAAATTTAAATCTATACTAACCTACTCTAACCAAGCGAAAGGGAGATAAAGAAAACCGCAACGGGAGGGGAGAAATAGGTTCCTTTATTTACAAAATGTGTCCATGTAATTAATTTGGAAATGAAAATGTCCTTTAATGACAATCAATTTTTTTTTTGAAGTTGTTTTCCCTCTCCCTTCTTCAAAATATCAGCTAAAAAAGAATGAATACCTCATTTAGTTTCTCTATATTAGGATTAAAGAGGCATTGTAGCTGACCATTAGTGCTTTGATGATCATATTCATGCTCTGAAATGAGCATGATTGGTGAAACTAATTATTTGGCTCTAGACTAGCCAAATATTTGATTGGGCATGGGATGATCCTTTTGGTTTACCCATCTTCTTTACTTTCCTTTTCATGAATAAAGTTGCTTGCAAGCTGATTTGAGATTTGTTCTGCTTCCACAAATAACTCTTCCTCTATGATGATTTTTGATTTTACAATTGATTCATCATGGCTCTTCTCATCCTCAAACACAATTTTTGAGAGATCAAACTCATCCAAAAAATCATATTCTTATAAGGATGAAGGGGAATAAAGATCTAAAATTTCACCATTAAAAGAAAGCAAGAAGCTTTTAATGATCTCTTCTTCATTCAAAATATTTTAATCTGATTTTTCCTCTTTCATGGAATGAATCTCCTTGTGAGTGGTTGAAACATCTGAATATATTCTTGGTAGATCAATGTAATCCTGCAAAATTTCGAAAAGTTCTCAACATTAAGGAAAATGGGGGTCACTCTTGTAGACACCAAAATTGGGTCACACTCCCCTTGGTCCCCTTTCGAATAACTAACTTAAACATACTCACCTAACATTAGCCCCTTTCACCCCATATTAACATTAATTTAATTATCCACAATTAAATCAATACTCACCCTCACTCCATTTATTAATTTAATTACTTTAATTAAATGGATGCACACCTCACCTAGCCACCTCACCTAGACACCTCACCATAAGACCTATTCATAACATGTTTCCATAACTAAGACTTAGCCCTACTTACCTTAATGAACTAAGACTTAGTATAACCCTAAAAGCACATGCCTATTCTTCCTCTAACCACATTCCCATGTATCTAAGTGTAACATTCCATTTAGACCCGACACCAACTGGAAAAGCTAGAAAAAGATAGCCAAGATCTGCTATTTTAGGAAACCTAGGATATCTGCCTTAACCGATGCCGGTCACCCTAAACCATCGTCGGTTATCATATAACCATTTTGGTAACCTTCTTTAAGAGGTTAACCACATTCTCGAGTTTTGGGAGCAAAGGATATCTACATGCAAGCAATAACTAGAGCTATTTCACACATCCAAACAACCATAGCTAGCACAACCATTGATCAAAAGGTATTTACATTCATGGTAGCATTCTGAGAGGCACTTCTGTGGCACTAATCGTCATTTCATCGATCAACCATCACCACCACCTAGCCATTGAACCTGCATAGTAGTAAGTGTGTTTCTAACCTACACCATTTCATTTCTATTCAGTTTATAAGAGTTCTTCACCTTTGTTTATCAATCACCATTTATATCTTTATCTCACCACTATTGCCTTCCTATGAACCCGACCATTCCCATCACTCATAATCATTTTAATCACCTCTGCCCATTCTTGAGTATCTCTAAATATTCCCAACACCTCCACAAACCTAAACCAACTCCTTACCATCTCTGATTCAGCCTCAGACAAATCCCCAAAACCATGAACTATTGAGTTATTATCTCCCACCTTAACCGTCGTCGGTTCTTACTAAACCATCATCAGTCATACTAGACCGACGTCGGTCTATTTTACAATCTTGTGAATAATGAGATCCCAATAACCTTTTCCCAAGTGACCTAGAACCTGACCTTGACCTATTTCCAACACCTTGATTATTTACCTTATTTCCAGATCTGATCATAGCCTAGCATGTTATGTTAGATTTTCTTATTGTATTTGGATGAGATACCTAAATCATATCAACTATAGTAGAACCTTGTTTATTTATGTCATTTATTGCATTAAATTGTATTAAATAGTGGGTTGACTACCACCGAGGAAGTATCACACTTCCTGGATCTAGCATACGCTAGGCAGCCCACTGACATATATTGTTTAACTCTTTCTTGTGGTCTTGTTTTGTATTTTAGGTAGTTCCTCCTAGCCAAAAGGAAGCTCTCACAGTCAGCATTGGATCAAGAAGTCGAACGCGCATAACAACCTCCAACCGACCATCACAACATGTATTCCTCCTTGACCCATACCCTTATCTATTTCGTCTAAAAACTTAAAGAAAATGGTGAAACATTTTGGCACGCCCGGTGGGACCCATCCGAGGTTCCTTGCATTTTATTCATTCCTAGGTGAAATTTGTGTGTTTGTTTCCCTTCTGAAAATCTTCCACATTAATTTTCTTCTCTAGAATCTTCCTTCTTTCTATTGTCTAAAAGCAATTGTGTTTTTGGTGCTATAAAAAGAATACTTCTTTTCTTTCATTAGTATTGCATTAGTGAAAGAGCATCCCTCTTCCTATTCATTACTTGCTACATCAAATATCACACTTCAATTTGGGCTTAAAACACTTGCATAACATTCTAATTTGTTGCATTATAGCTCACATTAAAAATGAGGAAACCTATATGCTAGAAGTCATGCCCAGCTGATGGTTGACACAATTGAATTGTAGAAAGCACTTGCTTCTCTCTCTCTCTTTTCCTAAACTACACAAATTTGAAATTTATACATCTTCTTAAACAACATCCCACCGGAAGAAGTTTTCAACGATCACATGATTAGAGGATTGACAGTGGGCACCCAGCTAGTTATCTCTGTCCATTACCCCATCAGAGGATGACCCACCCCGCCATAACATAACCTGAAACCTCACCTTGAGAATTTCCTTCTTCATAGGAAGCCTTCCTAATCAAAAACTCTACTCTAAATTCACGAGTCATTCTTTCAAATAGCATAAACTAAACACACTAAATTCACTTGTTGGATTACGTATTTTTCTTACCTTTGTTCTTGGTTTACATTTTGAGGTGTGAGGATATGATTCTTCATTTTTATTTTTTCCTTTCACACTCCGCCATCACAGTTGGAGTATTCTGACTTTCTCAGAGTGTGTCAGGACCTCATCTTATCATCCCCAGACTTCTGGGTTGATTATTCATCCAATCCAAATTTACAAAAATTCATTTTTCTTCATTCTTCATATTTCACGATAACATGCATTGGTCCAATGATAGTGGCATCAGTTTATATCTGACCATCATTAGTTTACCTAACTGGTGTTGGTTCCTTTTTCTTTTGGTTAGTTTGCCCAAAAGACACTTATATCATCTTCTCTTGTATTTAGAGTTTCTATATGTCATTGTATTCTTTGTACTATGGTAACAATAATCAAATATAACTTTCCTTTCTAGCGAGTCATCGATTTTACGCCTCATTTGCTAAAAATACTATTTTCTCATATTAATTGGTATCAGTTCTTGTAATCGTTATCGATCACCCTTAACGCCATCACCACCTCTTAATCATTGGTTAGTTTAATCAAGCATCGGTCACTTCATTTTGATTTTAATCAAAACATTTACCAACTTTCCCTCTTAGAATCTATTTTTTCCCATCTCTGCTGTTCCATGTGTCATTTACAAAGTACAGTTCACCTGATATACATTGATTCACATGGTGTTGACTCATAGCCAAACTAACACCCTCATATTTCACACCAGCCATTAGCCACTCCCACCTAGTCCATCACCTGTCATACATTCTGTCACCTATGGATCTCGACTTAGGTTGTCCCCATCGCTCTAGGTGATGAGGAGTTTATGAGACTCCTCGACCAAAATCTCGTTGCCCTCTAGTATTACCTTTCTCATTCTTCCACTTAGGATTCCTTAGGATAGTTAATATACGACATGCCTATATCTATCCCTCCTGCTCTAGCCCCCACTTCTATCTAGCTAGCATGAGCTTGACACTTCCATCATCCACTTTACCGGTGGTGGTGTCTCATTTAGATCCCATAGCCATTATAACTACAATGTCTACATCATATATCACACCCACAACATCAATTTCCCCTAACAATTTGCTATGAGTATAGCCTCATCTGCACCCGCCACTTCACATATACCCATTACATTGCAACCACCTCCGGTGTTGGCAACTTACACCCCTTTCCAAAACCTCATCCTTTCTATCCCACAGTCCTTACCCCCAATCACTAATTATTTTTTTATGACTACCCCATCCGTTTACACATACTACCAACAACCCCGACCTCATCTATCACTTATACTGGCTATGTGCCACCTACATCTATTCCTCCTATGCAGTTCTCATACTCGAGCCACCATACACTAGCATACCACCCACCTCATACATTCAACATCAACCCCATTTTTTTAAGGGGGCACCCATTCATCCCAACCTACTAACGACCTCATTAAAATGATGATGGAGAAGATGTAGACCATAGAAGCATCTATTTCTGGCTCCCGTAATTCTTTAACGTATGATGAAATCAGTAATGAGCCTATCCATCCATCTATTCCCATTCGTCCTTACCCAGTACATTGGGAAATGCCTAAATTCAATCGCTTTAATAGTAAATAAGACCTGCAACAACACTTGTGGTCATTCAAACATGGGTGTTACCTAATCGCCCACGATGATGCTTTTCTCCTATGAACTTTCCCAATGTCCTTGATAGGACCAGCATTGGATTGGTATAGTGGACTACCTCGAAATTCTATTTATTCCTTTAATCAAGTAGCCCAAGCTTTCTTAGATCATTTTTCAATCAATGTTACCAAGAAAGTCACCATGACCAATATCTATTCAACCCGACAATATGAAGATGAATCTATACAAATTTCGTTGCCCGCTGGTGGAGTCTTATTAACCAATTGACATTCCAACTACCTCAGTTGAACTTATTGATTTGTTCACTAGAGCTTGTGCTAGACACATCTCACCAACTCTGTAAGTCCAAACCTTTCGAACCTTTGATGAAGTGTTCACCATGGCTCAAAAATTAGAAATTCACGCCATTGAAGAAAAGAAGATCCAATTACATAACAAGAACATGGGGCATTCAAATCAAATAATTCTTCTTCATCTTTAAAACCTCAAAATAACTATTCAAATCCTACAGGATCTACCAACATGGTAGTCCTCAAGGCGGGTCCACCTCATCCTTCTAATCAGGCCCAACCTTCTTCCAAAATTTCTCATGTCCAGGGCCTTTCGGCTTCGGCGAGAACAACGGAAGTACACTTTGATTGGAGTTCCCTATTCATCGAGTCTCGAAAAAGATTCTTAAATTTGGAGCCATTTCAATTCCTCCCATAAAGCCTCATACAGTTTTGATCTTGCTCATCCCATGTCGATATGGTATAAAGAACATGACTACTGTAATTATCATCGTGTTAAAGGACATAGTGATGGTAACTGCATAAATTTTAAAAATATTGTTCAAGAGATGATAGATAATGGAGACCTTGTCACGGACAAACCGAATGCGCCAACAAATCAAAACTTGCACATCTTCAAAAATGCGTTCCCTAATCATAAACCATCGTCTAATCAAAATAGCGAACCTTCATCCAGCGATGGCAATGTCCGCGAAGTCCACACGATTTTGATATCATACCAACTGTTCGTCAAAACCTGCCTACTTCATCTATTGAGGAAATCTTGGCATGAGATCCTCTACCCACAGAGGAGCATACATCTTCTACTCCTCCACCCATAGAGGAGTCCCCCTTATCTCCCCTTTCTCTCATGGAGGAACCCACACTTTCTACTCGATGTCATTTCATCATCTACCTCCCAGCCTATTGAACCATCAACACTTGTTATTCTCCCATCCACAAGAGAATCATCATCACCTTCTCCTCCACCAAGGGATAAGTCTACCTCACCCCACCTATTATCTCTCCTACCCATGGGAGATTCTTTAGACATGTCACTACCTATTGGGGATAATTTTCCCCTAGCATCCCAGGACCCTATTGACATGATCTTAGCTCTTTTACCTACAAAATATGAGGCTAGCCAATTCCTTGTCTCACAGACATATTTTATAGGGATTGCCACCCAACCCATTCCATCCTCTTCTTCAGTAGTCTCATTTTCATAGCTGGTCAATCGTTTGGATTATGTTGATCATTCCATGCTTTAGGGATGTCTTCGGCTCCCTATTTTGACCCAAATGTAAATGTTTCCTGAGGATACTTCCATGATCTACCCAAAGGTATTTTCAACAACCAAAACTACACTAACCATGCTGATTGAAACAGCTTCTTCTTCATCATCTCTACCTACATCCAAACCTTTACCCATGACCAAAACCATTTCAAAACCAGAAAGCCTACCCACACCTATCTCCTCACCCGTATCTAAACCCATCACTACTTTGGGTGTCATGCCGACATCAAGCCTTACTCACCCACCTCAGACTAGACTTAACTATGTCATCATCTCAAACCCACACCAACATTATCCCTCCGCCTAAAAGGAAAACCCAACCTTCTAGGCTATATACACCAAGATCACCTATGAAACCTTTATCACCTTCCCCCCTTCCATCCATTCTAGGGCCTCATCCATCAACCTTGACCAAATAGTCTCATACCCAAGGCTAGTTAAAATATAAACAACCTAATCTTTCCACATGAGCCTTTGTTACACATCATTTACCCAAAACCCAAACTTTCGACCCTCACCGAACACTTCTTACCACCTATACCTCCCCGATTACTATAACTTCAACCTTGCCTATAAAAATTCAACCAATGCCATCTACCAAACATTTACCAACCACCACCACCGCAACCCGGTTGCCCCCATGGGTAACCCATCCTCTTCCACCATATATTTTCCCTTTTGCATCTCGTGCCCCCATGTCACCTTTACCCAAGAAGGTGCAACCCAAAGATAAGAACCCACTACCCTCCAATAAAGTAGTCAAACAAACAAAACCTTCCAGTGCTAGCTCTTTTACCCCACCTTTACCCAAGTAGATGCCATCAAAACATAAGACCCTACCACTCATCAAATAAGTAGACCAACCCATTCCCTCACATGCCTCCACACCTATACCCAAACCTACACTCACTTCCCATTGTGATCCATTAGTGGAGTCCTACACCAACATTATAACCGATCTCTTAGAGACTTCCATCATCACATTATCACCACATCAAATTTATGATCCTCTCAAACCCAAACCAAAAGGGTTTGATGAAACCAAGATTTGTTCCTATCATCATGTGCCAGGAAATGATGTCAAAAATTGTCAATCTCTGAAGAATGTTCTTCTCCAAATTTTTCCTCCTAAACAAAACTTCGATGATGATGACCTTCTTGATGAGGACCATGTTCCACCTTCACCTATCACCACACATCATCATCCTTTACCCATTTAGCGATCAATATCTCCACCCCACAACCATTTTTTCCACCTCCAAAATTTGAGATCAACATGGTCCGTATTAGAGAGTTGGCCAAATCACCACCCAAATGTTAGTGCGCCCTACTCATTTCACAAGGCTCTTATCCACCATTAGGATTTTTCCCCTCATGTCATTATACCTTTCATGACACACCCTCTCCATCCACCTCCCCTCAGATTAACATGGTTCACATTGCTACCCGTGCTTAGAAAGACAAAGGCAAAGAAAAAGCAACTAGCCCATCAACTAACCCTGTACCCAATATACCATCTACACCCACACCCAAAATCACCATCCGCAAACCTACATACCCTATCTTTAATGGGGTCACCCATCACGCAATGATAAAACAATTACATTAGTCTCCTCTAAAGATGTCTTTGTATGATCTCGTCTAGACTTCTGAATCCCATAGATAAGCCCTTATCAAGGTTTTACAATCCATTGAAGTTCTACCCAATGACCCCACACTAGTGGCCTCGATTATCACCCCTCACCATGTGGTACCGCTTACCAAATCATCTCCTTCTTCTACCCCTATGGCTACTCTTCACGTCACCACCCTCGGCTTCTCGATGAGGAGATTTTAGCTCTCTAGCCAGATGACCATGATCCTACCCTATTCATTTCCATCTATATCGATAACATACATGTACGACATGTCATGATTGATGGTGGTGCTAACATTAACATCATATCCTCCCATGCATACAATCAAATGTGTATTCCTTCTAACTGTATACATAATAACCCAGTTATGTTGCACTCCTTCAACGATGCCATCACCTCCACCCTTGGCACTATTATCCTTCATGTTTGCGTAGGCCCTCACACTATCTCAAAACTATTCTACATCTTAGAGGGGGAGTTCCAGTATAACCTATTGCTCGGAAGACCCTAGATTCATGTCATGGGTTGTGTCCCTTTAAATTTACACCATTGTGTAAAATTTGAGCATGAAGGACATAACTACACCATCCCCACCGACTGTCGCCACTCAAAATATATTCCACTACCCCAATAGACTTGCTTCTATCCTATCATTCCTTTGAGAAGCAGAGATAAGGGTTAGGGCTAGGAGGAATACATTGAATGTTGAGATGGTGTGCGCGTACCGTAGAGAAAGATCAGATCGACTGCGAAGAACTCCTTTTTGTCTTGGAAGGACTACCTGCAAGTAAGAATACAAGACCACAAGATTTTAATTAGACAACAAATGAGGGATCTGCCTTAGGCCCAGGAAATATAAAAACTTCCTTTCGAAGGTGGTCAGTTCCCCTTTTAATATGATTTAACACAAATGATAATATAGAAAGCTATTGCAAAATCACGATTTAGGTATCTCGTTACAAAGCAATAGAAACTAAACTATCAATAATAAAGCGTCACGTTGTTTGTTCGGTTACTGGTCGTTGATACGTTCAGGTTGAGTTATAGGGATAAACCGGGCTGGATTTGGGGTTGTTAGGTGGCAAATAGGCAAGCAAAAGGTTTTGGGGTATAAGTCACGGTGTGGCCAGGCGGCGGTCAGCTTTGAGTAACCGACCACGGTTAGAGAACCGCTGCCGGTATAGGATAATCGACACCGGTAGGGTCAGTAATCTAGGTGCTTCTGGGTAGAGATTGGTTGCAAGGTGATTGTGGGGTTATTGAGATTGGGGGATGGCTGAGGGGAATGATGGGAGGATAGGGAAGACTCAGAGTGTGGTAAAATGGCCTTCTGGGCAATATCAGGGTGTGTGGGTGAAGGTTAAGTGCAGTAGTGGCTGGTAGTAGATCTAGGAATAAACTTATGATTACTATTAATCAACAGGCTCAAGAAAATGGTGCTTAGAAACATATAACATACTACTTACTTGCCCGATGTAGATGCGAGATGCAAGTTTCAGGACTGTGATGATGAAGACAGGACCCAAGTTGGATGCAGTTTCCTCTTCTGATGCTCGGATGAGTGTTACTGGGCTCTGGTTATTCAGTTGCAGTCTTGGGCTTGATGTCCTTCTCTGCAATCTCTTCTTGTTTCTTCACTTGTCTCTGCTCGGCCAAGCAAAATCTGGATTCTCTCGATGATTTCTCCTTCTCCCGATCAAATGAAAATCCGATCCTTGTTTTTGGTTGGAAGTGGTCATTTACGGGGAACCGATGGCGGTTATGTAACCGACGGCGGTCGAGTAGGAACCGGTATCGGTCCGGTCAAAGCGGGCTATTTTTGGTAAAATAGCCAGCTTTCCCTCCTTTTCTTCCGAGGGATTGGTAGCGGGCTTGGTCAAGTCATTATGAAGTTGGTTTTAGGTGCGGATGAGGAGTAATTAGTCATAGGTGTGGAATTGGACCAAGTTATAGGTCTTAATTAGGTTAGTTTAGGGTTAAGACTAGGTCATGATGAGGTGGCGACATGAGGTGGCAGGTATGGTGATGTGGATTTATTAATTATAAGGTAATTAATAAATAATTGTGTAAGGTTTAGGTGGTGAGGTTAGGTTGCGAAATGCGATGCGGGTCACAAGGGGTCGTAAGACACAAATTTGGTGTCTACATTAGCCCCTTATTGTCGTGTAGTTTGTTTTGTAAAGCTGCACGGACAATAATAAGAAGTGGTTACTCCTGTTAAGGGTATAGGTAATCCCCCTCAAATCTATCACAGATTGAGGTAGCGTGAAATCAGGGATAGGGTTGATAAAGGGTAAATGGTGTTGAGATGAGGGTGAGATGGTGGGGTAGGTCCAAAGAAGCAGACGCACGTTGAAATGCAGTAGTGCGACCAGGGTACATGATTTGACTAGCAAACCAGCAATGCATAGGCAAGGTCGATAGTTTATCCAAACAAGGGTGATATAATCCTGGTATCCAAGGCATAGGAAGTAGCTCCAGGGTATATAACGGGTAAGGTACAAGAACGTTTAGGCATGTTCGGCAGTACCAAATGGTTGGTTTGGTTGAGATAAACGTCACGGTCTAGGTCTAGGCAAAGTTGGTCGACAGATCAAGTCAAGGACCCTAATCATGCTAAAACACGAACAGGTGAGCTCGATTGAACAAAAAAATTACATGATGGGTGGATAAAAGTGTATGTTGTTGATGTTGGGTAAGGTATTGAAGTGGTACGGCCTTGGGTCGGGCCAAGTTGTTGGGTTGCGGCCTTGGGTCGGGCCAAATGGTTGGGGTGAGGCCTTGGGTCGGGCCGGATGGGTAGGGTGAGGCCTTGGGTCGGGCCGGATGGGTAGGGTGAGGCCTTGGGTCGGGCCGGTTGGGTAGGTTACGGCCTTGGGTCGGGCCGGATGGGTAGGTCACGGCCTTGGGTCGGGCCAAATAGGTTGGTGGCGGCCTTGGGTCGGGCCAAATGGTTAGGGTGAGGCCTTGGGTCGGGCCAAATGGTTAGGGTGAGGCCTTGGGTCGGGCCGGATGGTAGGTTACGGCCTTGGGTCGGGCCGGATGGGTAGGTTATGGCCTTGGGTCGGGCCGGTTGGGTAGGTTACGGCCTTGGGTCGGGCCGGATGGTTGGTTGAGGCCTTGGGTCGGGCCAAATAGGTTGGTTAGGGTGAGGCCTTGGGTCGGGCCAATGGTTAGGGTGAGGCCTTGGGTCGGGCCGGATGGTTAGGTTAGGCCTTGGGTCGGGCCGGATGGGTAGGTTACGGCCTTGGGTCGGGCCGGATTGTTGGGTTACGAGTGAGTTGGGTTGGGTAGGGTTGTGGGTCGATGGTTAGGGTGAGGCCTTGGGTCGGGCCAAGTTGTTGGGTTGCGGCCGTGGGTCGGGCCAAATGGTTAGAATGTTTGCAGCAAAGGTTGATATAGGCGATGTGGGTGAAAAAGGGCAAATAGTAAATAAGGGCAGAAATTGGGGGAAATTTGGAATAAAACCGATGTCGATTGTATATGACCGATATCGGTGAGGGGACCGATACCGGTTCCTTAGGGCATAATAAAACCGATATCGGTTATGGGCGAAAAACCTATAAAAAGAAAAATACGGCCTGTCATTGTCACTTTTGCAATTTGGAAACCAATTTGAGTTGTCTGACGTGGAGAGTTAAGATTGGAGCATTGGTTGCGTGAGGTGGCGCTATTTGACTGGAGGAGTTAGTTGTTAGTGGGCCCGAGTGAGGAGGAGGCAGCAGTTGATTGGTGGAGGACCCAGAAGAGGACATTTGGAGCCATGGCACAACCAGGAGGAGCAGGAGGGGCTGGACCAGCTGGACCACCACCACCCATCCCTCCACGATGACGTGTCGTCGTACGGGTAGGTTCGAAACCCCTCATTGTGTGTATTTTATTGCATTATGCTATATTTGGGGTTTGGGTAGGAATGTACATTTTTTAGGAAATAATTAGAAAATGGAAATGATTTGAAAAAGAGAGAGGGTAGATAGGTGAAATAAGCCAAGGTGGCTGGGTGGGTAGGTTTTTAGGGTATTTGGGTGGGTAAATTGGTAAAAAATGAAAAAAATGTAGGTGGGGGCGCGCGGGGTTCGGCTCCGGAAATTCTGACCGATGTCGGTCATTAGCGGCGCATTTTTGATCAAAAAAGAAAAGGGGGCGTTTGTGTTGGACCGGTGTCGGTCGGTCGTGGACCGGCGTCGGTGGGAAGGGGACCGCGGTCGGTTATGGGTGACCGGTACCGGTCCTTAGTGATTTTTAGCTATTTTTGTTGGTTTAGGTTATGTTGTTGTTTTTGAGTTTTTGGTGGTGATTTGGGTATGGTTTGGGTTGGGGTGGGGGTGTTGTGGTATTGTTTGGGTGTTTCAGTATAGGTGCGGTCCTGACTTAGGTTTATTTCAATTTGTTGGTGTGGGTTGTGATTTTGTTTTTGAGTTTTTGGATGTGGTTTGGGTATTTGGGCATGGTGTAGGGTGTTTGAGTATGGTTTGGGTTGTGTTGTTGTTTTAAGTTTTTAGATGTGGTTAAGGTATTTGGGCATGGTTTGGGTCGTTTGAGTATGGTGTGGGTTGTTTGTTTGGGTGTGAAGAGGGAGGGGGAATAGCGTAGAAGTTTTTAGGGGAAGATAGATGGGCGTAGACGTGTGGTATGGAGTCGGGTTGTGGTCGGGGAAAAGAAAGGGGATATATAGAGGTATAAGTAGATGTTGTGATAAAGAGTAGGGCTAATACTGTGGGTTGGTTTTGTAGGCACGTCAGCAGCTGACGATGCGGGATAGGATGCCCCCGCTGTTGGTACGGATGCGGCCACACGTATCCGCAGCACACTGGGGTATCATGCGCGAGGTGGGACTCGGCGGAGTCCAGCGGTACAGAGCGATCGATAGGGATCATAGTTTGATGGTCGCCCTCATCGAGAGATGGGATCCGGCGACCAATGTGTTCCATCTCCCGACTGGGGAGATGACTATCACATTGGAGGATGTGTATCGTATCCTTCATTGCTACGATTGAGGAGAGCGATCTTTGGTGGGCGAAGAGACTGCCATGGACAGCATCCTACAGGTTTTCGGGGATGCAGCCGCGCTATTGACGTATCACAGCGCGAGCATCGGGTATGGGGATATGTACCGTGCGCATCGCCATGAGACACGGCTTGCCGTGTTGATGATGATCGGGATCACCTGCTTTGCCCTCCCGGACTCAGAGGGAGGCCGCTTTCCACGGGCGCTGATGGGGGTTCTACACGAGATGGTGGAGGAGCACACCTGTTATGCTTGGGCACCAGTATACCTGGTACAGTTGTATCGAGAGCTGTGGGGCTATCGCCGGATGAGGCGATTCGGGATTTGTTCGACGTTTTTGCTGCATTGTTGGGCATATGAGCACATCATATGCCTTAGACCAGTAGGGCTGCCCCAGCAGCCAGGGCCACAGGTCATATATAGATACGGCTTTCAGAGGTGGTTGGGGGTCGTGGGCCAGCCACGGCGGTGCTTGCGAGGCGGGGCGTCACTTATTACGAGGCATTTATTAGAGGCACGGCGCGGCGAGATATCGTATGGAGACCTTACGAGAGGTCATCACCCATGCGAGAGGCCGATTACGATTGCGCTTGATCAGTACACTTTACGGATAGCGGGACGGAGGCCGGGAGAGTATGAGAGGATACCCCTAGAGAGTGCAGCGAGGCGAGATGGGGCTGCGGCAGGGCGAGCCACCTCCCTTCCCTCGATCTGGAGGGATGATGTAGAGCCCCCTTGCACTGCACCACGACCCTTGGACCCAGATTGGGTTCTTTGAGAGGCCGCGAGATGACACTTGTAGATGATCTTGGTTATACGGGAGCATATATGGTTTGGTGGGCTGGTCGAGAGAAGCGGCGAGATATACACGCTGCCTGCAGCCGAGACTTAGCGGCGGTGGCAATGAGAGCGAGATCAGCTCGGGGCGAGTACGGTTATTACGAGGGGAGCTTGCTGCTGCCGAGCACGAATAGGTGTTTTACGAGGGCGGCTAGCTTGAGCTCGAGTACGAGCACGAGCACCACCACCGGCCAGCCACGGCCACGGCCCGAGCACGTGCAGTACCAGTACCACCACACGGCGGCACACCACGCCCGAGCACGCAAATGCAGTACAGTACCACCACAGCCCACCCGAGCACGAGCACCACCGGCACGAGCACCACCGGCAGCCGAGCACGGGGCCCTTGGTAGTAGGTGTCAAGGGACCAGCCCCAGCACCTACGGTGGCTCGAGAGCGTTACATGGAGGCTAGAGCGGAGGCCCTCTATCAGGATATTCTTGATGGTACCGGGGCTGATTATCAGCCCTATGCGGCACATAGAGCAGAGACCTCTCGGAGCCAGAGGTCTCAGGGAGGTGCAGCCACAGCTGGTGGGTCCGTCACAGGCAGGAGGCGAGAGGTAGGACAGGGACCAATAGGCAGACAGGCAGAGGGAGGTGGAGAGAGCTGAGGGGTCCCTGCACATTTTGTATATTGGACATGGGCACCGGTCTGCGAACCGGTTGTGTTGATAGAGGCCTGCGTGCCTATTTATTCATTTATTCATTCATTTATTTATTGTTATACTCTGGCTGCGAGCGAGTACGGGTTATCTGATTGATACTGGCTGCTGCGAGCCGAGTATGTTTTTGATATGAGAGACCGGCCTGCGAGCCGAGTTGAGTTTATTGATGGTTATTGCGGCCTGCGTGCCGGCTTTGTTATATTATGAGATTACGGAGGCCCCGATGCAGGGCACATTGTATTTTTGAAACTTTGTATATATATAGATATGATGTTTTGACCCACATGCTGTGCGTAAAAAGCGTTAAATGTTTTGTCGATGGTTTGTGATATGTGATATATGATGAGTTTGATTGACATGGTGTTATATATTAATGATGTTGATGTCTTTTGTTGATGGGATGTATATAGATATAAATGATGAGTTTAATTGACATGTTATATTATGAAATGTTGTATGTTTGGTCGCTGGTGTGTGAATATTAAATGGTTGTAGCTGTTGATTTGGATCCAAATGGTGTATAGAGTAATGGTTTTTGATATTGGTTATTGATGGCTTGTTTGTTTTGTAATATAGAGAAATGATGTTAATGAAATTGTAATGAGATGTGGATTTAATGAAAAATATGGATAATGGTGTTGTTCATGCAGGAAAAAGGGACGGGCGCCACAAAAATTTCCAAAAATGAAGAGACGACTTAGGTTTAAGCAACAAGGGGTAACTTGACCGATATCGGTTATGTAACCGATGTCGGTAGATATATGACCGGTATCGGTTAAGTAACCGATATCGGTTATGCAAGAATTGTTTTCCTAAAAATAGAACTGCTGGGTTGGCAACTTAAGTTCTTATTTTTAGAGCCATGCAAGAAGTTAAATACGCGAACGCGACGCTTTTTGACGACTGAGACAGGGAATTGCATGAGAGATTTGAGTGAGAAGGAGAAAAGAGACAGGGAAAGTGAATGTGATCTGAGATTCAGAAGGCAGAAAGGAAAATTTGAAAAGGGTGGTGATCATGGCGAATGAAGGAGAAGCATCCGGCGAGGCGGGGACGAGAGGGAGACAGTGCCACCTCAGCTGCTGACCCAGAGAGGTAAATTGTTTGGTTGTAATTTGATTTTTGCATGTTTTCAGAATAGGATGAGAGAAGTGTAAGTGGTTAGATATGAGAAAGAAAACGTGATAGCAAGGGTTGGGGATGGTATGAGTGCTACGGGGCAGGTAAACAGGGTGGGCCTGTATGTTTTTAGGTAGAAATAGGAGTAAACGGGCTTCATAAATATCGAAGGTGTATGTTTGAAGCAGGGTAGGTATATTTTGTGATGGCCACGTATCGTTTATAAGTAACTTAGAGGTATCGGTTAGCCAACGGTATCGGTTATGCATAACATTCTCGATTCTTGTAAGGGTTTCCAGATTTTGAGAAAAAACCCGTAGAGATTTGTTCTTTTGAATAATTATGTGTCGTTTTGATGTATGCGGTGAAGCAGGTTAAGGATGAATGATCTTGTGCGCGTTGTTGTTGTCACGAATCCGAGCGGATGTAACACCAGCTGAATGGGCATTGATAAATCGGTTGGGGTTAAGTGGAATCCGCTATTATTCAAGAATCACGCGTAACCATGCTATGTTGCAGGCGTTGATTGAGAGATGGAATCCAGAAAAGAATACCTTCTATCTACCAACAGGGGAGATGACAGTGACTTTGGAAGATGTGTTCCGTATTTTGAGACTCCCAATGATAGGAAAAATAGTGTATCAGGCGTTGCCCAGCGCGGGGCGGGCAGCGATAACAGCAGTATTTGGGTCAGCTGCACGAGATTTGACACAGCGAGGTTTATCATTTACGTATGGTACAATGTATGCAACACATCCTGAGGAAACAAGGTTGGCCGTGCTATTAATGATAGCGGTGGGGTATTATGCATTGCCGAGGGCGGAAGGTGGAAGATTTCCCAAAGCATTGATGAGTGTTATTTGGGAAATGATAGAAATGAGCGTGACATTCGCATGGGCACCCGCATATCTGGCAGAGTTATATAGGGGTTTATGGGCATGCAAGCGAAAACACAGGACGACACTGGATTGTTCGTACTTATTACATTGTTGGGCCTATGAGCATATTGTTTGTGTGCGTCCAATAGGCCGACCCATTGAGTCGGGAGAGGCAGGAGTGCAAAGGTTGGGATTCAGACGATGGGTCAGACGAGAAACAAGCGAGATCCCGAGGCCGTGATAGATGACATCGAGTATTATAGACAGGTATGGGAAATGGTGACTGTTGCGGATATTTGTTGGAGGCCGTATGGGAACTATATGGTGACAGAGCACATAGCTGAGGAGTTGAGGGGTGTAGAGCGATTGAGGTGGATCGCAGGGCATAGGCCGGGTGAGTACGAGAGGATTCCTCTAGATCGCGTGCGGCGACAATTTGGGTTCGTTCAGGATATTCCTATGACATATAGACCATACATGAGGATCGACGCCGAGGCAGCATTCTCACCTCCCCAGCCGACACCTCCAGAAGGGCCAGAAGAGATAGCAGCCGATCGTAGGGTTATGGATGCGGGAACGACGGAGGCCTATAGAGTATGGTGGGTAGCAGAGCTGCGAGGTGCACGTGAGTGCCCTGACATAGCTGTGATTACAGCGGAGAGAGATCGTCTGCAGGATTTGGCTCACCAGCTTCAAACACAGGTGAATGAGACAATGGGAATGTTAGAGGCTTCACAGCTACGAGTGGAGAGACTGGAGGCAAGATTCCTCCACGCGAGAGGACGTATTCGTATGTTACAGGAGATGTTGGCGGATCAATGGGAGGAACCAATGGCAGTGGCACCTTTGAGGATGGAGAGGCCAGCTGAGAGGCATCGACGATCACGATCACCACCTGATTCGGGAGGAGGTGCAAGAGTCTAAGTGGATTTTATAGGAATATTAGAATAAATAAGGATGCCGACCTGCGAGTCGATGATAGAGAAGATGTATTTGGTTAACATCTAAAATAAAACTAAATATGTATGTGGTTTTGAGTGATGATAATAATAAGAATGGTTGTGTTTTAAATGTTGTTTTTGTTTGTTTTGAAAAAGGATAAAGATGAATGTTGGCAAATAGAAATACACAAAAAATATTTATATTTACAACACATGATAGGGTATGGTAGGGGATGGTCGAGCTAACCTTGGGAGACCCCATGTCTCCTAAGTCTTGGCCTACATAGCCCATTGCACAAAGCAAGGAGGGCCTCAGACCGATGTAGTTCTCCCTTAGGAGCAGGGAGAGGTGAATTCAGGCAATTTGGTTGTGGTTAGGCAATTTTGTTGGTAAAAATTTGATGTTGGTAAAAATGTTGTTGTGTTGGTAGGGTAATGTTGTTGGTGTAGGTATGGGTGAAGCGAAAGTTAGCATACCCAAGTAGTAGGGAATCGTGTCCTGATTAAGGTCAACACACAATCCTAGAGCCGAGCAAAAGAGGCAAGAGTGTCCCGTAATTGAGAAGAGCTAAACAAACCACATATTAATGTAGGATGAGCTTGAATCCCTAGGTACCTTGCATAGGCGAGAAGTCGATAGGTGAAAAGAGTGGTATAATCACAATATATCGGATATACGTCACGTCCCTTGAGTTTTGTTGTTTTGACAAATGGTGAGGTGAGGTGGTTGATGTGGGCGAGGGTGCAGAGAACTTATTATAAGATGATGATTCTGACAAAAGAAAACCAAACCTAAATAGACAAGTCCATGACTCAAAAGTGCTTTGAAGTACTGCTTTTATTTTTATTTTTCTGGATATAGACTGATCGATGCGGGAAGTCTACATGGGATATGTATTTTGTTGTTCTTGAGGTCTTCACGAAGCTGATCAATGCGAGAAGCTTCTAATAAAGGCTAACTGTGTATAGCTGTCCTTGAGGAGCGATCTATTTATAGTAGCTTGATGCGGTGTTTATGTATAAATGTCCTTCGGGGAGCGATCTATATATAATAAGAGCAATAGTTTGGCATATAGCTTTCCTTGAGGAGCGAGTCTATTGTATAAGTTAGAGTCTAGATGTCCGTGGGCATGAAGCATCTAGTTTTTTGTAAGAAGTTTGACTCGAGAAAATCCCATAAGTGTGTAATTAAGAATGTGTCATTTTGATACTTTGAAGTCATGGACTAGACTAAAAAGGGGAAGGCATCTTTTAAGGGGAGGTGATAATCAAACCATGTGAGCTTGATTGGATTTTGAGATGTAAGAAACAAAGTGTATGCGGTGGTAAATGAGCTCAAGGGACGAGCGTAAGGTAGATAAGCAGTGATATAACACTAATTTCAACAGTAGAATGGTCGAAGATGCAAGGCATTAAGGGGCTCAGGCTCAGGTTTACCATTAAGCGAAGCTAAACGATAAGTGCCTGATCCATAAGTGTGAGTGATAATGTAAGGCCCAATCCAATTAGGAGCAAATTTTCCACGTTTACTCTTTTCTAGTTTGGTTACATGTTGATTCTCTTTGAGGACAAGATCGCCAACCTTAAAAGTACGCTCATGAAGCCGTTTATCATAAGCACGCTTGATGCGTTTTTGGTAGATTTGAAGGTGATCAAGAGCCGTAAGACGACGCTCGTCAAGAAGCTCTAATTGGGCTAACCGCTCTTGGCGGAAATCATCGTTGGTGAGAATATCTGAAGAGATATTACGAGGAGGGTATTTGTACTTGAGAGGCAAGACGGCCTCGGTACCATATACCAAAGAAAATGGTGTGGCATTAGTGGAGAGTACGAATGCTAGTACGATAAGCCCAAAGGGCAAAGGGAATGTGATCATGCCGAGTTTCTTCGGACTCATTGACAACTTTCATGAGGATTTTGGTTAGGGTTTTATTAGAAGATTGGCTTGACCATTGGCTGCGGATAGTAAGGTGATGAGAAACTAAGTTTGATACCAAAGTTGTCACAAGGTCTTGTAACAACTTATTTTTAAAAGATTTACCATTATACATTATTAGGCGATGAGGAATACCAAAGCGACAGAGATAATGTGATGGTTAACGAATTCGACAATTTTTCTTTTTGATTGAAATGAGTGGAATGGCCTCCACCCATTTTGTGTAATATTCGGTTCTGTGATTATCCAACGGTGACGTTGTGAAGAAGGCGGGTGAATCTCACCAATAAGGTCTAAACCCCATTGTGAGAAAGGCCAAAGATCTCGTGCGACCTGTAGCGGATGGCTAGGAGTATGTTGAAGGTTGGCATGTTGTTGACACATAACACAACGCTTAACATATTCGTAGCAGTCGTTATTAAGAGTAGGCCAATAATAACCTAGGCGAAGGATTCGTTTAGCCATGGCAAGGCCACTAAAATGTCCACCACAAATCCCATCATGGACTTGTTGGATGGTATAGGTGACCTCCGCGCCGGTTAGACATCGAAGGAGGATGCCATCAAAGCCACGTTTATAGAGGAGTCCCCCCATGACAACATAACGAGAAACACTTTTAAGAAAAGCACGTTTGCCGTTACTAGTAAGGTCAGGTGGGAGAACAGAGGTTGTAAGGTAGTCGTGAAATTGGTGGTACCAGGTATCCTGCGAATTAGTAGACACAGTATTTATCATACAAACTACCGGGGCTGAGTAGGATGGGGCAAAAAGTTGTTGGACCAAGACGAATATGTCAGAGTCAGTTGGTGCGGCAGGAATTTGCGAGGCTAAGCAAGCCATAGTATCCACAAATTTGTTAGTGGAGCGGGGAATGGTCTGGATAGAATAACGAGTAAATGAGGTCAAAAGTGAATCCACGTAATGTTTGTACTTTTGAAGTTCCTCATTCTTACATTGGTAGATGCCCATAACTTGATTGACTACCAATTGAGAGTCGCCAAAAATATTAATAGATTTGACACCTAAGTGTAACGCAACCTGGAGACCCAAAACAAGGGCCTCGTATTCCGCTGTATTATTAGTGCAGGGGAAATCAAGCCGGAATGAAAGAGGCATAGGTTCAGCGTCAAGAGGGATGAGAACAACGCCGGCTCCTCCGCTGTGCTGGCATTTAGATCCATCGAAGAAGAGGGTCATTTGATACGACTCTTCCCTGAGTGAAAGAGTGGCGATGAGTTCGTCGGGAAATTAAAATTGGTGAATTGTTCCCCAGGTAAAGGGGCCTCCATGAAGTTGGTGCAATAGTTTGTCCTTTGATTGACTTACATTTTGTACAAACTCAAGGTCGAGGTCGGCGAGGAGCATAAGCCATCGGGCGATGCGTTGGTTTAGATGTGGTTTGGCATACATATAATGAATGGGGTCCGTGTTGGTGATGACAAAAGTTTTGTGATTCAGGAGGTAATGTCGGAGTTTGGTGGCTACGAATGATAGGGCTAGGCACAATTTTTCTACATGTGTATACCTAGTCTCGTAATCCACGAGAGTACGACTTATATAATAAACGGCTTGTTCTCGACGTGCCGAGTCCCGATGTGCGAGCATAGCTCCTATAGCATGGTCAGTGGCAGAAAGGTAAAGGTAGAAAGGACGATCATCCTGAGGTGGAATAAGCACGGGTGGTTGCAAGAGATAGGATTTAAGAGCTTCAAAGGCTTGGTGACACTCTTCACTCCATTGAAAGGCAATGTCCTTTTTAAGAAGGTGATGAAAAGGGTGACATCGATCTGAGAGTTGGGAGATGAAACGCCGGATGGATTGAAGTTTACCCTGCAAACTACGCAATTGTTTGAGGTTTTTGGGTGGGGGCATTTCTAGGATAGCTTTGACTTTAGATGGATCGACCTCAATGCCACGCAAAGAGACGATAAAGCCAAGAAGTTTTCCCGAAAGAACACCAAAGACACATTTCTTTGGTTGAAGCCGGACTGAATATTGCAACAGGTGATCGAAAATAATGGTTAAAACATCGAGATGTTCACTGCGATGTTTAGATTTGCCAAGAAGATCATCGACATAATCCTCAAGGATAGTGTGCATAATGTCATGAAAAATGTAAGTCATAGCCCGCTGATAGGTAGCACCAGCATTCTTAAGGCCAAATGGCATGACACGATAACAGAAGGTTCCCCAAGGAGTTATGAAAGCAGTTTTATGTTGATCGGCCGGGGCTACCAAAATTTGATTGTATCCCGAAAAACCATCCATGAGAGAAAGCATTTCATGGCCCATAGTGAGATCAACAAGTTGATCAATACTTGGGAGGAAGTCATCCTTGGGGCAAGCGAGGTTAAGGTCTCGGAAATCCGTGCATATCAAGTCCCCGTCGCTTTAGTGGCCAGTGCGATGTTAGAAATCCATTGAGGATAGTCGATAGGCAAGATGAAGGAAGCAGAAAGAAGTCGTTGAAGCTCTTCTTTGACCAAGAGGGCGATGCGTGGATGCATCTTTCTCGATTTTGTTTGGTGGTTTGGAATCGGGGTTTAGGGTGATGTTATGGACAGCAATGGTAGGATCAATTCTGGCATGTCGGCGTAGGACAGCGAAAGCTTGGTTGCGGAGTACGGAGAAAGGTAGTAAAGGCGGCTTGTTCTGATGTGTTAAGGGATTGTCCGATCTTCACAATGTGAGGATCCTCCTCCGTGTGGATGTTGATTTCTATAGTCGACTCATTCAACATGGTTTGAGTTTCAGACGGTAAGGCGCGTTGAATATAGGAGTAAATCGCCCCCCAGGTAAGTGAGGATGGAGTCGTCATCCTGGCACTCAACAACATTAATCGAAGGCGAATCCTCTTCGATCATGTCTGGATACAGAAGGGGAAGAGAAGATGGATCCTCATTATCGCGTTGATAAGTGAGAGGACCTATGAAGATAGCATTTATGAAAAAAAAAAGTTAGGAGGGATAGATTCAGGGTCTATCGACTCTGTGGGTGATGATGGCAAAGTGGGTGATGATGGTTTGGTAGGGGTGACGTCGTCTTCTTCCAGGATACAGCTGACACGAGGTGTCTCCTGTGTAGGTGTTTCAGGAAAACCGAGACCACTGCGATCATTGTGTTTGCGTGTAGTCACGGGAATGAGTGTATGTCGGCCTTGTTCGTAAAGACCAAAACCAAAGCCTTTCCAAGCACAGCGAGTCAAGAAGGTGAGGGAAAAATGACGATTTGTCAAGTATTGAAAATCAGATTGGAAGGGAACCACACCAAGAGGAGGTTCAGGGGTAATGGAGGATGCGTCAACACCCCCATACGTTAGGTTGGTGCGGCAATGGGGTGGTCCGTAAGAGATTACCTCCCCCACGCGACGGTCGTAGGTGGGATGTGCATGTAACTGTCCAGTACTCTTGTGGGGTATGGAAAGAACTAACGTTATATAGGCGGTACTCCCCCAGCGTAAGGCGTTGAAAAACATCTACTAAGGGGTCGGAGGTTGGGATGTTATCTGCGGGAAAGGAAGTAATATTTGTAACGGCGGTTTCATTAGTTGAAGGTGTAGGTGCATCGGAAGTGGATGGCTGGGTTGGATGAATGGGTGTCTTGACTGGTACAAGCACATCATTAGGGCGATACAACATATTGCAAGTTTTGAAGGGGGGAGGATCAGCTTTTACGGTGTAGGACTTCCCCTCGTACTCAAATTTTATGCATCTATGTAAGGTGGAGGGAACGCATCCCATAGCCCGGATCGAGGCGGCTAACAACATGTTGTATTGGAACTCTCCCTCAAGGACATAGAAGAGTTCGGGTAAAGTACGTGGTCCTACACGAATGTTAAGGATCACGGTGCCTAAAGTAGAAGTAATAGCATCATTGAATGATCGCAACATGATGGGGTTGGCACACATGCAACTAGAAGGGATATTCATTTGTTGGAAGGCTTTTGAAGAGATGATGTTTAGGCTAGCGCCCCCGTCAATCATAACACGACGTACCCGAATATCCCGAACGTACGCTGAGATGAAAAGAGCAGGGTCAGGATCTTCGGCACCAAAGTCGATAATTTCATCTTGGAGCCAGCGGCGGCGGCTTCTTTGTACGAGAGATAGAAGTGGTTGGGGAGATAGATTGTTTGGTGAGCGAAGCAACATGATTGGGTGTTAGAATAGAGGTAACAGGCAAGGTTTCATTAGGTAAAACCTCTATCCCTTGAAGGATCTCAACGAGAGCTTGTCGATGAGATTCAGAAGTCTGAATGAGATCATACAATGTCATTTTTACAGGCGATTGGTGAAGCTGTTTGATCATAGTTCGATGGGCAATGCCATTAGAGATGGGATAGGCGGGTCCGCGAATAACCACTTTAGGTGGTGGTGCAATCGGGATGGTGGACGGAGAAAGAGATGCCGCAGGCGTGTTTTCTTTCGCTTTCCCATTGTTTTTCTGCCCTCGAGTAGCAACACTAATCATATTGATCTCGTGAATACGAGAGGAGGAAGATGGTAGGGATAGGTCATGGTTTTCGAGAGGTGGGGCTGTAATAATGATAGATCTTGGTGAGGCGGGGACAGGTGGTATAGGAGAGGGAATTGAAGCTAAAGGTCTCTCTCTTCGTAAGTTGTCTTTCTTAACTTTTCTATCTGAGAGAGGTGACGGACGAAGTATGGTTTTCAACGCTTTGCATCCCTCTACGTCATGTCCTGGTGTGCGGTGGTAAGCGCAGATTTTAGACTCATCGTAACCTATAGGTCGAGGTTTAGATGGATCATAAGGTCTAAGTGGGGGTAGGGAAATGGTCGCATTCTCCACCAACATAGCAAGGATTTTGGCGTAAGACCCTTTGAGTGGGTCAAAGTCAGAGGAAAATGAGGCTATTAGTAGGTCGATTACGTGATGACGTGGTGTGGTTGGTTTGTATGGGGGGTGGTTTAGCCAAGGAGTTTTGGTAATGGGTTTTAACTAACCATGGTTTCTTTGACGTAGAAGCTATGTTGGATGATGAGGCCACAGATGATGTGGTATCAGAAAACAACCACGGAGAAATAGGAGTGACCGAAAACAAATCTTTTGATGATGGAATTTGTTTAGGGTTGATAGGTGGACAGGATACGCGGGGTGACGGTGTTGCTATACCCTTGGATTTCTGTATGGGTGCAGAAGGCGTAGGTCGCTTTAAAGAAAATGCAGGAGGTATGATATATTGATGTAAGGTAGAGGGATGGGGTCCCAATATGGAAGGTAGGTGTGACGATGATGGTTTTAGTTGTGATAGAGGCATAGGTTGAGGAGATTGAGTCTGTCTCCTAATGGGATGGATGGCTTTATTTTTAGATAAATCAAGCCGCTTAGGTGGGTGTGTTAGACTAGGTATGGGTGAGGTCCCAAGCGTAGGGGAAGATTTGGCTAAGTTAATAGAAGTGGACGAGGTATTTGGTAGAGATGAGGGGGGTGAAGATGAGGACATGGGCATTTTAAGCTTCTGTAAACACTTCGGGTATATGGTGGAGGCATCAGGATCGGTCATTTGCATTTGAGTAGAATATGGCGTACTCAAACGTTCCCATAGGACCTATCTATCTTCTGTGGAATGACAGTCCTCACGTGTGAATAGGAACTTTTGTATGGAAGAAAGGTGGGTTGTGATTCCGGTCCCTTTGTGGGTGTGATCTGAGGGTATATGAGGCCTTTGTATCAATGGCGTTAAGAGGTCAACCGGTTCTTTGAAAAGATTTAGGTGATGAAGGACTAATAGGTAGGAGAGTGTGTTTGAGAGGATCTGTCATGTTTAAAGAATGTGGTGATGTCGGTTCAAGAGGTTTCTCGTCTAAGGATGACAAAAGAAGTGGCGAGCCTTCCTCTTGTACAACAAGAATGGTAGAAGGAGACGTTTGGGAAATAGATAAATTAGATAACATCCGCTCACAATCTTGCAAGGATGTGGTATAAGAAGGCTCATTTGTGAGAAGGGAACTCTGGGCAGCTAATTCCTTGATGGGTAAAGGAACAGCAAGGATTTCAGTTTGTCTTGATGGCGAGGAAGGGGGTTCGGTTTCCTGCGTTAGTGAAGAGGCTTGATTGAGAATTTGTTCGATAGAGGTCTTTGGTTGGGAATCGAAGACTGCATGGATCTCATGAACACTCTCCTCGGCTAAGATATCTTGGTTTAGATTACTGTTAGAAGAATGATTCGGGAATGGTTTGTTGAATATTTTCAAATTTCGGTTAGCAGGGGCGTTAGGATTATCGAGGGCTATATCCCCTGCATCAACCATTTCCTGCACTATGTTTTTCAACATCTTGCAGTTCTCATGGCTTGTGTCCCTTCACGCGGTGGAAGTTCTGAAGTCATTTTCTTTGTACCAAGAAGGTATGGCGCGAGTGGAATCAAACCCGGAATGAGGTTTAACAGGAGGTAAGGTAATGGCTCCTGCTTTGAGCAATTTTTCCAATATCACACCATATGTTTCTCCCAAGGGAGTGTAGTTGATGGGTTCTGCTTTATACTTATATAGTGGTTTTGGCGGGGTATTAGACGGTGGTTGGGATTTGACCATCACCGCGTGCACGGCCCCTTTTGATTTCGAAGCGGTCGATGGGTGAGGATTGGTGGTGTTAGGTTTGTTGGTGGAATCTTGGGTTCGGAAAGTGGGGTTTTTGTTGCGCAACCGCAATTTCTCTTCCTCTAAGGCTCGAATCTCTAGTTTTCGAGCCATAGTAAAGGCCTCGTCAAATGTACGGAAAGTTTGAATTTGGAGGGTAGGAGAGATGTGCTTAGCGCAGGCCCGCGTAAATAGTTCGATAAGTTCGGTTTGAGGCAAGGCATACGTAAGTTGGTTGATAAGGCCCGCCATCGTCAGCGAAATCTGCGATAGATTCGTCTTCAAATTGTCGGATGGCATAGAGTCGGTGATAGATACTTTCTTGGCAATGTTAATGGAGAAATGATCCAAAAAGATTGGGCTAGCTGGTTAAAAGAGAAGATTGAGTCTTTGGGTTAAAGCAACATACCACTCAAGCGGGTCTGATAAGGACATGGGAAAGGTGCGGAGTAGTAAAGCGTCGTCGTGAGCAATCGGATAGCGAGGCATGTCTAAATGATCGCAAGTGTTGTTGAGGTCCTCCTTCTTTAAAACGGGTAAATTTTGGTAATTCCCATTGAGGAGGATATGAATGAAGGGGGATGAAGGGTGGATAGGCTCCCAAAAAACTTGCTCGTATGTCAGGCGCTCGACTTCTGAAACGAAGCCTCCGGTTTTGCATTTTGTCCATCATTTGTTTAATTAAATCGGTAGTTGGATGAGATGATGGTGTGGTTGTGGTAAACGGAGGCAAATTGGGCCAAGGGCCACCATTGAACAATGGTGGGGTTAAATGTTGATAAGGTATGGAGGGCGGCGTGTTGAGGCAACCGAATAGGGATGTCCTATATAAGCTGTTGAGGTTACGGATATGTGTGTGGAAATGAAAAGGTGGGCGGAGCTTGAGAAGGAAAGCTCGTGTGGATAGGTGGCGAGAGAGCAAGTCATGAGCAGAGCAGTCTGCAAGAGAGAGAGGTAGGAGCGATCGGCGGTAATGACATGTTGGGCCCAAGATTAACCAAAGGAAAGCCAATCATGCCGTATGGACCCCTGAAGCTGCTGAGGTAGGCAACGGGACTAAGGATGCAGAAGGAAAAGCGGAGTTATCAGGCGGAGAAGGGGCTAAATGAGCAGCTATACTGATAGGCATGCCAACAAGGAGTTGACCGTCGGGTGTATACGGTCGAGGCATGAGACAAATAGTACTGTACAGTGCTAGGATTAGCATCCAGAAATTTGGCAAATTCTTTATCTCCCACGAGGAATTTTAGGAACCTCGTTGGTGTCATAGGATTCCCCACGAGAATGTGAAGGGGTGATTCGAGCAAAAGCATAGAGCAAGCATGTGAAACCATGGCGGCGGCTTGCTTTGAGTGATAACAACCATGGACGGGAGTTCACGGTAGGGTTTGTCTGTCGTCGAGCAAAAGCAGACTCGAGGCCCGGTGAAATTGGTAGGTTCTTTGGTTTGTCGAGGAAGCTGGAAAAACGATAACGATATCGGTCGATAACCGATGTCGGTTAGACTATATAGCGACGTCGGTCGATTAACGATGTCGGTGTAATAAGACTAGTATAAGAAAATATAAGAAGCTGCTGATTTGATTGTTAACAACGCTCAGTATATTTATCAAATTGTTCTAAGGTAATCACAGAAGACAGTGTATAAACGAGAAAAACAGAACTGAAAACAAACAAGATGCACACGCAAATCCAGAGACTAACCCTAGGGTTAATTTTAATTATTGTGGGCTTATGCCTTTAGACGCGGAATGATGTCAATCCTAAACAAAAGACTTAGGGGAAATGTCAAGTTTGTTTTGGCTTATAAGGTTACCTCAATCGGGCGGAGGAATACCGCGGAAAAGGGGGGATGTTTTGAGCTGTTGTGTTAATTGTGAAGTGATTCGGTATGTGTTGTGCAGTGAAAGTAAGATTAATTTCCTGTCAATACCGTGGAAATCACCCCCACGTGTACGACCTGTTACTTAGTCTATGTTCACTAGAATTGAAAACAATGCAAGCAAGAATGTAATGCACGTGTTTTAAACCCAAATCGAAAATGATATTCGATGAAGCAAATGAGATGACTTTCACTAATGCGAAACTAGGAAAGCAAGACAAATTCTTTACTAAATATATAACAAAAACAACAACAACAAGTATGCTTCCTAAAATGAAAATAAGCAAGAAAAGCGAAACCGAAATGGGTCCCACCAGTCATTTGCCAAAATGTTTCGCACGGAATGTTTCGGCTCTGCAGAATAGACTTGCTTCTATCCTATCATTCCTTTGAGAAACAGATAAGGGTTAGGGCTAGGAGGAATACCTGTTGAATGTTGAGATGGTGTGCGCGTACCGTAGAGAAAGATCAGATCGACTGCGAAGAACTCCTTTTTGTCTTGGAAGGACTACCTGCAAGTAAGAATACAAGACCACAAGATTTTAATTAGACAACAAATGAGGGATCTGCCTTAGGCCCAGGAAATATAAAAACTTCCTTTCGAAGGTGGTCAGTTCCCCTTTTAATATGATTTAACACAAATGATAATATAGAAAGCTATTGCAAAATCACGATTTAGGTATCTCGTTACAAAGCAATAGAAACTAAACTATCAATAATAAAGCGTCACGTTGTTTGTTCGGTTACTGGTCGTTGATACGTTCAGGTTGAGTTATAGGGATAAACCAGGCTGGATTTGGGGTTGTTAGGTGGCAAATAGGCGAGCAAAAGGGTTTTGGGGTATAAGTCACAGTGACCGATGGCGGTCACTGAGTAACCGACCACGGTTAGAGAACCGCTGCCGGTATAGGATAATCGACACCGGTAGGGTCAGTGAATCTAGGTGCTTCTGGGTAGAGATTGGTTGCAAGGTGATTGTGGGGTTATTGAGATTGGGGGATGGCTGAGGGGAATGATGGGAGGATAGGGAAGACTCAGAGTGTGGTAAAATGGCCTTCTGGGCAATATCAGGGTGTGTGGGTGAAGGTTAAGTGCAGTAGTGGCTGGTAGTAGATCTAGGAATAAACTTATGATTACTATTAATCAACAGGCTCAAGAAAATGGTGCTTAGAAACATATAACATACTACTTACTTGCCCCTGATGTAGATGCAAGTTTCAGGACTGTGATGATGAAGACAGGACCCAAGTTGGATGCAGTTTCCTCTTCTGATGCTCGGATGAGTGTTACTGGGCTCTGGTTATTCAGTTGCAGTCTTGGGCTTGATGTCCTTCTCTGCAATCTCTTCTTGTTTCTTCACTTGTCTCTTCTCGGCCAAGCAAAATCTGGATTCTCTCGATGATTTCTCCTTCTCCCGATCAAATGAAAATCCGATCCTTGTTTTTGGTTGGAAGTGGTCATTTACGGGGAACCGATGGCGGTTATGCAACCGACGGCGGTCGAGTAGGAACCGGTATCGGTCCGGTCAAAGCGGGCTATTTTTGGTAAAATAGCCAGCTTTCCCTCCTTTTCTTAGAGGATTGGTAGCGGGCTTGGTCAAGTCATTATGAAGTTGGTTTTAGGTGCGGATGAGGAGTAATTAGTCATAGGTGTGGAATTGGACCAAGTTATAGGTCTTAATTAGGTTAGTTTAGGGTTAAGACTAGGTCATGATGAGGTGGCGACATGAGGTGGCAGGTATGGTGATGTGGATTTATTAATTATAAGGTAATTAATAAATAATTGTGTAAGGTTTAGGTGGTGAGGTTAGGTTGCGTTACACATGGAAAGGCTTTGTCTTCGATTTTACGAACAAGGCTGCCATCTTTGTCATTTCATGTACCACCGTAAACACAATGATCGTAGTGGCATTGGCTTTGCCACATCACCTTCCAAGAAGGCCCACGTTGAACTCATTGAGGAAGAAAAACCTTCTTCCCCCATTCATCCAACATCACCATTTTCACCCACGAGTCCATAGATCCCAAATCTATCCCTACTAACTTTTTTTTTTACGTAACACAATTTCCACAGGACCTTTAACTTATCAACATGATGGAAAGGTTCCTTCTTCTCTTCCCTTCCTATATCTTGACATGATCGATGATGACATACATATTAATGTTGTTCAATGTCGGGATGATGAGTCCATCCTCACCTATATGGGGTGAAATATTCTTATATTCACCCGTCATTACCCTCGAGATGTAAGCCATGTTGAATGAATCGACGACTAACAAAATCAATATTAATACTCAAGATGACCCACACATTCTAAAGATAGGTTAGTCTTTAGATGTTGTTGAACAGAAGCTTTTGCCTCTTTCCTCTAGGACCATAGGAATTTTTTTATCTTGGAATTATGCCGATATGGCTAGTATTGACCCAAAATTGTGGTCCACAATATTGTGATCATCCTTGAATGCCAAACCCATAAAACAAAAGCCACGAAAATACATCCTAGCATTACTCTTCTTTTCAAAGAATAACTTCAACGCCTTCTCTTAGTTTCCTTCATCTTACCCATTGAATATCCTCAATGGATTTATAACATTGTTCCTGTCATAAACATAACAAGGGGACTATGCATTTACATAGATTTCTGTGATCTCAATCTATCCTATCCCAAAGATTATTTTCCCCTACCAGAATTAACCAACTAGTTGATCTCACCGCCGGCCATGAAATTATATCCTCATGGATGGTTTCTTGATTTATAATCAAATATTACTCACTCCAGAAGATCAACACAAAACTACATTCATCACTCCTTAGTGGACCTTTTGTTATTGAGTCATGCCTTTTGGACTTAAAAACATTGGTGCTGCATATCAGCGAGCCATGACTTATATCTTCCATGAAATTATGCATCGTATATTGGAAGATTATGTAGATGACCTCCTTGTCAAATCCAAACATTAGGCCAAACACCTGATAGTCCTTAACGTCATCTTTGACCACCTCATCAAGTATTGTGTTTTCCTTCAATATGAGAAGTGCATATTTACGGTACTTTCAGGAAAACTCCTTGGTTTCATTGTTTCTTTGTGTGGCATAGAATTCGATCCTGCTAAAGTGAAGGATATTCTCAAAATGCCTCCACCTACTAATCTCTATCAACTTTGAAGCTTGCAAGGTAAGTTACAATCAATCCATCATTTTATCATGTAAATTTCTGATCATTGTCAACCATTCATCATCTCTTCAAGAAGGATGTCTTATTCAAATGGGATAATGAATGTTTTAAAGCCTTTTACGCCTTATACCTTCTTCAATCACCGGTGTTCATTCCTCCTAAGGATGACCAACCCTTTTACCTATACATTTTCACCATTGACCATTCTCTAGGTGTCATGCTCGCTCATCGCAATGAGAAACATAGAGAGCAAGTAGTTTATTAGATAATCCATACCCTTTTGGACTATGAAACTAGATATACCCATGCTAAAAAACTTTGTTTATCCTTAGTTTTTCTCACCACCAAAATTTGTCATTACCTACTCAACCACAAAACCTTTTTCATCACCATTACTCACCCCGACATTATATGTTCACCAAAACCTACCAAAATCAATGTGTTTCACGCTAGCTCATGCTTATTTCTGACCTTGATCTTGAATTCATCCATCGAAAATCTATCAAAGGCCAAACCATTGTTGACTAACTAGTAGACACACCTCTTTCCGGAATCAACCCTCTAACTTCGATTTCCCTAGCAAAATCCATTACTACCCTTTCCTTGGACAATGTCACTTACCAAATGAACATGTTCTTTGATGGTTCCAAATGTCGGTGTGGGGGGTGGGGCTGGTGTTATCCTCCTTCCTCTTAGTGGTGAACCCATGCCTTTATCTTTCAAACTAGATTTTGATTGTACAAAAACAATATCATCGAATACAAAGCACTCAGTATTGGGTCCCAAGGCTAATTATGCCTTGGATGTTAAGTCAATAAATATCTTTGGTGATTCCCACTAGTTTTAAAGCAAGTCAATGGTATATGCCAATTTTTTAATGAAATACTTCAAAAGTATAAACGTCATGTAGACATAATTTTGGCTACCTTTGACCATTACAAACTTCAAACCACCCCACATTCTAACAATAAATTTTCTCGATGCCATGGCATGTCTATCTTCTCGAGATACTTGCTTTTCCTTCCGACTCTAAAATTTTTGTCACAATACAAAGGTTATAATCACCCTCTTATTTACCATGTGAGGTCCACTCCATCGGACCGCTTTGCACTTGCCCACGTGACCTTTGGTATAAGAAGTTTGGAGACTACCTTTCCCTTTCCATTCTACCTCTTGATCTTACTCGTAATGGACAATGTGCCTTTATTAAAAGTGTCTCTCACTATGTCATCATGGGTGGCCTCCTTTATAAGCATGGCTTTGATAGTATTCTCTTATGATGCCTTATAAGTTCTAAATTACCTACACCATCAAGGAAGTTCACAATGGAATTTGTGGAGGCCACTTTAGTGGTTTAGCTGTCGCTAAACACATTCTTTGCCTTGATATTATTGGCCAACCCTAAACCGTGATTTTTGTGACTATGTCAAATGTTGTGTGAAATTCCAACAACATGTTAATCTTCATCACACACCTAGTCATGCCTTACACAAGTCGCACAAGACCTTGTGCCTTTGTCTCAATGGGGTTTGGATCTTTTTAGAGAGATCATTCCTCATTCTTCATAAAGCACCATCAATGGATTATAATTGCTTACTAAATTTTAGACTAAATGAGTATAAGCCATTCCCCTCATTTCTACAAAAAATCGAGAAAAATATGTGAATTCATTAACCATCACATCATCTCTGTCACTTTGTTGTTCCTCACCGTCTCATCACTAATAATGGAAAGCAATTAAGAGAACCCTACGTAAAATATGTGATGCTTTTGGAATCCAAATCAGTTTCTCATCGCCTTATTACCCACAAACCAATGGCCAAGTATAATCAACCAATAAAACCTTGAAAAAATTCTTATGAAAGTTGTTGATGATACTGAAAAGGATTGGCATTTACACATTCCTTTCACCTTATGGGCTTATCGCACTAGTATTCACACTTTGATGGCTACCATGCCTTTTCTCTCGGTCTACGATCGAGGCTTTCTTACCTCTCAAAGTCTAGATTTCATCTCTCTCATATCACTACAAGACATGCTCAACAATGATGACTTTTTCTCGGGATTGTTTAGCACAACTTGAGTTATTAGATGAATGTCGTTTAAATTCTCTTGACCATCTCCAAATTTACCAAAAATGTATCAAGCGGGCCTATGAAAAACGTGTCCACAAACAAACATTTCAGGTTGGTGACCTCGTCTGAAGAAAATCAACATGTAACCAAAGAAGAGAAAAGTAAACAGGATGAATTTTCTCCTAATTGGATTGGACCCTATATCATTACTCATGCCTATGGATCAGGTGCTTATCATTTTTCTTCACTCGAAGGTAAACCCAAACTTGAGCCCCTCAATGCCTTGCATATTTGACCATTTTATTGTTGACATCAAGTCCTAAATCACTTTTTATCAATTTACCGCTCATCCCTTGAGTGTTGTTCACCTTCCATATTACCATTTTTTTGGATCAATAACTAAACAAGAATCATATGATTACCCATCACCTTTTAGCCTTATCTTCAATATGAGTACCATGGCTCTACTCATATCATGATTCTCATGGATACTTTTTATCTTTTTAAAGATGGAATCCCATGGTTGTTCATCACTCAAAACCACCTCTTTCATAGTTAACCTCTGTGTGCTATGGTTTTTCTTCTCAACAAGAACCTAATCTTCCTCTATAATCTTGTCCATGACTTAAAATGTCCAAAACAAAAATGGGATTCAACTCCTTGAGTCAAACTTCCAGAAAAAGATGACTCCCTCAAAAAGGGACATCTCTTCTCTCTATCTCACTACTATAAATAGACTTCTCCCTTGAAGGACAACTATATAAAGTCATTGAAAAAAACACAATAAAATGTTCAGAAGCTTCCCACATCGATCAACTTAATGAATACCTAAAGGATATAATATACTCATCCCATATAGAGTTCATGCATCGACCAGTCTATTAAAAAAAACAAGTATAGAAAATGATGATTTTTTTTTCATGGACTTGCCTATTTTTTATCCTAGGTATCTTGCTAGGTAAACATGTTGTCGTACACTAAGTTACGCTAAACCACCCACTTTCACCTCACTACATTTTTCAGCCTGATTTTCTCTCGGCTCAAGGGACTTGTCATGAATCGCAACATTTCATCGTCATGTGACTTTCTTCACCCTTAGAATAGTCCATTATACAACGCCTTTAGGGTCTTACATTCATAAGCCTCTCTTGGGTATGGTAGAATTGTTAGGGTTCTTCTCAATTAAGTGACTATTTTACCACCTCTTACCATTCACCTTCCTCATTACTTATTGATTATCCTATATAGGACCAGATCATCGATGCCTAAATTTTAAATGAATCAACCATGCCTATGACCTAGAATCAACCATACCTATGACCTAGACTCAACCATGCATATGGCCTAAAATCAACCATGCCTATGACCTAAATCAATCATGCCTAAAATCCACCAACCCATCCCCCTAATTCATCATATTATTCCCAAGCTTATGGGATAACTACATCGACTTGAGGCTCCTTTTCATTGAGGTTATGCAGGCAACACTCTTAGGGCATGGGGCCCTTGGAGGTTAGCTCAACCACCCTTTACCCTAACCAATTTCCCATTCACTTGCCTATTCACATTATACCTTAGTTTCCATTTTATATCAACAATTGGAAATTAAACCAAATAATCACCAATTAACAAAATTTTTACCACTTCATCAAATCATTCACTTATCATTTTTATATTTTTACCATAGCAAATATTCAGAAATTTAAACCATAACATGCATAAACATCACCATTTGTCTCCCATGTTGCCAAAAACTTGGAACTTAAATCAAAACCATAAACCATGACTCAACCATTTCTATGTCATGACTCCATCATGCCTATACCTAATTCACCATGCCTAATCGACCGACTCAACCATGCTTATGACCTAACTCTACCATGCCTGAGTGACCTAACTCCATCATGCCTAAACAGACCTAAATCACCATGCCTAAGTGACCTCACTCAAGCATGCCTATGACCTTGACTCAATCATATCCATGCCTAATACACCTAGTTTCCATCACATAAGCACAACATCATACCATAAATATCACCATCTCTATAAAAATCATCAGAATCTATGTGTCCATACATATGTGCATAGAAACAAAATCAATACACAATCTCTCATATACATCCTCACATCTACGGCATGCACGTAGGCGGTATATATATCACAAAAATAAAAATTAAGGTGCACAGGGGGCTCAGTCATCTCCCCATCTGATGTCCATCCCCATCTCATCTGTCTCCTCCTCCTCCACTCTTGTGTGGTGCCCTACCAACATATTTCTACCCTGCATAGGTCTGAGAGCAGGATTTTGTTGGCCTACCACTGTGTCAAGCCTCCGTGAGCTGGTAGCCTCTCCCTGAACTTGTCTATGGGCTTACTGGCCCCCTGTACTCTCTCTCGATATATGTGCAAGATCTCATCCTCTCACTCGAGGACAGCTAAACCCTATACTCTTCATAGGAAGGGACATCTATCCAAATGGCAATAAATGATCCCGATAATATCCGACCCTACCTAGGGCATCCTTGAATCTAGCCATCAAAACTTTTTGAGGTGGCCCCATCGCTCTCAGACCTTGTACATGTACTATGGGACCCTATCCGTGACCCTATGTTGGTGCCTATGCTTTGGTGCCAGAGTTGCGACTTAGGCACTGTAAGGCCAAAATCTACGTCTGAGAAGTGGACAACTAGCCCTTCAACGCTTCTATATGTGCCTGTAGAGTATCTACCTACCCCCATCTCCATCCCCTCCCTGTGTAGGCGCATATCCATGTGCAACATTCTCGGGCCTGAAGAGTTACCACTGTGCCTTTAACGTGGCAACCTCTATCTCACGTGAACTTACCAACTACCCTATAAACTTGTAATCTGGCCCTGTAAGGTGGCCACCTATCCCTGCAGTGTATCCCTCTAAATTGTGAGGGTGGCCACATCTGGCTGACATGTCTTGTGTGGTGTTTCTTATAGCTAGGCTACCCACCACTGTCTATATGCATGTGTATAGCCTACATCATCAATCTCGACAAAGGATTTCCTACTCTTCTTGCTCGGTTGCCACTTTCAGCTATGGTAGAGGCATATGCCTCTCCACATCATCCCTCCTATAATGTGGAAATGGAGGTGGCATGTCTTGGGGTAACCCCAATTGTTATCTAATCCTGTCAATGGGGATCATCTCGTGCTCACCGACATGACACCCCTCTATCCATCTCAAAAGCTGTAATCCATCCAACTCCACTACCATCTTCCTGTATGAGGGGAAGCTGACATACGACCTCCAGATAATGTCTATACCGGATAAACCTCTAGCATGTGCCTTTAGTACACTACATCATGTGTAGCCCTGACATCCCTGTGCTCTCTAATAACAGGCACCCAAAACTTGTAGCCAAATCAAAAAATCCCACCTTGAATGCATCTGGTCGGGGCATACGAACTGAATGCACACATACAATGTTCTCGTATGCCCAGTGAGTGTGAGATAAAGGCGCAACACCAATTGAACCTCTGCAACTACCCGTAGGCCCATAGCTCCTGGTATAGCTACACCAAGTATGTTGGTGCCCAAGAAAAATAGGTCTTATCCTCCATCATGTCATGGAGAACCCCCATCAATGCCCATGGGAATCTCCCACCCTCCACATTTAGTAGTGCAAAGCAACACACTGCCTCCATAATCAAGACCACTAGCCTCATCTCCTCAGGATGGGCCACGTACATCTCTCCATAACTCAGGATCACGTTATGAAACCTCATCTCTATCATCCCCTCTCCAAATACTATCAACATCAGCTCCTTTGATGCCTTTGAAGAAATAGAATACACCTACATCCCCACTATCAATAACCGTAAGATCATGTACACATCCTTTAGGGTGAATGTGATCTCACCCATCGGTAGATGAAATGTGTTGGTCATTGAATCCCATCTATCGATGAGTGTGACTATCAATCTTGTCTCCAAAACTCTATGCCTATACTGTCTGACCCCAATAAGGTTGACATCTGTAACATGGCACCACTCCTCTACCATTACGCTCCCTTGTACCGATAGTAATAGAGGCGGTATTGTCTCTCATCTGCAATTGGTCCCTTGCCTACACCCAACAAATCACAACATTGTTAAACCTTCACCATACCCCACACATATCTTACCCGACAAACCTACTCCCAAAACCCTTATTGCTTATTATACCCCAACCCTACAAATCACCCCTTGTTACCATAATCCACTCATACCATTTATACCTATTACCCTACTCGTCATCACTCCACTTGCCATTATATCCCATCACCTACCTTTTCCCTCCCAACCTTTCCTACTTATTGACCTATTTCCCTCTAACTCCAATCGACATCACTCCTTGTGGATCGTCCGTCGCCACCGCTACACTGATTGATTCCGTCTAATGTCAACCGATGTTGGCCAAACCTTCACCAAAGGTTTATCGATCGGTCGCTCACATGTGGCAACCAAATCCATAAAAAAACCCCCATTTTTCCCAAAAATTTCAAACTAACCTAGAAACCTATCCTACCCTACCCAAACCTAACCTAAACCCTCCCCCCTTATCTAACCTACCTCAAACCTTCCCCCTCCCTCATTACACCAATTTAATTATATACCTATACACGAAAACCCATACCCATACCTTATTTTTCCAAATAAATACATAGAAAGGATGAAATCCTACCTCATCTCGGTGTTGTCGGTGTGGTGGCATGACTAGCCACTATGCTTGGTGGCCCACCTAAACCCTCTCCTACTTTTGCCATGCCCAAATCACCACAACACACTCCTCTAATCCAAATAATTAAATCGTACCCTTTAGCTTGTGACCCATCTCCCTATCTCCTCTCACCAACTCATACTCTCTACCTCGCCTCAGGTACAATTACCTATCCTTCTCTCTCGGAAAAGTAGCAAAAAGTCAAACAACTTTGTCATTTTCTCCAAAGTCACAAAACAACAATGATTCCGTAAAATACAATTTTTTTATAAACCCAACCCGATATGACCAACGCCACCATATATTTTTCCTTAGCCAACCGGCATCCATCACCCTATAACCGGCATCGATCAACCCTTCTACCTATTTAGCCTTGCTACGCTTCCTTTTCTTGTAACCATTAGTGCTAACACACCTGTTATCATTTCGGCACCCATTAACACATACCTACAAGTCCAACCTACCCCTACATTTCCTTTGATGCGTCGTAGGAGTTGTTATTTTACCTATACCTTGGCCTTACTCGTGCCATGACCTATTTTACCTGAACTTGACCTACTTGGTGTGACCATTGACCTTATGTACTCGCTATACCTTGTGATGTTGTTACCTATGTTGTTTTAGCCTAATAACCATACCTTTCCTATTGTTGTGTCATTTATCCCGACCAAACCTTTGGTGTACCGAGCATACCTAAACATTCATGCACCTAACCTATGTTGTGTTTCTCGACCATATCCTATACCTTGGATACCTGAATCACTTCACCCTTGTTTGGATAAACCTATCGACCTTCGACATGATGTAGATTTTACAAGATCTTCTACTTGCAGCCGTGTTGCAATCTATACGTGTGCATGTGTTTTATTGCCATTACCCATGACCCAATTTTGACCACGGCTTAGTACCCATTACCCAAGTTGACCATCACCCTTTCCCTCAATACTCAAACCCTTTCCCACCTATCTTCCCCACCTACACATTTATCAAACCACTCCCCGATTCTATATTTCACCTCATCAATGCCTGGTTTGAGGGGGATCACCTTCACCCACACATGGGGCAATCACTTCCTCTTTTTTTCAGTGTTGCTTACTACTACACATACAAGTTATACCAAAATTGGGTCACACTCCCCTTGGTCCCCTTTCAAATAACTAACTTAAACATACTCACCTAATATTAGCCCCCTTTCACCCCATATTAACATTAATTTAATCATCCACAATTAAATCAATACTCACCCTCACTCCATTTATTAATTTAATTTATTTAATTAAATGGATGCACACCTCACCTAGCCACCTCACCTAGACACCTCACCATAAACCTATTCATAGCATGTTTCCATAACTAACTAAGACTTATCCCTACTTACCTTAATGAACTAAGACTTAGTATAACCCTAAAAGCACATGCCTATTCTTCCTCTAACCACATTCCTATATATCTAAGCACAACGTTCCATTTAGACTTGGTACCAACTAGAAAAGATGGAAAAGGATAGCCAAGATATGTTATTTTAGGAAACCTAGGATATCTCACCTTAATCGATGTCGGTCACCCCAAAAACGTCGTATGTTATCATATAACCATTTTGGTAACCTTGTTTCAAAGGTTGGCCACATTCTCAAGTTTTGGGAGCAAAGGAGATCTGCATGCAAGAAAGAACCAAATCTCTTTCACACATCCAGAGAGAAGCCATAGCCAATACAACCATTTATCGAAGGTATTTTCATTCATGGTAGCATTTCGGGAGGCACTTCACCGCAACACCGATTGCCATTTCACCGATCAACCTGTCTCTACCACCTAGCCATTGAACTTGCATAGCAAGTGTGTTTCTAACCTATACTATTTTATTTCTATTCAATTCATAAGATTTATTCACCTTTGTTTATCAATCACCATTTATATCTTTATCTCACCACTATTTCCTTCCTGTGAACCCGACCATTCCCATCACTCATAATCATTTTAATCACCTCTGTCCATTCTTGAGTATCTTTGAATATTCCTAACACCTCCACAGACCTAAACCAACTCCTTACCATCTCTAATTCAGCCTCAGACAAATCCCCAAAACCATGAACTATTGAGTTATTATCATCCCACCTTAACCATCATCGGTTCTTACTAAAACATCATCGGTCATACTAGACCGACGTCGGTCTCTGTATTTGAAATCCTGCTAATAGAAGATCCCAATAACCTTTTCCCAAGTGACCCAGAACCTGACCCTGAACTGTTTCCAACACCTTGATTATTTACCTTATTTCCAGATCTGATCATAGCCTAGCCTATTATGTTAGATTTTCTTATTGTATTTGGATGAGATACCTAAATCATATCAACTATAGTAGAACCTTGTTTATTTATGTCATTTCTTGCATTAAATTTTATTAAATAGTGGGTTGATTGCCATTGAGGAAGTATCACACTTCCTGGATCTAGCATACGCTAGGTAGCCCACTGACATATATTGTTTAACTCTTTCTTGTGGTCTTGTTTTGTATTTCAGGTAGTTCCTCCTAGCCAAAAGGAAGCTCTCACAGTTAGCATTGGATCAAGAAGTTAGAATGTGCATAACAACCTCTAACCGATCATCACAACATGTATTCCTCCTTGACCCACCCTTTATCTCTGCTTTCGCCTAAAAACTTAAAGAAAATGGTGAAACAACTACATTCAAATGAAAATATTGCTCACTTAGAATCTTATTTCGATTTATTTTCCACCCTTTAGTTTCAACCTCCTTGATTTCAATTTTTAAATTAATATAGGAGGAATTTATTCAATGGGCTAGGCCACTTCTTTTTCCATTATGCTCTCAAAGTCATTTCATTCTTCACCAAATATTTCACTATTTTTAAGAATGGGACTCACCTCGTTTTTTTTTTATGAAGTTAGGGAAGGATGATAGTTAGGTTCTAGATGATGAACCTCTTTTTCTTTAAGCTCGTGGCTCCAATCCTTGAAGTTCTCGAACCTACTCACCTTGTTTGGCTCTTTCTAGCTTATCCCTTTATGCATGCATGTAAATTTTGTTGTCTATGAGAATGGAGAATAACCCCGTTTTCATGAAGGATTCAAGATATTGTTTAGTGATGAATGGATCCTTAGTATACCAATTAATTGGGAACTCATTTTTTTAGTCTCCAATACATCATGGTTTAAAATTGTTTCTTTGTGAGGTTCACGCACATGTAAATAAACCTTCTTGAATCGGGGACAGGATCTAGCCTTTGGATGAGTTTTTGTTTCATAATATATAGGAGGTATAACATATTCATGGAGAAGAGATGAGGATTTGGGGAAATATGGTGGAAAAATGAAGATGGGAGGGAGGGGAAGAAAATGGAGAATGGAATCCTCAAGGAGAGTAGGCGAAAACTATGAACATGAAGATCGGGATGAGATGGTGTAAATTTTGTAGGAGGAATGGGAGTGTTATAAGATGCTAGTGTGGGATTGCCCCATTGGCGGGGGTTACCTACCACTAGTTTGGAAATCCTCCATTAACTCAACCCACTTTGCAATTTGGGGCATCATCTCAACCATAAATTCTAACTTCTACTAAGGCCTAAATCATTTGGCATAGGGCCAATTGTAGACACCTATAATTTAGCTCGAGCAATTTAAATACTTAAATTGCACTAATTATACCCTTTTTCACAAATTGATGAAATATCTTCAATATCACACATTTTCTTTGCTATTGTTGTTAATTAATTACATTAAATTAGTTAATTAACTCTTCTATCCAACAATGATGCAAATTAATGACCTTTCGTTAATCAAATCCCCTTTCTATCTCGATTAATTAATTATTCATAATTAATTAAGCTCCCCTTTCTATCTCATTTAATTATTTATTTATAGTTAATTAAACTCCCTTTCTATCTCGATTAATTAATTATTTATAATTAATTAAGCTCCCCTTTCTATCTAGATAAATTAATTATTTCTACTTAATTAAGTTTCCCTTTTATCTAGATAAATTAATTATTTCTAATTAATTAATACCCCTTTCAATCTAGATTAATTAATTATTTATAATTAATTAATACCCATTTCTATCTAGATTAATTAATTATTCTTATTCAATTAATTCTTTCTTCCATTAAATCAATAAATCATCATTGATTTGATTAAACTCCACTCATATTCTAAATCATGCTAATTATTCCTCTCGAAAAGCTTCTATAAGTTTTCTCACCTATTAATTAATCACTTGGGTAAATTAATAAACCCCCTCAAACTCCATGAGTCACTAAAGGACAAAATAAACTCTCATAAGGTTGACTCCCCTTTCAACCATCCTTATCCACAACTAACTCAACCTAGCTATTATCTCACATGTAAAGGGATGTAGAGATTTATTTTATCCATTGGGCTATATAAAGAGCCCTCCTCCTACCTTTCTATTTACACCTACACACCTAAATGATCATAGAGCCTAAGATATATTCATTTTATCATCTTAGATAATTCTTTCATTAGTGGAGCTAAACATATTTCATTTGCATTCAATCATCAAATCTTTTTGTGCGAACAATCGAGTTAATCAAGAAAGACTTAATAAGACATGGCTTGATGAACCTCTAATTTTGATCATCTTGGATCAAACAAATGACTATAAACCCTTTGATAGCTAAAGGATATACATAGGTCTATTTCATAGATTTAGCTTTCTAAAGAGTAGAGCAATAAATGTTTACATGTTAGTTTGAAGTTCATTTTCAAGGTTCTAATGCATAATGTTGATGTTTATTACTTGTTTAGCTCTTAGCATGATGGTGCATAGATTTTAGTTTAACATTGTATTGAGACTATTAGGTGTTAGTATTGATTTTATTTGCATAGATAACTAATTCTTGCACACATTTGGCATGCCCAGTGGGACTTACTCCATTTTCCTTTGCACTTAATTTCAAGTTTTTGTAGTTAAGTTTCAATTTTGGTTACTAACCCTCTTTTTGCATATATTGACATAACTTGTTTTGTTGAGTTTGCATGTGTTGATTCTTCCTTATAGGTATAAAGGAGGTGAAGTTCTGTCAAAATTGGATCTTGATGGGAAAATTTCAAGATTTCTCCATGTTTTCATTTTTAGAGCTTACTTTTTCAACATTCTATATGCTAGTTTTGTCAATTTATTGAAAATCATCTTGAGCATGTAGGTTAGTGTTTAATAGTGATGTGTCTTTTATTTACATATTAATGTGGTGGTTTACTCTTAAAATTTAAACTTGGTGAGAAAATTTCAATATTTCTCCATGTTTTCATTTCTAGAGCTTACTTTTTTCAACATTCTACATGCTAGTTTTGTCAATTTCTTGAAAATATTAAATTCTTGAGCATGTAGGTTAGTGTTTGATAGTGTTGAGTCTTCTATTTACATATTAATGTGGTGGGTTACTCTTAAAATTGAATCTTGGTGAGAAAATTTCAAGATTTCTCCATGTTTTCATTTTTAGAGCTTACTTTTTCAACATTCTACATGCTAGTTTGTCAATTTCTTGAAAATTTTAAATTCTTGAGCATGTATGTTAATGTTTAATAGAATTTAGTCTTCTATTTATATATTATGTGATGGGTTGTTATCAAAATTGAATTTTCATTGGAAGAATTTGACCTTTTTGCAGATTTAGGGATTTCTTTTCACATTTTTGAGTACATGTTAAGTGCATACCCATGAGTATAAGAGCATACGCGTAACCCATCTTACAAAGGCCATAAATTTTTCTCCCGAAATCGAAATGAATCTATTTGTTTTGCGTTGGAAAGTTATTGAAATGAAATATGTAATGAAAATATAAATTTAGAATTTATACTTACAAAAATTGTAGGTTTTATCTTTATTATAAAACTGGAAATTTTCTAACATGTCTAATGTTTTGATGAATGTTGTATTTCCATGTTTTACTTGATTTAGACCAAAGATTTGGTATGCTCTTATCTTTAACATTTTGGTGATCTTAAGAATATAAAATAACTTTGATCTCTATATTTTTAATATTTGGATTAACTTAGAAATTTGATTATTCATTTTACTTAAGGGATGAACCTTTTACAAATCATTTTTATGATCGTTTGATTTGAAGTTTTCCATTTCTATATAATTAGCCTAAAGTTTTTGTATGCTCTTCTCTTACACCTTAGGGTGATCTTGAGAGTCAAAAGTAACTTTATTCTTCATTTTATAACATTTGATTCACTAGAAACTTCATCTTTCATTTTTGGTTTAAGGGAATGAACATTTATCAATATTTTTGTATGGTTCATTAATTCCAAAGTTTTCCTTTACTTTTTAGTTGGATTATTTTTCATGTATGATTTTTTATTACATCCTTTGATGATCTTGAGAATCAAATAAAACTCTTAATCTTCTTTTAAATAATTTGATTTTTTTGGAGAACTATTGATGCTTGAGTGCAAGACCTAAAAACGCTTGTCAAAGAAAGGAGTTTGAAACAAATTTTTCTAACTACACGCGTGTTTTAGGTTTCTAAATGGTTAGCGAATAAACCATATTAAGTCTAAAATATAAATAAAACTCATCGCATTCAAAACACTTGATTTGCAGGTTTAGATAAGGGTACACCCCATCTTATTTAAACTAGAACAATGAGGGTGGTCCTAGGAACCTTGAAGTAGTCCACATAAGAGGGAACCTTATGTGTGAAACAAGAAGTAATTTGCATACCTACTTGATTAGTATACACATGAGATTTAGCATCAAAGTTATCTGTATCATGTCCCAATGAGAGTACACAATAGATGCATTTACTGCCCGCTGTACTTGAAGGGGGTAAAGTAAATTGGGGATAATCCTTGGGAAACCTTGGCAAACCGAGCTCGCTCTTAGATAAAATTTGACACCTATTTGAGTGAACTACCTATGAGTATATCTTTGACTAGGAGCTCATTTCGACCATTTCGAAACCAATTTAAGTTAAGATCCATTATTCATCATGAAACGTGTGAAGCATTACTTTTGCTTAGTTTTTCACTCGCCCTAAGGAAAGGTGAAATTCTGCCAAAGTGAGCCCAACATTTTTCACCCCCAAACTATATACTTATTTCACTTTTTTTTACACTTTGTTGATTAGAAGAAGAGTCACTTCCCTTGTGTTGCTAATTGATTGCATTCATCATTTTTGTGTCCATTTACGCTCATCCATGTTTGCGGCTGAGTTGTTAGACATCTAAAGTGTGTGGAAACATTTTCATATCATTGGTATCATTTTTTATCTTGACACCCAAGTCAAGATTTTCAATCATAGTTAGGCTTGATTCATCATCTTGATTCTCCTTTGAATTGTTATCTTGTTTATATCGAGTCGCTACAATTTTAGTACTTACGTCTTGTTTCTTGTAAACTTGGCCTAAGTGTCTATATTGTGATGTTACGCTATACACACTCTAACAATTCCTTGGTATACTCTAGCCTTAGTTTGCTTTCAATCACTACCTCGATTTTGAAAAGTGTTGAGTGTTACCATTTGTGTGCATTATATCAATATCATTTTGATATTAATACCTTACTTTTCCAAAAAAATTGGTTAATATATCTTAGTGGTATTGTTGTGTTACTCACAATCATAACTACCACTTTTTGAGATATAGGTCTTGATTGGATTCAAGATCACTTTTAGTATACTTTGTTTGGGGATCATATTAAAAAAATTATTACTTACACCTTGTTCATCTCTTTGAACTTGACATAAGTGGTGACATTTTGTTAATCATCTTAAGCACCAACTACCATTTGACTAATTGGTTTACCAACTTTGTGTGATTGTGTCTCATTTGTCACATCGACTTATCCATTTCGGACAATCACTTTGATCCATTTGTTCTTTATCATTCGTTATTCTTTGGTCATTAATTTGGCTTTGTGTTTTGAACTCAAGTTATTGTTCCTTGTGTTTATCCATCTTTTAAACTCATTTCTAGGACAATCCTTTAAGTCTTTGATCCTCTTGATCTTCTTATTTTTGCCTAGGTTCATCATCATTTTTTAACACATATTTCAAACCTTGGCAAAAAAATTCCTATCAAATAACTTTTGCATCAATCAAACATAGGAAATATTTCCTTTGTATCCTTTATGTTGCTAAAATTTGATCAAACCTTTAACATTTATGCATCCAAAACTTGTATTATCAATCTTGAGTTATCATGATGTATGTTTTTCTTAGATTCCCTTTTGGAAAATCACACAAGCATCCCCATATTTACGAAATGTCTAGTTGGTTTTTGTTATGCTTCCCAAATCAACATGAAACCTTCTCCACTTTGAAGAAGTTTGATCATACAATTTAGGAGGGTAAGTACACCAAGTTTGGGGGGCAAAAGGAGGTCTTAAGTGGACGCATTTTTCTAAAAAAAAAACTTCAACTTGTACGAGTTTTTCGAAATAGTTACACTCAAAATTGGAAGATGTTGTAGAAATATGAATCGTAGCATTTTGATTTTAGTTTCTAAACTACTAAATTTGCTTGAAAAATATAAGTTTAAGTGGTTCAAACAACTAAAATACAAACAAATGCTCCTATTTTTGTTAAAAAAACATAATAGAGTGACTTTTGTGCCCCCACCATTTTTGAGCACCATTTAGTATTTTTGAAAACCCTTTGGTGGAAAGATAGCTAGGAGCATCTAGTTTGGAATCCATTTTTAAAGATTTTTTTAGCGAATATTTTTTATTTATGATTTTTCTAGTACAAAATTTTATGTTTTGAAAAATAATAGAGCTCCGACCATGCCCCTCCCTAACTACCTCAAAAATATTGAAAATTAGATTTTTAGTTTTTAAATATGTATATAATTATGCCTAGTTTGGGCTAGTATATTTTTTTAATTTCAATCACCTAAAAAAGTTACACCATGAAAGATAGACATATTTACACTTCAAAAATAGCTATAAAAAAACATAGTTAGAAAATAAATAATATGGAAACCTTATATTAGTCGAAAATTTGAAAAATTATATTTTTACAAAGAAGAGACTCTACTCTACGTCGTGGTATAATTTTTTAAATGGATCAATCATTTTATTTTGATTTATCATAGAGGAAGTGTAATTTTTACATTTTCTTTTAAAAACACATTGTTTGCTATGTTTGTGCAGGTCCATGCCTCAGGCTTGGGGATCTAAACCAGATCCCAAGCCTTGAGGCGTGGCTTGTGAAAAGAGAAAATGTAAAACACGTACGTGTTATAATGCATACGTGTTCTGTGTAGTATAAGTTTTTCATTTATTATTATTTATATTTTATTATTTCTTATACTTTAAATTTATTTATGTAAATATAAGAAATTAGGGTCACTCTGCACCTTATGGAATTAGTCTCATAGCTCCATGAGTCATGGTTTAGGAGATAGTTTTTAAAGTATAATCTGGTTAGTACATAGGTAATTTTTCAGGATTTCAACATTCAGCCTAAATATTTTAGCATTTAACTTCTACAATCGAAACCCTAAACCATAGGCCATAAACCTAAACACTAAATTGTAAACCTTGATCCCTAAACCCTAAACCATGAACCATGAGCCCTAAATGATAAACCCTAAACCCCAAACCCTGACCCCCTAAACCCTAAACCTTAAACACCAAATCCTAAACCCTAAACCCTAAGCCTTGAACCTGACACCCTTATCCCTGAGCCCTAAAATCTAAACCCTAAACCCTAGACCATATACCCTAAGCCCTAAGCCATAAAACCTAAGCCATAAATCCTAAACCTTAAATCCTAAACCCTAAACCATAAACCCTAAACCCCAAGCCCTATACCATAAAGCCTAAACCTTAATCCCTAAACATTAAATCCTAAACCCTAAACCTTGAACCCTGAACCATAAACCCTTATCCCTAAACACTAAATCCTTAACCCTAAACCCTAAATCCTTAACCTCGATCCATAAACCCTAACCATAAACACTAAACCCTAAACCTAAAACCTAAATCCTAAACCATAACCCTAAACCTTGAACCCTAAACCATAAAACATAAACCTTAAACCATAAACCATGATCCCTAAAACCTAAACCCTAAACCCCAAACCATATTTCATCAATATTTCCTAGTCTCGTGCCTAGAACCATCATTGAGTCTGTTTATAGAACTACCTTGTTTATGAGAGGTGGGACAAGTAGCTAAATGGATATGACATCTACCTTGTGCCTTATAATGCATATATTACACACCTCTTCCAAACTTGTGTCTCCCCACATATACTTGCACTCTTGAATGTAAATTTATTAACACTCGAAACAAATTTCACATTTCTCATATTTCCATGTATGGTATTATGCAAGCCAGGATGACCCATTGGAAGCTGGAAAAAATAACCATCACAACAACAAAAATAATCTTAAAGGAAACAAAAGAAACATAGAGAATATATCAATGCAGAGGTGTAGGATCATAATTGATTTTCTGTAGTATCCTCTCTACTAGGAGAAAGATAAAGTTCAAGTGTTCTACTGGAATGGATAGTAAAATTGACAGAACTTCCTAAAGTCTTCAAAATAAGCATAGAAACAGGGGAATGACTAAGAACACTAAGGGTTATCAATCTCCTAGCAAATACTTCTTGTTTAGTTATAAATGGGAGTTACCTGGCCTACAACTTAGTGACCTTCCATTCATTGATAATTCCTTATATGATAAACCCATGGATGTTTTCAAAATCCCCTGAACAAAAAGATAGGGGTAGTCATCAATCCTAGTGAAGGGTGTGATGTGATTTCCAAGAAACTTGAAATTCATATAGATTTAGAGGTCATAACATGAATTTTCAAATATCTCTATCATTATAAATGGAAGCCAAGTAATAGTGTCTCCCTGTACATCCAAGGATTGAGGACTACTGGGGTCTTTGGAAGGATTGGACAATCAGGAATATGACATTTCCCTCCTTCAAAATATCAATAGATGAAAAACATCAAATTTTTATGACTCTCTTTAAATGTTCTATCTACAAATTCGATGAACCCTTAACCCTCAACCATGAGACCTAAACCCTAAACTATAAACCCTAAACCCTAAAACCAAAATAATAAATCCTAAACCCTAAACACTAAATACTAAACCCTAAAACCTAAACCCTAAACCCATAACCCTAAACCCTTGACCCTAGACCCTAAACCCTTGACCCTAGACCCTAAACCCTGAGCCCTAAGCCCTAAACCCTAAATACTAAATCCAGAGCCCCGAGCTCTAACCCCCAAACCTTAAACTAGTAACTTTAAACCCCAAACCTTAAGCCATAAACCATGAACCATGAACCATAAACCCTAATCCCTAAACCATAAACCCTAAACCTTAAGCCTTGAACCCTACACCCTAATCCTTGATCCCTAATCCCTAAACATTAAACCCTGAGCCCTAAACCCTAAATCTAGAGCCCTAATCTCTAACCCCTAACCCTTAAACTCATCACTAACCCCTACACCTTAAACCATGCACCATAACCCCTAAACCCTGAACCCTAAGCCCTAAATTGTAAACCCTAAACCTTAAAACCTAACTATTAAATCCTAAAGGTCCTTAAACCCTAAACCATAAACCCTAAAAACTAAATCATAAATCTGAAACCCTAACCCCTAAACCCTAAAATCTAAACCCCAAGCACTAAACCCTAAACCTTAAACCCTAAACCCTAAGCCCTAAACACTAAACCCTAAACCCTAAACTCTACGACCTAAACCCTTAACCCTAAAACATAAACCCTAAACCCTGAACCCTTTTCCCTAAACCCTAAACCATGACCTTTAAACCTTAAACCCTAACTCCTAAACCATAAACCCTAAACCCTAAATCCTCAACCCTAAACCTTAAACCCCGAGCCCTAAACCCTAAGCCCTAAACCCTAAACTCTAATCCATAAATCCTAAACCCTAAACCCTAAACCCCAAACCTTGACCCCCTAAACCCTAAACCTTGACCCCTAATTCCTAAACCTTGAGAAATAAACCCTAAACCCTAAGCCTTAAACCCTATGCCCTAAGTCATAAGCCCTAAACCAAAACCCTAAACCTTGAACCCTCAAACATAAACCCTTAACCATAAACCCTAAAAATTAAACCCTGCGCACCCCTAACTCTTAACCCTAAACCCTAAACCCTCAACCCTAATCCCTAAACCCTAAAACCTAAACCCTTTACCCTAAACCCCGAACCCGACCTTTAAACCTTAAACCCTAAATCCTAAACCCTTAATCGTAAACCCTAAATCCTCAACCCTAAACCTTAAACCCTAACTCCTAAACCCTAAACCGTAAACCCTAAATCCTCAACCCTAAACCTTAAACCCTGAGCCCTAAACCCTAAACCCTATACCATAAACCCTAAGCCCTAAACCCTAAAATCTAAGCCCTAAATCCTAAACCCTAAACCCTAAAACCTAAACCTTGACCCATAAACCCTAAACCTTGATCCCTAAACCCTAAACCCTAAGCCCTGAACCCTAGGCCCTAAGCCATAAGCCCTAATCCAAAACCCTAAACCTTGAACCCTTAAACATAAACCCTCAACCCTAAACCCTAAAAACTAAACCCTAAGCCCTAAACCCTGAACCCTCAACTCTTAACCCTAAACCCTCAACCTTGATCCCTAAACCCTAAACCTTGAACCCTTTTCCCTAAACCCAAACCCTGACCTTTAAACCTTAAACCCTAACTCCTAAACCCTAAACCGTAAACCCTAAATCCTTAACCCTAAACCTTAAACCCTAACTCCTAAACCCTAAACCGTAAACCCTAAATCCTCAACCCTAAACCTTAAACCTTGAGCCCTAAACCCTAAACCCTATACCATAAACCCTAATCCCTAAACCCTAAACTCTAAGCCCTAAATCCTAAACCCTAAACCCTAAAACCTAAACCCTGACCCCTAAACCCTAAACCTTGAGCCCTAAACCCTAAACCCTAAGCCCTGAACCCTAGGCCCTAAGCCATAATCCCTAAGACAAAACCCTAAACCTTGAACCCTCAAACATAAACCCTCAACCCTAAACCCTAAAAACTAAACCCTGAACCCTAAACCATGAACCCTCAACTCTCAACCCTAAACCCTAAACCCTAATCCCTAAACCCTAAACCCTTAACCTTGAGCCATAAACCCTAAATGCTCAACCTCTACCCCTAAACCGTAAACCCTCAACCCTTAATCCTAAACCATAAACCCTAAACTCAAAACCCTAAACCCTAAACCATGAACCCTAAGCCCTGAGCCTTAAACCCTAAACCCTAAAATCTGAACTATGAGCCTTAAACACTAAACCTTAAACCCTAAACTCTAAACCTTGAGTCCTAAACCCTTATCCCTAAACCCTAAACCCTAAATCATAAACCCTCACCCAAAGGAAAGTCCTAAAAAGATCATTCAGCATGTTTTAGTGTGTAAGGAATAGTGTTTAAGGTGATTGATTGACTCATTTAGTTTTTATGAGAGACTACTTCCTTTGAAGGCCTAAAAAGGAATTTTTGGCCATTTTGTAGTTAATTGAACACCCTTCAGAACAAGCTAAAATGAGCTAGTCATGTCACCGAGTTATCAAGGACCATTATTTGTGAAGTATTAAGGCATCATTTGTCTCCATAAGAGACATATGAGCAAAATCATGTATGAGAATCATGAATTTTATTCCATGAAAGGATGCTTTTAGAGCTAGGAAAGGTGAGGGGATGATCTTTATATGGAGCACCATGTTTCTAAGAATGAGCAATCATCTGAGTTCACTTGATGCAATTCACTTGGTACTATTCGTAACAAATCATTCAACACCTAGAAGTGTTATCATACCTTAAGGAGGAGGCACATTACAATCACCTCATTTTTTCGTAGGACAAGAATCCCATTCAAGGAAAAATCCTTTATCTACAAAGTGAGGATCTCTTTTTAGTAAGAAGTAGACAAACATCATAGAGTTAACTCATGGTCACTAAAGTGAATTATGGACTAAATTTAAAAATTAATACTAATTCAAGTAGTGGTAGGGCCAAAATCCATTTTAGAAGGTCAAAAACCTTTAAAATGACTATATTCTTTCCCAAAACAAAGACCGACCACAATATATATGCCCTGAAAGTTTAAAGTCATTTGTTGAAATCTTGAAAATGAGTAAGTACTTACCAGATTAGATTTTGAAAAACTATCTTCTAGATTATAACTATTGGAGCTACGAGACGACTTCCATAAGGTGCAGAGTGACCCTAATTTCTTATATTTACTAAATTAAATTTAAAGTATAAGAAATAATAAAATAAATATTATACTTTGACATTTATTTTTGTAAGTATAAAGCATCAAAACACATATACATGGTCCATACTACACAAAACACATACGTGTTTTGACTTGTTTGAAACATGTATTTTGATTTGTTTGAAATGCATACACGTTATAACGCGTACGTGTTATAGGTTTGGTGATTCCCAAGACAAAAAAATAAAACGTGAACATGTTTTAGCAAACGCGTCGCGCGTTTACTTATTTCAGATTCTTGTCCACTTTTTGGCCCCCCAATTTTGTGCAGCTACCTGCGGTATAGAAATTCAAACCCAACACATGTTGAAAATGATTTATTATCACAAGGTCCCTTATGCAGACGACAATAAGGAATCAAATTTTTTAGTTTTCACATCAAAATACTTCCATCATGACCAAACCTCATTTGGTTCTTCATGCTAGAGAATCCATCTGTAACCCATTCCCCACCATCATCTCATAGTCGGTGGTATGGTTTAGACACTTCTAATCCAAATTATTATTTGGTTTCCCCCAATCATATTTTGATTCTAATCCAAACATTTCCTCTTCTTCTAAGGATTTCAATCCAAATATTTCCTCTGATTCTTCTGATGATTCGGATCCAAACTACTATTTAGATTCATCTCATTTGAATCCTAAGTTGCAATCCTCCCCTTCTTCATAGGACCTCTTTCATCATACTTCTACTGTTATTTTTGAGTCCCCCCTTTCTTTACGGGACCTCCTTTATCATTCATCTAATTTGACTCCTAAGTCACAGTCCTCCCCTCCTTCGCAGGACCTTCTTTATCATTCATCCAATTTGAATCCCAAGTCACAGTCCTCCCCTCCTTCTTAGGACCTTCTTTATCATTCATCTAATGTGATTCTCAATTCTTGGTCCTCCCCTTCTTCTTAGGACCTTATTTATAAAACATATAATTTTATTATTCAATTGAATTCCTCCCTTCTTCACATGATCTATTTTATTAGTCACCTCAATGAACTCTTCCTCCTTTGAATATTCATGCGACTCAAAGTCCTTCTAGTCAATCATCTAAGTCGACTCCTACATCACGATCTATGGAATTTTGGATATTAAATCCTCCTATTCTTCCTTCGCGATGTTGTCTTATATGTAAAGATATAAAAACCAATTCTAAATCCACATCTTCTTCTGATCATGAGACATCTAGCATTAATTCTACTTCATATCTTGAGTCATCTTTTAATTCTTCCACACTAGTTGGACCTTTTTCTTCTAATCAAGCCATTTTGGTTGATAAACAACCCATACTTGATTGATTTCTTTGAACGAAGGATCAATCATGACATTTATAGGGGAAAACAAAGATACCCCTCTAATAAATTACGAGAAAGGATTCTCTTTAGACTTTAATGCATCTACTTATTGTGAGGAAAAGGTTAATTCATTTTATCAAAAATAAAGGAAGAGCCTTAGATCATGGAACTTGATCCTCCTCTTATTCTTCCATCTTCACATTCTTCATTACGTGATGAAACTCCTAGATCTTACATTAATCCATGGCATGTCTTCTCATCACCTAATCACTCTTTTTCTATCACAATTCCTCAATCACAATATCTAATGGGGTCAACGCTAAGTATCCCTCCCTCTACTATTTTTGGGACATTTTCAAGTAGTCAACTATCTTATATTCTTGGGGAATGTCTAACTAGCCCCTTGTCTTCTATGTATGGGTCACCCAGGTAGTCCATCATCTTCTATTCTTGGGCCACATCCTAGTAGCCCATCATCTTCCAGCTATGGGTCATGCCCTAGCATCCCTTCTCCTTCTATTATGGGGCCACATCCTAGTATCCCTTCATCTTTTGATCTGTGGCTCACCTCCTAGTATCCCATCTTCTTCAATTATTGGACCGTATCCTTTTCATCCATCACATTATTCTTCTACCAAATATTGTGGCAAGCCCACCGTCATTTCTCACATCAATTCTAAATGTCCACATTCTTCTCCCACTTCTTGGGATTAGACAAGTCAAGCATTAGCTTATAAGAAACCTAGAAAAGTTTTTTTATCAAGCTAAGACCAAAACACCGAAGAGCTCCAAAGTTCCCAACAACTCAAATGATTATAAAATTCAAAATCAAACGTGATTCTAGAATGCACACCAACATACCCATCAAGTTTGGCTTAAAGTGTAGAAACCTATGGATAGGGAACTCAAGCTAACACATACGAACCCAATGTTTCATAACAAATCACAATCATTTGTTGAGTGTGAGCTCACCACGATCATCAAATTCGGGGATAATATTACACTTGATAATCAAACATGCTTAGTATCTCTTATCAAAGAAATCACAAACATCATTGTTGGATCCTATCATGTAAAGTGACATGTTTCATTCCGATAACCATAAAAAAATTTAAAAAATCATAAAACAATTCAAAATTACAAAAAAAAAGAAAACATTAAAACATTACAAAAACAAAATCAAAGGTACAAATATCAAACATTGCAATCAGGTATTGCGTACAAATGGATGTTATTTCTTCCCTTTCTTTTATATTCCTCTGCAAGTCATCCAACATTTTCATCCCTTCGATGTTATTTTGGTTAGCCTATTCACACACATTTTGTGACATTTATCTATATGGTATTTGTTTGACCCTGGTATTTTATCACCTTAGTAAATTGAAGAAAAACTAACCTCTTAGAGATCTTATCACAATTCACATCTAATAAACTTGTTGTGAAGAAATTTTAGATTTATTTTTTTACACTAGCCAATGTCGTCATCACAATCATTTCCACATCCTTCCATCAAGCCATCGGTGATTCTTAACCCCTTTTCAAACAAGAAAGCTGAAATAAGTTTTCAGTAAATAAAGAAAAAGAATCAAAATCAATCAATCTAAAAGCAAAAACAAATTGATATATAACTCTCTCTTGGGGTATTTCTAATAATCTCTACCAGGGCTATGGACGCCTAACTGAAGTAGAGCAATGTTTTTATTAGAATCAAATGCATCTTCATCGGGGCTATAGACACTTGGGTGTAACGAGAAATGTACATCTCTCCTTCCATAATCCATTCAAAAATCATCTTTCAAACTAGATAATTCCTACACATTGGCTAGTGTCTTCACTTACTTGTCTATCAACTCTTTCCTTTAAGAGGTAATTCATTTCCACATGCACACAAAGGATCTCATTGAGTAAAAATGATTAGTATGTTATCAAGTGTTGATTTTTGGGCCTTGTTTAAACTCTTGCTTTAGTGCATGTCTTATCTCATGATTTGTACCTTGGGCTAATCACTTTTTCATCGACCACCTTCTAAATATTTTCATAGATTCCTCTATTCTTCAAAAATCATTTAGAAAATCCATCTATATTAGATGTCATCTTTTCCATGTTCACAGGAACTTTTGTCCCCTTTTAATAAGACAATTTTCTACTTCTTTTCTCTCATGTGTTTATTGGCCAACTTACGCTGGGGGCATCCTTGCTCCCTCATGATTGAACCTATTTTATATTAGCCTTGATCCCCCTTCAGTGTGTGAAGATTTTTCCTTTGAATACTCCCACCTAATTGTTGGGGAATTTTCACATCTTCACTTTCTTGTGCATACACGTGGCATTCTTCCCTTATACATCCCATCTATCACTGGGGGAATCCATGCTTCTTTGTCTTCCTGTACATAGTTTCAAAAACTTTCAAAATAAAAAACATTAAAATATGTTTCTAAAAATCAAAAACAATAAAAATCATCCTACAAAACATTTCTCTTTGGTTCTCATTTGTTCTTGTGTACGACTCGGGATCATCTTGATCTACCTCTATCAATAAAGCCGGTTTTATTACTATGTCTGTACTCTGGGGAACAATGAGTTTCTTGGTACTATTTCATAGTACATGATTACTTTTCATAGGACCCAAGTGTCCTCCGTTATTCCCCTTGAATATATCCTTGATCCAGGCACCATATTTTAACCATTGTCATTAATTCATAAAGGTTGGAATCAAATCTTAACAAAAAAACATTGCATTATGTTTCTCTATTAGGTTAGCTTGTTTTCTTTCTCGTATTGCATTGCATTATGTATGTTGCAAGGAGTTAGGCATATTTTAATTTCTTGTATTGCATTACATTTTATATGTTACATGGAGTTGGTATTTTTAGTAATGGAAAATTGTTCATATTATGGATTTTCATGTCATTCTACTTTTTGTTGTATGCTTGTATTTTTAATAAGGACCGATGACGTAGATCTTTGGAAATATGATGACACTAAAGTTGTTTCAATACACTGGATGAAAGCTTTCTCTTTTATTTCCATCTTCATTCCTCTTCTACATAATTCTCATATCAACACTATTATTCTAATTCACCTGGGGCATCCTTCCCCTACCCATTCTTCTATCCATTTATCTCACCTTTTTTATCGTCGATCACCTTTTCATCACCCCATGAACACTTGAGGGGAATCTATCACTTCTATTATTTTTTTCTTCTACCCCTTCAAAATTTTATCTGTCTACTATCTTTGAAGTGGCATCACCTACGGCACCCCAAAGAGGGGCAAATGTAGACATCTATAATTTAGCTCGAGCAATTTAAATACTTAAATTGCACTAATTATACCCTTTTCCTTAAATTGATGATATATCATCATTATCAAACATTTTCTCTATTGTCATCGTTAATTAATTACATTATGTTGGTTAATTAACTCTTTTATCTAACAACAATGCCAATTAATGACCTTCATTAATCAGCCCCCTTTCTATCTTGATTAATTAATTATTCATAATTAATTAAGATCCCCTTTCTATCTCGATTAATTAATTATTTAAAATTAATTAAGCTCCCCTTTCTATCTAGATTAATTAATTATTTCTAATTAATCAATATCCCTTTCTATCTAGATTAATTAATTATTCTTAATTAATTAAATTTTCTCTTCCATTAAATCAAAAATCATCATTTATTTAATTAAATTCCTCCCATAGTATAAATCATGTTAATTATTTCTCTAAAAAGATTTAATAATCTTGCTCACATATTAATTAATCACTTAGGTTAATTACAAAATCCCCTCAAACCTCGTGAGTCACTAAAGGACAAAATAAACTCTCCTATGGTTGACTCAACCCCCTTTCAACCATCCTTATCCACAACTAGCTCAATCTAGCTATTATCCCACATGTAAAGGGATGTAGAGATTATTTCATCCATTAGGCTATATAAAGAGCCCACCTCCAACCTTTCTATTTACACCTACACACCTAAATGAGCATAGAGCCTAAACTATATCCATTTTATCATCTTAGAGAATTCTTCCATTAGTGGAGCTAAGCATATTTCATTTGCATTCAATCATCCAAGATTTTTGTGAAGAATAATGGAGTTAATCAAGAAAGGCCTAATAAGCCATGGCTTGATGAACCTCCATTTTTTATCATCTTGGATCAAACAAACAACTATCAACCCTTTGATAGCTAAAGGATCTACATAGGTCTATTTCATAGATTTAGCTTTCTAAAGAGTAGAGAAATAAATGTTTACATGTTAGTTTGAAGTTCATTTTCAAGGTTCTAATGCATAATGTTAATGTTTATTACTTGTTTAGCTCTTATCATGATGGTGCATATATTTTAGTTTAACATTATATTGAGACTATTATGTGTTAGTCTTGATTTTATTTACATGGCTAACTAATTCTTGCACACACCAAACCATGGAAAAGGGACCCTAAACCTAGTTTTACATAGCTTTATGTGGTATGTAGCCTAATTTGCAGCATGTATGCCTCCATGGTTTGGATCTCCCTTCAAAAACAACATTAACCATGATATTTCCACCATCACTGCATAAACATGTTATAAAAACCATTTTGGTTAGAAGAATAACCATGTGGTCAAAGGGTTTTGGGTTATATTGATATTCTTCATGGTAGAGCTCACAAAAATGATCTAGAGGAGGATTTTGAAACATGGAGGTGGAGGGTAATGATCTGCTCTTGAAAATGAGGATTCCAATAGGTAAATGAAATCGTGATTACACAAATTCTTAAAGGAGGAAAATGAAATGATGGAAAGAAAGAAAATTGATGAAAGAATAAAGGAAAAAGGTCTCAGTAACTCAAAAAATGGATTTTTTTGAATCACTGAGTCACAAAATGTGTTGAAAACATGCCTCTAAAGGTTAAATACCATCAAGAACACATGAACCATACAGGTATGAAGTTTTAAATAACATCGACTTGGCCCACCGGCGTACCAAAAATGTTGGTGTAGTGAAGGCACCAAGATGGATAGGATACTATAATGGAACACCTGTGAAAGATAAATCTTTCAATACTTATCTCACCATGCATGCTAGAACTGTTGGATCTTAAAACTACATACTTCCCTATGTCATAGAAAACCTAGGATTTTGAGGCAACATGGGATTGTATACAAGTTGTGGGACTTGGGCTTGAGATGCAGACCTCTAGAAGTACAAATTGCCTACCTATTCCTAATTCTAAACTTCTCATAGAGAAGGAAATGTAACTATTTAACCCTAATCTAACAATCCAAGAGACCAAGGTAAGAAGGAGATGTATAAGGCAAATCCTAAGCTAAAAGGGTGGCGATATCACTAAAAAGGGGTTGATATCTCTCCATAAGGGGAAGGAAAGAGATAAAAATGGGAGAGAGGGAAGACATGCATGCCACATATAAGAACCATTTTCATTCACCTTTCCCACACATTGAAAACACATAAAAAGGAGCCTACAAGTAATAAATATGCACAACATGACAAAATGAAAAAAAAAAATGAGCTAGGGCAGAGAATTTCCACAAAATAGATTTTATTGTTGAAGGTATGCGTAGAAAATTGCATTCCTAGTAGAAGGTGAGAATACATTATAGAGAATAAATTAAGGGTCTAAAACTTATAGTAAGGCAGCCACCATTCTAGCATGGTGTCGTTACAATAAAGAGATATCCTTTTTTACAATAAATGAGTTCTAGATTTATAGAGAAATGGGAAGGAGAAAGAGGAAAGAGAGAGCGCAAAAATTATGAATTCAACCACAAAGTAAAATCACCATAGATGATTGCAAAAAGGTGTGGGGTCCTAACATAGATTCTAACGAATGCCATAATATTTTGCAAGAAAAGGAACGGTTCCCATATTTCATGAATTCTCGCCAAAAAGTCGTTGAAAATTTGAATTTCAAAAAGGGCACGAAGAAGACTAGCATGTTTTTAAATCATTATGCATATTTACAAGTTTCAAGTCTTCCATTGTGGCTTTGAAAACTTCCAAACCTTTTCTTTCGATGTCATCACTATGCAGATTAGATGTGACATTATGTATGCGGTTGTGTTCCATTGTTCCAATCTATAGAAACTACACAACACTAAAATTGGGAAACCCCTAAACACTAAGATAGTTTTTCATTGCTTCCATCCTTAGTACCATTTAAATTCTATTCCATTTTCATGTGGTACCTTTTAGCACTACTCATTCACATCATAACTTCTTCATGGTGGACTTCATCCTTGGTTCCATAGATTGTTTTCCATAGAAAATTTTCCATCTACTTCATGGGGGCCTCAAACCCGTAGTCTTGTGACTTTAACCTTTGACCCATGAGATACTGAGATGGTTTCATGGAGGTCTTTACTCATTGAAAATCTTCCTAAGTCCTGAATTGGTCATCCTTTTTCCCACAGACACGATAACCCACAAAAATTATATTTCTACACTCCATGAAAACCGAATCGGTTTCTAGTGGATTGTCTGAGTAAAATTTCTTAAGTCTATTCTTGATAATTTTTCAAAATTACAAGGTGTGTAATTTTGGATAACATGTGGTCTTCTTATTTTTTCCTTCTTCTCATCCTTGAATACAACTTCCTTCTTGATAGGTTTTGTATCAATGATCCTCATCTCATAGGCTGAAAAATTCCATGGAGCTCATCCATCAACATGGTACTCAAATCCTTTGCTTCTTCAATGGATAAAAATTTAGCATCAAACTTGGAAGTAAGAGATCACAACAAGTTTTTCACCACCACATATTTTTTTTTCTTCACCTAAACCTCTGATGATGTTGACAACTTGATCAACTTTGAGTAGGTATGCAACAATATTTTCTTCTTCCTTCATCTTCAAGCTTTCAAATTGATTCATGTATGTCTAGATATTTTCCATCTTTACCTTAGAGTCACCTTCATGGATAACCTTAATATTTTCCCACATGGCCTTATCGAAGTACAATGCATCACTTTGACAAGTTTTGATTCTCCCAAACCAAACAAAATGGAATTCATGGCTTTAGAATTATCATTGTAAGATTTCTTACCTGTTGCATCTATTGGAGGAGTTTGAGGAACAATATACCCATATATCATAGAATACTAAACATCACATCCCAAAGAGATTATGTAAGCCCTCATCCTGATACTCCAAAAGGCATAGTTAGTCCCATCAAACATAGGTGCTTTACTTGGTAGAATGCCTACACTTCCGAATCACCATTTTTATGTTTCAAAGGATCTACTTTAAGTTTTTAAACATGCTTCAAAAGTAAATTTTTATGATACCAATTGTTAAGCACGGTGAATGAGAGGGGGTGAATCATTCATTCCAATTTTTTTACTTTATTTATCTTAACATGCATAAATCATTAAAAACATCCATTCAACATACATAACCCATTGTGAGCTTATTTAGTGTGAAATAACCATCCAAAATAACATGAAGTAAGATAAAATCACATGAACATGAGATATAAAGTAGAAACCCCAAGAGAATAAAACCCACTAAACCTATGCATATATTACTCATTATAAATGACTCGTAATGAATATTACACATCGTAAGATATTTATTTAGTGAGGAACCAACCCCACAAGGAGCACCAACCCATATTTTAGTAGGGAACCAACCCTACAAGGAGGATACAAAGTGACCTAAGATGACTAAGAACTCACCTATCCAAGCGAATATGAATATCACCTAAATTCATTTTTGTTTCAAAAACTGATTGTGATCACTTTGTCACCTCCTTCCACTCAAACATATCTCTCTCCTTCTTCACTCATGAATGCACCTATAAATGTTGATTAGGTCAAGTGACCTTGTAGCTCCTTCTTCCCTACCCTTCTTAGCTTCTCATCCTATTTTTTTACTTCTCTAGAGCCCTTACAACACTCTCTCTTACCTCTTATTTCTCACTCATTCCTCTCTCATCATCACCACCTCAAATGAGATTTACACAATGCCTTATATACTTGAATCTTATCAAAAATTTCTCTAGGTCAGAAAAACCATTAAGATCAGTCATAATCAACATGAAATCACACTTTACATACCCATATAAATCACATAAAGAGACCTTAAAGGTCGTCATAAGCCTTTCAAACATGAACAAGCAAAACTAGTCCCAAATCAAGGTCTTCACTTCCAACAATAGAATTATGATCTTCAAGGGCATAATTAAACTCCATCATGACTTCACAAGATGTTTACACTTCATTGATAACCTCTCAACACCATCTCAATGCGGAAGAAACTCTGCAACATCCATCTTCACAATGGAACACTCCAAAATGCAGCCAAATCCTATAAGGTCTTGAGCACCTAATTTACAATATACAAAAGTGAATAAAATGAAATAATCAAACAAAAAAAAATCACAGACAACAAAAGATAAATAAATAAAACACAAATTATACCTTCACTTTGTAGATCTCTTGCAAACCTCAAGTAAGATCGTAGAATATTTTAAACTTGTTTGATCTTGTTGAAGATTGGATTGTGGATGCTCTTTGATATTACTTCTCTAAAGGGATTTGTAGATGCTACGAGAATATTTCACAAGGATGTGGATGTCAAATTGGTAGAAGTTGGATGTAATTTACTCAAGCTCTAGGGATGTATTTACAAAGGAAATGGTTTTCTTTTATAGCTGAGGGTAGAGCCATGAAAGGTGGATGAAATATTGACTAAGCTCTAGGTTAATGGTTGAATCACCTAGGTTAGAAAGTAGACTTGGAAATTGGTAGTTGCATATTTACAAGGGCAATGGAAATTTGGAATAGAAAAAGTTACATCTAACATTTGAATTGTGCATACAATCCAATTTCCCCACACTTCTAGGAATATAGAAGTGGAGTCCAAGTGGGATAGGGAAGTGTAGTTCAAGTGTAGTTGACTAGAATAGGTGGAATTAAATAACTAAATTTAATTAGTATTTAATTGTGAGGAGATAATTAACCATTTAAATAAATAAATGTTTAATTATATTAGCTAGAAGGTATTAGGAATTAATTTAATTAATTCCAAGAGCATAATAGAATTAAATTAATTTAATTAGTAATTAATTGTGAGGAGATAATTAACCCTTTAAATAAATAAATGTTTAATTATATTAGGTAGAAGGTGTTAGGAATTAATTTAATTAATTCCAAAGGGGTGTACTACTGCAAGATTTAATTAATTTTAATTGGCTAGAAGTGGGATAGAAATATGTGTGTATTTTTACGGTGTCTACATTTTACCCTTTTTAAAATTCTATTGCTAAGTAATAGTGCTATAAATATAGTAGACACGTGTAGATCAGAAAGAAGAAAAAATGAAGCATTTGGATGCCCCATCAAGTACAATGGTAGAGGGAATCCCCCTCAAGCGGGTGGATGACATAGCAAGGTGGTGGAAACCCTCTTGATAGGAAAGAGATAAGGAATTTTAATAATGAGGATAGGATGAAATGTGCTTGTAACATGAGCACCATTTGGAGAGTGTGAATATAAGAGCAACGTTTATTTTTCAAGTTTCAAAATAGAGTTGTTTCCATGATTATTACTGAGAATCATGATGGTTGACCCATATGTGTGTAAACAAACACACACAATAAGAAAAGAGAAAAAGGAAAAAAATCCCAATACGAATAGTAGGTGTAGGCATCGGTGTTATAAAGGAACCAAGATGTTATCACACTACTTGCAATTGGTCCAAGAAGTAAACATCAATAATGCAACAAAAATTTGAAAAATAAGACAATCAACTATACCCCTAATGCATGCCACAATGATGAGTAATCAGATGTAACTGATCCCAAGGTGGGAATAGGGTTAGATTGAAGAGTGGAGTAAAGGAACTTCTCATGACACTCTTGTTGGATCCATTGTGGAAGTGATTAGAGTTTCTTTTCCCCACAAAAATTTATATTGCGAAGGAAAAACAATGTTGTGACTTGCCCCAAGCAGAGTAAGTAATCATGCAATGGGAAGAAAGTGATATTTGTAAGATTGAAGCAATTGCTATGGTAGTAGAAAATTGTAGGACTCTATCAAGATTGTGATGAAATGTTGAAATATTCACTTCAGGGGTTTTCCAATTGTAGTATTTCTATGAGAAGTGAATGTTTGTTCAAAAAATTATGATTTTTTGATTTTTTTGTTATTTTTGAAATATTTTATTTTTTTATTTTAGAATTTTTTTGAAAAAATTGAAATATAAATAGAAAAAGAGTAAGAAAACCTAATGACATGGAAAAAATTAAAACATACTATGGCTTATTGAATAATCCATGAAGAAAACAAAGCACATGCAAGTGATCAAAAAGACAAAAAACAAGCATGCAAACAAACCCAATATGAATAGGAATGAATGACACCAAAGTTATTTTTGAACTAATATGCCAAGATTTTTCTTGAAATTTGTCTACAATGCAATTAAACAAAGTGAAATAATATAACAAACCGAGACAAGCAAAAACATCATCATGGTGTTGAAAAGCTGCATGATAAGGGAGAGGAGCCAATAGTGGAGCATGGACCAATAATGGTGAGGGTATTTGTGAAGTGAGTGACTAGTACATGTACATTTGTCATTCAACATTTGAAAAAAAAGTAGCTAATAAAATGTGTCACATCAAATCACATCAAAAAATCACCCAATCACATGATGCCACATAAGTGGAAAAAAATGCATGACATAATGCCCTACTAATGGTCCACCCTTTTTTCCTTTGTATGAAAAACTACTTGATTTAAATCCATTTAAAAACCACTTTCCATAAAATAAAAATGCTCAAAAAAATATTTAGATTAAGAAAAAAAAAATCTTTTAAAGGGTATTTTTTTTTCAAAATTTGATGTATTTAAATGTGTGTTGTACACCCCTCAACTTGGGTGCACAACTACTGGCTCCTCTCCCTTAGAAAAAAACAATTTACAATAACGACATCTAATGACACACTAAATGTGTTCCACATTAAAAACATAGATAGATATGAATCCCCCCAAGAGATAGCTTAAAACACAAGAGGATTGGATAGGGACGAAGAGAAGAGTGATGTTTAGACACTCCAAATAACTCGTGTCAGATCCCATTGATGTTTGATCTGTATTGGATTTATTCAAGTGTACCCCAAGCAAATTTATATTGCGAAAGGGTAATTGATTTCCTCGAGCATAGATATATGCCACAAGAAAGAAAAGTGATTAGCGAAATATGATCTGGAATGATCATGAGGAGTGTCATCAAATGGTGAAATTTTTGAACTATGCTACCAGTTGTTAAAAGTTGGTCAAACATTTTTTGAATGTTTTGATTTTGACAATTTTACACTATTTTTGTTATTTTGGAACAATTTTATATTGTTTTCAAGTTTTGAAAAAATGTATATTGTTTTTGAGGTGTTGAAAACATATTTTAATGTCTTGTTTTTTGAACAATTTAAATGTTTTTGTTTTTTAACTCAAGTAAAGTGTTTCACAAATTGAACACAAGTGAAAAAAAATAGAAGCATTCCATTACAATGACAAAAATATAGATGATATAATGATAGTATGTCTCTCTCCACTTGTGACTCCACATAACTAGGAAGATGAGAGGGATCATCACCAAAATCCAAGAAGGATGTGATGATGAGATGAATAGTGATATGAGAGTGAAGATATTGGATGTTGAGATGCAAGGTGTAACAATGATCCATGTAATAATAATGTAACTCATATTTAGTCAAGATTATCTGATTGATTTCAAGATGATTCCACTTTATAGGTTTAATCTAAACTTAGATCCGTAGATGGCTTACTGGTCAAAGGAATTGTCTCTATTTAACATGAGTAACTAAATTAATTCTTGGGATGTTTTTTATTAATCACTTTTGATTCAGATTTGATAAAGGATTTATTTTTTGATTGAATTTGTGAAGGACCCCCTACATTTTCCCCATGTCACTAGTAAGAGACAAGGGCTCAACATAAAACAAAAATGTAGGTGAGTAAGGGCATCTTCCTCCATTCCCAGTCTCATACTACTAGTGATAAGTATGGGCTTATCACCAAGAATGTGAAGGACGAAAGGTGTAATGATTTATTAATATATATTTTTTATATTTTTAGATTGATTTAGCCTTGTTTTTTAATAATGTGCTTGTTGGGAAGGAACATTTTTCCCCCAAGTCTCAGCTTTCTCATGTGACTAGTAGGACGCAAGGGTTCAACATCATAGACTATAATGAGCAGTCAAAAGGATCGGGTAAATAAGTTTGATTTTTTTAAAGATAGAGCTTGTTTGAAAGGAGGAGTTGCCATCAGTAATATTTGAGAAAAACCATAGGTAAAAAGATCTAAAATGGTAAAAACCATAACATGAATGAGACACACAATGCCCAATAGGAATAAGGTTAACATGTGTTATTATGATAGGTGAAGAATGAGAAGATATGATAATGGTATGATTAATATATCTACCAATAGATGGAATGTTTAACATTATTTACACTTTCTTTTCCACTTTTTATTTTCAAATAGTGTGTTAAGCAAAGGTTTAATACAAAGTTTTATTTTCTTTTTATGATTTTGAATTTTTTTGAATTTGGACAGAGGATATATTACAATGGAATCATTAGGAGAGAGGTCCATGTTTATTAAAGTTGAATGGTCTGAATTATGAGACTTGGGTAGATGAAATCCAAGTCAAAGGAGAGAATAAAATGATTCAACGAGTATTGAGATTTAAGACTTAGGTGGACAAGGGCCTAATCAAAGGAGAGAGTTAAATGATTTGATGAGTCTGAGATATGAGACTTGGGTGGAAAAGGTCCAAGTCAAAGTATGTGTGATTAGATAAGGATTCGATGAGATCGAAAGACCCATGTGATGTTAGAGGAGAATTTTCAAGCCAAAGTATATGTTGAAATGCACTTTTTGTGAGAAGAATAATATGAGGAAGGAAGGATTGATCTCTAGATGTATATCTAAGGCTCCTTATAAGACGTATACATAGAAAATATTCAATGGTTCTCTATCGAGGTTGTGGATTAATTGATTTGAAAAAATATTTACAATTAAAGTGTGAAAAGGTTGTATAAGGATATTCCTAGGTATACACAACTCATGGAGTGTACACATGTAGATGTATTGACATGTAAGGGTCATCATTGATGAGATTCCTACAAGATTGATTATTTGAGGGATTGTGGACATGAAAGGTTGTGTTGTTGTAAGTGTCCAAGTTTGTTTTAGTTGTGTTTCTACAACAAGACTAGGAATGTTAGGCATGGGAGACAGAAGTGAAAGAATAAAATCAAGCTCAATGGTGCTTGATGATGGACCCTATTCTATAGATTCTACAATTATATTAAGGTTTGAAAGGTATTCTTGAAGCAAAGTCAAGCTCTCATTTTTTTAGAATATTATTGTCCAAAATAGGTTCAATGTCTATTTGAATTATAGAAATAAAATCTAGATATGAGATTGATTGGTTTTGATTGAGAGATGCTTGAATTTCATCATCATGATATCATTGAATGTCAGTATGTATAGAAGTGGGGAAAATATTCAAATCTTCTTGAGAATTCATAGTAGTTTGCATGTATTCGAGTTTTGATATCCTTGTCACAAAGCTGTATAAAGATCTCTTTGTCGCCAATTAATTCTTGTACATAATTCTTAAAATACACACATTTATCTATTGAGTGAGCATCAATGCGATGGAATTCACAATAAATATAAGGTTTTTACTATAATGGATTATGTTCTCCTTCAACCCAAGGTCTCATAAGTGAATATTTTATCATCCTAACATCTTTTAGTTGATGAAAGAAACTAGAGAGACTTTCCTCAAGGGGTGTAAAATTACATTTAAATTTGTGCGGAGTAGTGTCTTTGCTAGGTTGTATGATTGGATTTTTGATTGATTTGCCATGTATGTTGGGAACATTGCATTATCTGTGACACCATCATTGATGGCATTGTGGTTGTGATTAATGTACCAAGAGATATCATAATGCATGTTAGTGATGTGATTATTAGTATTGGTATGATTGAGATTGAAAGAGAAATGTTTGATAATATTCTCTGAGAGGTCCATGAAGGTGGTGATAGATCCCTTTGGAAGATGTAATAACCAATCCAAAGTTTTTCCTACTAGGCTTACAGGAAAAGTGCACAACATAAATATATTGTTATATGCCACTTCCTAACATGTTATGGAAAATGCTTTGACATATTTTCTAGGATAATTTTTTCCTTATATCCATTGAATTTGGGCGTCTCAAAATATTTTAGAAAAGGTTTGCATAATTTATCCATGCCGAAAGGGTAAGGAAACAATTCATGAGGGTTGAATTGTTTGCGTTATTTCTTCATACCTAAAATGGTTTCCTTCATCACTTGTCATTCTTGAGAAAATGATGAATTGTTGAAATACACCATATTTGAAAGAGATGAAAAACAAATAAAGGTGAGATGAAGAACTCAATCCTTAGTAAATTTAATTCTAAGATGGAAGAGGCAAAAAGGTTTGAAATCTCATCCCTTAGCAAAGTGAATGCTAAGATGGAAGAGGAGAAAAGGATTTGAAATATTGACCCTTAGAAAATTGAATTCTAAGATGGAAGAGGTGAAAAGGTTTGAAATCTCATCCCTTAGCAAAGTGAATGCTAAGATGAAAGAGGTGAAAATTTTATAAATTTACTTAACCTCTAGCAAAGTGAATGCTAGAATGGAAAAGATGATGAAAAATATTGAAAAATGTGACCCTTAACAAAGTGAATGTTAAGATGGAAGAGAGATTGAAAAGATTTGATTTGTTCAACCCTTAACAACGTGAATTTTAATATGGAAGAAGTGTGAAATGATGATATACTACTCAACCATTTACAATGTGAATGTAAATATGGAATAATTAGTTTGACAAAGTTGTTTGACCCTTAACAAAATAATGTTAAGGTGGAAGAGATATTATTTTGAAGTACATGTCCCTTAACAAAGTGAATGTCAAGGTAAAAGCATGTGAGAGTGATGATAAACTCAACCCTTGGAAAAGTGAATGCCAAGATGGAAGAGGGGTTTGATTGAAATTTCTCATCCTCTAACAAAGTGAATGCTATATGGGAGGAGGATTTTGATGATGATAAAATAATTTACGAATGTACTCTACCTCTAGAAAAATGAATGCTAGATGGGGAGAGGATTTGGTGATTAAGATATTTTGATTGAACTCAACCTCTAGCAACATGGATGCTAGAATAGAAGAGTGTATAAAAAGGAGTCAAATCGTAAGTGGCGTGCTCGACCCTTAACAAGGACTAGTTAATAAGGAAATGGTCTATCAATGAAATGAATGTTGATAATGAAAATCTATTGAAATTGTCTAAAAATTAAATAAAAATTTGTCAAATTAGAGACGTAAGATAAATGGGCATGTAGAGTTCAACAATGATGGTGTTGAACTAAAGGACAATAATATCTAGAATTTAAGAAAGGATTTTGCTAAACCAAATATGTTAGATAAAAAGACATGTATAAAGGACTTGACCATAACAAAGTAAGATATGACTATGTCAAGACGTAAGTCATGAAAATGAAAATTCTTAAGTGAGGACATGGATATCCACAACTCAAGACTTAATGTGAAAGGGGGAAAAAGCCTAAACCTTTAGGAAAATGTGATTCAAAGTTTGAGACTAGAGCGAAAAAAGGGCATACGCTCAATATGAGACAACTCTGAAAGATAGGATGATTTGATGATCTCAAAAAGGAAGACTCAAATGGGAAAATGAGAACTCCTAAAGGGATGAAAGAAGATCAAATAGAAGCATGAAAGAGAAGTTCCAAATAAAGGAAAATAATAGTGAGATGATGGAAAAGAGAAAAGATCTCTAAAAATTATATTTTTAGGAGTAAATAGGGAGGTATTGAATGAATGACAAGTTAGATGAAGAATGACAAGAAATAAACAAAAAACAAGTCCAAATAAGGATAAATTTAGAAATTTCAAAAGGATAAAAAATGACCCCAAATAAGGAGTATTTGGGATAATGAATGGGACATGAAAAAAATCTGAGTAACGATTACTTGGACATATTAGAAAAGGATGAAAAATGAATCCAAACAAAGAGTGTTTAGAAACTATGAAAAGATACGAACGTGAAAGATGAATCCAAAACAAGGAGTGTTTGGTAAAAACAAGTGTTGAACACTACTACTACAAAAAAAAGAATAAAAATTCCTATTTGTTTTCATCCTTTACCTTAGCTTGGCTTAGATAATGTTTGGCTTCTAGGGTGGCTCTCTCAACTAGGTGTCTACATTATACCCGAGTGAGCACAATGTTATTTATTGCTATTAGTTTTACTTTACCACCTTTCAAACCCCAAGAAAATATATTTCTTGGTATGAATCACACTAGGGTCCACCATTACTAGATATCCGTGACTCTAATCTTACAGGTTTTACTAGTCATACAAGATAAAGGTACCTATTTCATCAACCATTTCCCTCAATGTACCAATTACTTTGGGGTTCCTGTGGTACTACTCAAATGAGTTTTATGGATTATGCAAAAGAACTCCCATAGTTATAGCGGTTGGTCAATATTCTTGTCTTTCGCACCTGCAAATAAAATGTGTAGTGTTCATTTTATCTTGATTAAGAAATGAGATTGTTTGAACAACTGATATTTGACAGAGGCAACCTATAATTAGTAAATTATTTTAGTCTTTGATCAAGGAAACATGTAATTAGTAGTTTAATGTTTTATAACCACCTTTAAGAGCTGGTCCTACACACAAAAGTTAGGAATTTTTCTTGAGGTAGGTAAAGGACAAGATGATAGAAGAAAGTTCATGTTTCGATTTCCCAGATTGCTTAGAAAGTGCAAGGAAAGAGCATACATGTGAACAAGCTTTGATTAATAAAAGAAAAAGGTTAATTCCTAGAAACACATAAAAATGATCATGTTTCTAATTTCCAAGATCACTTTGAAAGTGTAAGGAAAGAGCATATACATGAGGTTGTTATGTTTAAACAAAAATAAATAAAAAATTATAAAATACTACAATTTTTTTTAAAAATGACAAGTGTTAGGAGAAATGAAACCATAATTTTTTATAAGTTCAAATCAGAAAATATTTTTCCATTGCATAGATATTCTTGAGACCTTTCTATAAAAAAATGGAGTTGTTTCGAGTTCAGGATAAAAAATTATGGTTTCCGGAAGATGGGTTACGCTTGCGCTCTTAGTGAAATGTTTAAACATGAGAAAAACAACGTGGAAGATGGTTTTTCTGGTTTTTATCTTCTGTGCTCCACCTGAGAACCTAAAATTGTGATATCGAGTTTAAATTCAAAGACAAGAAACACACAGACAAAGTTAAATCATGAAATGATAAAAATAATGTGGGAGTCCCACTTTGGGCATGCCATAATATATGCAAGGAAATTAACAAAATGAAAAGAAGATAAATAAATAAAACATAGATTATACCTTCACTTTGTAGATCTCTTAAACCTCAAGTAACATCATAGAATCTTTTAAAGAATTTTAATCTTATTGAATATTGGATTATGGATGTTATTTGATATTACTTATCCAAAGCAATTTGTAGATGCTATGATAAGATTTCACAAGGATGTGGATGTCAAATTGGCAGAAGTTGGATGTAATTTTCTCAAAGCTCTAGGGATGGATTTACAAAGGAAATGGCTTGATTTTATAGCTAAGGGTAGAGCCATGAAAGGTGGATAAAAATATTAACTAAGCTCTAAGTTAATGGTTGAATCACCAGGTTAGAAAGTAGACTTGACAATTGGTAGTTACAAATTTACAAGGGCAATGGACATTTGGAATAGTAGAAGTTACATCTGACATTTGAATTGTGTACAATCCAATTTCCCCCACACTTCTAGGAATCTAGAAGTGGAGTCCAAGTGGGATAGGGAAGTGTAGTTGACTAGAATAGGTGGAATTAAATAGCTAAATTTAATTAGTATTTAATTATGAGAGATAATTAACCATTTAAATAAATAAATGTTTAATTATATTAGCTAGAAGGTATTAGGAATTAATTTAATTAATTCCAAGAGCATGGTAGAATTAAATTAATTTAATTAATATTTAATTTTGAGGAGATAATTAACCATTTAAATAAATAAATGTTTAATTATATTAGCTAGAAGGTGTTAGGAATTAATTTAATTAATTCCAAGAGCATGGTAGAATTAAATTAATTAATTCTAAAGGGTAGGAATATGACTTAGATAATAGAATTAATTTAATTAATTCTAAAAGGTGTATTTAAATGGAGGAATTAATTTAATTAATTCCAAAGGGGTGTACTACGACAAGATAAAATTAATTTAATTAATTCTAATTAGATAGAAACAGGATATAAATATGTATGTATTTTTACGGGTGTACAATGAAACACTCCAAAATGCAAGCAACTCCTATTAGGTCTTGAGCACCTATTGCGTGTTCAAAAGTGAATAACATGGCATACCAAAACTCTTCTCCAAGTCACATATGGCACATCAATAGAAATATCTTGATGTTAGGAAACTTACACAACTCATATCAACCAACAAAATAGGTCATAAGACCTCAAAATGCTTCCTTCTTTGAAAACTACTTAAACCTACTGATAGGACTCAAGAAACATTCTTGAGCTTATCAACCTCTAACACATTTTGGGAAACTTCCAAGCACAACCACCACTTGGAATACTTCAACGTAATCCCGACACAACTCTTCAAACAATCACATGTATATATCACATAGAGAAAACCATACTTGCATACATGTTCCAACAGACTTACTTGACAAGCTTAATAGGGTTGATTAGGTCATTAGGGATTAAGCACAAAAAAAAATTATTATAAAAACAGAGCTCCAACACATCACATAGGACCTCTACCAACTATCCAAGATCATATATCAATACTACAACATGCATTTCTATCAAGACACTCTCATACCACCATGATTGGTTTTGACCTCTTAGACCATTAGCGGTAGGAACACTTTAAAGATTGATTTCACCCATTATTTTCATATAACATATCCAAATATATTCATGGAAACTAAGAAAAATCCCAAGATTGCTCCCACATTAGTTCTTTCATCATTACACCCGTAACACATGACTCTACCAAAATTATCATAAAACAAAAGTTTTTATGCACCTTACCATCACACCTAAATCATGAAAATTCTGCCAAACTGAGCTATGATGAATTCTCTACAACCTTAAACCTTCACATTATCTTTCCCAAGTAATTTCATGGCTATACCATTCATATCTTACATATGCCTCTAAAACTAGGGTTTTGGGAGGATTTATATTTGTCTTCTTAACAATCATTCATAAATGATAGGGCATCATTTAACCTCATTCAAAATGAAAAACAATCTTGAATCCATGCCTCTAAAATGATGAAAGTATTAGGTCCCCGTGCAAATATTTCATGTGTGAATCAACATCGAAAAGTTGACCTTAGAGCTAGTAATAACAGCTTTGAGATCTTGATAGAGGTCAAAGATACTTTTCATGCTTTATCTTCAAATTTATAACCTAAAACTTTGCACGCACCTTTGGGATAACTTTCTTCATGATCTCCAATACTCATTTATTCTTAAAACCTCTTAAACTTACCATATCCCATGGTTTTCCCATGTTTTCTTTCCTTTTCTTTAATGTTATTGCTTCAAAGGACCTTGACCATGCACTATGAACATAAATAATGAAATTGTAGAACTTACACACCTATTCACAATTCACATCACATGCTTAAAAGGGTATTCTTTGGTTAATTTCTCATGCTACCACACTTATCTACTTACACTAGATCTAGTACAAGGCGTAGAATGGCTTGAACCAACACATGTTCTCCATCTTACGATTCATTAACACCTCGACATATCAATTTTAACATGTTATACACCATATCGATCTTTATATCTCACACACTAGACAACACATCACCTAGCTTACAAGAACCATGCAAATGTATCAAGACACCATGCGACAAAAATACTTCATGATATCAAAACACTTAACTACAATTAACCTTCATCTTATTTGATGATTGACACCTCATGAAAACTCCTTTGCCACATGGATACTATTTTCCATCAATTCCACTTGACATTAATGACAAAAACAATGAGACAATGTCCAATAAATGGACTCTTCAAAAATATTGTTCTTCATCATCTAGGAAGTAGATATCCCCTTGAGGTCACCAAAATGTTATCCCAAATTGCACCCTTATAATTTTGGGAAAATTATACAAAAATTGTAATTACGAAAAAATTTCTCAAAAAATTCACGGAATATTGAAGTATAGTCTTCTCGTAGAATTCAATAACTTATTGTTTTATGGGTTCTCCTAGCCCATGGAATAAAGGAATCAATATCTTGGGACTAACGTGGATTTTTGAAAAGATTAGTGCTTTCCAAGTTTGTTAGACCTTCATAGAATTGAGGAAATCAATCTTCTGTGGCATCGAATCAGTCTCTCACATGTTGAAGGCAAGTGTTTTTCAATATCTTGCACTTCCTGCTTGAGGTTAGTGAAGACTAAAATATAAATCAAGAAAACGTTAGAAAATGGGAGGGTTTAGGGACCTCGTTGATGTGGACGATGATCAAGATGGTATGGAAACACAAAAATGTAAATCCTCCCTACTACAAATCAACAAGTTGCACAACAAGTAAGTCTCAACACAAAAAGGATTAGAAATGGATATAGTGGGCTGCCTAAAAAATTGCTTTTGGGAAGAGAAAGATTCCTAGAAAGGATGGCAGTCTACATGTTTAATAAAGATAGAATAAAATAAGTGGATATGGATCCGATATAATGTAGAATCTAAAGTAAATAGAAACTGAAATGCTAGAGATAAGATAGAAATGAAGATATGATCTAAATGAATACAAAGTAAATAAAACTTGACGAGGGCTAGGCAGCGAACTCGTAGATCAGAGAAAATAATCTATTCACACCAAGGATTCAGGATACTAGATTGGATAGATAAAGGGGATCACGCAGAGACATTAGAACGATATCCGGGAATGTTCAATGCAATAAAAGCGCAAGAGCTCTGATATGATTTTCATCCTCTTCCGAAAGAGGGGGGAAGGATCTTATTTATAGCCTAAGGGTGAGATTAATTTGGGGTTTTTTGGGTAATCATGATTTAGAAAAGTAAACCTGATTAGGTGAGTGGGGGAATATTAAATTCATAAGTGGATTATCATGGATTAGATTTTGAATATTAAATTCACAAGAAAATTACATTTTTAATATTAAATTCATAAGTGGATTAACATGGATTAGATTTTTAATATTAAATTCACAAGTGGATTAACATGGATTAGTTTTTGAATATTAAATTCACAAGTGGATGAATATGGATTAAATTTGAATATTAAATTCATAAGTGGATTGACATGGATTAGATTTGAATATTAAATTCATAAGTGGAGTGACATGGATTAAATTCAAATATTGAATTCACATGGAGCATATTTAGCATGTAATGAGGATTATATTTGTTTAGGGATTTAAAAGGGATTAATTAATTAACTAACATTGATTAATTGGATATGGATTTTTTGGGAAATGGAATGGGGAAATTAATTTAATTTAGGAGGGAAAAGGAATTCAAATGGGAAATCTTGATGTGTGTGTGTGTGTGAGAGAGAGAGAGAGAGAGAGAGAGAGAGAGTGAGTGAGAGAGTGAATGCGAGATGAAGGGGAGGAACGATACCAAAAATTAGTGTCTACATTTTCCCCTTTTTGATGAGTGGTTTGCGTTGGGAAATCCATGAGACAAAAATGAGAAGGTAATGAAATGATGATTGATTGGGTGCTCCCCCTAAAACTAGAAATTGACACAAAGGAAATCGATCATGAGTTTGAAATAGATAGATGTAGAAGGGTGGAAAAGATGAGAAAAGAAGATAAAGTGATAAGATGTCTCAAACGAGGATAAAAAGGAAAATATAGCGGTGATTACGATATCATGTTAGTAAGGAACAAAGAATGATCTGAATGGAGACAACGGAAAAGTTCTATGAACTCCGTAAGTGGTAAAAATCACTACAATATAGATGTGCAAGCCATGGGACTGATGGGTCAAAGGAGGACATCAAAACTATGCACTAAAACTATGAATGATGGTCTAGACAAGGGTCCGACAATTTTAGGGAAAAAGAGGATACAATATCATTTATACATTAGGAATTGAGTAAATATGCATTCGGGTACTATGAAAGTAGTTTCCTTTCAAATAAAGTAGACGCAATGGGTGAATATGCCCAGAAAAATGGATTTGTGGTTTTGAAGAGATCTTTCTTAAGGAAGGTGTTCCATTGATAATAAATTTTTAGAGGAAGAAAAGAGAAAGTATTCTCTAAATAAAAAGTAAAACAAAAATTTCTCATGAGAATGGGGGAAGAATTCAATCTAGTTTCGCTAAGCAAAAAGTAGAGCATACATTTGTTAGGGAGAATAGAAGGTGGTACTTGATGAACATTATGGGATGCTCTAAAAAAAAATGCCATGGGAAGATGTGATTAGGGAAATATGTGATGACGCCTCGTCAAGAGGGTCGACGATAATGGAAGAGATGATAGAGCTCTCAAAAAGAGGAGAGGTAAATTTCGTGGAGAGGAGGATGAGAATATGGTGTAAGAGAACAAAGAAGATATGGTCGAGTAAATGGGTAAATATTTTAATCGGCCTTGAATGCTAGGTGTGAAGTTGTGTTGAAGGACATACAAAGGAATGGATAGGAGTGGTGGTTGATTATGGGTAGGTGAAAAAATGAGGAAAGAAAATTCAAAGGTGAAGAAGACAAGGGTATGGAATAGAGAAAATGGAGACAAAGGAGGAGAAATAAGGTGAATGAAAGAAGTGAAAGAGAATAATAGAGAAGGATGATTGTTATCCAAAATTCACCCCTCAAGGTAATTTTGATAACATGCATCAAATTATTCAGTCCCGAGCAACTAGATTGATTCAAGGCCCAAAATCATGTTTTGGGGCCCCTCTCGCTTCTCTCTAACTCCTCCATCTAAGAAGACATCCCAACGAGTTAGAAAAATGGAAAAATAAGGTTGCAAGGTTGTTTTAAGGAATTTCGGGTCTGAAGGGTTCAGGTCATACCAGTGCGGGTTGTACCGAGGTTCGTCGTACCAAGTTTGGGGCCGAAATACAAAGAAAATCGGCTAAGTCAGACATTTTTGTCCCAGGCGGTCCGCGGGACAATTGGGACGTCGGGACGCGAAGTACGTGAAAAGCCGAAACAACCGAAGGTAATAAAAATCATCTAAGTCTTTTGTTTCACATGGTTTGGGACAGCCAATCGACCAATTTTTCGAAAGACGGTCCATTTCGGGCAGTTCGGGGATTTTTGTCCAGACAGCCGGGACAAAAGTACGCGAGGAACGCGGGACGCGAAAAGGTGAAAAGGCCGCAAAAGAGACAAGGAAGCCCGAATCGGCCGATGCGGGAGAATGTGTCCGGGACATCCAAGACAAAAATGCACGCGTGGGACGCGAAAAGTCAAACGATGAAGGAAAAGAAGAAAAGTCAACGTTTGACCCGTGAACTTCAAATGGCCATATTTTCACAAAATTGGACTTTCTAGAATGAGCACGACATCCTCTACGCCACAAAAACTGGAATTCTTATTTTTAATGAGGGTAGATATATTTAATTAAAATAAACATATTCGGCTTCAGTCAGTTAATGCTCATTCCCGTTAAATGACAGAAAACGCCTGTCAGACCCAAAAATAGCTTCCCGCACTCAGAAGGCCATAACTTTTGCATTTCTCAATGAAATCACACAAAATTGATACCGTTGGAATTGTGGCTTTGAGCCCAATGCACAGAAATCAAGAAATTCTAGATTTGATGAGAGATTGATTGAGATTTTTTAGAAAATGTGGTCGGGTTCATAACAGTGTTTTATTTGGTAGTTGGGAGTGCAATTAAGAGGCATGGTCACCATTATTTCTCTGCTGCAGCACCTGGGACAGTATGGGGAGCCTTTTACAAGTAATATACAATCATTTTACTCTATTTAATGCCTCTTACAAGTGGTTGAAGGACAGATTTCAGGATTTCCATTTTCCCCTCTCTCTCTCTTCTCATTTTTCTATAAATTGGAGTGTTGGGCTCATTGTAAGGAGGAGGTAGTTTTGTAGCAAAGCTCTACCAAAATTGCTTTGTGAAGCCAATGTGTTGTAGGCCCTTGTTGTGGACTCCTTGCATGGTGATCCAGGCCCTTACCTTGTAACCAATTGAACATGCATATCGAAGCAATAAAATACAAGTTTGTGGATGTATCTTCCCCTGCTATGTTTTCTTGCATTCTTCTTGCCCCTTTAACCTTGATTACAAGAATATTGTGTCTATTATTATGTTATTGCAGGGATCCATTATCATTGTGTATGTTTGAAATATTGTTGTAAAATGCATTTTGCTAGATTATAGAGAACTGTCATCACCCCTTCTAGCGTGCGCTTTGCTTTTGTATCTCACGCATTTGAAGACTACTCTCACACCCTCCTTTTCTAGTGTATCACCGCTGTAGTGTAGGCTTTAATTTTATGCATTCTCTCTCCCTGGTCCCTTGGAAATTTAGATTAGAATAGTTAGTTTCCCCTGCATTAGAGTAGATTGTGGCAGGTAGTTTAGGAGCAAGAACTAGCTTTCTCTGGAGGTCTATCTCAATTAGCAAGTCCCACAACTTGGAGATAGTACTCATGTTATCTAATTACACCGTGAGTTCAAGTATATGTGCTTGTATAAACATAGGGGTGATGTGATTCACTGATAACAATGATATGAGAAGTGAATGATAAGGGATGAACAAGAAGAAGATGAGATGCGATGAAAAAGGATGAAAGAGTAGAGGGTGAAATAAGGAAAAAGGGAGAGAGAGGTCCAAAATGAAGGTAGTGGAATAGAAATGAGATGGTGAGAAATGATGGGAAAATGAAGGAGATGAGGAAGATGAAGAATTTAAAGAAGACGAAAGAGATGATAAAATAGAGAAAAGAAAGAAACTATAAGAGACCAGGAAGATGTGGAGAAGAAAGGAAGAGAAACTGGTACCGAACGCATGGAGATGCATATGGATGATAAAGGGGTAAAAATACTGGACATCGAGGAAGAGACATGGTAATGATGGGTAGGGAGAAAAACAAGGGAGAAAGGGGAAGAAGAGTAGGAAGGAGGAGAGGTCAAAAGAGGAAATGATGTAGAAGGAAGGGAATGAATAATGGGGAGATTTGGTGAAGAGTGGGAAGTATTAGAAAAGTAGTGAGGAAAAATAGGGGAGGAATGACATAGAGTGGAAAAGTTGTGGAGATGCGTGAGATGGGGGTAAGAGGATTATAATAAAATAGAAAAAGGTTGATTTTAGAGAATTTTTTGATTTCCTACTTTAAATTAATGAAGCAAAACAACAAAAAAATGACCTCAGAAGACAAAGTGGGGTTTACTAATACCTGTGGAATGGATGCTAAATTTGATGTTTGATTAAAGCTTCTGAGTCCAAATGAATGTGTGTGTCTACTTTTTTTACAAATAAACCTGCACTCATAGACACTAAACAAAAATAATTTGATAAATGGATAGATGAGCTACTTAAGAAAGGTTGATTCTAGGAATCCAAAGGGACCTCCTTGGATGATGTTAGCTCGATTTTAGTAAATTAAGTAGATTTATAAAATAAATGATTATAACATGTGGTAAATGTTGACAAGTCCTAAGCAGCTTCGAAGGTGGCCTAGGAAAGTGTTGATGTAACCCGAACATGTTTGAAGTAATCATAGCAGAAGTCGAAAATCTCTTGTTGGATATAATGGAGGAACTTGATCCAATCCTCGATGTATTGTTCATCAATGGAAAATTGGATAGCACAAAGTGTCAACTCGTGCAATATTTTTTATTATTCCCCAAAAAGGGTGTTGGACTATAAGAAGGTTGTAAATACTTGTAATGGGATGTGAACGGCTAGGAACTACCATCTAATAGAGATCCATACTTGGAAACAACATGTTAAATGTATATGTTTTGATATAAATGATAAAAAGGATGATAAACTGATAAAAATATGATTTTTGATAGGAATCACCGTGATTTAGGCCAATCACTGCTTACTAGGTGTGAATTGTTAGCGATTTCTATGATTTTTGACAATTTTTCTAAAAATGAGATTTAAAGCTATGAAATGATGTTTTTGATTAATGTAAGAGCTACTTATGATTTTAAAAGTGAAAGAAAGAGATATAGGAATACCTTTGAGTAGGTGTGGAGCTAAAAGATGCCTCAAATCCTCTGTGGAAAAGATATGAGTTGATAAGTTATCCTGTGACATTGCGAGAAACCTAATGATGCAAATAAATGAGAAAAAAATGCTTGAAAGTGATTGATGTTGATGTCTGATAGTGATTGAAGATGTCCTAGATGTTGTTGTGTTAGAAAACAAAGTGCATGATCAAAAAATGGGGTCCAAGATTCAAGATTGAAGATCCCTAAGGGAGATCACAAAGGTGTTATTTATAATCGCTGACGATTCAAATGAATCACCGACAATCCGACTTTTATGGGGAAATAACTACAAAAGTGGTTGAAACCACTTCTAATCAAAGGTTTTTTTTTTGGATGTGGGTAAGTGACTAAGGGGATGTTGAAGAATGAGTTGGGGAGGTTAAGAAGGTTGTGAGATTTGTTAAGAATTTGTTGATTTGTTTTGTCTTATTTAATTTTAGTTTCTAAGTGGTTTTAGATTGTTTAGAGAGTAAAATGGATTTTTATGGTTGTAATATGATATTTACAGGATGTAAAAGAATATTACAAGGAGTAAATATGGTGAAGTATTTTGGATCTTAGGGTAAATGATTATAGATTGAGTAATGTGATTAAATGACTTGATATATATTTGTGAAGATAATGCATGTGGTGAGGGAAATTAGCGGTGAAAATTTTATGTGTCTACATTTGCCCCTTTTTGTCAAGTAGTTTGGTGTAGGAAAAGTGTTAGACAAAAACAATTTTCAATAGTTGAATTTATATGGGTGACCCCCTCAAAATGGGGTGACTGCAACATAATGTAAGGAACACCAGTTTGATAGGTTGGATTTGGGTGGGTTTGATATGTGTTTCTTCTACAAAATTCCCCAAGACGGGGTATCAAAACCATGGATGCTATCGTGAAACCAAGTGATAGGGGAACCAAAGGGTTCATTACCTATGGACATATGATTCATAAGGGTAGGTTGATAGGATAGGGATGCCAAGTGAAGGGCATCTAAAAGGCATGTATCCCATAGACATATGACATATCCTTTTGTTTGATTGGTATGAATTTTTAATTTTCCAAAGATTGAGGGTCTTTTAATTGTGACAATTTGTTGAAAAATGTGATGATTTGGGAAAATAATGTTTTAAGGGTAAAAAGATGAATCAAGTAGTGATTCATGATGATTGCTTGCAATTGAGGTGAATCTTTGGTGATTCAAGGAATATTTTGTGATTGTTTTAAAAGTTGGGGAGGCTATAAAATCCTTAGGTTTTTGGTGAATAGGTCACTTTTGAAACTTGTTTTGTGAATTGAGAGCTTTTGAGGGAGTGAAAAATGTGTATTGGAGCAATGGCGTTTTTAGCATGAACAAAAAACTTACACAATCATAGGTAAGTGCCTTAATTTGTTTTTTTTTGGGTTTTTAGCTATTTTTGAGTGTTTTTGTCATTTTCATGTGTACGGCGGGTTTATTTTTAAAATCACTATAATCGTCGGTGATTCAGGTAGATCTCCAGTGATTCGTATGAATCACTAGTGATTGATTATTTTTGTTGTGACTAAATTTATTTGTTAGTGAACGATGTGTGTGGTGAATTTTTGATGATGTTTTGATTCTAATGTGTGTTTTTCATATTTTGTGATTATATGTAGATGCGAAACCGACTATCCGGATAATATTCTAGTGATCCTAAAGGAGGTACATGAGGATATGTCAAATGATGATTGGATTCATGTAGAGGTAGTGGGATTTGTAGGGATGTGGGATTATAGACACATCCATAGATGTAGAGGATTATTTTTGGAATTGATGGAGAGATGGGATCTAGCCACTTGTACATTTTGGTTACCAACATGTGAGGTTAGGATCACAAAGTGGAGGACATTCATAGGATTACGAGGCTTCCCATCTGCAGGGAGGGTATCTATTGTATTGATGAGATGGAGAGAGAGGATGTGGTAAGGAAAATTTAATGGGGATGATTTTGATGATGTGAGGTATACGTCGGGGTTTTTATTATTAGTTGTTATATTCTTTGGGGAGAGATGGTTGTTTATGGGAGACTATGTTAATGAAGGGTATTTCATGTTTTTCTTTTCCGATTCCAAAGGGAGGATATTTCTATGGATGATGAAAAGAGTAGTGGTAGAGATGATGGAGCATTAGACTATTTTTTCTTAGGCCCCTCCATTAATAGTATAGACATTCAGGGAGTTGTGGGATTGGAAAGTCCACAAGAGATATGGGATAGATGTTGTGTTTTTGTTACAATGTTGGGATTTCGAGCATATTTCCAAAACTCATCTGTAGGGTTTACCATGGGGAGGTGTAGATATTATTAGTAGATCTATGGAATTTATGAGGTGGTGAGGAGATTTGGGTCAGTTGAAATGGAATTAGAAGGTGGCTCATTATAGGTATATTCTTACGAGAGTTACTGGGTAGGAGATGTGTTGTGAAGACCTTATTTTGTTTTTCTAGAGTGGTCGGGTATGAACATGAGCTTAATGGAATGAAATAGGAATAATGAGTGTGGGGGAGATGAGGGGGAGAGTGGGATCTAGTCAAATTTAGTTTTTTTAGATGGCAATTTGGTTTGGTCCAAGATGTGCTTGAGGCTCTAATGCTTTATAGACATGATGAGGGAGATGCAGATACTCCCAAGGTAGTTGTGGGATCGACTCCTATTATAGTTGATGAGAGGGGAGCCATGGGTCTAGATGAGCATGGTGATTTAGTGAAACTTGATGAAGCTAGGGTGACTTTTGGTTACAAGTAGTGGTGGACTGGTGCTTATGCCGAGTTTTAGATGAATTGATTGATTCAGAAAGGGAGGAGGGTGCATGCTCGAGTGGAGGGAGCACATGAGATTGTTGATGTTAGTGATGATGAGGAGGGTGATGGAGATGAGGAGGATCTAGAGGCCACCATTACATAGTTGATAGCCAAGAAGGCCATTGTGGATGTAGAGAGAGATGTCCTATGGAGGGAGAGAGATGATTTGATTGGGGTGAGGGCTAGTTTCATGGTTGAGCATGATGGACTTAGAGAATAGTTAGTGCAAGACACGACTCGATTAAGATTGATATAAGCTGTCAGAAGCGAGAGAGACTTAAAATGGATCTTGGTATTCCATGATCTTTTATATCAGGTGCAAAGATGGGGTCTTGAGCCCAGGCTGGTAGTCGATGATGGGTGCTCGAGGAATGGCTAGCTATGTTCACTATCGTATATGTGGGTAGAGTTGTCTTATTACAATGATATGGTGAGATGGGACTTTCCTAATGTGATTATTTATTATTATCACCTAGCATGACATGGGGTAGATCTTAGTGTGAGTGTGGTGAGTGAGGGTCAGCCACCTTGAGGAGTTGTTGGAGGAGATGGTGGTGATGGTGGTATGCAGGAGGGTGATGGGAGTGTTGTTTGTGCTAGTGAATTTCTTAGTGATATCCATTTTACTGATAGTTATATGATATGTGTTATGATTGTATATGACTCTTTTTATGAAGCCTTTGATGTATAGTTTTTGACACACAAAGTGGGGGACTCCTTTGATGATGTATCTGAGACTTTGATTATGATTATATATATGGTGCATTATTTTGGTGTATGTTTTATGTGTTGTGTATGGTATATTTCTTGATGTATGTTTTTATATGTTTTAATGTTTTTAATTTATTCCTTTATGGGATTTGAATATGAAAATATTATATGATGTTTATATATATTTGGGACATTTAGATGGTTGTGACTTTAGATGTGATAAAAAAAAAAATGTATGTTATCTTTGTAGAATAGGAGTAAAAATTGAATGATTGCTTTAATATTGGATTTGATACATGCATGATGGGTATAAAATGTGAAATCACTTGTACATTAGGAATTTTTAATAAATGTTAACATAAGACTATCAGTAGGTAGTTACATGTGGGATATTTAAGTTGAAGTGACAAGATATACCTCCTTAGGACATGAAAGGAGTTTAGCATGTGTAAGTTGATGTGGGATAGTAGGATTTTCCTTTTCAACGGTTTCATAGAGGTATGCCCCAGCTATACATATTTTTGACACAAATTGATCAATGTAGGAAGTTTTCTTTGATGGGAAAGATGATCAATGTGGGAAGCTTTCCTAGGATGCTTTTGAGATTTTGTCTTTTTGAAGGTTGATCAATGTGGGAAGCCTTTTTACATAAGTATCCATCCTTTGAGGGAGTGGTCTACAATTTTTATTTTTGATTTTTACAGAGATAGTCATCCTTCAAGGGATCAGTCTATATTTGATAGGTAGATGTCCTTTGAGGGATCAATATACTTTTATTTTCTTTTGACAATATGATTTTAAATAGCTATCCTTCAAGGGATCATTTTATTATTATTTTTTACTTTTCTGATAGGAAAATCCATATATATTTTTGAATTTATTTTGAGCTAAGGGAAAACCTTAATAGACCATTTTAAGGAGGGGAGAGAGATGTGTAGACAACCTACACATATGTGCCCCATGACATGTCCTTATTTGGTGCATAAGATAAATGGATGTAATGATTATGGGGTCCTTGCTAACGAGGAAATTTTCCAAGTGAAATATTTGATGAATAGAGTCGTGGTGCTCATCTTTAAGGTTTCTAAGGAAGGTGATGGAAAACCACATACTTTCAAATCATTATGATGAGAAGATGGCTGGTTGATGGTGGAATAAGATCTTTGACATAACTATTGTTCTGAAGATCAAAAGGTTAATAATATAAAGGCCTCAAGTGTAAGGAATTCAAATTTTATTTTTCAAGTGTACCATCAAGGGAGGCCAAACGATATGCTCCTGACCCATACTTGTGAGTAATAATGTATGGACCAATCTAATTGGAGGAAAAATTTCCATGTTTACTCCATTCTAAAGTAGTGACATTTTTATTTTCTTTAAGAGAGAGATCACATGTTTTGATGTCACAGTATTTTGCATGCTTATTGTATGTGTGTTTGATTTGTTCTTGATAAAATTGATGATGTTCAAGGGTGGTTAAACATTTTTCATCCAACAAGTATAGTTTTTATAGATGGTCTTGTTGTTATTATTTATTTGGGATAAATTATTTGATTGATACAGAGAGGGATGGAATTTTAACCTCAAGAGGTAAGGCTACCTCAGATCCATAGATGAGTGAAAAAAATGTAGCACCTATAGCAATACGGATGCTAGTTCGCTAACCCCAGAGAGCAAATGGGATTTAGAGATTCCAATTCCTTCCTACTTCATCTATTATTTTCATCAATATTTTATCAAGTGTATTTTTAGAGGCTAAATATCCTATGTTTTGGGATAGTAAGGTGATGAGAATCTAAGTTTGATATTGAAGGTGTCACAAAGTTTCTTAACATCCTTGTTTTTGAAGCATTTTGCATTATCATGTGCAAGCTAAGGAACACCAAAATGACATATGATGTACTTAGATAGATGATTTTATTTTCTTTAGTTGAAGTTAAAGGAATGGATTCAACCCATTTTGTAAAGTATTCAGTGGCTGTGATGATGGAATGATGTTATTGAGATGAGTGGGGATTGATAGTGCCAATGAGGTCTAACCCCCATTGTGAGAAAGGCCACAAGTCATGAGAGGGTTATAAATATTGACTAAGGACATAGATGAGGTATGAATGTTGTTGAAATTTAATAAATTTCTTAACGTATACACAACAATCTTGATTAACAATAGGCCAATATTAGCCAAGTCGAAGGACATGTTTAGTGATAGCGATACCATTGAAATGTCTACCACATATACCGTCATGAACTTCTTGAATTTATTTGATAGATTCATGAGACTTAAGACATCTTAATAGAAGGCCAAAAGCCATGTTTGTATAGGATACCACCTATAATGACATAGAAAATGATGCATTGAAGGAATGATATTTTAGCATTTCGGATAAATCAGATGGTATTTTAGATTATGAAAGATAGTCGAATATTTGAGAATACCATAGGTCAGTTGGATTATTTTCAATAACATTGATAGAAGGGAGTTTGTTTTTATGAGATGTTTCATCTAATATATGAACGAAAACAAAATTTTTAGTATTATCATTTCATTCTTCGTTGATATAGGAATAAGAGATCATAAAGAAGCCATGGTGTTGTGAACTTATTAGAGGACTCGTGGAATTGTTTGAATGGTATAATGATCAAATGCTTCAAGGAGAAATTCAATATTGGCTTTGTATTTTTGTAGGATTTCATTTTTACATTGATATTCTCCTTTAATTTGATTAATGATGAGTTATGACTCTTAGGATGTTTCTAATATTATAACACCTAATAGGATAGCAGTTGAACACCCATTATTAAAGATTCATTTTTTTCTATGTTGTTAGTTTATTTGAAGTTAAGTTCTAGTTATAAATGAATAGGAGTCCCCTAGGTAGGTATGATAACAATATCAGCCCCACGCCCTTGCTATCATTTACATCCATCAAAAAAGAGGGTCCTTTTGATAGGAGTGATTTTTTTTTTGTCAATAGTGTTGATATATTCATCAGGAAATTGTTTGTGATGAAGTTGATTGTTAGAAAGGAATGCTTTAGCATGCTGGTCTACAAGATGTTTTATCCCTCGGTGGACTTCGTGATAGAAATTCAAGATCAAACATGTTCATAAACATAAGTCACCGAGTGATGTGGTCATTATGATATGGTTTAGAGTGCATGGTTTCTAGTGTTTTTAAACTAGTAACAATGCTAGTTTTATGGTTTAGGTGATAGTGGAGTAGCTTAGAGGTTGTAAAGTATAAGATACAACATGGTTTCAATATAATGAGTTTAATATTCATGGAGGGTACAAATTATGTAATAAATGACTTGTTCATGACCCTTCTCATCTCGATGAGCGAGCATGGCCCCTAAGGCATGATATGTGGATAATATATAAAGATAAATGGATCCCCCTCACGAGGAGGTGTGAGTACAAGTGGTGATAAGAGATAATGTTTGAGTTCATAAATTATTTTTGGCAATTAAGATCTTATCCGAAGTCAACATCTATATGAAGGATATGATGTAATAGTTAACAACAATTGAGGGTTGAGATATGAAATGTCGGATAGATTTTAGTTTACCTTGAAGGCTACGTAATTTCTTGAGGTTTGATGGAGGAGGAATTTTAATAATTTCTTTAATTTTGGCTGGGTCTACTTCAATACCTTAGATAGACACGATGAACCCCAGGAAGTTTTCTAGTGAGAACATCGAAAACACATTTAGCAGGTTAAGATGAAGGAAATATTGAATGATTTGGATGAAGATTGATTCAAGGATAGTGAGATGATCTTTGCGTTGTTTATATTTTCCTAGGAGATCATCTACATAGTATTCAATGGTTTTGTGGATAAAATCATGGAAAATATATGCCATAGCTTGTTGATAAGTGGATCCAGTGTTTTTAATTCCAAAGGGCATGAAATGATAGTAGAAGGTTCCCCAAGGGGTAATGAAAGATGTTTTATGTTGATCATCAATGGAAATGAGGATTTGATTGTAACTAGAAAATCCATCCATAAGGGAGAGCATTTCATGGCGGTGGTTAGATCAACAAGTTGATCGATGTTTGGAAGAGGGAATTCATATTTACGGAAATCAAGATTGAGATCCTAGAAGTCAGTAAAAATTCATAATTTGCATGAGGCTTTAGTTATGGGTACGATGATAGAAACCCATTGCGGGTAGTCAATGGGTATGATAAAATTAATTGAGAGTAAACTTGTACCTCTTCTTTGATGAAAAGAGCTATGTGTGGATGCATTCTACAGAGATTTTGTTTGACCAGTTGGCATTGGGATAAGTGACAATGTTATGTACAACGATATTTGGGTTGATACTTGGCATTTCACTTTATGAATAGGCGAACGACTTGACTATGTTTAGATAAGAAGTTGGTGAAATCATTTAATTCTTGTGGATTTAGTGATTGAACGACCTTAACTATACAATGTCCTTAAGGGTGCCTATGTTAATGTCGATAGTGGATTCATTGAGGAGGGTTGATGTATCAAGTGGTAAGGTTTTCTGAAGAGGATGGTCTTCTCTCCCATATGGGAGATAATTTCTTGATCATCATGACATTGAGGATATCAATGATGGGAAAATCTTCTTCAATCATTTATGGCTAGATGAGAGGAAGTGTTTTGGTAACATGATTAGATCGATAAGTCAAATTTCCTAAGGAAATAGTATTGAATAAAAAAGTTAGGTGGGATGGAGATGGTGTCATTAGTGTCCATAGGATTGTCATGTTTTGTGGGGGATGATGGTTCTAATTCTGTAATATGTAGGGATGTGGTGTGGGAAGATGATTTGATAACTATTTTTCATATCATAGCCCATACTTTTCATGTGGTTTGAGAGAATGTTGGACAATAAAATCATGCACGCCTTGTTCGTAGCATCCAAATCCAAAATCCTTCCATGCACGATGATGGAGGTACATTTGAACAAAAGTGGGATTATATAAAGAGTTGAAGGTGGATTTGAAATGCATGACATGGCATTGATGATTATATTACAAGGAAGGATGATCAAATACCCCATAAACAAGGCTGGTTTTTAGATATGTGGGATCATAGGAGATGACATCTCTGATGTCAAGATTGTACATGGGTTGTTTATCCGTATTCCATATATTTTAGGCGTAGGAAGAAAATTAAGCATGAGGAGGAAAAAATCCCTAGAAAGAGACTTTCCATAGTGCCATCAAGGGAGGATTTGTTGGATAGTTTGGTTTATGGAATGGATGTCCTGGTGGATGCTTCATCAAAGGATTTTGATTTTGATTTAGGTATAAGGACATTGTTTGGACAATATGTCATGTTGCAGTTGGCAAAAGAGTTTGATCCGCAGGACTATGAATGTTTTACCCTTGTGTTCATATTTAAGGCAACAAAGTGAAGTTTCGAGGGGATACAACACATGGTACGAATCCAAGGACATCCTAACATCATATTATAATGGAACTCTCCTTCTTTGATGTAGAAGAGATCGAAAGGTTTTGACACCGACTTTAAGAGGTATAATGACAATACCTAGTGTGGGCATGATTGTATCCTCAAAATCTTGAAGTAAGATTGATGTTTGGGAAATAATGGTATTTGGTAGTCTAAGTTGATTAAATGTGATAGATGAAATCATATTGATAGTGGTGCCTCCATCAATCATGACCCTCTTGAAAAGAACATCATTGATTTGAGTGGTAATAAATAGGGTTCGGTCATGGTCTTCTGGATGAAGTGATGATATACATGAAGAGTCAAAGGAGATGGCTAAAGATATCTTAAGAGCACCTACAAAGTTGGTAAAAGAAAGTGGGTCTTTGCAAGAACTATGATAGATTGGAGGGCCTCGATCATGGCTTGTTTATGTGAAGGTTATGTTTAGACCAACTTGTAAAGTGACATTTTAACAAGATCTTGGTGTATTTTTTTAATGACTACTTTTTGTATTGTGGTGGAAGATGGTGGAGTGGCGAGGATGGAAACTTTAGTCTTGGATTGCAATGTTTGACTAGATGTGTCAGGGATGAGAGAGATGGAAACATTATTTTTATCTTTAGGTGAGGATGAGGTGAGTTCTGGAGGTGGCAGGATGATGAAAAAGTTCTTGGGTTTGTTTTGTTCTGATGGATTAGACTCGTGATTATGTGCACAAGTAGTGATGTGGACAACATCAACTTGATGGGGAGGATTTTAATCAAATATTCCTCTATAGTGGTGGATGTAGATGTTGGATGGGATGTTTTTTATTTGCATAACTTTGAAGGAAGAAGAATTTACTTTCAAGTTTCTTAACGACTACATGAAAGGATTTACAGTCTTCTATAGAGTGTCCTGACACTCGATGGTAATCACAAAAATATTTAAAATTATACCAAGAAGGTTTCCAACCTCGAGATTTGGATGGATTAGGAGGAGGTAACACTATGAGTGATTATTGAATGATTTTTTCTAAGATTGTTGCATAGTGTCCTTTTGATGTGGATGTCAAAGGTGATAATGTCTCATTTGTTTTGGTGGATATGGGAGATGTTGTTTTTGGTGTAGATTATTCAATTGTTTTTGAAGAGTGGTTTTGAATTTATGGTAGAGGTAGGTGATTTAGATGAGGGATGTGGCCCTAGGATAGAGGGCTGATGTTTTGATCTTTGTATAAGTGTATTTGAACAGTTTTATTATTGTGACTTTTTAGTCATGGGGTGGAGTAAGTTTATAAAAAGTTACTGGGGAGAAACTAGGCTATAAAATCATCATAACAACTTTTCATGATTTGGATAATGGGTTGTTTTTTAGATGTTTGATAATATTTTATAGATGAGCTAGATGGAGAAGTGGTAGATGTGGGTAAAGATGTTTTGTCTTTTGTGGGTGTTTCTGATTTTTCGTCATGTGTTGGTTTGGGGGTGTTGTTAGAGGAAGGTGTGGGTGTAGATTCAATGATAGGTGATGCTTTATTGATGGTGTTTAAGGCATGGTGGGTTTATACATTGTTAGCTTGTGGTTGGCTACTCAATGGGGAATGATTGGGAAATGTTTGTTTAATAGCGTCAAGATTTTGATTTTGGGGTGCATTGGGATTGTCTAAATGTAGTTCACCTTTATCAATTAGAACCTGAAGGACATTATAGAATGGAAGAAACCTTTAAATTTCTTTTCCTTTAACTCTATGGTATTTACAATAATCATTATCCTTGTACCAAGAGGTTTTGAAACAGAGGTGTCAATAGGGCCCATAGGTAGAAGGGAGATATTGGTGGCAAAGTTTATCAAAAATTACACTATAAGTCTCTCCAATGGGTGTATAGTTTTTTTGGGGACGAGAGCATTTTATGTTCGAAAGTTCCTTGGGAGAGGACTTGACGAATATGACATTAGCTGAGGATTTGGGTTTGTCTTGACTAGAGGATGGTTTGGATGGGAATTCAGATTTTGGTTTCTTCAATCTAAGTTTGACTCTAGCCTTCTTCAAGAGCACAAAGTTCAATTTTATGGGCCATGGTAAAGGATTCATCAAATGTCTAAAAGGATTGGATTTAGAGTGTAGAAGAGATGTGTTTGGCGCATGAATGGGAAAATAATTCGATTAATTCTATTTTTGGGAGAGAGAATGATAATTGATTGATTATACCCCTCTAGTGGGTGAAAAATTTTACAATGGATTCATCTTCAAATTTTTTAATTGCATAAAGGTTGGTAATGGTTATTTTGTAGGTGATGTTGATTAAAAATTATTCAAGAAAGAGTTGTGTGAGTTGTGTGAATGAGAAGAGGGAGTGTTATGGAATGATATTATAACAATCTAAAACAAGACCTACTAATGACATGGGGAACATTCTTAACATAAAGTACTAGTCATGAGATATAAGGTAACAAACATGAAGAAAAGATCAAATGTGTTGTTGGGGATCCTCCTTACTATAGAATTTGATAAACTTTAGGAGCTCCCAATGGGGAGGATAAGCTTTGTAGGGTATGGATGGGTGAATAGGATCATTACATACTTATTCATTAAAAAAGTTTTTATTAGGGCCCATGGAAGTGGCTTCATGGTTGGATATCCTATTGATTAAATCCTGAAGGGCCAGCTTTTCGATTGTTTTTGTGTACTAGATGAAGATGAACCAAATTGATTAAATGAAAACTGATTATATTTTGATATGGTGGTTATTAATGTGGAATATTTTGTTGAAAGGGCGTGTTTTGCTAAGGAATATTTATATGGATGTTATAAGTGGGTTTTGAGGCTAACATTTGTGATGACTGGATATATTGATACTAAGGAGGGATGGATGCATTTAAAAGAGGTTGTGATTATTGTGGAATGTGTTGAAAAGGAATATATGTGTATATAAGGGGTTGTGAATATTGAGGTTCTTGTTAAAAGGGTATGGAGGTGAAAACAAGGGGTTGTGGGAAGTTTTAAAGAGGGATAGAGGGATGGATAACGGGATACGATGGTTGTGGTATAGATTGAGAGGAAGAAAGTGATAGAGATGGTTGAGGTATGTGTTGTGAAATAAGTGGGGTTGAGGATTATTGTGAAACTAGATGGGTACTAGCAACAACACTAGTATTGATTAAGGGTACTAGATGTAGGGATGGACATGGTAATGTTTTGTAGAGGTGGTGTAGTTTTTTGAGAAGGTGGTGGTTAGGATACACTAATAGAAAAATGGTAGAACTCACAAGAGGTGTTTGGATGGTAGAGGATGTTAGAGGGGTTTGTGCAGATGAAGAAACATTTATGTTGTTTAGAGGTGGTGTAGAACCATTTAAAGGGTCGAGATATTGAGTGGTTGTGTCTTGTGAAGAAATCACATTAAGGTCGAAAATAGGAATTGAAGATACAACATTGGATGTTTCTGGTCTACTGCTAGAAGGATAAGGATATATTTATTGGATAACTGGTTCGTGATTTGGATCAATAAGATGGGAAAAACCACATGAAGGATCGGTACATATGGCTTTGGTTCAGGTAATGATGGCTGTAGATGGACACCTCATGCTACAAGATAGGAATTAAGAGCGACAAAATTCGCATCCAATATCTATGAAAAGAAAGGATCCCCACTATCAAAGAAGTGGGGAATGAAAATATCATGTGTCTCAGATGAGGTCAATTGGCTACTAGGAGAGTGGGGTTGTTCTTGATCTTTTAACGAAGACATTGTTAGGAATGTTTTGTGTTGATCAATGATTCATTACTAATCTTCTATACGGGTTTGAGCATGTTGTAAGGTTTGATGGGCATGTTGTGTAGATTGTTGGAATGGACTAGACATGTTTTCAAAAGTTTGGATACATGATTGTTGTCTTGTGAGAACCATAGAAGCATAAAAAAACAACCACCTAATGAAATAAAATGAAATCTAGATTGGTTGATTACAAGCAGTAATAAAATCACATAGAAATATTTTTATTATCTTGATTAATTTAGAAAAAGTGAAATGTGTAAAATGACTAATAAGGTCCTAGGAAATGACTATCTATGGATGGTTTTAGGAATGTTTAAGGCTGGAGTCCTCGATATACCCGAAGGTATGTGAGGCCCAAATTTGTGTTGATGCTAGTACGAGGTCTAGTATTGGGGCCTACCCCCTTACATCACGGTCCCCAAAAGATAAGGGATTTGGGTGCTTAGCCAATATAGCAATAACCAATTATTTATACTTAGCCATAACACCAAGTTGGTTTCCCTACTTGTGATGAAATCCCAATAGTTATCACCTAGTTGAGAATGTTTGATGCAAATTGTGTTTGATGTGATTTGGTTGTGTATGGGGAAGATTATGTGAATGCAATAAATTAATCCTTTAATTAATCTATGTGATCAAGTAGGCTATAAGGTATTTTTAAAACCCAATAGAATGATTAATTTAGATGAGGAAAGACAGCATAATTAAATGCTTGAAAAAGAAAAGGAAAGGAAAGGACTGAACTGAAGAACACTTCCTTTTTAAAATTTAAAAATTTTATTTTATTTTTAGTAATGCAATAACGCAACAAGAAAAATCCACTAAAGCCAAAAACCTGCAATAAGGTTAGTAGAAGACAAAATAACAAAATTGATGTTAGAGGCTAACTGACTGAGTAATTAGAAGCAATCACAAAGATCATCAACGATTAACAAAATCCTTATTAGTTCACCCAATCGCTAGTGATTTGACTGGATCATTTGCAATTCTAGAGTAGAAGAAAAAAATGGATGAAACTTTGATTTAAATAAAATAAAAACATAAATAAAAAAGGGACTAAGGGTCCCACTGGGCATGCCAAAATGTTTAGAGAAGTTTTTTCTTTCCTACTTTAAATTAATGAAGAGAAAAAAGTCTGACCTCTGAAGATGGCAGGGTTTACCAATACCCACAGATGGATGTCAAGCTGATGTTTGATTAAAGTTGTCAAGTTTGAATGAGTGTGTGTGTATTCTATTCTATAAAAACCTTCTCTCTTAGACACTAAACAGAAAGGATTAGATAAATGGATAGACAAGCTTCTTGGCAAAGGATGATTCCAAGAATCCAAAGGGACTTCCTTGGAGGATGTCACTTATTTTTAGATAATTAAGTAGATTGAAAAAAGTAATGATAATAACATGTAGTAAATGTTGACAAGTACATAATAGATAAATAGTTTTAAAGAATTCAATATGGATAGGAAAGTCCTGGGGAGCTTTAAAGGTGGCCCAAAAAGTGTAGATGCGATCTAAATTTGTTCGAAGTAATCATACAAGAATTCGTCAGTCTCTTGTTGGATATAATGGAGGAACTCAATATGATCCTCAATATCTTGTTCATCAATGGAAAATCAGATGCAAAAATTGTCAACTCATATAGGATTTTGTATTGTTCCCAGAAGAAATGGTGCTTGACTATAGGAAGGTTTTAAATTTTTGTAATGGGATGTGAACGACCAGAACTTGCCATCTAACAGAGAGCCATACTTGGAAACAACATGTTAAATGTATATGTTTTGATATAAATGATAAAAAGAGATGATAAATTGATAAAAAGATGATTTTTGACAAGAATCTTTGGTGATTTAGGCTAATCGTTGGTGATTAGGGTGAATCACTAGTGATTTCTATGATTTTTACTATTTTGCTAGAAACGAGATTTAAAGATATGAAATGATGTTTTTGATTAATGTAGAAGTTGCTTATGATTTTAAAATTTAAAGAAAAAGATATATGAATAAATTTGAGTAGGTGTGGAGCTAAAGGATGCATCAAATCCTCTATGGAAAAGATCTAAGTCGATAAGTTATCCTGTGATGTTGTTAATAAACTAAGTGATGCAAATGAGCACAAAAATGCTTGAAAGTGATTGATGTTGATTCCTGATAGTGCTTGAAGATGTCCTGGATGTTTTTTTTTTGGAAAACAAAGTGTAAGATCGAAAAAGGAGGTCCAAGATTTTATATTTAAGATACTTGAGGGAGAGCACAAAGGTGTTATTTATAATCGCCGGAAATTCATCTTAATCGTCGACGATCCACTTTTTATGGGGAGAATGTTACAAAAGTGATTGAAACCACTTCTAATCAAAGTTTTTTGTTTTGGGATGTGGGTAAGCTACTAGCAGGATGTTGAAGAATGAGTAGGGGAGGTTAAAGAAGGTTGTGAAATTTGATAAGAATTTTTTAATTTATTTTTTCTTATTTAATTTTAGTTTCTAAGTGGTTTTAGATTGTTTAAAGAGGAGTAACATGGATTTTTATAGTTGTAATATGATACTTATGGCATGTAGAAGAATATTACAAGGAAAAAATATGGTGAAGTATTTTAGATCTTAGGGTGTTGATCAGAGAACACTTGACAGAAAGCACACAAGAAGTCTGCACGGGAAAATAGGTCATATTCAAAGCGCGAATAGAAAAGGAGAACATGTGCACAAAACAGAGAAGATCATCTTTTTGAGACTTATCTGTTTTCACTCATGAAGGTCTACTTTTAGAGATGGCGTGCAGAGCACAAAAATGAGGCAAAGACATGCACGTAACACATTTTCCATTCTTGGAGGATTGGATATGAAGCACTTTGCATGGACACATTCTGAAATAGAACTACTACATCGCTTAACTACCGAGTCTATCATTAATGCACTTTCCTATATGGCTAGTTTTGTAAAAGCGTGTGGCTAATAATAGCATGTGACCTATTTTGGGAATGGATAAATAGTGAAGGGAAATTCCCCACCCTTATATATATGTAGTAAACTATGTACTAGAAAAGGAGGAGTTATATATAGAGATATGATGTTAAATATTTTACGCGCATACTATTGTTATTATTGTAATGAAGCTTTTGTATATTTATTGCATTGAATATAATGGAGGATATTGGTTGAATCTAAGTGTTAGTTTTGTGTGTATTTGAATCTAGTATGTTTTTTATCTCATCATGGTTAGTACTTAATTCTTTTCTCCCTTAGGTATAGATCGGGTATGTTGTATGGAATGATGTGTTGGTAATGGAACTATATGTATGTATTAAGTCTTCATCATGCTAACATCCTACAATAAGTAACCCTAAAGAGGGACCTAGTACCTTTGCGTGCTTTGAGTGAGCACTCAGTTTAAGCTTGAGTGATGTGCTAGCATGTCTAAGGTCTTATTGGATTTGTATCACTGAATTCTAGGCTGCATCATTGGTTCCGTTTTGGGACCCTCTTTTTTTTATTTTTTTTTCGGATGGTTCATGATTGAAGACATACCGGTTGACCTTAGAAAGTGTTGAAGAATGGATACGTAATCTAGAAGAAGAATATGCACAATGATTCAGCACTAGATCTAAGTTTAACGCACACATATGGGTGGAACAAAATCTGTATGATAGTTTATATGAAAGCTTTTTCATTATCTTTCTAGTAGAATTGTATGAGTGGCTGATTGCTTATGCATCTAAGCAGAATTGGAGGTATCGCACACTTGTCTGGATGTAGGAATAATTTTAGGCCCTTTATGGTGCTAATCTAATTTGGACTCAAGCTATGGATACCTGGTTTCATGGTGTCTTGAATAGCTATATCTTGGAATACTCAATTTCCACTTATTCGTGTCCAAAAGTAATTGAATTATAGTTTTTATGATATCCAGGGGAGCTTACCTATAAGACATTCCTTTGGCGATCAATATCTTCATGGTAACTTTGAATCTGGAGAGTTAACGATGGCTAACTAAACCCCACCACACACAGGGTAGGAGCAGGATTGGTGAAAGATGGCAGAACTAGCGGTAGAAAGTAAAAGAGAGGAAAGGTGGCTTAAGTATAATGAGGCACGCGAGAGGGAGATAGAGAAGCAACATACCATTACAAAAAGTGAGGCATTGAGGAGAGATATGGCTCATGAAGGATTTTAATATCACGTAGAAGATGTGGAGATAGAGCATCAGGAACTCCCCCGTCTTGGAAAGCATGACACAGATCTCCCCTCAGCCTCACATAGAAGCGTGTCAGTAGAGACTACATGTGCCGCGAGCGTGCATCTAAATCCACCTAGTAACGTAGCCCTTGTGCTTATTTTTCCAGTATCTAGTATGCTAAGTAATCAACAAGCAAGTTTGGGAAGTAAGAGAGCAAGCACATCAATGGTAGGGTAGACGGCTTCATTGTTATTTGGAGGCATGTTTTTAGGAACATCGTCCACACAGAACATAAGTGCGCAAAATGTTGGATTCACCTCTAGAAGTGGAACTACTTCACAGACCGTAGGGGTTTAGTATAGTACTAATGTCGAGCATAGGGGAGTACATCTACAGGACCTATTCTAACTACAGGTTTGAGATCAAGAGGCATAGGTAGCTCTAATTCAGGTGGATCAGGTGGGCAAGGTCTACACCAACCCCATAATATTTACATGGAAATGTCTCTTCATCTTCCAGAGTATAGGGGCATAGAAGATGTTGCTAAACATGTGCACATGTGTGAAATATTGTGGCGCGTAAAAGGAATCACAGCTTATAAGCGCAGGAAAAGCCAATTTGCTACTACATTACAAGGGCAAGCACACAAATGGTACAAAAGTTTGACCCTAATCGACTTGTGTAGATTATACTGATTTAAGGGATACATTACTTAAAGATGTTCATATCCTCGAGTTTGATCAAGAGTATAAGTGTGCTCAAGGACATTAAGAAAGGAACTACTGAAAGTGTTAGGGAGTATGATGCATAGTTTAAAATGTTGTTATCAAATATTTCTTATGACATACACGCAAACCAGCATGCACAATGGTTCGTTGGGGGCTTGATTACCCCTTTTAGGAGGGAATTATCACATATCACATAAGCCATACATTGATCCACGTGAATCACTTGAAGCAGCCTTGCACACCGAGGTAGTTAGAAGCATGAGATCACCGGGTGAGGCCGTTTTGAGAAGCACAAATAGTAGCAATGGCGAAATAGATCAAGAAACTATTAGCAAATTCAGCTCATGAGATGCACATAGGGATTTGGTGCATAGATTGTGAAGTAGAAGGTCACACAAAGGATAGTTTCCCTCGTAGAATAGTATGCTCATTACTAATGGATTGTGATTAGTGCCACTTAAACCATGATCCTAGCCACTACCCATTATTACAATGCATGATAAGGAAGAATGTTTCAAGCTACTATAAAATCTGTAGGTCTACGACTCATGACACAAAGAATTTCTAGCTGATTGGATAGATCCATGATGTTATAGATATTATTATACAAAAAAAAGAGTTTAGATAAGTCTAAGGGAAAGAATGAGCATCAGGACTGGGAGCATAATCAAGTGCACTATGATCAGAATGAGGGGCATTTTGAAGGCAACATGGTAGATGTCAGGGATACCACGGTGGATTTGGAGGACGAGGCCCTGGTGGTGGAAGAAGTGAGTTCCCTCACAGAACGTGTTATACATGTGGATCTCCTGATCACTATAAGCATGAATGCCCCCAGAATCTTACATGTTCTTTCTACGAAAAGAACCATAGTAATGAAGAGTTCCCAAAGTTATATGAGCATTTGAGTAAGCAACATAAACAAGAGAACAAAGGCACAGGGATGGTTAGGATATAGTGCGTGGTGGACAATCAATGGATGCCCAAGATGGAAGTAGAATCTGAGGCACTACAAGTGAAGATCACAACCCATGCTGAGGTAGCACGTGCCAAGGAGGCATTACAACAAAAACCTACCATCACTAAGGATGAGGTTCTTCATGCACGGTACCCAGATCCTACCTATCAAAAGGAGGTTTATCAGAAACCATGGAAGTTCTAAGGAATCTTCAGGGTGAGATACAATACTTAAAGGAGAAGAAGAAAGCATCAGAGATGGTCCAAACTGATATAGATGACTTGAGAGAAGTGTGTAAAATATTGTGCCAGGAGAACATCATTCCACTGTTAGGGAGTTGGTTAAAAGGGAACACTCCATGTGAGAGTACTGAGAATGGATGATAGATCCTGCATGCAAATCTCCCTCCTCATAGCCTAGATTATGACAAGGAAATCACTCTGAATGTTGTTGTGGATGGGTGGCTATTAAGTAATATACTAATTGATACAGCAAAAGTCAATGTTCTTACCTTGGATGCATGGGTACAAATGGGAAGACCCCATTGCAACCATCCTCTAATGTATTATTCATGGCTAATCGGACTAAGGCCACTCCCATAGGAGTTTTGAAAGATGCATCCATTACCATACAAGGAGCCAAGTTCATTGGAGATTTTGAAGTTTTAGCATTGGCAGAATCAGATAGCTTCCCAACTCTATTGGGGCATCCTTGGTGTTATGCAAATAATGTTGATCTTCAGTTCAAAAAGGGCTATATCAGTTTTGAAAATAAAGAGGAAAGGGTTAATATCCCTTTAACGAGATGGAATGTCCACACCCTATGTTTAGCCTTAAGTGAAGAATATCTAAATAGGATTTATGTACATTCCATCCGAGATCCGAGAGATGGTTGAATTTTCAAAGAAGGGATAATTCAATGGGAGGATACACAGTCCATTAGCAATACTACGAGTGTTGCATCGATAATTGGTCTCATAAAACTTATGAGTTAGTAGGGCACGAAGTAAAGAGCATGTTTCCTTAAGGCATAAAACCATGTTGAGTTAGGAGGATAGGTAATAAATCGGTACCTTATTACATAGGATAAGGGGATCCCATGGTATTCTTGCATGCCATTGAAGAAAAATGGATAGATCCACTGGAAAGAAGAAATATGCTAGCATATACACTATGTGGGACTATAACATGCTAGTGGGTGGTCCACATGGATAATATTTCCGAGATGGAATGAAATTGGGATTGCTCTTACTACTAAGTTCTTCAGAGCAATGCATCTACTCAAATTTGTACTTATAGTGGTAATCAACCTATTTATCACCATGTTCGGAAGTGTGAGAGACTCTAGATAGAAGGGCGGAAGATTTACCTCCTTTGCTATGGGTGCACCGGTTCTATTCCATGTTACAAGACTACGTGCATGCTTAGTATGTATATGCAAAACTCCATAGAGAAATTGGAAATTGGCATAATTCAATTACAAGAATGGCCCAGATGTTTGAATTCTTCTCTACAAAGCCTTCGATGGAAGAAGCATTAAAAGGTATCCGACACTTAAGTATGGGGGATAGTGCCAAGGCTGAATAACTCCTTTATGAGTTATTAGATAAAGAAGACTCGAGCACATCTTGATAACAAACCGAGGCCGATGCAACATTACTTCAACGTGCTTACCTTGAGAGAGAGAAAGGAAAGATGGTCTACTTAGTGGATGACAAAGAAGTAGATAATCTAGATGTAAACCATTCAACAGGAAGGCGTGAGGTATTGGATAGTGTGGATAAGACCACGTGTGCCTATCATGAACCTATGAAGACAAAGCGGGTGAATATTGGAACAGATATTGAGCCTAAAGAAGCCATAATTGGAGACTATTGGTCAGACTCTGAAGTGGCAAAAATCATAGAGTTACTAAGGGACTACCAAGACCTATTTCCTAGGGGGTACCATGAACTTAAAGGTGTGCATGAATCATTAGGGGAGATGAAGATAAAGCTTAAAGAGGGTGCACACCCAGTTAGAAAGAGACCTTATAGAATGAACCCCAATTTGTGTGAAAAGGTCAAAGAAGAGATTGATAACATGTTGAAGTCTGGAATTATCAATCCCCTTGATGAGTCAAAATGGGTTAGTCCAATGGTGATCAGTATCAAGAAGGATGGACAGATTAGAATATGTGTGGATTACATGGAGCTGAATGCTGCATGTGTAACTGATCCATTCCCTATGTCATTCACTGAGGAAATACTAGAAGGAGTTGCAGGGTACGAAATCTATTCGTTTATAGATGGGTTCTCTAGGTATCATTAGGTTAGGATTTCCTAAGAGGATCAAGAAAATACTACATTTACTACTGAATGGGGTAGCTTTACCTATAATGTAATGCCCTTCTGTCCGAAAAATGAGCCTTTTGTATTTTTGCACATAGTTTTCCAAACATTAAAGGAATTCATTAACAACTTTTATAGGTATATTTAGATGATTAGATGGTATATGGATTAGTTAAGGATCACCGTGACAATGCACTTAATGTTTGAATGGTGTAGATAGTTGAGTATCTCTTTGAACATCAAGAAGTGCATATTTGTTACACCATTTGGGATACTTTTAGGACACATAATCTATAAGGAGGGTTTGTTGGTTGATCTAGCAAAGGTTGCAGTCATTATATGCCTAAGGGATCCTACCACCAAAGTGAGGTTTGTGTATTTTTGGGTCATACAGATATTACAAAAATTATCAAAGGCTATGCCAAATTTTATGCACTATTAGAAGGGTTAATGAAAGGGAAAGGTACGCTCTACTGGGGAGAACAGCAGTAGCACACATTTGAGACATTAAAGGAGAAAATTACTACCACTCCTATTATACATTTTCCTTCATGGGACAAACCATTTTATGTACATGTTTACGCCTCGACATGTCCATTAGCACAAGTGTTGGCCCAACTTTGAGAAGGTATTGTAGATCATCCTATCTATTTTGCTACTAGAAAGCTGACTCCTGTAGAATAAAATTTCACAACTACAGAGCGCAAAGCTTTGTCAATGATCTATGCGCTGAATAAATTCTGCAAGTACCTACTAGCTACACCATTTATCTTTTATACAGATCACATGACATTGAAGTACTTGGTAAATACAAGGGCACATATGTCAATGGGTGCTATTATTTCAAGAATTTGATTTCACACTTACAAAGAAAACCAAGAAAAAGTAATCTTGGACCAGACCATCTATCAAGAATACAATGAGAAGAAGTAAAAGCAATTGAGGATACCATGCCAACCGCAAAATTATAAAGGTTACAACGCATGCCATCAAAACTAGAGGACATTATTTTCTTTCTACGCACAAGGATGGCACCAGAAGGAATGAAATCCTTGGAGAATAAACAACTTGCTATATGTGTCGCACCTTATATGTTAATTAGTGGTGACTTATATAAATTGGGTCGCGATGAGGTATTGCACCATTGTGTATTGGAACATGAGCACACAAGCATTATGGAAGAAGCTCATGGTGGAATTACAGGTGGAAACTATGCAGGTGATGCCATATCGTGGAAGATTCTACTTGTTGGATTATGGTGGGATACCCACTTTAAAGATTGTAAAGAATTTTGTAAGGCATGTGACCATTTTCAATGTCTTGGAAGACTAGGTTAGTGAGATGAAATGCCTCTAAGACCTATTACTAGTGCAGAACCATTTGAGAAATGGGCTATATATTTTTTGTGTCCTATTTCACTAGCTATGCGAATAATCTGGATCATGCTGCATTATAACTTGCACAAACTATCTAACAAGATGGCTAGAAGCAAAGCACCTACAAAGGACTGTGCAATGGTAACAACAACTCGGTTTCTATGGGAACATATTATTACAAGGTATGGATGTCCTTTGAGTTTGACCCGGTTGATAGGGCACACATTTTTTAATGAGACAATCAAAATTTTATTGGATGAGTTCATGATTGCACACAATAAGACTACACCCTATCATCCTCAAGAAAATGGAATTGCTAAATATTTTAACAAAATTTTGGGCCGGACATTGACAAAAATCATGATGTAGGAAGAAAGGATTGGGATGATAAAGTATCTGTAGTACTTTGGGCATATAAAACAACATATAAAAGGTTGAACAAAGTATCACCATTTTAGTTAGTGTTTGGCATAGAATTCGTTCTTCCTATAGAATTTATGTTACCTTCTTTGTGTATTACGCATGTTGGAGGTCTAGCTAATGAGTAAGCTTTAAAAGAACAGATTGAAAAGATAATTCAGTTTGGATGAGTGAGGAGCCATAGCATGTGGGAGTCGAATCAAGAAAAGGCCAGGTAGAAGGCATGACATGATAGAAACATAAGGGATAAGAAGTTTTATATTGGACAAATGGTACTTCTCTATGACTCTAAGTTTTTACACCATCTGGGAAAACTTAAGGTACATTGGTTGAGGCCATATGTTATCACTTACATTCTTGAAACAAGTGCTTGCTGGTTAGAAGCCCTTGATGCAACACGGACTACCTGGTTACTTCAACAATGTTGGTGTAGGTGGTATTTTTCTTCACTTATTTAGTGTTATTCCACCTCACTGGGTGAGTCATATCACTTAGGTGGACATGGATCTAGGTGTCATCTTAGTTATGACAGATTCTCTTATAGAATCTTTCATATGTGTAAGTGTGTCATAGGAGTTACATTCTCATTTGGGAAAGTAACTCCTCTTCTCCATTATAGAGGAATATTATCTTACATGGGAGTTACACATTCACTCCCCTATTTTTACTCACCTTATTTGATCTATGATAAGCCTAAGCCAAGCCAAGAAATTCCATTCTACTCCATTTTTGAATCTTGAGCTCTCATATGCATGCACATTGCTTTACAAAGCTTGTTTTCTTTAATCTCACAACTCCTACACTTTGGTGAAGTGCAACTATTCGATGCACATGAATTCCTTCTAGGTATTCATCCTTCACTCCTTCATGGTATAAGAGTTAAGGGAACCGGAATCACATTGCTCCACCATGTAGTTACTTGTGCAAGTTCTTGCTTTTGCATGTGCTTTACTTGCATTTTTGAGAGATTCTTGTGGGTATATGTTTCAAGTTTAATGTGTTGCAAGAGCCATCTTGCAACCTAGCTCGACCCTTAGCTTGAAAGTGTTTGTTCCAGCCTTGTATTATTTCAACTTCACGGTTAAGTCAGCCTACGCTGGTTGTATCGACGTTGCTTAACTAACTCGCCTAGAGCTCTGCGTAAGAACTGGGCCTTTACCAGTTTCATTCAGGATCTCATTCCTGGTTTTTACCTTGGCTCGGGGACCTGCTCATGGTTTAAAAATCTGTGGGCTCGGTTGACTTAGGACTGTTTGCATACGATCTTGACTCATGCTTTGATAGATCATCCTTTCCTTGTTCTCCGTTCAACTCAGCGTATGAACGAGATGTTCTGAGCTCACTACACCCTGCATTCACATGCCCGACTCGTATTTAGACTAACCGACTCATCACTATCTTGCTCCATTATTGTGTCGACTTGTGCCTTCGATTAAATGAGACCCTAGATCTGTAGTGTCTTGGGTGTAACCTTTATTCATTTTGAAACGACCCTACACTGAAGCCTTCTCAAGGTTCCTTGCATCACATTTCATACTTATGCTTGGCACCCTCATGCTCTTCCTAGCACTTTACTTTCAGGTGGTTCTGTTGGCTTGGAATCTCCCATATGTGGATCTTTTGTCAGCTACACCACTGTGGCTCACTTGGGACCATCCTATATGCGGCCTCAAAACTCGAACCAACATTCTTTACATCCTAACAAATTGAATCCCACTCGGAGCATCTTATCCTTGGCTCAATGTGGACTGTTTACATGCATCTCTAGTTTCTCGGTCGTTGGTTTATTGTGTGCAATCTCCACATGGCATGGGCTGGCCATTACAGCTCTCCCATAGATGTTACAATTTTGTTTTTTCCATTGTACCCTTCCACTTTTGAATCTACACTACCCGATGATTTCAAATTCTGCTCAAACGTTATTGTTGGAGCACTACAAAGAGATTCCACCTCAAATCAAGCACCTGTCCTTCGACCACTAAATTATAGCCTTTGAAGATTAGCCTCTGCTCCTATCCACCGGACACATGTCATTGACCCATGACACATGGACTACTGCGTTGAACTCATCATGTTCAATGTTGCTCAACATAACAACTCACTCACCAACAAAGGTAGCTTCTAACTTGGTGCATCCATGGATTTACACCTCACATGGGCCCTTCACTTTTAGAATTTTTTGGTGGTCAAAAAAATCCCTCCTTTTTAATTTTTTGAGGAAAAACATTCATTTTGGCATTGTAATAATTTTTGGGCTCTAATTTTCTTGTAATTATGTCCTTCATTCGTGTGTCGAAGACGGAGGGCAAGGTCCAGGGTTGGCAGGAGGCTAATCCCCCTCGCAAGCAAAACAAACCCTGCCTAAAATTTGATGCCATTTCTAATGAGTACCCACATGATACCCTTTGCACCCATTTCGGGCACTTTTTTAATCAGTTTGCAAAGCTTATTGGCATTTTCCATCAGTTGTGGGAATCATTTTCTTGCTATAACTTTTGACTCGCTACTCAGTTTTGAGCACTTATTTAGTCAAAGTTGCATGATTTTTCACACATTATGTGATGACATTGTTAGTTTTATAAATGCACTACTTTATAAAGTGCCACATTCTAGGGGGTTCACTAGTACTCTTGGGTTTTTACACGCAGATGCATTATCACCGAGTCTTGCTTTTGTGCACCTTGCACTTCTTGATTCCACATCATGGAGGGTGCTCTTTCCAAACTTGAGCATCGTAGGATCACTTTACAGCCTCCACCACTTCTCACCGGGAGAGGGAACTATTCAGCTTGGCGTGCTTCCATGGAACATTACTTTGCTCACAAGGGTCTTTCACCCTTCTTACTTGGGCCAGTTCCTACACCCACTGATCATCATCATCTGAGGACTTTCTCGACACTTGTGACCATATTTTTGGTCACATGATGATGCATGTCTCTCAATCTCTCTAGTTTCGGTGGAAGACTCAGATCCTCTCCACCATGTCTAGAGCATTCTTCACTCCCTCTATGGAGACCCTTCCCATACTACCGTCATTGTTGTTGTTTTTGGTCCAGTTCTCTCATCTTATTCATGTGATGGTAGTTCCACTAACACAAACCCACATGGTTCTACTTCTAATGATGAGGATTTTGCACCTAGTTCTAATGCCAAGAGTACTACAAAGGACTTCTCTCCTCCTTCTCTCACTATTCCAGAGAGTGTTGACAATTCCCACATCTCATAAGATATTGAGCAATCTCCTACCCAAATCATACAATCATTACACCAGCCTCCTTTCCACTTCCAGTATGCGAGGCCCCTTTCACTCCTCTACCTTCATTAGATGACTCATACCTATCTGACATCACTCTTCTGTTTGTTGAGCCCCCTCATTAGGACAAGTATCTACCTAACCTTAGTCATCTTTTCAAATATTACACTTGTGATGTACTACAGGTTCCTCATCCATCTATAGCTATTTCAGAGGAGTTCATCATCTCCATTGTCGGGAGTGCCCCTTTTGGGACTCTTACCACTTCCACTTTTCTGGAGACCTTCATTGATCCACCCTTGTTTTTGGATCCCTTTTCTATTGTGGGGGTTCTGTTACCTTCACATCACTTGGACATCCTTTCTGCAGGTGTGCACTCTTCACACTCTGACAGTTCTATGCATGTGGCATTATCTTCAGTTACTTGGTGCTCTCTTGCTAGACCTATGTCACACTTTTGTGGACCAAACTCGGAGTTCTTCGTGTTACTACCTTCAGTTTCCTTCACGGAGTGGGTAGAATTCCAACACATCATTTTTTTCCTTCCTAAGGGTATGAACACAGTTTGGTATGGATGGCTCTTCTTTAGTCCATAAGTAGAGGATCTTGTCATCGATATTCTTCTGGGAGACTTCCTAGAGCTGCAAAGTTCAGATCCATCCATGGCATCTTTTGCATTCCTCTCATCTCCCTCTTCTTCTATCTTTTTCTTCTTTCTTAGAGATTGCCTCTTTGTACATGGGTACCTTTACATGCTCGTATGTGGCCGAGACCCATCTTTGGCATATGTCTTAGATTAGAGAGTGGACTTGTCTCTTTTGGGGGATTATTTCCCGGTTTTTCTTCTTTTACTCCACTTTTTGAGAGTTTCTTATACGTGGGTACCTCATCAGGCTTTGTGTCAGGACCCATTTCTCATTTCTGACTTGCCACCTCATCCTAAGTTACGATGAAGGGGGTGTTGGTGTAGGTGGTATTTTTATTCACTTATTTAGTGTTATTCCACCTCACCGGGTGAGTCATCTCACTTAGGTGGACATGGATCTAGGTGTCATCTTAGTTATGACAGATTCTCTTACAGAATCTATCATATGTGTAAGTGTGTTACATTCCCATTTGTGAAAGTAACTCCTCTTCTCTATTATGGAGGAATATTCTCTTACATGGGAATTACACATTCACTCCCCTATTTTTACTCACCTCCTTTGATCTATGATAATCCTAAGCCAACCCAAGTCATTCCATTCTACTCCATTTTTGAATCTTGAGCTCTCATATGCATGCACATTGCTTTACAAAGCTTTCTTTCTTTAATCTCACAATTCCTACACTTTGGTGAAGTGTAACTATTCGATGCATGTGAATTCATTCCAGGTCTTCATCCTTCACTCCTTCAAACAAGAGTAGGCTGAAGCCCTACTATAAATAAGTTTTCTTGGTGTTTGTAATAAGGAATTATTACCATTTAGATTAGGTTTTCAATTATATATTTCCTTAATGTGTTTCCTTCTTTTTTGTTATGCTTTGTCAATTTAGTTGGTGTGTTGTGTAATAAGCGTGCTTGCACGCATGAAGCTAATTACTATATGAAGCATGTTTATGCACAAAGGACTACACATACTTTTAGTGTGGGGTGGATTGTCGATATTCAGGTACAAAATCATGGGAATTGAAAGGTGAAAGGAATAAGCTGCTACGGGTGCTCTTCAAGTCAAAGGATTGCTTCTAAAAAGTGACCAAAGATGGAGATGAATGAAGGGACAATATAACGCGAGGTAAGCAGAGGCCATAACAACTACTAGTAGAAGGTGTAGTGATGAGGTACTCTGGGTGCAAGGAAGTGTGTTGAAGAGAAGTTTGTGACCAGAGGGTAGGAAGGTGTGCTAGAAGGTTATAGCTGGGGCATGAAGATGTAATGCGTGGAAAGGATGGAATTGATCAATTAATGAGAGGATATTTGGTAGGTGAAGGAGTAATGAATGCATCAAAAATGAAAATCTATATAAGGATGGGATGTGAATTCATTTTTACCATTGCGATTAAGATTATTTGAAAAAGAGATAAGTGCGAAGAGCCAAGTGATCGAATTGAGGTGCAAGAGGTGTGTAACCAGTCGTGACGAAGAGATCTATACACAGAAAGAGCTTGTGTCCCCGGTGGTGAAGGGTTTGAGTGAAGTAAGGTGACAGAGAGGAGTGAGGGCACATGATTTCACCTAAGGCACATTGAATCGAGCTAGGGTTTGATTCAAAAATTATAGAATTCAAGAGGCGAGTATCTACAAAAGATTGCAAAGTAGAGATGGCACCCAAGAAAGTAGTTACAACATGAATGAAGGGAAATAAGAAGGTGGTCGAAGAAGAAGAGGAGATGTCTCCTGAAAGTAATTTTTCTAAAATGCAATATCTAAAGGGGGTTATCATAGGCTAGGAGTAGGATTATCACATAATAAAAAGTAAGGTGAGTGAGTACAACCACCATACTATAGAGAATAAGAAGGAACTGTATGCCTTGTTGAACACAAAGACAAATAAACACATGGTGGAAGACATGCCGTTGTATGACGATGCTGGTGAGAAGCTCTTGAAGAAGATTGGATTTTACCATCTATATGAACTCCCTTACTTCATAAAATATGAGCCCTTGTACCAAAGGGCTCATGATCGAGTGCATGAAGATTTTTCTACTTTAATCGACGCAAAGCCGAATTTCAGCCACGCTCATCTCCATGGTAATGGGATCAAGAGCACATGAGAAGATTTTCTAGATGATTTAATAGACAAGGCTGAAATATTGGAGACCAGAAAGGAGTTGGGGTACACAAAGGGTCTACGTGGCATGGACATTGATAAAATAAAGAAGTATCTAGTTGTGCAAGCAACCACACATCTCATTACAAAGCTAAATGACCAGAAAGGTGGTCATAAGTGAATACATGTGGTTACACATTGCTAAAAAGATGTCTAAAGGGGTATTCTACAACATTTCATGTTACATTAGAAAAACTATCATTTAGGAAGTGCACATAGGAGGAAGGATCAACTTTGGAGTTGTTCATTGTCGCTGGTGTTCATGGAGATTGGAGTACCTGATGGACCAAAAGAGAAGATATGGGAGTATCCCATGGAGCACAAGTCACCTGTAGAATCCTTCAAAAAGTACTTATGTAAAGGATCCATGAAAAAATAGGTCAAGAAAAGGGATGAGAAGTTATATGATAGGCTCCGCTCAGCCTTTGAAGAAGAAAGGCGCATCCCCAAGGACTTTCCTTTGGTTGTTGGAAAGGCAGTTCATTCGTTGTATACCAAAACTTTTACATAGTGCGGTTTACCATCAAGGATGGAGCATGGATCCCTTGGTATAAGTTACCATATGCCTTCATAGCAAGGTACTTCCAAGTGTCAGTACATAGGTTCTCAGATGCGTGGCGCCTAATTTTTAATGCGGACAAGGTAGATTGTGACTACCACATGCTAAGGAAGAAATATGTGTATCCAAGGTGGGGTGCATATATTGAAAGGATCATTTTAGATGTATTGAGCATTAAACCAAGTAAGTTTGGTTATGGGAGATATTGGGCAGCACTGGTGTACCTCCAACTAAATCCCAAGTTGGAGAATAACAAGTATGTGGAAGATGAGTTTGCACTTCCAACACCACCAAAGGGTAAGCACACGATGGAGAACATCCCAGTTCCTAATCCCATAGAGCTAATTGAAGTGGAGGATGAGGAGGATGAGTGTGAGGAAAGTTGTGGTTTGGAGCATAGAGGTAGAAGACATCCTACGAACAAGGATGAAGCTGAGTGTGCCACTACACCACCTCAGCCACAAGAGGGGGATGATGAGGACTTGGATGCAGTCCAAGGAGAGCATAGATTTAAGAGATTTTTCAAGAGAACAATAACCCAGGTACTACTCCGCAAACAAGCAGTGCAAATCATCTAGAATCTCTCCACGTAAGGAGACAACCATGAAAAGGATAAGGAAACTAAATTTTACCGAGGAGGCAGAAGAGTCGAGGAAAGCACACCTAATTCTCCTACACCTATAGAGAACGTAGAAGAATAGAAAGATGAAGAAATGAAGAAAGGATAAGAGGAGGAAAAGGGATCATATGAGACAGCTTCATGATATCGCTCAAGACATGGAGGCTCAAGTTCTTAAGTAGCCAAGGTCTAGAAGAACAAGTGGAGAGCACAGTCCACTAGCCATGGGTTATGTAGAAGATGCAGGTAAAATTGTCTGCACCTATTTCCAGAGCACACTATCACAAAAGGACTTGTATGGCTAGGAGTTAATGGATGAATATATGGATACAAAGATGCACAAGGAAGCAGTTATCATGGTCCATGCACACACACATGGATGAGCCAAATTTTGATGTGTGTGAGGAGTCATGTGTATCGAGGAGGTTGAAGAAGACACCTCAGGCTAGACACATGACAGTAAAGCCTACTATCATGTCAGATGAATAGGTAAGCAATGCATTGGTGAAAGTCTCAACAAAGGTGGCAAGGTGGAATATGGACAAGGCTGCCATAATTAGGGCACTCAGGGAAGAGATTAAGACTAAGGATGGGGAAATAGTGTGCCTAACATAGGAAAACTACTTAGCACAAGAAGAAATTTGTATTTATCAACATCATAGAGGAAATCGGTGATAATATCATAAGAGCTAGGGCACACTTAGAGCCAAAGGTGCTAAAGAAATTTCCTTCGGAAATACACTATGTAGGTACATTGGTGGATGTAGTGCTTGAAGATGAACCTTTGCGCATGCCATCACCAAAGGATCCAACACAAGGGGCAGAGCATGAAAAGGCTTCAGTGATGTAGAAGATTACATCTTATAAAGGACTGATTGCAAGTTTTACAAGAATAATCAAGAAAGAAGACCAAGCCTTGAACATCTGCACAACTCTAGAGGTGCTCATTAACATAAAAACCTTGGAGGAGAACAATGAGGTCTAGAAAGTGATGAAGGACAAAACATTGGGCCACACAGAAATATTATCAATGGTTAAACAGAAGTGTGAGGCCCTAGTAGCAGCCCAAGAACCACACAAGAATTAGATGGAGGAGCTTGGGAAGCTCATTGCGTAGAAGATGGATTTACTAGAAGGGAGGATGACTGTAATGTCCAGCATTGTGTTGGTCTTGCAAAATGAGAAAGGAGAGATCACAAAAGATGAACTAGAGTCTATTATTGTGGACATTCCAAAAAGAGTAGAGGAAGCACTCGCTAAGTGGTAGACCTTGGAGGCCAAAATAAAATAGGAATATCCTAAATTAGTTGTTCAGTTGCAGAAGAAGAGACTGCAAAGTAAAAAATTCTTTCATTCTTTCCATTCTTCAATTCTTTACTTTAGTTTTGGAGATGACCATTGTCAAGGCGATAATGAAATTAGTGTGGGGTAATGTTGATCAAAGAACACTTGACAAAAAGCACACAAGAAGTCTGCATGGTAAAATAGGTCATATTCAAAGGCACGAACCAAAAGGGAGAACACGTGCGTGGAATAGAAGATCAGATTTTCAGGACTTATCCATTTTCACTCATGAAGGTCTACTTTTAGATATGGCATGCAGAGCACACAAACAAGGTAGAGACATGCACGCAACACATTGGATATTCTTGTAGGATCAGATACAAAGTACTTTACATGGACACAGCCGAAATAGATCTACTACTATCGCTAACTACCGTAGTCTATTGTTAGCACACTTGCATGTGTGGCTAGTTTTGTAAAGGCGCGTGGCTAATAATAGCATGCAACCTATTTTGGGAATGGATAAGCAGTGAAGGGAAAGTCCCCACCCTTATATATATGTAGTAAACTGTGTAATAGAAAAGGAGGATATATATATATATATATATATATATATATATATATATATATGTTGTTAAATCACATACGCGCATACTACTCAAGTTATTATAATGAAGCTTCTGTATATTTATTACATTGAATATAATGGAGGATATTGGTTGAATCTAAGTGTTAGTTTTGTTTGTATCTGAATCTAGTATGTTTTTTATCTCATCATGGTTAGTACTTAATTTTGTTCTCCCTTAGGTATAGATTTGGTATGCTCTGTGGAATGATGTGTTAGTAATGAAACTATATGTATCTCTTAAGTCTTCATCATGCTAACATCCTATAACAACAACCCTAAAAAGGGATCGGGTACCTTTGTGCACTTCAGTGAGCACTCGCTTTAGGTTAAGTGATGTGCCAAAGTGCGTCTATGTTCTTATTAGGTTTGTATCACTAAATTCTACACTCGCATCATAAGGTAAATTATTATAGATTGAGCAATGTGATTAAATGACTTAATATATATTTGTGAAGATAATGCATGTGGTGAGGGAAATTAGCGGTGCAAATTTAATGTGTCTATAGTTGAATGATGAAGATAATAAAGATATTGATAACGGTGAAGGAAAGATGGAGAGGTGACAAATAAGCAACAAGAAAGGGTGGGGGTGGAGACAAGGGAGGGGAGGAAAGAGAGAATGGATGATGGAGGAGGTTATGCCATTCAAAGAATGTTAGGGAAGACAAAAATAATAATTTTTGGTGAAGTATGAGAGGAAAAGTGAAGATAGTGAAACAGGAATGGGGAATAGAATAGGAAATGTCATGAAGTGACGTTAGGGAATACCAACAATAATTATTGTTGGTGAAAGATGGGGGAAGGAGTGGGAAAAAATGGAGAAGGATGAAGAGAGTGAGAAAGGTAATGGAGAATGATGAGGAGTGATTTTTAGGGATCAAAATAAAAAATTATTAGCATGAAATGGAAGATGATGATGAAATAATGTTAAGGGAAGACCAAAAACAATGGTGGGTAGGCATGGAGATGGATATGTGGGAGAATTTGAGAAGATGGAGTGGGAAGAGTAAAGAAAGGATGAGTGATGATTGGTGGAAAGATGAAGGCGAGGAGACGATGCAGAGGATGAGGATGAATAAGGTGAAGGTAAGGAAACAAAATATGGAAAGAAAGTCGAGGGCGGGATGAAGAAATATAGAACAATGAGGGGGAAATGGGGGAAAGGAACAGGGTGATGTACTCTATGATATGATAAGATGAGAAAGGATAATGGTAGGAGGAAATTTTGGTTAGTAGGGGAGACTAGGAGGAAGTAATGATCAACAAAAGGAATGATGAGTTGGTAGAGGGAGAAGTGCAGAATGACAATTCTATCTTAAGGGAAACCCTAAAGTAAGATAGTCAAAGATGGAAGTGATTAAGTAAGATTTCCAAGAAAGGGATGATGGAGATGATGAGTGGGAAAATAGGAGGTGAAGTTGGTGAGAATGTAAGGGATGGTGAAAATATGTGATGATGGGGAATGCTAAGAAAAAGGAAGGGTGAGGATGTATGGTGATGGGGAATGCAAAATGAAAAATATTCCTTAAGAGGAACTCTTAAGTAAGATCGCCATGCCATAGGAGTGGTTAAGTAAGATCACCAAACCGACAGTGATGATGAATGGAAGGTGAAAGACAAGAATGTATTAGGAACATGGGTCAAATGGTTTGTTGGAGAAGATGATGATGGCAAGGGGCGGGAGAAATAGTATGAAAGGAACTTGTATGGATGGGAAAGCGCAAGATGACAAATCCTCCTTAAGGGGAATCCTTAAGTAAGATTTCCATGTTGCACGAATGGTTAAGTAGGATTGCCAAGCTAAAGAGGAAGAATAATAATTAGAAGAAGGTTATATATGTAAGCACTGACCTTGAGTGATTGGGGGAAGGATGTATGAAAAAATGGATTAAAGGGGAACCCTCAAGTAGATTTTCCATATTATGAGAATGTGTAAGTAAGATTACCAAGTAAGAAGATGGATACTAGGAAGAATGAGAAAAGAGGAAATGATGTTTGTAAGAATATAGAAAGAGGAAGAGGTCATGATACCAAGGAAGGGAAGAAACAAAGGAGTGTAAGATGAGAGGATGGAGGAAGACATGCAGTGTAGAATGTAGATTATGAGGGGAATCCTTAATTGGGGTTCCCACATGATGGGAGTGATGAGGAAAGAATTTTAGGTAGAATATGTGGAGTGAAAATATGGTTTTGGTGGTGATTGTCATCCGATGGAAAAGGAAATGGTGGAGAAGTTTCTACAAAGGTGAGGGATATTAGGAAGGGGGTATACCGCCACTAAGAATTATAAATTGTATGGGTGACTAAGTAAGATTTTCAAGCTGAAAGAAGGAGAATGGAAGATGGTTACAAAAAGGGAAGGAAGGTGAACAAAATGGTGAAAGGGGACATGAATGGTGAGAAGCGTGATGTGGGAATAAGTCATAGGAAGATAAAAAATATGAGGGAGGATTGATGAGGCCATAAATTGGCCATAAATTACCATTATTTTGTCCTTCCAAGTTACCTTTGAAAGTGGATTTAAATGTAATCTAGGAACTTATAGTTTTCTTTAGATAAAGTACAGGATATATATATTGTCATTCTTTAGAAATGTTTTTAATCTATCTTTTGAATAATCTTATTGATTATTTGGGAAAAGATGCAAAGTCTTGTGTATGCAGGCCATAAAGGAAAGATAATGCTAGTATTGGGAAAAGTGGAATTGATCATGAAAAGTAAATTTAAAATAAAATATGATTTCATATTCAGATTCCTCTCAAAAATTATGCAAGTTCAAAAAAAATCATCTCAATCTGAGGTCGCATGTAAAAGTTATATTTGTTTTAAGTTAGTTGCAGAACTCGCAGAGTTAGTTCTGAACTCACAGAGTTAGTTCCGAACTTGCAGGTTTAGTTCCGAACTCATAGGTTTAGTTCTAGAACTCACAAATTTAGTTCCAAAACATGTATTAATTGAATGACAGTTAGTTCTGGAACTTACAGATTTAGTTCCGGAACTTACATAAAAGGAATGACAGCTTTAGTTCTAGAACTTGCATCAATGGAATGACAGTTTTTGAGGGATTGTGAAAACTCAGAGATTCCAATGGAAAATATGAGAGAGTTTTTTTCATAGCAATGTGTTTAACAAAAATCTCATTCATATTTGCTACAGGTTTTACCAATGAAGAGAGATCTAACTTTTAGTGAGTCAAATCCGAGGAAAAGTGTATCGATTTGCATTAAAATTTCCATAAACAAAACAAAAAAATTAAATGGAAAATATAAGAGAGGTTTTTGTTCATAGAATTTTTTTAACAAAAACCTAATTTAGATTTGTAACAGTTTTACCAATGAAGATAAATCTAAATTTTAGTGAACTACAAATCCGAGGAAAAAGCGTATCAAACAAGCGTCAAAAGTTCCACAATCAAAAACAACAAATTCAAATGGAAAATCTGAGAAAGGTATTTGGTCAAAATCATATTTTGAAAAAAACCTCCTTCCAATAATGTAGAAGAATAAAATCATTATGATTCTTGTTACCGAAAAGCAAGGAGAAGATTTGGGAGAAAATCTTCCTAAAATAAGTAAGATAAGATTTGACTTCAATAATATATCTCTCCATATTTTGTGGAGATGGAGATCTTAGTTGTTAGGATTGGAATAAAGATAAGATTAGATTGTATTTCCTAAAATAAGGAGTTGGTTGGATGCATGAATTATAAATGTAACCTTCCACACTGAGATATGTAATTTTCTTTCTCCCAAGAAATAAAGATCTGTTCTTTCCTCTCAAATATTCTATAGTTTTAAAATCGGAAGTATGATTTAAATCCTCTTCCAAGAAATGATTTGAAGATGGATCTATGTATTTATGTTTATGTTTATTCATTTGTCTGTAATTCATTTTGTTGTATTGTTTTTATTTTTGTATTGTGAAAATTCAATTTGTTGTGAACCTACAGGTGTTTCGTTTAATTATGTTTATTTTCAATTCAAGAAATTTCAATTTATGCAAGTGTGTTTAAATTCTTAAAAGTCTGATTTCCTTCATGCAAGTGTGATTTATTTTATGAAAGTTTGGTTTGTGTTTAAAGGAGTTTCTTTCCAAGATATTCTTCTCTTAATGCATACAACCATCAGACACTAGCCCTGGATTGACATTATCAATGGCAAGGATTTGCGACTCTTATCATTTTGGCATTGTTGCAGGGACACGGTGTTATTGGAAGATTCATAGTTCTCTAAAATAATATTCTAGTGACATTAGAATACCTTTTAGCAAATTCTACGACATGAGGTATTTGGTAAGTAGTTTCTTTATACTTTTATTTCCTGCAAATAGATTAAAATTTTATTTCTGCAATTAGGAATATTAGATTGTAAATATCTCCCCACAAACTAACTTTGTGTATAAGAAAAATGACTATGATGTTTGATCAAGAAGGTATAATGGTATGAACAAAGAATTCAGATCTGAAAATGGTAGAATATGATATTGAATCTGGAAGTAGATCCAATTGATGAAATATCATATGCCATTCTTGATAACCACCACCATTTCCCTTGTATCAACTAATAGCTTAGTGATCTTATTACACATAACCTTAGTAAAAAATTGGCTTATCTAGTTTGTAATAATGAAGTGGTAGCATTTCTAGTTAACTCCATCCATATTCAGGATTTCATTAAAGCCAAAATAAAAACTCACTCATAATAAATCCACTCATCCAAATTAGTTTTCATCCCATAATAAAATTCAATCCCTAAACCATATCCATCAGAAAAATTTATTTTCATGTCTTTCAATTTTATCATTTTTGTATATGCTTGTATAATATTAAGAAGCAATTATTGTGAATATCAAGGAAAAAAATTTTTACGTACTAACATCTGATGACTAGATCTATAAGAATTTCTAGAGTTGTTTTTGATACCAGCATGTAGATTTTGGAGCACCAACAATATCAACTAAGGAGCATGTAGATTTTGAAGGGACCCACAGATACCTCCACTCTCTCTTTTAACAACTCTCCATCCCTTGATATCACTAGTCTGGGTTTTGAAGATTACTATGGTTATTCTGATAATGCACAATTCAAGTTGGGCTTTGAAGACCTAGAATTTTTCTACACAATTTTTAGAATCTTCTTGGAGTTATCAAGTATGTAAAAATGTTTTTATGAGATCTCATACATTGCTTCTTATTTTACACAAGTTTTACCTTTATGAATATAGTATGATGATGGATCAATTTTTCTCTAATCCTCCTCATGCTATCATCTCAACAAAAAAATGAAATAAAAAAGCTTTGACTAGAAAACCAGCTTGTTGGCCAATCAAAGGCGAAAAATCAAAAGATTTTATCGAAAACCAGCTTGCTAGCCAGTCAAAGGCAAAAAAACTTTGATTGGAAAACCAGCTTGTTGGCCAATCAAAGGAAAAAGGAGGCAGCTCTTCTTCAAAGGAAATCAACAGTTACTTGGTGGCTTTCTTCTCGGCACTATTTGACCATGTTAACAATAGGATGAAAAAGACAACTAGAGGTATGATCAAGTTATTTTGTTCTACTATTTTATTTTTAAGCTTTCTTGTAATTTTTTTATTACAACTAGATCCACTTTTAAATATTTCCAAGGAAGGAAAGATAAAATTCATATCTCCCCTACTTATATAAAAAATATGTGCACCTCTTTGCAATCAAACTTTTGGAGTCTAATTTATGGGCAGTCATAAATAAACAACATGCATAAGGACATGCATGAGCTTAGGTGTGAGAGAGAAGGAGAAGCATGAGCTATGCATTTTGATTTTAAATATGAGACACAACAGAAGGAGATCCACACAAGAACTTGCTATAAAATAAAAGAGATCAAAAGCAGCAGAAGGAGATCCACACAAGAACCTGTTGTAAAATAAAAGAGATCAAAAGTAGTAGAAGGAGATCCACATAAGAACTTGTTGTAAAAGAAAAGAATATCAAAAGCAACAGAAGGAGATCCACACAAGAACCTGTTGTAAAAGAAAGAAATAAAAATAAGGAAGGAGATCCACACAAGAACTTGTTGTAAAAGAAAGAAATCAAAAGCAGCAGAAGGAGATCCACACAAGAACATGTTGTAAAAGAAAGAATATCAAAAGCAACAGAAAGAGATCCACACAAGAACTTATTGTAAAAGAAAGAAATCAAAAGTAGCAGAAGGAGATCCACAAGAACGTGTCCTCAATATGGAGAAGAATCTAAGAAGAGGAGATAATAATGTAATGCATGAGGACATGCATAAGATTAAGTGTGGGGCAATGATGAGGCCATAAATTACCATTATTTTGTCCTTCCAAGTTACCTTTGAAAGTGGATTTAAATGTAATATAGGAACTTATAGTTTTCTTAAGATAGAGTATAGGATATATATATCTTGTTCATTATTTAGAAATATTTTGTTATCTATCTTTTTGACTAACCCTATTGATTATTTGGGAAAAGATGCAAAGTCTTGTGTATGTAGGCCATAAAGGAAAGATAATGCTAGTATTGAGAAAATTAGCATTGATCATGAACAATACATTTAAAATCAAATATGATTTCATATTCAAATTCCTCTCAAAAAATTATGCAAGTTCAAACAATAATCATCTCAATCCGAGGTTTCATGTAAAATTTATAGTTGTTTTAAGTTAGTTGTGGAACTCGCAGGTTAGTTCCTAACTCACAAATTTAGTTCCAGAACTCACATATTTAGTTCCAGAACTTGTATCAATTGAATTATAGTTGGTTCTAGTAATTTTGATTCATGGAAAAAGTAGATTTAGTTCCAAAACTTGCAGATTTAGTTCTGAAACTTGCATAAAAGGAATGACAACTTTAGTTTCGGAACTTACATCAACTAATAAAAATTTTAAGTAATTTTGAAAACTCAAAGATTCTAATGGAAAATTTGAGAGAGGGTTTTGTTCATAGCAATGTGTTTAACAAAAACCTCATTCAGATTTTCTACAGATTTTACCAATGAAGAGAGATCTAACTTTTAGTGAGTTGTAGTCTGAGGAAAAGTGTATCAGATGAGCACTAAAATTTCCATAAACAGAAACAAAAAAATTCAAATGGAAAATATGAGAGAGGTTTTTTTAATAGAAATGTGTTTAACAAAAACCTCATTCATATTTGCAAAAATTTTTACCAATGAAGAGATATATAACTTTTAGTGAGCCACAGTCTAAGAAAAAGTGTATTAGATGAGCGCTAAAAGTTCCATAAATAGAATAAGAAAATTCAAATAGAAAATATGAGAGAGGTTTTTGTTCATAGAAATATGTTTAACAAAACCTCATTCAAATTTGTAACAGGTTTTACCAATGAAGATAAATTTAACTTTTAGTGAACTGCAATCCGAGAAAAAAGCGTATCAAACAAGCGTCAAAAGTTCCACAGTCAAAATAGCAAAGTCAAATGGAAAATATGAGAAAGTTATTGGTCAAAATCATATTTTGAGAAAAATCCTCCTTCCAATAATGTAGAAGAATAAAATCATTATGATTCTTGTTACCGAAAAGCAAGGAGAAGATTTGGGAGCAAATCTTCCTAAAATAAGCAAGATAAGATTTGACTTCAATAATATATCTCTCTCCATATTTTGTGGAGATGGAGATCTTAGTTGTTAGGATTGGAATAAAGATAATATTAGATTGTATTTCCTAAAATAAGGATTTGGTTGGATGCATGAATTATAAATGCAACCTTCCACACTGAGATATGTAATTTTCTTTCTCCCAAGAAATAAAGATTTGTTCTTTCCTCTCAAATATTTTGTAGTTTTAAAATCAAAAGTATGATTTAAATCCTCTTCCAAGAAATGATCTGGCCACTCATTTCAAGGAATATGGATCTATGTATTTATGTTTATGTTTATTCATTTATCTGTAATTCATTCTGTTGTATTATTTTTATTTTTGTATTGTGAAAATTCAGTCATTGTGAACCTGCAGGTGTTTCGTTTAATTATGTTTATTTCCAATTCAAGAAATTTCAATTTATGCAAGTGTGTTTAAATTCCTGCAAGTTTGATTTCCTTCATGCAAGTGTGATTTATTTTATGCAAACTTTATTTCTGCAAGTGTGGCTTTCAATTTCTACAAGTGTGATTTATTTTATGCAAGTTTGGTTTGTGTTTAAAGGAGTTTATTTCCAAGATATTTTTCTCTTAATGCATACGGCCATCAGACACCAGCCCTGGATTAACATTATTAATGACGAGGATTGACGACCCTCATCAAGGATGACTGGAGAAAGGACATGTTGACCATGGTGGGGGATGAGGAGTTTCAAGATAGCGAATTATTCTTGAGAAAGATCCTCAAGTCCGATTTGCAAACTCCAATGGTGTTCAAGTAAGATTCTAAAACTGGAAGGTGTATTATAGATGATGTTAATAGATGTTAACAAAATCATGGAATTATGGATGATGTTAATAGATGTTATACTTAAAAGTAAACATATGGATATAGATGACATGGTTTGAAATTAGATATGCAAGGATGCGACTTTGATAAAAGGTGGCCGTAATGAGATAAATGACACATAACTATAGCAAGGAGCATAAATGGAAACAATTATTCAAATAGAATTGGAGGTAAACAAGAAAGGGAGCCACTTAAGGCAATGCACTTGTAGCCAATAATAGGTGTTAACACATAACCAATGATAGTTAGTTATTTCAAGGACCATGTAGAGAAGGTGGAGAGTGGACTCATAAACCTAAAGTAGGCATGACAAAGGAGTGTAAATGTGACTTATATGTGGGAAAATAGTTTCTCCATAGGTGGGTTTCCCTATGTCTATGCTCCAACTCTGGGTGAAGGGAAATACAAATTGATCAATGCAAGTAAGTTTTCTATGGATGATAAATTTGATCGATGCAGAAGATTTCTTTGGATGCTTACTTTTGATTTTTATGCTTTTGTTTTATGAGATAGAAGGCTAATCAATGCGGGAAGCCTTCACTGCCATGATATATAAGGAATAACCATCCTTTGAGGGAGTGGTATACTTTGTGCTATATGTTTCTTTTATTTTTAGATAAATGGCAGGGGATGATACATGTGTGATAACTATCCTTCAAGGATCACCGCCTTATGACATTTTATGATTTCATGAATAATTTTCCTTCGAGGGATCAGTTTGTTTACTTTTGAATTTTGATAATGAGAATCCATAGAATTTTGACATGGGGAAGAGTTGGAGATAGTCGGTAGACCACTTAAGAGGGGACAATGAATGTACAAGTGACACCTATGGACCCTTAGTGTGTTTCCAATAGGTAAATAAGAGGGTGATGGATGTAATTTTCATTGAGCTCTCATCAAAAGGAATATACTCGAGAAGAGACATGGTGCCCATATTCAAGGTCATAACTAGGAAAGTAACGATAGAGCACATAATTCCATATCATTACAAGGAGAGATGGAAATTAAAAATTATGAATGGATGATCATGGAGATAACTAAGTTCACATTGGTAAGTGTGCTAATAATAGAACACCCACAAGTGTAATGCATTAATAGGTTCTATTTTTAGTTTACCATCAAGGTAATCCAAATGATAGGCCCTAGACCCATACTTAGTGTTAGTTTATGATGTAAGGTCCAATCCATTTAGAGTAAAATTTCCATGTTGGATCCTTTCTAGAGTAGAGAATTTTTATTTTCCTTAAGGACAAGGTCACCGATGTGAAATTATTGTTCCTTGAGATTTCTTTTAAGCATGTTTGATGCAATCTTGATAGGCTTGGTGATGTTTAAGAGTGAGAAGGAGAAATTCATCTAACAACTCAAGTTGTGCTAGATGTTCTTGGAAATAATCTTCATAAAATAAGAATTCATGAAGAGAAACATGCAAGGAAGGTATTTGGTCTTCAAGAGAAATAACGTCTTCAAATCCATAAACAAGAGAAAAAGTAGTAGCACATATAGAGGTATGGATGCTAGTACTATAAGACCAAAGAGTGAATAGAAGATGAAGATGCCAATTACGACTTGATTTATCAATAGTCTTGGCAAGGATGTTGCAAATATTTTTATTAGTTTCTTTAGATTTCTCGTTATCTTGTGCATAGTGTGGAGAAGAGAAGATAAGATTAATGTTGAATGATTCACAAATATTCTTGAGGTTTTTGTTTTTTAAGGACTTTTCATTGTCTGTGATGATTTTATGGGGACACTGAAGTGACAAATGATGTGATGATAGATGAAGTTGACAATTTGGTTAGCTTTGGTTGATGTGATGGGAATTTATTCCACCCACTTGGTGAAATACTTGGTGGTAGTGATGATAAAATGATGGCATTGGGAAGAACATAGATTGATGAGGCCAATGAGGTCAAGCCCCATTGTGAGAAAGGCCAAAGATCTTGAGTTAGCTATAAGGCCTGGCTAGGAATGCATATGAGATTGGAATGTTGTTGGCACTTGATACATTTCTTGGCATATTCATAAAAAAATTTATTAAGAGAGATCCAATAATAGCCCATGTGAAGAATGCACTTGGAGATAGTTAAACCGCTAAAGTGGCAATGAGAAATACCATCGTGGACATCTTGGATTACGCGAGTGGATTCATTAGATTTAAAGAAAAGAATTATGATGCCAACGAAGCCAAAATTATAAAGGATGCCACCAAGGATGACATAGTGGTTAGTGCATTGAAGAAAGGACCTCCTAAAATTTTTAGATAAGTTGGAGGGAATGGTGGATTTGGAAAGATAGTCAAAATTTGAGAATACCAAAGGTCACAAGGATTAGTATCAACATGGTTGACTAGAGGAAACTCAAGAACATGGGTTGGTTGATCTTAATGCCAAAAATACATAAATATTATATTACTCAGTCATCTCTAAGATGATATGTGTAAGGGAAGCCATGGTGTCTATGAAACGGTTAGATGATTGAAGGATAGATTGATGGTGTAGAAGTTGAATGCCCCAAGGAGGAAGTCAAAAATGTCCTTATACTTTTGAAGAATGTCATTTTTGCATTGATAGGTTCCCTTGATTTGATTGATGATGAGTTGAGAATCCCCATAGATATCAAGGATTTGGACACCCAAAAGGATGGCGGTTTCAAGGCCCAAAATGAGAGCCTCATACTCTACCATATTGTTAGTGCATTCAAAGTTAAGCTTGTTGGCAATAGGAATAGGATTATCCCAAGGAGGAATGATAATGATGCCAATGCCTCCCCCTTGTTGGAAATTTTTTCCATTAAATAAGAGATTCATTCTAAGAGGGGAATACTCATGTTGAAAATTGTTGATGGATTCATCGGGGAATTGCTCATGAGGAAGATGAGTGTTAGCTAATTGACCTACAATAACTGGGCCCTTGATTAATTTTTAAGAGATGAACTCAACATCAAACTCAGTCATGAGCATAAGCCATTGAGTGATGTGGTCATTATGGTACAATTGAGAATGCATGGTTTTAAAGAGATGAAAGTTGGTAAAGATATAACCCTCATGCGGTTGAGAAGGTAATGGCAAATCTTAGAGGTGGTGAAGAAGAGATCACAATACATATTTTCATCTTCGATTTAGTGAGTTTCATATTTGGGAAGGGTGTAGTTGATATAATACACAACTTGTTCCCTACTTTTCTCCTCATAGTGTGTAGACATGGCACCAAGAGCATGATCGAAGGTAGAGACATAGATATAGAAGGGCTCCCCCTCATGCAGAGACGTAAGCATATACAGGATAGGTGATACTATTTAAGATCATTGAAGGATTTTTTTAGTTATCATCCTAATGGAAGTAAACATATTTTCAAGAAGATGATGATAGGGTTGGATGGTCCAAAAGTTTCAAGATGAATCGTGGAAACATTAAATCTATCCTTAAAGACTACAAAGTTTCTTAAGATTAGGGGAGGCATCTCAAGGATAGCCTTAAATTTTTAGGATCAACTTCAATATACCTAATATATACGATGAATCCAAGGAGTTTTCTCGTAAGCACTCCAAACACACACTTGGATGGATTAAGGCGGAGGAAGAAATGAATGAGGCATTCAAAAAGGATATAAAGGACAGAGAAGTAATCATGTCGATGCTTGGAATTTCCTAAGAGGTCATCAACATAATATTCTATGGTCTTGGATGAGATAGTGAAATATATATTTCATGGCTCACTGATAGGTGGCTCAAACATTTTTCAAGTCGAAGGGCATGACGCGATAGCAAAATGTCCCCCAAGGAGTGATGAATGAATTCTTATGTTGGTTTTATGGTGCAACAAGAATTTGATTATATCTACAAAATACATCCATAAGAGACATCATCTCATGTCCCGCAAAGAAGGTCTACAAGCTGACCGATGTTAGGAAGGGGGAATTCATCTTTAGGGAAAGCAAGGTTTAAATATCTAAATTCAGTTCATATGTGAATCTTGCTCAAATTTTATCAATGGGGACGATGTTTGAAACTCATTGTGGATAATCGATAGAGATGATGAATTTAGAGGAAAGGAGGTGTTTAAAATCCTCTTTGACAAGGAGGGAAACTTGAGGATGCATGTGGAAAAGCTTCTACTTAATTGGCTTAGCATTAGGAAAGGTGAAAATTTTATGGACAACATCGGATGGATCCATCTTCGCCATCTCACGAAGTTATGAATACGAGATGACACCATGTCCATCGATTCTGATTTTTCTTAGTCTCCACCATCACTCGTGACTAGCACTTATCAATGTGATGTCTAATATAGGTCCCTTAAACTTTGATTCCCAAAAATATAGAGGATTCCCTACCATTAATGTTATTCATTACACCGAAGATGATGCCATCCTTTCCCACATGGGGGAAAAAGATTCCTATCTTCATAAGTCCTTACCACTAGACACATCCACCCTTCTTAACGAATCCACCATCGACATCAACATAGGGACTTTACAAGAGCCCCATATTCTCAAAGTGGGTTAATCCATTGATCCATAGGAGCTTGAATCCTTCATCACTTTCCTCTCTCATCATGTCTAGGTCTTCTTATGGTCATACATTAACTAATGCTAAACTACTCCTAGAAGGGAAAATACAGCTAACTAATCCTAGTATAATCATACCAAGGGACGAGGGAGAGATAGAGAGAGTGTTATAAAGATGCATGAAAGGGAAATCCTACACTAACAAAGGTGATAGCACCAAGAAAAGGGGGTGGAAATATCCTGTTGAGGGAGAATGAAAGAGGAAACTGTAGCATGGAAAGGCCGGACATCCGTGACAAAAACAAAGGCTCCATGCATTATATTTTCTCCATGAAATGCAACAACAAAAACTTGCAAATGAGAAATACATGCACAAAAAAAAATCAAGAATAGAGAGGCAAGGAGATATAATAAAATGAATTCTAGGGTTGAAATACCACCAAAAACATAGATTTGATTGCTCTTAGAATATGCACAGTCCATTATATACTTGAAGTAGAGGTACAAGAACATTTTCCAGGCCCATGTGAAGGGTTACAACTCAATAATGCTCTAAAACAATTTTGACAGAGTTCCATTACATGAACATCCCTCCCTAAAAAATTCCTTAGCACTTACATTTATTTATCCCAAAGAGAAGATAGATAGATAGATATATATATATATATAATTCCCAACTCATTTCTAGTGGTCCCAACCCTTTTAGAAGCTCAAAAATGATTACATGTAGTGGATGATTGACATTTGGTAAAAAAATTCTTGGAGCTCAAAAAAATTTGATATCCCCATGTTTTCCTCATTTTTTAACCATTTTTTTCTTTCAAAATCTAGTTTTCTGGGTTCCATGATATGCATGCCCCTTCAGCAAACAAGAATGAACCATAGAATAAGACTTGTTCATCAGTATATGATTTGAATCTTGTGCTAGAAAGATTTGATCATTAAAGCGTAAAGCATAGAGAGTGTGTGAGTGATTGAGAGAGTGTGGTGAGGTTCATTTTAGATGTAAACCCTTAGTAGTTTAGTATGAACCGCAGAACTACACTTCATCATAGGGTAATGAGCGCAATGTGTAGAAGTAGATACAAGAAAGATGTATAATGAATGTGTAGAGTGAATAATGTGCATAGTGTGTGATAGAGGTTGTGAGAAATATGTGTGAATAACACGTGATGTGTGAATAGTATAGTGTGTGAGGTTCATGTATATAGTATGCCCTCAACAATCAAGTGTGAACCAAATCACGAGATTGCATCATCGGGTAATGACGATACAAGTGTATAAAGTGGTGTGTATTGATTCTTAGGAGATATTAGACACTAAGCGTAGAGCATGAAGTGCATGGGATGATAGAGACATTTGATAGAAATGTGAGGGGTAAGCCATGGTGCCCCACAAGTATGTAAGTGATGGATATCTAGTTGATTACGCTAAGTAGATTAATGTAAGGATTACTTTCCTTCACAAAAGTAATTAGATGCTGAAGTTGTGACTGTTTAGGAGCCTTGAGTAGTAGAATTCAAAAGAGGGCAGCTAAAAATGATCCTCTAAATCCAAAAATGTGCCTAAGCAGCTTGTTAACTCATTTGCATTGGTGAACCCGCTACTCGGGCACGTTTTTGGATTTGGAGGATCATTTTTGGTTTTCTCGTGCTTTTATTTTTCATGCATTGGGTATTGATACCTCTCACCTCGAGATCTCTATTCTTGGTTTGACACTCTCGCTTTGGTTTCATCGTTTGTGGATCAACTCACCGCGTGCCCCCACGTGTTTGGATTCACCACTCATTTGCATTGGTGAACCCGCTACTCGGGCACGTTTTTGGATTTGGAGGCTCATTTTTGGTTTGCTCGTGCATTTATTTTTGCATGCATTAAGTATTGATACCTCTTGCCTCGAGATCTCTATTCTTGGTTCAACACTCTCAGTGTTGGTTTCATACATTTGTGGGCTCAGCTCACTACGTGCCCCCACGTGCTTGATTCACCATTGGCTCTATGATTTTCTCTTGACTCGCCCACTCTCTTGGAAACTCGGCGGTCTACCCATCAAATCTTGTTTTGGATCAACTAGGGTCTCTTGCATTGGTCGTCGGTTCGCATTGGCTTGTGCACTAGTTTGAAAGGCCTTGTTGTTTGTGCTTCATGTTTTTCACACTATCTCTACATGCTCCAACTCATTGTTTCACTACTGCTAAGTGTTCGTGGTTGAGTGACCCTAATGGATCTCTGTTGGTGGTTGTTGGAACTCCCTTGACATTGTTATCTCTGCACAGAATCTCCCACGACCATTTTCATCCTATCATTGCTACACCAGCTCACTCCTTCCACCGACTCATGCCTACACATACCTAACAGCTTGGTCACTCCATGCTTGAGCCCACCTGTAAGCCATTCATGTGACCGTTACACTCTGGACTAACCATTTTGTCAGGAAACATGGTAGCTTGGCCCTGATTCTCTCGGCTCGACCAGCCCAAAGATGTGGCCCCTCCTCACAGTGTTGGTAGTCAACCAAGAGACAACTAACTACTAACTCAACTCAGGTACTAGCACTCAAATCATCAGCCTCGGTCAACAACCTATTTTTAAGTTGAAAAACATTTATTTCATTGGCATTGTAAAAAATATTGGGTTTTTTTGCTTGTATTATTATCCTTCCTTCAAGTGTCGAAGATAGAGGGTAAGGCCTGGGGTCACAGCAGGAGGCTAATCCCCCTCGCAATAAAAATAAACCCTATCTAAAATTTGATGTCATTTCCAATGAGCATACATACGACACCTCTTACATGTGTTTAGGGAACTTTTTTAATCCATTTATAGGGCTTATTGGCATTTTCCATCAGTTGTGAGAATCATTTTTTTTATAACTTTTGATTCGTTGCTCGGTTTTGAGCACTTATTCAATCAAAGTTGCATGTTTTTTTGCACTCTAGATGATGGGATTATCAATTTTGTAAATGCACTATTTTATAAAGTGTCACATTTTGGGGGTGTCATTGTATTACTTGTATCGACTCATTTCAAATCATCTTGAGCATTGTTCTATCCCTTTTATTACTTGTGGACTTATGAGCGCGTCCCCACACAGCCTTACGAAAAAGTGTGTTTTTTCATGTAATCTGAGACACCATTTCTCACAAGGCCTTCTCTTCCCCTTCTTGTTTTCACTCATTCTTGTGCTTGCTTACGGTGTCAAACTGTTGCACCCAACGAACCTTGATTGTGGTCTCCACTCTTGCACATTATTACATTGATTACAAGGTGAGTGATAGACTGGTTCTTGATGCACAATCACATCTGATTGTAATCAACGCACTAAACTATAAAGTGCCACAAAAAGGGGGTTAAACTAGTATTCTTTAGAGGCTCCTCTCATCATGGACATTGAATTTCATCGCTCTGTTGTTCAACTAGGACCAAGAAACTACCTACAATGGAAGAATGGAATACTCAATCATTGCATTATGTAAAACTTGTTACCACATCTTCTTGGGATGGCACTTGAACCTATTGACTGCATTCATCACCAAAATTGGTTGAACGAGAATGACATGGCATACGGGCTTCTTTGTCTTACTATACCGGAGGACCTTCAATGTTGAATAGAGTTCACAGAGTCTACGCACCAAGCTTGGACTTTCATTTGAAATTTTCATGGAGACTTTGATCCTCCTTCATCTAGTTATGGATCTTATGATGATCTTGCATCCATGGAGGAAAGTGAGTTCACCAATACTTTTTCTTACAAAGGGCCACCCACACATATTTCTTTATGTGATGAAAGTTCCACTGACACAGACTCACTTGGTTCTACTTATAATGATGAGGATTGTGCACCCAGTTCTTATGTCGAGAGTACTATAGAGAAATCTTATCCTCCTATCATTATTCAATAGAGTGTTGACACATCCCACATCTCATCGTATATTGATCGAGTCTCCTATACACCTCATAAAATCATCACACCCGCCTCTTTTCCACCTTCAGTGTTTGAGGCCCCTTTCACTCCTCCACCTTCATTAGATGACTCGTCCCTATCTAACATCACTCTTCTATTTGTTGAGCCCCCTCATTAGGATGAGTATCTTCTTGACCTTAGTCATCTTTTCGCAAAGTATAATTTTGATGTACTACAGGTTCCTCATACATCTATAGGTATTTCAAAGGAGTTCATCATCTTTGTTGTTGGGAGTTCCCCTTCTGGGAATCTTACCACTTCCACTTATCTAGAAAATAGGTTTTCTCATACTCATAGATCAAAAAATGGAAGTACAAATAGGGATACAGTGTAACCTCCATACCTAAACAAGGAAAGTAACTCTTATGATGCCATTGACGCATATGACGTGACTGACGCATATGATGCCACTAAAGGAGGAGTTACAATTCTAAATAAGTAATGTAACTCCCATGACGCACTGACGTAAATGACAATGACATATTCCATGATAGAATTTGACACTTTTCATTTGACTCCCTAAGACCTATAACTCTCACAAGGCGAGATGACTCACCATGTGATGTGGATGATGAATAGGTAGCTCACACACACCAATAGTGTTTAGGTATTTTAGAAGAACATATTTGTAAGATGGGTGCATTCGAAGAAATTTATGCAAGGAAACTTGAGAGACCTTATAAGCCATGATAAAATAATGATGAGGGTCCAAGTGTACTCAAATGAGACAGTTTCACCAAATGATTCCTAATACTAATTATGTAACAACGCTAAATATATGCAATGAAGTACAAAAATTGACCCAAGAAAATTAAGCTAAAAGGTATGAAACCCTAGTTATAAATGAAGTGATAGAATACTTAGTTGATTCGTAAAATAATCATGGGTTGTCTTGAAATGATGAAATTGTAATTAGAAGGAGAGAAGTGTAATACCGAGCCTCATAAAATTATGTGACCACAAGATCTACCTTAATTACGGTGCTAAGATCGGGTCAAGGGAACCTACGAGTACTTTGTAGACCTACTCTAGGCACCCGTGGATCGCTCAAAACCTCATAAAACCAACTTTGGAGGGTCATGAGGTGTTCAATGTCCTTCGCTTCTTGTCACTAGTATATGTATTATGTTTTCATATGTCTCCTGTAACCTGCAATGAAGAAATGACCTGTAAAACCCTAAAATACATCAAATCCTAAAAATAAAATAATGCAAATGAGGGGTTGGACTGTACTCATTTTTTAAACAAGTAAACTTACGACTGATCATTGTACTACATCTCAAACCCAATGTAGTTCTATGTTTTTTTGTGTCAAAATCGTGCCCTAGGTGGCTCTTGTGCATGTTGTACTTCATAGCGAGAAAGTATCTAGATGTAGAAAATGTAGATAGATGTGTGCATGAAAGAATGAAATTTCCTCCTATGAAGTGTATGCGAAAAATGCAAATCCCTTTGCCTTGTGTGGATGTTATATGGATTTTTGAATTATCTTGATAATGCCTTTGGATGCAATATGGGGTGATGATAGTTAATACTTAGTGCATGGTCCTTTAACCATAACTTTATATTTAGATGATTTTATTGCTTGAATTTCATAATTAACCCTGATAAGACCATTTACCAAAAAGATAGGTGGTCCAAATGGATAGAAAGGACCCAAAATATGTGAGAAAAGTACAAAGAGGTTAGGGGAACCTAGAGGGGATGGAGGTGCCTAGTGTTGGCATCCTAGCTGGGCATTAGTGTCTAGAATGAAAAATTCCAAAGTATGAAAAGACAAAGTTGGGAAAGAAGGAGTGTAATACCAAAAGAGGAAATAAAAAGCAAGAAAATATGCAAAATACATGGGTTAATTAGTACTTTTCTTACTTAGGAATCTTATGAATAGTAGTATGTGATTAGGACTAGATAGATACCCAAAGTGTGTGATTTAGTGTCTACACTCTTATAGTCTTCCAAGTTGGTCTTATACTTCAAACACTTCGATGAATCTACTTCACCTAGTTATTCTCCCATGCCTTCTTTGGCATACATCACTACTACTATACCACTTACATTTGAGTCCCATTCTTTAATGTGATTAAGGTCTGATCCTCCATCTTCTTTGACAGCTTACTTCACCTCTTCAAGAGGTTATATTTGGGTAGATCATGTGCTACCCATCTCTTATACATATCTAAACATTCAAAAATACAAAAACATTGACATATTTACAAAATATAGAAAAAAATCACATATTTGTAAAAATACAAAACTAAGACCCATACACAGCTTGTGGTGTTAGCACTTTACATTATACATGGTTTTTATCACTTTGGTTTGATAGATAACATATCTCTTTACTCTTTACACATATGCATTCACGTGGTAGATACATGATATACACAGTGGGTATGCGATGAGAGGTTTTGGTTGACCATTTACCCGACTTCCTATGCATCTTGGAGCATCTATTATACACTATACACAAGGGTTAGTATTTCATTATAGTTCATTTCTACTTCCCCATTATGTTTGATTAGATGTATCATGTACATGTTATATTTTGAGCTAACATAACTAACACAAGTTCGTTATGCATTGTTGACACCTCTTACTTCACATATTTCCATCTATATTAGTTTTACATTATTTCATCACATTTTGATACTTTTATTTTCTATATATATTGTCTAGTTGTGTATGTTACTACTTGTTTACTTCACGATTGTGGCCTAAGTACCTTATTTGTCTTGTATCCCATGTTTGTGAATTTTTCCTATCTTGCATAATAATATTTTGTGTGTTTGCAGACCTAATGGCCTTGATTTTCTTGTGACATTGTGGGTGTCTCATGTTTTTGGCTTTATGCATTTTGTGTGACATTTTATAACTTCAAAGATTTCTATCTCTCTGCACTTGTTTTCTTATACATGTGTTATTGATAATATTTCTATTGTTGTTTTTGTACACATCATGGTTTCCACCATGTGCATCCCCTTGTGTTTTTGGGATCCCATCATCATTGGCCACAATTGTATCCTTTCATGCTTCCCTACATAGGCTATCAAAATCATCATACACAGTTGCACATCTATTATTTTGAGCCACACACTCAAATATTTTATCATGCATGCCACAAAAGAGGGGGCATTCATCCGAGTGTGTTCTACACCTACAATAGATAGATAGACTACTAGGATCGAGACATAGGTATACATAGGGTATAGGTACTAAACAACATCAAATACAAAATTTCAAAAAATAATGCACAGGCTCAAAAACGTACAACTTGGCTGGGACCATATGGATAATTATGACATTTTCACATGGTTTTACTAGGTGATAGTCACACCTTCTCGGTAGTTTCAGATTTCCACCTACAAGTATAGTTTCTTGAAATAGTCTCATATTCACTTGAATCATTTTATATTAATTATAGGGATGGATTACTTCATTCCTTTACCAAAGACACTCAATTTCAAGATTCTGACTTAAGGGATATTTGGGGCATGGTATCCTTTCTCTGTCTAAACTTCATACACTATAGTTTCTATTTAATTTCTATTCAAATTGTGTGGAACATGGGAAGGGTATAAGGGAAATTTTCTTCTTTCTACTACATGTATTTATTTATGAAATTGGGCCTAGATCCATCTATAGTAGTGTGGTTTGTGGGTTTATGGAAGGTATCGAATCGGTTAAGATATGTGTAGGAAATCCTTCCTTTCCTATTAAATTCAAAAGGGAAGTGTTGTCCATTTTTACCACGGGGAAAAAATAGACAACCTAGGAGAAAATTGGACTTGGGAAGTTGATCAAGAATTTAATGGAGAATCTGGAGATGTTAGGTAAATTTGCATGTTCTTTGACACTTGCATTTGATTTGGGAGCACTTGGTGTCATTGGTGCATTTCCCTTATTCTAGAGGAAAAGGAGTTCAATTCTCAGCCAAATTTGAGGGAAAATGAGAAAAATTGGCTTTAGGGCACTGTAGGATTCCCATAGGATGTGAAGGGGGTGACTTAGGAAAATACACGGAACAAGCATGTGAAACCATGGCTGCAGCTTGTTGCCAGGTGATAACAACCATGGACAAGAGGATACAACAGGGAACTAACTAATCAGGAATAGAAACAACAACAAAATGTTGGAATTGGTAGGTTGCTGGTTTTTCAAGAACTGTGAAACACAGTAACCGATATCAGTCTGGTAACCGATGTCGGTCAGATGGTATCCGGCGTCGGTTAGTGTAACCGATGTCGGTAGAAGAGGACCGGTGTTGGTCACTATGAAGGAAAAGAGAAAATGTAAGAGGCTTCTGGTTTGGGGATAACAAAGCTTAGTATACCCACCAAACTATCTGAAGTGATCACTGAGACAGGGTATAACAGAGAAACAGAACTGAAAGAAAAACAAAAACAAGCAAGATGCACAAGCAAATCAAGAGACTAACCCTAGGATTAGTTTTAATCACTTTGGGCTTATGCCTTAGACGCAAGATGATGTCAAGTTTGTTTTGGCTTGTAAGGCTACCTCAATCGGGTGGAGGAATACCGCAGAAAGGGGGGATGTTTGAGATGTTGTGTAGATTATGATGTGATTTGGTATGTGTTGTGTAGTGAGAGTAAGATTAATTTCTCGTCAATACCGTGGATATTACCCCCATGTGTATGACCTGTTACTTAATCTACGTTCACTAGAATAAAAGACAATGAAGCAAGAATGTGATGCACATGTTTTAAACCCAAATCGAAAATGATATTCGATGAAGCAAAGAAAGAGAAGAGGTTAAGAAGATGATTTTCACTAATGCAAAGATGCAAAATAAAGACAAGTTCTTTTACTAAAATGACACAATATTCTCGTGAATATTTAGAAGAAAGAAACAGCAAGTGTGCTCCCTATATGAAAACAAGCAAGAAAGAAAGAAACCCGAGAAGGTTCCCACTGGCATGCCAAAATGTTTCACACAGAATTTTGTTCCAGAATAGAGTTACTTCTATCTTTTCATTATCTTGAGAAATAGATAAGGGTTAGGGCTAGGAGGAATACCTATTGAGTGTTGGGAAGGTGTGTGCGTCTTAGTAGAGAGATCGACCAATTGTGAAGAGCTCCTTTTTATGCAGGGAAGGACTACTGTAAATAAGAATGCAAGACCACCAGATTTTCGTTAAACAATAAGTGAGGGAACTGCATTAGGCCTAGGAAATATTAGACTTCCTTTCAAAGGTGGTCACCCCTTTTAATACCAATTAATGCAAATGATAATAAAGAAGCTATTGTGAAATCACGATTTAGGTACCTCATTACAAAAAGCAATAGAGACTAAACTACCAAAAATATCATGTTGTTTATTTGGTTAGTAGTTACTTGATACGTTCGAATCAAATTACGAGGATAGAAAAGGCTAGATATGAGATTGTTTGGAGTTAAATAGGTGAAAGGTTGGTTTTTGGTATAAGTCACAGTGACCGATGTCGGTCACTAGATAACCGACCACGGTTATAAAACCGATACCGGTAGGGGATGACCGATATCGGTAGGGGCAGTGATTTAGGGGCTTTTAAATGGAGGTTGGTTACAAGGTGGTTATGGGGCTTAGAAGGTTGGTAGATGGTTGAGGGGAGTTGTAGGGTGATAGAGAAGACTCAGAGAGTGAGAAGGTTGTCTTTGGGGAAATATATAGATGGATGAATGAAGGTTAGGTGCAAGGTACTCGCCATGCGTGTGGTAGATCTAGGAGTGAGCTTATAATCCTTATGAATCAACAGCTTCACAAATTAGTGTCTAAAGCATACAAGGTAATAAAAGAGACTACTTACTAGTTTTTGATGTGGATGCAGTTCAAGGAATGCAGTGGTGAAGGAAAGGCTCAGTTGGGATGATCCGCAATGATCGGAAGTGAGCTGATGAAGCTATCCTCTGACTCTCCCAATGTTTGGATGAGTGTGATAGTGATCTAGTTGCTCAGTTACAGTCTTGGGCTCAATACTCCTCTCTACAACCTTTTCTCTCTTTCTCACTTGTCTCTCTCTTGTAAATGAATTCTGGATCCTTGCCAATGAATTTCCCTCCCTTGGTTTTGGTTAGGGGAGGTCATTTACAGGGAACCAATGGCGGTTACCTAACCGATGCCTGGTCGCATAGGGACTGATGTCGGTTAGGTCAAAGTTGGCTATTTTTAGTAAAATAGCCAACTTTCCCTCCTTTCTCTGAGGGGTCAGTTGTGGGCTTGGTCAAGTCATTATTAGGTTCATTTTGGTGCGGGTGAGGGGTGATGAGTCATGGATATGGGTCTGGACCAAGTCATAGGTCTTAATTAGGTTAGTTTAGGGTTAGGGCTAGGTCATGGTGAGGTGGCGAGGTGAGGTGGTAGGGTTGGAGATGTGGATTTATTAATTATAAGGTAATTAATAAATAATTAAGTGTGTAAGGTTTAGGTGGTGAGGTAGGGTTAGGTTGCGAGACGAGATGCAGGGCACAGGGCATCGTAAGACCCAAATTTGGTGTCTACAGGATCCTTCTCCGATGTCCCATTAGCTCCAAAATACCCTATACCATCAAATAAATACACGATGAAATTTTTAGGGGTCACATCATGGCTCCAGCCATCGCTAATAGTAATTATTGTGACTACGTCAAATGATGTGTGAAATGTCAACAACACTCGAACCTTCATCACACCTTGGGGCATGCCTTGCAAGTTGCACAAGACCTCTGGCCCTTTTCTCAATGGGACCTCGACCTCATCGGTGATATTAACCCTTATTCTTCTCAACGCCACCAATGGATCATAACCGTTACTTAATACTATACCAAATGGGTAGAGGCCATTCCACTCATCTCTACTAAAGTCGAGAAGATTTGTGAGTTCATCAACCTGTTTCACCCGATTCTTAGACATTTCTTTAAATATTGACAAAACAGATAGGGTAATGGGTGTAGGAGGAATACCTATTGGAATGCTCAAGTTATTGGAGTTCAGCATGCATGTATGACTTCGAATCCACAGATTGATCGTGAGATCTTCCTTTTAGGCTAAGAGGAACTACCCGAAATGAAACACAAGACCACCAAATAAAATTTAAACAATATGTGCCATGAACTACCTAGCGTGTACTAGATCTCGGGAAGTGTGACACTTCCTGACGGTTTGTCAATCCATTGTTTAAAAAAATTTGATGCTAGAAAAGAAGTAAATCCTATTGTAATTAAAATGATTTAGGTATCTCATTTAAAAACACAATAAGAAAGATCTAATCTAATAGGCTAGGTTAAAATAAGATCTGAAGGTCAAGTAGTTGGTTCTAGTTCTCTGGTGTCTGACAGAGGTCTCAAGCAGGTCACAAGTGATTAAGGGTGATGTGAGAATAGATGGGGTAGGTTGTTGTTCTAGGTTCTATTGGTAAATACAGAGACCGACACCCGCTTAAGGGTGACCGACGCCGGTTGGGGATAATCGGTGGTGCCTAAGTTCTATGGAAAATTAAGAATGCCACAGAATGAGCTTTGGGTCTCCCTTGTGATTGCACAAAGGACTTGGTTGGCCGAAAGAGGTATTAGGTTATTTGGATGGGGTTTGGCGGGGTTTTAACGGGTATATGGAGGGGTGAGTATTAAAGGAGGTCAATGGGTGGCTACGAGAACAAAAGGATGACAATATAATGATGAAATGAATGAACTAGAGGAGTAAACCATTCTACTTACTTGAAACCTGGTTCTCGGTGCTTGTGAGTAATGGATGAAGGTGCCGATAAGAGGTTGAATGTTGTTGAGGATCACCAAACATTGAAAATATCCTGCATGGCCTTATGTATGTGCATTCCCTTTTGCTTGGTTGGATCAAATTTATGCTTTGGTGTGAGTCTGGATGATTGTGCAAGAGGAAATGCTTGATCTCCTTCCTTGCATGTGTGTTCTCGTGGAAATTTTCTCTAAAAAGATGTGTTATCTCTCGGAAAATTCCCAATGTTTTCCTACCTCGAAAATAAGGTTGTTTTGGGGATTAAAAGGTGACCGACAGTGGTTTTGGCTTAACCGACAAATGTTAGGGGTAATTGACGTCGGTCAAGGTGAGATTTCCTAGGTTTACTAAACTAGGCAGATCCCCTTGATTTTCTAGGATCTCATGTCATTCACCCATGGATCAAACTGGAAGCTTCTTGTCAACATGTAGGAATGTGGTTAGAGGGAATGTAGGCATTGATTTTTAGGGTTTGGGTAAGTCTTATTTAGTTATGGCAACTTACTAAGAATAGGTATTAGGGTGAGTTGGCTTGATGAGGTGTCTAGGTGAGGAGTAAGTGTGAGAATTATCTAAATTAAGATATTTAAATAATAACTATGGTGAGGATAATGAATTAATTTAATTAAATTAATATTAGTGGGGTGAAAGGGACTATCGACACTAAAATTTTCCTCCGTAATTTCTATTTCCTTAATGTATGTATTAGGACTAGGATGTTGTTAAGTATAATTAGTAGTACAAATCAGATAGAAGATAACGGCATTTGCTAGACGATCGCCGCCAATAATGTATAGTATGGTAATAGTCAAAAGTACAATAGGAATGCTTTGTGGTAAAAGTAAATATTTGTCATAAGTGGTCCGGTAATGTTAAAATGTCAAAGTTGGGGTAAGTAGAGAAGTAGGGTCTACATGATTAGGAATTAGAAATATTATATTGGTAATAAGGACAAGGAGTGAGGTCATAAATATTTTGTGTATTTTATTTGTAAAAAGTCTAAAAATGTGGAACCCATGTGAAATGATAAGGTTTATCTTATCTTAAAAGATAAGCTTACATGTACAGATAAGAGTTAAGGTATGGAATATGATTCGTCAGAGTGGATTTTATCCTATCTTAGAGATAAGATGGATACGCCTGGGGAGTTCTATAAATAAATAGGCCACCCCCTCATTTAGCATAGAAGGAAGTAGTGAGAAATATTGTATGAAGTGTGTAAAGGAAGCCATTAGTTTAAAGGTGTAATTGTAAAGTTTCTCCCATAGTATTGGTGGAAGGCAAGTGAAGTCAATAACACTTGAAGTACCTCATGGGTGAGATTGTAACAATTTCATGTTAATATTATAATTTACTCTGATATTTTAGATTTATCATCATTCCTTCTTATTATAGTCGATGGTATTCTTGTGTTATGTTTGTTGTTGTGTTTCCAGATTACATCCACCAAACTAAAGGTTGTGCATTAGTAAATAATCATAGCACGAGGAGTTCCCAGGTGAAGAATTATCATAGTGCCGGATTGGTGATGACATTTTGGTTCCATTGCCGGGACCATTCCTCGTTGGTGGATTTTCTAGAGAGATATTCCCACTTAGTCAAAAATCAATTGGAGGGTAACCTTGTTTTTACTGTGCATAGTAGTTACCATGGTAAAGTCATTTTTGCTATGAATAGTAGTTACCATGGTAAAGTCATTTTTGCTTGTGAATAGTATTTACCATAGTAAAGTCACTTTTTACCGTGAATAGTATTTACCACAGTAACTTCACTTTTTACTATGAATAGTGTTTACCACAGTAAAGTCAATTTTTACTGCAGTAAATCAAGTTTTACCATAGTTTACCATGGTCATTTCTAGTGATTTCAATTATTTGTGCACATAAGTCTTGTTGATTGTACTTGTGGGTTGGTATTTCACTGTGGTTACTTTTGAAAATGGGGAAGATTCCTGTTTTTTTAGCCCAATCTAATGAAGATGCTTCCTCTTTCATTCAAGAGTTTAAACGATCTTGTATTTGTAATGGCCTTATAAGAAGGGAACAATGGACTGAATTTTTTCCTACCTTTTTAGATGGTTCAAAGACTTAGGTGGTTTGAAACACTAGGTGAAAATGTACAAAACTCATGGGATTTATTAACTGAAAGTTTTCTTGAAGAATTTGGTGAGCAACAGAAATATGCAGATCTCATGATCGAGATCACAAAGCTAGCCCAAGGAGAGAAGAAGAAGATAAGAGATTATCATGCTCGTGTTCTAGAGCTAAAGAGGAAGCTCGATGCCCAGATCTGGAAGGAAGGATTAGCGGATGGGTTGATGAATGGCATGGATAATCTCCTCTGTAAGCACTTAATTCTTGGGATAAAGTCAGAGATCAGACAACGAGTGAAGTATGACCACCCAGCTACCATTGAACAAGCAAAGGAGATTGCAAGAAGGCAAGAAGAAAGCATGGAAGAGGAGCCCAAAGAAATTGTTGCTAAAGTAGAGCCTACACTAGCACCTTTGGTTCAAAATCCACAACCACTCTCGGTGAGCAAAAATATTTCTCCTAGTACATCTACTGAGTATGAAGATCTGCTCAAGAAGATGGGATAGTTAACTATTAATCTTCTTCAAGGAAAATAATTTAGTTCTCAGGGAGGAGATAGAGGTCCAAAAAGAAATATTTTTGAAGTTGTTTGTTATGGTTGTTATAAAAAGGGTCATTATAAGTATAATTGTCCGAGATAGAGCTTCTACATCTGCTAAAGGATATAATGATAAAGGAAAAACACCCTGTGAATGCTTTTGATGTAGTAGATAAGAGCAGAAATAATGAAGTAGATGTGTTTGTAAAAAAGAAAGAAAGAAAAAGATAATCAAGATGGAAATGATCCTAAGAAGATGAAAGGAGAAACTAGTACAAAACATAGGAGAAGAAAGTTGGGTGTGCGGGATTTTTTGATTTCACAGGGCAAAGACCATACTCCATCTTAGAAGATCTATCCAAAAGGCCTGCAAATATTACATATGGTCAACTCTTGGCTATGTCTTCTGAGAAGAGGTGGGAGCTGCGAAGTGGACTCAATGCTCGATGAAGGAAGGAGGTTGAGGTCCCTGTTTTGGAGGTAGAGGCAGATCCCTATGCTCCACAAGCTGAGGTATTATGTAATGGTATTTCAATTCATGATGTCTTAGTTGATGGAGGTGCTGTAGTTAATGTAATGACCGAGTCTGTAATGAATATGTTGGGTTTAAAAATTGATCGCCCTTCAACACTTATGTTAAGGTCATTAAATAAGGGAAAACTGAACTGTAAGGTGTAGTTTCAAATGTGGCAATATCTCATTATGGGTGTTGTATGTGTGGTAGACTTTCGGGTGATGAAAAATGGTATTGTTGCATACCCAATGTTCTTTGGGAAGACCATGGCTAAGGAGAGTTCATGCAAGAAACTACTTGGAATGAAGGTTTCATGACACTTGGACGTGGTAGAGAGAGGGTGAAGATAAATGTGATCCCTCGACATCATAAGCGAGAACACTCGTGGATTCAAGTGATGAAACCGATGATTAGAAATCCTCTCGATTACTTTAGTACCAAAGAAGTGGACATTGAAGATGAAGAAAGTGAGGTTGATGTTTCAGGTCATGGATATCCTTCCACACACCGACTCATGACCCCATAAAATTATCTCGAAGAAGTTGATGATCGTCTACAACAAATAAAGATTGGTGATCTTTATGATAGAGAGTGAGAAGGAATCCTACCTCCGGCTCTTTCAAAGGTACATACACCTATTCACTTTTGATTACAAGGAACTCCGTCAAGTTGGGTAGAACATTATATTGAGCTAGTAGATGGTGCTAAGCCTATAAAGCAAATGTCATATAGAATGAATCCTAATTTTTCCAAGACTGTAAAAGAAGAAATAGATAAGTTGCTTGATGTGGGATTCATATTTACTATGGAGAATTCAAAATGGGTTTCTCCCATTGTGATCTCAATAAAAAAGAATGGGAAGCTACGCATTTGTGTTGATTATAGGAAGCTTAATAAGGCAACAAAGAAGGATCATTACCCTCTTCCATTCTCAGATCAGATCTTGGACAAAGTAGCAAGCCAAGAGTGCTATAGTTTTTCTGATGGATATAGCGGATACAACCAAGTTCGTATAGCGGAGAAAGATCAGCTGAATACCACGTTCACCACTCCTTGGGGAACGTTTACTTATAGAGTTATGCCTTTTGGGTTGTGTAATGCTCTAGTAACGTTCCATCACTTGATGAATAGGGTGTTTGAACCCTACATTGGGAACTTCATCAGAGTATTTCTGGATGATTTTTACATCTATGGGAGTAAGATGGAGCACACCGCACTGATGGAGACAGCATTTCAAAGGTTAGATAAAGCACAAGCCTCACTAAACCCTATAAAGTGTGTCTTTGGATGTTCTAAAGGTGTTTTGTTAGGGCATGTTGTATCCAGAGATGGTATTGGTACTGATCCTAATAAAGTTTCAAAAATCAAAGATTTACCATTTCCTATGAATAGAAGTAAGTTGAGATCATTTTTAGGCCATGTGGGTTACTATAGAAGGTTCATCAAGAATTTCTCAAAGATTGCATGACCCACTAACCCGAGCTTCTTGAAGAAGGATGTTACTTATGAACCAAGAAATAAGGCGCATGAAGCTTTTGGACAACTAAAGGAAGCCCTGGTGTCTTCACCTGTTTTAAAGAATCCAGATTGGAGCAAGCCATTCATTGTGTACACTGATGCCTCAGATGCAACACTAGGAAGTACTTTGAGCCAAAAGGATGAAAATGGGAATGAACATCCAATTTACTTTGGGAGTAGACAAATGAGTAGTGCTGAGGTAAATTATACTGTAACTGAAAAAGAGGCTCTAGCTATCATTTTTGCTATAAAGAAGTTTAGAAATTACTTGCTAGGGCAGAAATTTATAGTTGTAACAGATCATCAGGCTCTAAAATATATTGTCAATAAGCCTAACCCATCAGGGAGGATAGCAAGATGGATAATTTTGCTACAAGAATTTGAATTTGATATTATAGATAGGCCAGGAAAGAAGCATGTCAATGCAGATGCACTCTCTCGAGCCTATGATGGTTTAGGATCATCTTGTGATGATGATGATTTCCCCGATGCAACATTGTTATCCCTTGACACAATCCCTAGTGAATACATAGATATTTGGAATTATCTGAATGAATTCAAGTTTCTTGATGGTGCCAATGCAAAGACTAAGAGAAAGATTACTCAAGCCAGTCGTCCATATTCTATTCTGCATGGAGTATTATTTCGAATAGGACCTGATGGATAGTACAAGAGGGTAGTTGGACGTGATCAAGGGAAGGAGCTGCTAGAAGAATTCCACAATGGTACATGTGGAGGGCACTTCTCTGGACAACTTACAGCAAGAAGGATCTTGGATGCAGGTTATCACTGGCCCACTCTTTTTAAAGATTGTTATAATTATTGTAAGACATGTGATATTTGTCAAACACATGGTAACCATAAGAATTCATCAGCTCCATTATGCCCTATTATTCCACTTGGTCCCTTTGAAAAGTGGGGAATAGACATTGTAGGTCCACTTCCAACTACCTCACGCCAAAATAAGTATATTGTAGTTACCGCAAATTATTTAACCAAGTGGGTTGAAGCCGAGCCATTGAAAACAACTTCCATGGATGAGGTGGCAAGGTTCATATATAAACGCATTGTCACCAAATTTGGTTGTCTATTAGAAATTATAAGATCAAGGAAGCCACTTCATTAATGAGGTGGTAGAAGCCCTAGTCAATAATTTTTCTATTAAGCACAGGAAGGAAACAACATACAAGCCAAGCACAAATGGACAGGTGGAACGAACAAATTTTGTGTTGTGTCAAATTCTAGCAAAAGATGCAGCCTTGTAGGTACATAAATGGGATAAGAGGATTCATGCAGCATTGTGGGCATATAGGGCAACATCAAAGTCAGCAACAGGATACTCCCCATTTCAGTTGGCTTATGGCATTGATCCAGTTCTTCCTATTGAGTTTGATATTCCCACGGTCAGAGTTATGGAAAATGAAAGGATGGATGAAAGTGATTCAGTAAAAGAAAGGTTGGTACATCTTCATTTGCTAGAGGAAATGAGGGAAATAGCTAAGGATACAAGCTATAAGAAGAAAATGAAGCAAAAGGAATACTTTGATCAAAAGATCCGTTGGTCTCCATTTCATGTGAATGACTTGGTTCTAGTATATGATTCCAGATACAAAAAAAGAAGACAGAGAAAATTTCTTCCAAAATGGATGGGGCCCTACAAAATAAAGCAAATGTGCATGAAAATGGTACGTATCGATTGGAGGAATTGGATGGCACTCCCATTACGAAATGGGTCAACCACGACAAGTTGAAGATTTTCCAAGCACGCAATAGTCTACTCGAGGACGGAGTAGAAGCTAGGAAGGGGAAGATGTCAACACTAAAATTTTCCTTCGTAATTTCTATTTCCTTAATGTATGTATTAGGAATAGGATGTTGTTAAGTATAATTCATAGTAGCGTCCGATAGAAGATAACGGCGTATTTCTTGTACAATGCCGCCAATAATGTATAGTACGGTAATAGTCAAAAGTACAATAGGAATGCTGTGGTAAAAGTAAATATTTGTCGTAAGTGGTCCAAAGAATGTTAAAATGTCAAAGTTGGGGTAAGTAGAGAAGTAGGGTCTACATGATTAGGAATTAGAAATATTATATTGGTAATAAGGACAAGGAGTGAGGTCATAAATATTTTGTGTATTTTATTTGTAAAAAGTCTAAAAATGTGGAACCCATGTGAAATGATAAGGTTTATCTTATCTTAAAAGATAAGCTTACATGTACAGATAAGAGTTAAGGTATGGAATATGATTCGTCAGAGTGGATTTCTTATCCTATCTTAGAGATAAGATGGATAAGCCTGGGATTTCTATAAATAAAGAGGCCACCCCCCTCATTTAGCATAGAAGGAAGTAGTGAGAAATATTGTATGAAGTGTGTAAAGGAAGCCATTAGTTTAAAGGTGTGTTGAAGAAGCCATTAAGAGGTGTAATTGTAAAGTTTCTCCCATAGTATTGGTGGAAGGCAAGTGAAGTCAATAACACTTGAAGTACCTCATGGGTGAGATTGTAACAATTTCATGTTAATATTATAATTTACTCTAATATTTCAGATTGATCATCATTCCTTCTTATTATAGTCGATGGTATTCTTGTGTTATGTTTGTTGTTGTGTTTCCATATTACATCCACCAAACTAAAGGCTGTGCATTAGTAAATAATCATAGCACGAGGAGTCCCGATGAAGAATTATCATAGTGCCACATTAGTGATGACAGACCACAATAATCCTTCATTTTATTACAACAAGATTAGTGTGCTCTTGTTGTAAATTTCAACCTTTAAAAGACTCTGTAGAACACATTTCTTGAATCCAAGGGGCATATTTTGATGGTTTCAACAATGCTAGTGATTTGAATTTATGAGAAGGATTCAAACCAGTTTTAGAGAAAGAGAAGAAGGTATTTTTGAATATTTGTAGCTATCTCCAGGAAAAGGAAGAAGAGTTCAGAGATCACCATCTCCACCGAATAAAATGTTTTCAACACCTCCACATGGTAGGCCATTTATTAAGTCAACTAGAGTTATTAGACCAGTCAGAATGGCTCATTAATAACCACCACCACCAAAAAAATCTTTTTTCAATTTTATGGGCATCAACCCACTTGCTCTCAATGCACAAAACCCAATTCCAATTGCAACATTGAAGAATATCACATACTTTATTAGGGAAATCACACAACTCCAATTGATCACATTCAAGACATTGCAAATGTATGTGCAATCCATGAGGTCAATGAAATGGATGTGGCAGTTAAATTATTGGCCTCTTCTTTCAAAGGCAAGGCTTTACAATGGTTCAAAATCCTAGGATCAGGATCAATTAATAATTGGGATCAATTATGCCTCTTTGTAGTTAATTTGGAGAAAAAAAAGAAAAACTTATCTCTATTGGAGCAATTAACTACAATCAAAAGGGCACTATGAATGAGAAAATGGATGATTTCAACTTCATATTTCAAAAGACATGGGATAAAATTCCAATTTTCATGAGACCAATAACTGAAGGTACTTTTCTATACTTCCTAAAATCTTTAAAATCTAATGTAGCCATGATGATATAATCTATGGGAGGTACAAATTTTCCCGCATCCTATAAATCGTTATTAGAGCTGAAAATTTATTTGATCCAAGCTAGTAAAATTACACCTAGGCCACATATGCCTCTCTATCCAGAAATAGGGAATCTAAGTTCTAGCCAAACACCTACATTAGCTCTCATTCCTACCCCAAAAAATCATAACTCTAATGAATCTTCTACTTCTTCTTCTAGTACCTAAAATGAGCTCCAATAAGTCATGAAGCAATTGCAAAACTTAGGCAATGAGTTGGTGATAATTAAGAGGAAATAAGCGTAAAATTTTAGATCATATCATCCCCAAGCCTAGTCCTGTAGACCTCCATATTGGCCTAATAGACCACCTACCTAAGATGTTAATCAAAGCCAAGGACAACCTCCTACTAACAGTTCATTTCAACCTTATAATCCTAATGCTACTTCTACATCTAGAGCCTTGGTTCCAACTCAAAATAACATGGCATAGGAATATGAATGGTGCTTCCCATGTAATCAACCTCACAATCAACATGTTTCAATGGTGCTTTAAACCAAGATTTGATGGTGACAATTGGTGTGTCTCAAGAAACAAATCAAGAATAAATTCAACAGCAAATAGCTACCCAAGAAGCACCTCCAAGTGAAACTATGCTTGTGAATTGGCAAGCTAAGGATTTTTGTGGCATAAATCAAGCTCCTTCTCAAGGTGTGGCAGCAAACACAAGGTCTAAAAAGAGGAATTTAGAGGAAGGGAAGTCATCTAATCCAAGTTCTACTCAACCCTTTATCACTCTACAAGGATTTAGCAATCTAAGTACAACTCCAAATATGCATAATCAGCCCAGGCCACCTTCTAGACCCACTCATGTACTAGTTGTAGCAGCTCATGTGCAAGAGAAAGTTATGCCAAACAAGGGGAAGCAGAAGGATATCTCTTCTCCTTTCAATATCATAGAGAAAATGAAGAAAAAAAATCAACATCTCAATGTGGGAGTCATTAGCAATCTCGGGCCAAAGAGATCTATTGCAAGAAGCCATGGAAAATTGGTTAGCATCAAATGAGCCACCCAAGAATCAAGAAAAGGTGCTCACTAATGCAGCTCCATAAGAAGGAAGTTAAGGAGGTCAACCAGGTAAAAATATGAAGCCTCTTCCATTCTATATTTCTCTAATTATTGGGAGCAATCTTGTACACAATTGCATGATTGATTTGGGAGCAAGTAGTTTTGTAATGCCCAAGTAAATAGCTGATCAGTTGGGCCTTCAGTATGAAGTCATTTCTAGAGGTGTAGTGTAATTAGATGGAATAGCAGTGACAATTGTTGGTGTGATCAAAGGTTTGAGCCTTACACTACATGCATGCCCAAATGTCACAGTATTGCAAGATGTGTCAGTTATTGACTTGCCACCACTCTTTGCTCTATGCTTGTCTCGAGACTTCACTGCTAAAATTGAGAGGCTACTTGTCTATTGATTGGTCACATATGCTATTTAGAATGAGGTATGGAGCTAAGGCTACAATTTGGTCTGAACCTATTACAAACTTCCATATTGAGCCTCATGTACCAAGTCCAATCAATGAAAATTTCTCATATTTTGACCAAGAAGATTGCCCAAGCACTTCGGAGACAAATACCAAAGTTGGAGGAATTCTAGACTTAACTCTTAATGAGTGGAAAAAAAAGGCATGCATTTGATCCTTACAAGGAAATAGAGGAAGCTGAGTTGGGAATTTATTGCTTGCATGAAGAAAACCCACCTCTCCCTAGCATCACCAAACTAGATGGTAAAGATGACAATGAAGTATGGTAGTTGTTCTTTGATGGCTCAAGGAGTATACAAAGTGTTGGAGGAGGAGATAGGATTATGTCACCTCAAGATATAGGATACTACTCAGCTTTTCATTTTCAGTTTACTTGTTCAAACAACATAGTTGAGTATGAAACATTGATCCTAGATTACATTGGGAAAGAAAGAGAGGTATTAAGAACTTGCAAGTCTTTGGAGATAGTGAGTTGATTATAAACTAGGTAAGAGGGTTGAATTCTACTAAAAACTATCTTTTAAAAAGATACAAGAACCAGGTGTGGGATATCATTGAAGAATTTGAGGCTTTTAACATAAGTTCCATTCCAAGGAAGAAGAATGAGGCTCCGGACATGTTTACAATAATTGGGGCAGCATTTGACGTTATGGAAAGGATCAAGAGAGACCAAACTCAACCTCATATCAAAGTGATTGTATTGTAAGACCTGCTATTATGTACAACAATATAAGATATAAATTATTTGAAAATGATCAACAAATCATAAATTTATTATAAGAAGAAGCCAAATTCTCTACTGAAATCACGATAAATTAGAGCAACAATATGGTGACCAAGTGGTGTAGCTGAGAAAAATAAATTACCAAAATTTTTAGTGACTTTGGATTCTATCTTCAATCCTAATGACCAATTCTGGAAGGATAAATTTAATATTCAAGTCAAGGGTGAATATTCAGAGCCTGTTTCAATAGGTGAAGCTAAGGTGTTACAAATTGGCAAGGTGAGTACTTAGTAGGAGAAGTCTAATTTTATCCAACTTTTTCAAGAATTCCCGGATGTCTTTTCCTGGAATTATAAGGATTTGAAAGGCTTTAATCCAAAATTGGCACAACATACCATTGAATTGGATCCAGAATCCAATCCCATTAGGCAAAAGAAAAGGTCAATAAATCCCCACATTGAACCTCTCATGAGAAAGGAATTAAACAAAATCATCAAGGAAAGTATCATTTTTCCAATCAAGCACTCAAGTTGGGTAGAAAATTTGGTTCTAGTGTAGAATAGAAATGGAGAAATCAGATTATGTGTGGATTTTTCAGATGTAAACAGAGCTTCACTTCAAGACCACTACTCACTCCCTTCCATGGAGAAAATCTTGTAAGTAGTAGCTGGTTTGGAGAGATTTTCATTGTTGGATGGCTACTCAAGTTACAATCAAATCATGGTGAAGGAATAAGATCGAGTTAATATGGCCTTCACCACAAAGTGGGGCACATATGCTTATAAGAAAATGCCTTTTGGACTATCAAATACCGAAGCTACATTCCAGAGAGATATGGATATGGCATTTAAAGGGTTGATTAACAAGATAGTGTTTGTCTATCTTGATGATATCACCGTGTTTTTACAAAATGCAAAGATACCACCTCTTTCACCTCATTTAAGTTTTTCAAAGATGCAGGAGATTCAGAGTGTCTTTGAATCCTAAAAAATGTGTATTCTTGGCTCACAAAGACAATCTCTCGGGCCACATTGTTTCAAAGGAAGGGCTAACCATTAATCCCGAAATATTTGAAGTTATTCGTACTCTACCATTTCCAAGTCATAAGAAGGCTCTCCAAAGTTTCTTGGGGAGAATTAATTTTGTTCACATATTTGTACCTGACTTTTCCACTCTTGTTAGGCCACTAACGATGATGTTGAAGAAGAACCTTGCATTCAAATGGACAATGAGGGTAAATATAGTTTTGAGGCCATCAAACAAGCCATATCTCATGGCCCCAACTCTCATAAACCCATATTTTTCAAAGGAATTCATCCTATATGCCTTCGGTGGTTCAGATACAATCTCAACCATCTTGGTACAACTGAATAAAGAAGGATCAGAGTAGCCTATAGCATTCTTCAGCTAGAGCTTGGAAGACTATGAGATGAGGTACTCTTTTATTGAAAATCATGTCTTAGTTTTTATTAGGAAATTTAGATGCTTGGTTTCCAACAATAAGATTTAGTTGATAGTGTCTCATGTCGGGGTCAAATATTTTCTCCTAAATAAGGATTTGAATGAGAAAAGGGTAGGTTGGATCACCCACATCATGGATTATGATATAGAGATCAAGGTAACCAAATTGGTTTGTGGAAAAGTTTTGTATGAGCATCTATCTTCTAATCGGTATGTTGAGTCAAGAGATGGAGGAGTTATCCTAATGCTCCAAAATAACCAAGAACAAGTTGTGGATGGTATGTCCACTCCTTGTTGGACTCAAGATATTATTAATTTCCTTAAAACAACCTATTCCATCCAAAGTTAAATAAATAAAAAACAAGGTATTTTAGGATCCAATCCATCCCATATGTGCTCGTGGATGGAATTTTGTTCAAGAAAGATATGAATGGATTTATCTTAAGGTGCATTGGAAAAAATCAGATTGAGAAGGTGCTACATGAATTCCATGATGGAGAAGTGGGAGGCCACTTTTCTCCATGAGTAACAACCCTCAAGATCATGAAAGATGGTTATTATTATCCCACATTGTTTAGTGATTGTTATGCATGGATTAAAAAGTGTAATAAATGTGCATTCTTCACTAGGAAAGAAAATCTAGTAGTGTTTCCCCTTCATCCAATCTCAGTGGATCAACCTTTCATGTAATGGGGATTAGACTTCATTAGGGTCATTAATCTGAATTCAAGCCAAGGCCACAAGTGGATTCTAACAGCTACAAACTATTTCACCAAGTGGATCAAGTGGTAGCACTCAAGGAAGCCAATGAGTCTAGCATACTGGACTTCTACGAGGGGATAGTCACAAGGTTTGGTGTACCTGCCACAATCATATCAAACAATTATTTAGCCTTTCTTGCACAAAGATCACTAAATGGGCTATTAGAAATGGAGTATATCTCAGCACTTCATCTAATTATTACCCCAGGGTAATGGGCAAGTTGATTCCATGAACAAAAAATTCTTTGAGAATCATAAGGACTCTTGATGAAAACTAGAGGACCTGGCACACAAAGCTCAAATCATCCCTGTGGGATGATAGAATTACACCCAAAAGGTCTACAAGAAGCTCTCCATACAAGATAGTCTATGGAAGAGAAGCAAGGTTGCCCATATCTCTTGAATTACCAGCATTAGAGCTTCTCAAGCAAGTTGGAGCTAGCTGAGTTTGAGCCCATGGAAATCAGGTATGTGGAACTCATGGAGTTGGAAGAGCTAAGAGAGCATGTAATGTAAACCATGGAGAAAGATCAAGCATTGATCAAAAGGAGCTTTGACAAGAAGGCCAAAGCAAGGACATTCTAAGAAGGAGACTTGGTGCTAAAATGGGATGCAGATCGGGAAAAATAGGCAAGCATTCCAAGTTTGATGCAATATGGAGTGGTCCATACATGATCACATAATGCAAGAGTAGTAATGCTTTCTGATTGGCTAAGTTGGATGGTGAAGAATTGCATATTCTAGTCAATGGAATCTATCTCAAGCATTATTACTGAAGTGAATTCTCACCCTTGTACATATTAGTTTAGGATTCCATTCCTCTAAGTGCTTTTAGCACAGTGTTTTGTTGGTAGGAGTAGGTTGCTTTCAGTAGAAGAAGTGCTTATGCACACTCTACATGTTCCACTTAGGGCATGTATGATTTTCCTATTTTGTACATTGTGTGTTGTGGTGTTTTTTTGCTCTTGCAAAATACATTGTTAGAAGTGGTAATGTTGGGGAAAATTAGTAACATCAATCCCAAGTGCTTTCTAGATCAACATGTGTTCCACAGACTTCTGCATGTTTCATACTTGCCAAGAAATCATTAGTTTTAGTCCTTCATACTTGGTAAGAAATCAGATTTTGGGACAAATTCAAAGTTCCATCCTTATCTCATATATCGATTACAAAGAAAAGAGAATTTCAGGCTTTAACAAAAAAATCCACTCGATCTAATTTTTAATATTTTCTTATGAAAATTTGGAGATTCAAACAAAAGGATCAACTTCAAGTTCAAAGTAGTGTTTAAGTGGCTCAGGGACAAGATTTCATAGTTTTAGATCATATTTGTGTTTATCAGGCTAACTCCATTCCCAATGGATTCTTTAAGGTCACTAATTAGTTCATCTAGCAAGAAGACGTTCCCATGAGTTTCCAAATTGTTATCCATTTTTACACCTAGGAAAAAATGGACAACCTAGGAGGAAATTGGACTTAGGCAGTTGATCGGTTCTTTAATGGAGAATTTGGAAATGTTAGGTCTTTGACACTTGTAGTTGATTTGGGAGCATCTAGGGTCATTGGTGCATTTCCCTTCTTCTAGAGGAAAAGGAGTTCAATTCTTAGCCAAATTTGAGCAAAAATGAGTAAAATTGAGAAAAATTGGCTTTGGGGCACTCTACTTCATTTTTTCTAACTCCCCAAATCAAGAGAAATCCAAAAGTTAGACAAAATCAAAGAAAAATACAAAACTAGAAAAAGACCATAGAACAAAGTTTGTCGAATGCCACGTAACAAAGTGCCACGAATGCCACGAAATTTGTGGAGTTCAGCAAAAAGTTCCATGGAGTGCCATGGGAAAGTGCCAGAATAAAGTCGTGAATGTCGCAGAACAAAAATCCATAAAGTCCAAGAATGCCACGAAATCTGTGGAGTGCCACGAAAGTGTTGTGGGAAGTGGTCATGAAAAAATATCCAAAACAAAGTCTCATGTATAATTCCGTATTACAAAATCCATAGAATGCCACAAAAACTGAAAATCCATGGAACAAAGAAAAATAAGATTTTTGTGCAAATTTTCAAATAGGCATAACTTTTGATCTAGTGCTCAAAATTTGACAAACCTTATATCATTGGAAAGGTATTGACATCCTCTATGCCATGGAAACCAAAAATATTAGTTTTGATGAGGTTAGATGGGTAAAAATTAGAAAATGTATAGTTCCAGGCCCAACCACCGCAATTAATGACAATATGGATGCGGTTTCTCCCTCCAGAGGCCAAAGGAAAATGAGGGATGGGTTTTGTAGGGCACTCCATCACTTTTGCAGGACATTGAAGGTAGTTTGTTGGTGGTTGAATGAAAATTTTGAGTTCCCTCTCTCTCTCATCCTTTCTTCCATATAATGTAAAGAGAGCTCATTTGGTAAGCAGTTGGACATTTTTTGATGTTGCTCTCTCTTCTTCTCAGTTCTAGGTGGATTTAGAGCTCCAAGCCTTCATTTTTGGATACTAATGGGAATCATGCCTCTTTCCTCTATTATGATGTATTGTGCATATTATTGAAGCAATAAAACCTGTGTTTGTGATCATTTCTCAATCCTTGCACTAGTTTCATTGTCTTTTTCATGCCTTTCTTCATGCTTACAGGTGACTGCATTGCATTTTTTTCATTGCATGTTTAAATATAGTTTTGTTAACTTGAAAATGGTGTACTATGTGTATTATCTAGGTCTATGATGCATGTCATCCTCTCCATGTTTTCCTCTCTCTGTTTTCAGGCATCAAGCTTGTCCAACACCCCCTTTTTGGTGTTATCACCTCTGTAGTGTAGGATTTGTTCAATTTTATGCATTCTCCCTCTCCCTAGTCCCTTGGAAATCATAGATTAGGAGTAGTTAGTTGCATTCCCTTCCTTAGGAGTAGTTTAGTGCCTATATTAGGTAGAGGAACCAGCCTTCTCTGGAGAATTGTCTCAACTGCAAGGTCCCACACCTTGAGATAATTCCATGTTACCCAATTACACTGATTTCCCAATAAGCTCACATGCTATAAAATCAGAGGGTGATGTAATTTTGTGATAACAAGAAGATATTTTAGTTATTTAATAGCTTTGATACATGGTATTCTTCCTTCACATGGTGCTTTAGTATCTCACTCTTCTTCTCTCTCTTATATATTTTGTCTTGGGTTACATTCATCCAATACTATGGTTTCTCCTCAACACAATTGGGAACTAATCACCCCCAATCCTTTAGCAAACTTAACAATCTAAATCTCCATGTACAAGAAAAGAATGGGAAGTTATCCTTCCATAAAATAAATAGGTGTATTCCTTCCACATTTCAAAACTCTTTATTTCTCTTTATGCAAATGCAAATTTTACATATTATATTTTACATTTGAGTTAAGGTTTAATTCTCTACTCTAGACATTTACTACACTCGTGTTATAGGTTTAATCATTAGGCATGTTAACACCGACAATGAGACCCTATAAAAAATAGAGCAAAGATAAAGTGTATCTACACACTCATGTATGTTTTCCTTTAAGCATGTAATTTTCATTTCATACTAAGGGGGGATATAGACACTAAAATTTAGTAATTTACCCTTTGACAATACTAGTTTTGACAATGCACTCTTTATATCCCCACTTAGTATATCATGAGGTCTCTTGTATAACATGTTTATCCATACACATTGATGTGTTGACATATTCTTAGATTTAAATGCATAAAATCCATTAGCAAACTCCACTTGATAGGATGTAACCTTCATTTCTCATGTTTTTCACCCTTTGTTAAGAAATTTCCACTTTGGTTAGCTTATGGAATATGGTCCTCGACCAACTTGTATAGTTTTTAACCAACGTATCCTCAATTTGATATTTCAATTTCATATTATTCATTAGGTCATTTAATCCCTCCGGATCTTCATTTCCATGATAAGTAACCTTCTGAGCCCTATATAAGCAAGTTACATGTGCCTCATTTAAAAACCTAGCACTCTCATGAAATCTTATTGTAAAATCTAGCACTAAAGGCACCCAAGGCTCCCTAAATCTCACCAAATCTCATGCAAAATCATTAGGAAACAATCATTATAGGTTTGAAGCATTCAACCAAGTTAACAAATCATCTTGCCCCATTTGCAAGCACTCAAACTTCCTTATCTCAAGAAAGCTAAATTCATTTATAAGTATTTTTAAATAATTTCCAATTTCCAAATATAGTTGTATTCATTTAGATATCACATGATAGGTGGAGAACGATGCATTATTTGAGGCCTCTTCAGAGTAGTGCTAATGTGGGTGGTGCAAGGATTGCACTTCAAACCAACTAATATTTTTTGCAAGGTCTCCTACCATGGATAAGTTCAATATCTTGCTCAAAATATTTAGAAGCCTTCACAGTATGAGTGAAAACTAAGGTTTGATAGCAACAAACATTTCTAGGTAGATGAAAATCCTAGAAAGTTACAAAGTAGGTTTAAATTGTATAGCGGGCGTAAAACCATATAGATGGTCCTGAAATATAAGTATGGTCCTGTACCAAGGAAATTTCCAACTAAAGTTCTAGAAACAAAGAACTTGCAAGTTCATATCTCCTAATTCTAGTAGTCTACACACCCAGAACTTCCAAGATCTATTTGTAATCATCTAAGAGCACTCATCCTCTAGTGTTTATGAGTTCATAGCATATTGTATACACTAGTTGTAAGAATTAATGCATTATATGATATTGTATAATTAATTTTGGAAGATAATTAATCATAATAACCTCGCATAGCTCCTTTTTACATCCTTTTAGTGTATTTAACTCACTAATATAATATTTTCCAATGAGGACATAAAAACACTATATTTGTACACTTGATTTCTTATACATGTGCTTTTACTAATATTGTTACTATTTTTATTATTGTTATTGTTAGTCTTATTACATTTCATGGTTTCTACCATGTGCATACCCTTTGCAAGTTTGGGATCCCATCATGGATGGCCACCACTACATCCTTCCATGTGTTTCTACGCAAATTTTCTGACATAGTTACACATCATTTCTTTTGAGTTGCGCACTCAAATTATTTATCACATGTGCCTTAAAATAGGGGGCATTCATCGGGTATATACTACACCTACAAAAAACACAAGAATTGTTTTCTCAAACATAGGTATACACAAGGTACATGTACTCAAAAACAACATCAAACACAAAATTTTAGAAAATAATACACAAGTTCAAAACATATAACTTGTTCAAAATTATATGAATAGTTTTGTTCTATTCACATAATTTTTCCCAGGGGTAGTTGCACCAACTTTATCAGCAGTTTCATATTTTCACCTATAGGAAAAATTTCTTCACGAGTTGTAGATCCCTTTAACTTAGTTCATATCGAGTTACATGGTGGATGAAGTATTTCAATACTTCACCATGATACTCAACTTTAGCTACAATTCCAAGGATCATGCCAGCATGGATCTCCTTTCTCAATCTACATTTCAATATATTAGAATTGATATTTAGTTTGCATTTAGTTATGCACCATGTGGGAAGGGCATGGGGAATTTTTTCTCATTTCTACTTTGTGTCCTTATTTACAAAATTGGGCCTAGATATGTCTGTAGCTGATTTGGTCCATGGGGTTACAAAAGGTATTGAAGTGGCTAAGTTCTTCATAGGAAATATTTATTTTCCTCTTGCATTCAAAGGGGAATATATAAGAGTTATTTAATAGTTTTGATACATGGCATTCTTCCTTCACAAGTTGTTTTGGTGTCTCACTCTTCTCTATTCTATGTTGGGTTGCATGCACCCAATACTCTAGTTTCTCCTCAACATAATAGAGGACTAATGAACCCAAATTATCCAACAAGCTCAACAATCCAAATCTCCAAGTGCAAACAAAGAATGATAACTTCTCCTCTCAGTAAAAAAATAGGTATATTACTTTATACAAATGCAAATCCATACATTACATATTATATTATATTTAAAGTTCAATTCTATACTATGGACATTGAGTACACTCTATGTTGTTGGTTTTATAATGGAGCATGTCAACACCAACACAATGAAACAATATAAAAAAAAACTTTGAGTGAAGACAAAGTGTGTCTACATACTCAGTATCTTTTCCTTTAAGCATGTAATTTTGATTTCATAATTGAAGGAGGGAAATGTAGACACTCAAATTTTGAAATTTACCCTTTGACACTATTGGTTTTGACAATGCACTCTTGCTAAGACAAACACACTCTTTCTATCCCCTCTCAGTACATCCCGAGGTCTTATTTATTCATAGATACGAGATATGTCAATAGATCATAAATTTAATAGACAAACTCCACTTAATAGGATGTAACCTTTATTTCTCATGTTTTTCACCCCTATTCGAAACGTCCACTTTGTTCAACTTGTAGAATCTAATCCTAACTGACTTGTATATTTTTGGACTCACATATACTTCATCTAATCTTTTAATTTTATTTTCTTCATTGGGGAATTTAATCCCTCTAGGTTGGCCTTCCCATGATAATTTACATTTAGAGACCTATAAAATAAAGTTAAACTCACCTCATTTTATAATCGGGAATTCTCATGAACTCTTATTGCAAACATTAGTACTAAAGGCCCTAAGGCTCCCTAAATCTTAGTAAATTATATGCACAATCATTAGGAAAATAATCAATATAGGTTTTAAGCACTATATCGGGAAAAGTAATCAGCTTCTCTCATTTGCAAACACTCATTTACATATCCATTTCAAGTATTAGAAAGAGCCAAAATTAATCCAAACATTATGAAAAAGGTTACAATTGTGAAATATAGTTGAATTCAATTCAGATATGAAATGCTAGGTGGAGAATGACATGTGGTTTTAGGCATCTTTGGAGTAGTTTTTACATAAGTGGTGTAAGGATTACACTTCAACCCAAACAATGTTTGTTTTACAGGGTTTCCTATGTATGGCTAGGGTTTGAGACCTTTCTTAGAATATTCAAAGGGCTTCATAGTATCAAAACTAGGGTCGATAGTGGTAGATATTTCTAGGAAGATGAGAATATCATAAATTTATATATCATAATTTAAAATAGGGTTTAAAATATACATAAGGTGTAAAACCATATGGAGAATCGTGGAAGATTTGTACAATCTTGCATTAGGTCACTTTCTAGCTACATTTCTAGAAACTAAACACTTGTAAGTTTAGATATCTCTATTCTAGTAATTTACACACCCATAATTTCCTTAGATCCATCTATAATCAGATACATACACTTATTCCCTTATGTTTTTATCATGTAGCATATTATATGCACTAATTGAAAGAGTTAATGCATATTTATAATATTGCATAGTTAATATTAGAAGTTAATTAATTAAAATAAACTCTTGTATCTCCCCTATGCATTTTTGTGTATTTAACTCACTAATCTGAATATATTATTTTCAATAAGAGTGTAAAACAAGTAGTACCTAACCCTCCATATTTTTGTTATGAAGCTTTGAAAGGTTTTGGCATTTCACAAGTTGTTCATATATATAGGCCAATATTAGTCAAGCCTAATTTCCTAATTATGTTGGTGGATATAGGTGTTTTCAATTTTAATAATGAATGAGACAACCTATTGAACTCAAAAAAACACTCCAAGCAACCCTTAATGCTAAAACATCCAATCACCTTAGAGAGTAATCATGAGTAAAAGAAGACCACACATGACTGTTTGAAATCACTTGAGTTAGTGAGACAAGAATGCCTCATGGAGAGTCGTTCAAATACCTTAGAGAGGAAAATTAGTGAGATCAAGCTTAAATAAAATCTACCTAAAAATTAAATAATGATCATCCCATTATAAGAGCTTCATGTTGTTTACACCCTTTTTATATTAATAAATCTAATGTTTAGTGAGTTAAATACATTGAGGATGTAAATGTTAGATAAAGGGGGTTATTTTTATTAATTAACTTTGAACATTAATCATACAATATCAAAACAATACATTCAATGCCTACACGCTATGTTATCAACTTGAAAACACAAGGGAATGAGATTACTTAGTTGATTAATAATGATTCGAGGAAGTTCTGGGTGAGTAGAGTGATTGAACTAGAGGATATAAACTTGATAATGCTTCATTCCTAGTAATGTGACTAGAAACTTACATGGGGCAGATCTATACAATTCTACCAAGATTATTTATATGATGTTGACCTAATATATGGTTTTATACCTACTCGAATATAGCTCTATATGTTTTTTTGGGAGTGTCACTTGACTAGAAATGCCTATTGTTATCAAACCCTAATTTTTAGTCATGTTACAAAGCTTTGTGAACATTATGAATAATATCTCAAGCTATATCCATGGGTGGAAAATGGTGAAAAATAAACATTATTTAGGTTGTGGGCACCCTCATCCACCACTAATGTTGGCATTACTCTAAAGTGGCCTCAATCTATATGGTGTTCTCTACCTAGCATGTGATATCTGAATGAATGCAACTATGGTTTAGTAACTTGAACTTATTTGACAATGTTTTAGTTGAGTTTGAGTTTTTATTAGAGAATGGATGTTTAAGTGCTTGCAAATAAGATGACCTAACTTCTTGACCATGTATGATGCTCCAGAATATTTTCCACTAGTCATGTTCTCTCTAGATCATGAGGAGTTACAAAGTGTAAAAATTCATCCCAAACACCTCCAAAAATAAAGTACAAATTAGATAAAGGTGTTTTTGATCAATTCGATTGATATTTTGAAATAAGATAAGTTCTGAGACCTTATTTTCACTCTTCTCTCTTTCCATTAATGTTTTTAATATGATCTCATGGCCTAATCTCATAAGAAAGGGAAGTTACTTCTCCCAAATAGTTTGTGGATTTGTGTAATTTTTATGCACATGGTTATATTGGTAGTGTACAACATTTTTGTTGTATAATAAGTTCTTTGTAGATCCTATAGGTTTAACTTGAAGCATGTATTCCTTTCCCCTTTTTTAAATATGTTTTTGAGCAACCTTTGACTTATTTGAAAGGAATGATAAGAAGATTGTTCCAAGCCGCAATATCATATGATAATAGCACACCACATTAGATTTGCAAAATAGAAGAGCTAAAATACCATATATGGAAATCCATCATAATCCATAATGCTCAATACATTACAATACAATGACGTGAATTACTCAATAAGAAATATGTACATACATGAGGAGGGAAGTGCAACTACTACCTAAATCAGTGGTGAAGAACTCCCATTAACGATATTTAAAGTTAAGTTAACTCCAGGATACTAGTAAGCTAACTCTACATAGAGTAAATTTTGATAACATGCATTGAATTCTCAAGCCCCAGGCAAATTGATTGATTCAGGGCAAAAAATCATGTTCCCAGGGTCCCCTCATTTTTTTCTAACTCTCCTGTCCAGGTTGAAAAGAGCAAGTTCTGAGAAAAGGTGAAAAAGTTGCAAAAGCAAGCTTGGGCCAGAAAAAATCATGAAAAATGTCTAAGTCCTAGTCCTCGCAATAGTCGGGACATGAGGGACATCTGGGTGTGAATCGCCGAAAGGCCACCAGCAATCTGCAGAGCAAAGGAACATCCGGCCATCGGGACGCGCGGGATGCGGAAAGCCGGTTCGGTCGAAGGAGAAGAAAATCGACTAAATGCTCTGGGACATTTGGGACAAGAAGATGCGAAGGACGCGAACCGGCCGGTTCGGCCGAAACGGGGAACTTTCGCACTGGGACAGTTGGGACAAAGGGACGCATGGGATGTGGATAGCCGAAGGAGCCGAAAGCCAATCAAGCAACGCCACGTCATCGGCCGAATGAGGGACAAGGAAGCCCATTTCGGGCGGATCGGAGGTTTTTGTCCCAAACAGTCTTGGGACATCCGGGACAAAAAGATGCGGGAGACGCGAAAGAGCCAGCAGACCCATGGACCAACCAAATCATGACACGTGTCACAAGGAGAAAAGTCCAAAAGTTCAAAGGGCGAGGTTTCAAGCACTAACCCAAGCCAATAAAAAGAGGACATGTGTCCAATGAGGAAGGGAAGCTCGGAGCCCGGGAAGGAGTTAGAGAGTTTAGCAAGAGTTTTGGCCAAAAAGCTAAAAGCAAAGGTCTGCCCATGCCCTGTCGACCAATCAATGCATGCCACGTGTCGTCCAGGTGGCAGAGCATGGGAAAGATTTTCAAAACACATCTTCACCTGTTTTGTGCCCTAAATCTTCAGATCTCCATATCTTTTGATCCAGAGCTCGGATTTGCACGTTCTTTATATCAACGGAAAGCTGGTGAGATTCTCTACATGATTCCGGGGTCAATCTTGCATTTTGGTTCAGTTTGGAGAGAGAAAATTGAGAAAACGTCTCTGACGCGTGGTAATGCCAGAAGTGACGCTTCAACAACCAACTTTAATGCAACAGACAGTTCGCCGCTTCTATTAGACAGTCCGCCATTTTGCCAGGATTCGCCACTTTTACCATAATGAAATGAGTTAAATGCAAGAAAGAAGTGGTTGGGGTAGATCTGACCTTCCTCTCTCTTCCCTCTCTCATTCTTCCTATATATTTTAAAGAGGGGCTTCTTTCAAAAGGTCGAACATTTCTGTTTTGCTCCTCCCTTCTTCTCTTTATCAGTGAATTTGTGGAGTTCGAACCTCCCATTTGAAACTGTAATGCAACTCTGCCTCTTGGCATTTTGTAGTGTATTGTATCAATCTTTGGAGCAAGTAATGCATGTCTGTGGATGATTCTCAACCCTCTCTGTGTTCATTTGCATCCTTCTGATCTTTCACTGCGAATTTTGTTATCTGTGCATGATCTTGCATCACATTTGAATGGTCTGTGTTTATTGGCAAGATAGATGTTCTTCATTCCTCGGTGCATCACCTCTGTTAGCGTAGGTTTATTTTTTATGCATCTCCTTACCCTGTCTCCTTGGCAGATTAGATTAGACTTTGAGTGAACCCTCTACATTTTTCGTGTGCATCTGAACAGAGGAATAGGAACCAGCCTTCTCTGGAGATTCCTTTCTCATTCTTGCAAGTCCCACACTTGGAGAAAGGATTCAATGTTGTGCAATCACACTGGATGCCTGAAGATCAACTTAGAAACCTGATTTGCATCCAGGGGTGTTGTGAGTTTGCAACAACAGTTTTGGCACGCCCGGTGGGACACTAGAGGTCTCATTTTTATTGCAGCAAAGTTGATGTGCATCTGCTGCAATTTTCTTGCTTAAAAGAGCTATTATTTGCATATCTGGCGACTCCAAGGGGAAGAATCAACTGGTTCCAAGTGCAGGCCTGAAAACTCATGAGAAGAATCACCACAAGGTCAAGAGTTGGAGAAGAAGAAGTGCTGTTTGAATACCTACAATTATCTCCAAGAAGAAGGCAAAGAGGAAGAAGGATTCAAAGGTCTCCATCTCCACCAAACAGAACTCTCTCAACTCCTCCACCTGGTAGGCCTTTCATTCAGTCAACAAGGGTTTTAAGACCAATTAGAATGGCTCAAAACAACCCCTACGTCAACTTCACAGGCAGCAGCCCACTTGCTCTCAATGCACAACATCCAGTCCCTATTGCAGCCTTGAAGAACATTCCCTACTTCACTGGAGAAAATCAGACTACTCCAGGTGATCATGTTAAAGATATTGCTAACCTTTGTGTGATCCATGAAATCAATGAAATGCAAGTGGCTGTCAAGTTGCTGGCATCTTCATTCAAGGGTAAAGCATTGCAATGGTTTAGAAGCCTTGGAGTTGGTTCTATCACAAATTGGAATCAGCTGTGTATAGCACTTCATGAGCAATTTGGAGAAAAGGGAGACAACTTGTCTCTTTTGGAGCAGCTGACAACCATCAAGAGAGCTCCCAATGAGCAGCTGACCGATTTCAACTTCAGATTTCAAAAGACTTGGGAGAGAATTCCAATGGCAGTCAGGCCAACAGCAGAAGGTGCTTTTCTATACTATCTCAAAGCTTTAAATTCTAATATTTCTATGTTGATTCAGTCCATGGGAGGCATAACTATCCCTATGGCTTATAGCATTGCCATTAGGGCTGAAAATTGTTTAATCCAAGCTGGCAAACTTGCCCCTAGACCTCCCATGCCATTGTTTCCAAGTTTAGAGAGCCCAAACACCCATCAAGCACCTAATTTGGCTCCTTCTCCCACTCCTAGAAATCAGAGTTCAAATGAAGCTTCCACTTCATCTCCAAGTGCCCCAAATGAGCTTCAAGAGGTCATGAAGCAATTGCAAAACCTAGGCAATGAGCTAGTTACTCTCAAGAGGCAACAAGCCCAAGGTTTCAGACCTTCTTATCAACCCCAAGCTCAGCCTAATAGGCAGCCATACCAACCACAAAGACCACCTAATCCAGCTGCAAATATGAATCAAACAAGGCCTCCTGCCAATAGACCATTCCAGCCCTATAATCCAAATGCCATATCTGCCTCTAAGGCATTAGTGCCAACACAGAACAACATTGCTCAGGAATATGATTGGTGCTTTCCATGCAACGAGCCTCATAACCAATCCATGTGTTTCAATGGTGCTCTCAATCAAGCATTGATGGTGACAACTACTGGAGTGGAGGGTGAGGGCAGTCAAGGAAACAACCAACAACAAGAAACATTCCAACAACAATCAGCCCCAAATGACACCACATTGGTAAATTGGTAGGCAGAGGATTTCTGTGGCATGAACCAGGCAGTTTCCCAAGTGTTACAGCCAACACAAGGTCAAAGAGGAGAAATTTGGGTGAAGAACAGCCATTAGCCCCAAGTAATTCACAACCCTCTACCACTCCACAAATGATTGGAAACAAAATGTCCCAGTTCAAATGCACAAGGGCAGCCTAAAATAGCCCCTAGGCCAACCCAAATGCCGATTGTTGCTGCTGCCCATGTGTGAGGAAAATGTGCAAACCAAGGGACAACGAGAGAGATCCTTCATCACCATTCAAGTATCATTGATCATATGAAGAAGACAAACGTCAATATATCTATGTGGGAATCCCTATCCATCCCGTGCCAAAGAGATCTGCTTGCGAGCTGCCATGAAGGATTAGCCAACTTCGAATCAAGAGTTCAGATGCAAGACAAAGTGCTTACAAATGTTGCCCAGCCTGAAGGAAGTCATGGAGGACAACAAGGTAAAATGTTGAAGCCCCCTCCTTTCTATGTTTCATTAATCATTGGAAATCAGCTAGTACATAATTGCATGATAGACTCCGGGGCAAGTAGCTCAGTAATGCCTAAACAGATAGCTGATCAGCTAGGGCTCCAGTATGAAATAACATCTAAAGGGGTAGTGCAGCTAGATGGGACAGCAATAGCAACAGTTGGAGTGATTAGAAATTTGAGTCTTACCTTGCACGCATGTCCAAATGTTGTTGTTTTACAAGATGTATCAATCATAGACCTTCCACCACTCTTTTCCCTTTGCTTGTCAAGGGACTTCACAGCCAAGATTGGGGGGTATTTGTCTGCTGATTGGTCACACATGCTATTCAGAACAAGATATGGAACTAAGGCCACAATCAGATCCGAACCTATTGCAAACTTCCATATTGAGCCTTACACTCCAAGTCAGATTAATGCCAATTGCTCAGCATTTGATCAAGAAGATCACCCCAGCACTGACGAAGCTGACACTAAGGTTGGGAGCATCCCGGATCTAACTCTTGATGAATGGGCAAACAAGATACATGCTTTTGATCCTTATCAAGAAGTAGAAGAATCTGAGCTAGGAGTCTATTGTATACACGAAGAAAATCAACCTATTCCTAGCATCACTAAGCCAAGCCACAAGGATGACAATGAGGTATGGCAGCTGTTTTTTGATGGATCAAGGAGTAGACAAGGCGCAGGAGGTGGAGCCGTGCTTGTTTCACCTCAAGGAGTAAGGTACTATTCAGCTTTTAGATTTCAATTTGCATGCTCCAATAACACTGCTGAATATGAAGCCTTGGTGCAAGGGATGCATTGGGCAATCAAGAAAAAAATAAAGAACTTGCAAGTCTTTGGGGACAATGAATTGATTGTAAATCAGGTCAAGGGACAGCATGCTACCAAGAATGATCTACTCAAGTGCTACAAGAACAGGGTGTGGGACCTCATGGAAGATTTTGAAGGTTTTGGCATCAAATCCATTCCTAGGAAAGAGAATCAAGCTGCTGACAGGCTTGCAGCAGTAGGGGCAGCCTTTGACATTGTGGAAAGCATTCAACAAGACAAGGTACAACCAAACATCCACGTGATTGTGAGGCCTTCAGTGCTGGATAACAATGTCAGTTGGTAAGTGTTTGAAAATGACCAGCAAATCATCCATTTCTTGCAAGAAGAAGCTGAGTTCTCCGCCAGGAATCAAGACAAGCTGCAGCAACAGTATGGCGACCAAGTGGTACAGCTGAGAACTAACAAGCTACCCAAGGGACTTATCACTTTGGAGTCAATATTCAACCCGAATGATCAGTTTAGAAAGGAGAAAGCAAACATTCAAGTCAAGAGAGAGGATTCAGTACCCATCTTGGTAGAAGAAAACAAACCATTGCAAATTGGAAGGATGACAACTGAACAAGAAAGGTATGAGTTCATACAGCTGTGTCAAGAGTTCCCTGACGTGTTTGTTTGGAGCTATGAAGACTTGAAAGGTTTTAATCCCAACTTAGCTCAGCATACCATTGAATTGGATCCAAATACTAAGCCTGTCAGGCAGAAACAAAGACCAGTCAATCCACACATGGAGCCTCTCATGAGGAAAGAATTGGACAAGCTGATTGAGTCAAGGATCATCTTCCCCATCAAACACTCAAGTTGGGTCGCCAACTTAGTCCCAGTCAGAAAGAAGAATGGAGAGATCAGGTTGTGTGTTGACTTTAGAGATTTGAATAGAGCCTCTCTCAAGGATCATTATCCACTCCCTTCCATGGAGCAAATATTGCAGGTCGTAGCTGGTTCAGAAAGGTTTTCACTACTTGATGGCTACTCAGGCTACAATCAGATTATGGTGAAGGAGGAAGATCAATTCAAGATAGCCTTCACAACCAAATGGGGAACATATGCCTACAAGAAGATGCCATTTGGCCTATCAAATGCTGGAGCCACTTTCCAAAGGGCAATGGATATGGCATTCAAGGGGTTGATCAATAAAATAGTTTTGATATATCTTGATGACATCACTGTATTCTCCAAAAATGCAGTGGATCACCTTTTCATCTCGAGGCGGTATTTCAGAGGTGTAGAAGATTTGGGGTATCATTGAATCCCAAAAAATGCATATTCCTGGCTCATGAGGGGAAACTTCTAGGCCATATTGTCTCGAAAGAGGGACTGGCAATTGATCCAGAGAGGGTTGAAGCCATAAGAGCACTACCATTGCCAAGTCACAAGAAGGCTCTTCAAAGCTTCTTGGGAAGAATCAACTTTGTCCGCAGGTTTGTTCCAAACTTTGCAGCTCTCGTAAAGCCAATAACGCTGATGTTAAAAAAGAGCATGGCATTTAAGTGGATGTCTGAAGGCAAGGCAAGTTTTGAGGCTATAAAAGAGGCTATCTCTCAAGCACCAACTCTCATCAATCCAGACTTCTCCAAGGATTTCATGCTATACGCCTTTGGTGGTGGAGACACAATTTCTGCAATCCTGGCACAACAAAACAAAGAAGGATTAGAACAACCAGTTGCTTTCTTCAGTCAAGGCTTGGAGGAATGTGAAACTAGGTACTCTTTCATTGAAAAGCATGTACTTGCAGTAATCAGAAGCTTGAAGAAATTCAAGCATTTAGTCTCAAACAACAAGGTCCAGCTGTTGGTGTCTCATGCTGGTGTCAAGGACTTTCTCCTAAACAAGGATTTAAATGAGAAAAGGGCAGGTTGGATCACTCGGGTGATGGAATATGATATTGAAATCAGAGTAACCAAACTGGTTCATGGCAAAGGTTTGTGTGAGCAGCTCGCTTCCAAACAACCAGACGGCTCAGAAGGTGAAGAAGATGTTGTCTTGGTACTACAGGATGGTCAAGAACAGGAAAATGATGATGTGCCCACTCCCTGTTGGACTCAGAATATGATACACTTCCTACAGACAGGCCTATGCCCTCCAGAAATGAGCAAAGCGAAGAGGAGATACTTCAGGTTGCAGGCTGTTCCGTATGCCATTATTGATGGAGTTTTGTTCAAGAAAGATGTGAATGGAGTGCTGCTGAGATGCATTAGCACAAATCAGATTCAAAGGGTGTTGGAAGAGTTTCATGGTGGACCAGCTGGTGGCCATTTTGCACCAAGAGTGACAGCTCTAAAAATCATGAAGGCTGGTTATTATTGGCCTAAAATCTTCAGTGATTGCTATGCATGGATCAAGAGGTGTAAGAATTGTGCATTCTTCACAGGAAAAGAGAGACTTGCTGCCCTCCCATTGCATCCAATCTCAGTTGACCAACCATTCATGCAATGGGGTTTGGACTTCATCGGAGTCATTAATCCCATTTCAAGCCAAGGGCACAAATGGATTTTGACAGCCACAGACTACTTCACCAAATGGACAGAAGCAACAGCACTCAAAGAGGCAAATGAGTCTAGCATCTTAGACTTTTATGAGGGAATAACGACCAGATTCGGTGTACCTGCTACAATAATCTCTGATAATGCATTGGCATTCATTGGATCTAGGGTGACTGAGTGGGCTATCAAGAATGGTATTTACCTAAGCACTTCATCAAACTATTACCCTCAGGGTAATGGCCAGGCCGAGTCTACAAACAAGAACTTGTTGAGGATCATTAGGAGGACTCTTGATGAGAATCAGAGGTCTTGGCATACCAAACTGAAATCAGCCTTATGGGCTGATAGGATAACTCCCAAAAGATCCACAGGTAACTCTCCATTCAGGCTTGTCTATGGAAGAGAGGCAATCTTGCCCATGTCACTTGAGTTGCCAACGTTGGAACTCATGAAGCAGCTGGAGTTGCTAGAGTTTGAGCCCATGGAGGTGAGGTATGCAGAGTTGATGGAGCTGCAAGAGATCAGAAATCAGGCATCCCAAGCAATGGAAAAGGATCAAGCTTTGATCAAGAAGACCTTTGATAGGAAGGCCAAAGATAGATCTTTTCAAGTTGGAGATCTAGTGTTGAAATGGGATGTGGATAGAGAAAACCGGGAAGGCATTCAAAATTTGATGCCATTTGGAGTGGCCCATACATGGTCACAAAGTGCAAGAACAACAATGCTTTCCAATTGGCCTCATTGGATGGTGAAGAACTGCAGATTCCAGTCAATGGAATCTATCTCAAGCGTTGCTTCTAGAGGGAAGTTCACTACCTCTGTAAATATTAGATTAGATTTTCTTTCCTCCAAGTGCTTGTGCACATTGTTTTGTTGTAGGTTAGTTTTGTTTTCCCTAAGTGCTTTGGCATAGCTTGCTGTCCATGGAGATGTTTTGCAGTCTTTTCTCCCATTAGGTGATATTCCATCTTCCTCCTTACACATTCTAAGTCAGTTGGGATTCTAAACTGAATGTTTGATAACTCCATGCCCAATGGACTGCTTCTGGCTACTGGTCTTTTCACCTAGCAGGCAGGTACCCCAGCTGAGTCGCCAATTGTTATCCAAAATTCACCCCCAAAGTAAATTTTGATAACATGCATTGAATTCTCAAGCCCCAGGCAAATTGATTGATTCAGGGCAAAAATCATGTTCCTAGGGTCCCCTCATATTTTTCTAACTCTCCTGTCCAGGTTGAAAAGAGCAAGTTCTGAGAAAAGGTGAAAAAGTTGCAAAAGCAAGCTTGGGCCAGAAAAAATCATGAAAAATGTCTAAGTCCTAGTCCTCGCAACAGTCGGGACATGAGGGACATCTGGGCGCGAATCGGCCGAAAGGCCGCCAGGCAGTCTGCAGAGCAAAGGAACATCCAGGCCGTCGGGACGCGCGGGACGCAGAAAGCCGGTTCGGCCGAAGGAGAAGAAAATCGACTAAATGCTCTGGGACATTTGGGACAAGAAGACGCGAAGGATGCGAACCGGCCGGTTTGGCCGAAATGGGAACTTTTTGCACTAGGGGACAGTTGGGACAAAGGGACGCGTGGGATGCGGATAGCCAAAGGAGCCAAAAGCCAATCAAGCAATGCCACGTCATCGGCCGAATGAGGGACAAGGAAGCCCATTTCGGGCGGATCGGAGGTTTTTGTCCCAAACAGTCTTGGGACATCCGGACAAAAAGATGCGGAGACGCGAAAGAGCCGCAGACCCACGGACCAACCAAATCATGACACGTGTCACAAGGAGAAAATTCCAAAAGTTCAAAGGGCGAGGTTTCAAGCACTAACCCGAGCCAATAAAAAGAGGACACGTGTCCAATGAGGAAGGGAAGCTCGGAGCCCGGGAAGGAGTTAGAGAGTTTAGCAAGAGTTTTGGCCAAAAAGCTAAAAGCAAAGGTCTACCCCACACCCTGTCGACCAATCAATGCATGCCACGTGTCATCCAGGTGGCAGAGCGTGGGAAAGATTTTCAAAACACATCTTCGCCTGTTTTGTGCCCTAAATCTTCAGATCTCCATATCTTTTGATCCAGAGCTCAGATTTGCACGTTCTTTATATCAACGGAAAGCTGGTGAGATTCTCTACATGATTCTGGGGTCAATCTTGCATTTTGGTTCAGTTTGGAGAGAGAAAATTGAGAAAACGTCTCTGACACATGGTAATGCCAGAAGTGACGCTTCAACAACCAGCTTTAATGCAACAGACAGTTCGCCGCTTCTGTTAGACAGTCCGCCGTTTTGCCAGGATTCGCCACTTCTGCCATAATGAAATGAGTTAAATGCAAGAAAGAAGTGGTTGGGGTAGATCTGACCTTCCTCTCTCTTCCCTCTCTCATTCTTCCTATATATTGTAAAGAGGGGCTTCTTTCAAAAGGTCGAACATTTCTGTTTTGCTCCTCCCTTCTTCTCTTTATCAGGTGAATTTGTGGAGTTCGAACCTCCCATTTGAAATTGTAATGCAACTCGCCTCTTGGCATTTTGTAGTGTATTGTATCAATCTTTGGAGCAAGTAATGCATGTCTGTGGATGATTCTCAACCCTCTCTGTGTTCATTTGCATCCTTCTGATCTTTCACTGCGAATTTTGTTATCTGTGCATGATCTTGCATCACATTTGAATGGTCTGTGTTTATTGGCAAGATAGATGTTCTTCATTCCTTGGTGCATCACCTCTATTAGCGTAGGTTTATTTTTTATGCATCTCCTTACCCTGTCTCCTTGGTAGATTAGATTAGACTTTGAGTGAACCCTCTGCATTTTTCTGTGTGCATCTGAACAGAGGAATAGGAACCAGCCTTCTCTGGAGATTCCTTTCTCATTCTTGCAAGTCCCACACTTGGAGAAAGGATTCAATGTTGTGCAATCACACTGGATGCCTGAAGATCAACTTAGAAACCTGATTTGCATCCAGGGGTGTTGTGAGTTCACAACAACACTAACTCCACACAACTAGTACACCTAAACAAGCTAACCCAACAGGTGTAAGAATTATCCTAAAAAATAAATAAAAGGATAAATAATAACATACACTAACACCCTCCCATAAGCATAGCTTAAGTGGGAAAAAAAATAAGGTGGGTCCCAGTAACATGGCCTGATGAGGTAGCCACATACAATAACTGGGAAAATTGGACACCGCAAGGTACCCAAAATTAGTAATAACAAAGTAGAGAGAAAAATCCCATTGCAAGATATCCTAAGAATCTCATATCCAAAAACTTGTACAATGCAAATAATTTTGGTGCACATTATGGTCTTAATCCAATACTTGATCATATACCTCAAAAATAACTGACACTGGGCTTCACTAGAATAGCTCCATGCAAGGAGACATCAATGGAGTAATGTTGAAAGTGCAAAAAAACACCAAACATAATTTGATCAACTACTACAAATAGGTGTGCCACGATCCAATAACAACCAAGGAAATAAGGAAAGGACACAAGATCCAAATAAATAGGAGTGTCATGATCCAAGAAAATCCAAGGTAAGGACACAAAATTTGAAGAAGAAAAATCAATTGCTACAAATAGGTGTGTCATAAATCTAAGAACAATACCTGTGGCAACAAGGCAATGATACGAGATCCAAATAAATAAGAGTGCCACGATCCAATAAAATCCAAGGTAAAAAGTCAAGGACATGAAACCCAAAGAAGTAGTATCAACATGTAACAAAGCAAGGACATGAAACCCAAAGAATCAGTATCAACACCACACCCTCCCATACTTCTGAATGGGTAGAGTGACACCACATAGCTGTATGAGTTGTTAAAATCAACTACTTGAACACTGACAAACTAACACTAGGCTTCAATAGAATAGTTCCCTAAAGAGAGACTTTCAACATGTCAAAAAGTGTTGAAAATAAATATCTAAAATATCTCAACAAACAAGAGAGATATAAATGTATACACCCATAGATACAAGAATGCAACACCCAAAAATTTAGGACGTCGGGCTCAACCGAAATTACGTCCACAAGTGATTACAACACCCTCCCGAATTCGGCACTTTATAATTGAGTGCATGTAAATATTGCAATGAGTAAATGTTCCTTTTACATTTGAATTATGTGTATAAAAATTTATCTCAAAAAATACACAATTTCAAAACAAATATCTCCTTAATCTGAGCTAAGGATCAAAAGTTATGAGCTCTAGAAGGTTTTTTTACTAAAATAATATTTTAATTCGATGTTTTTTAAAAGGTACACATGACACCCAAATTTCCAAAGGGTAAACAAGTGCATCCACATGATATAGACTTGTGACCAACCGATAAAATCCTATGCCTAAAACCTAAATGTCCAGAGGGTACACGTCTATATCCAATGGATAAAAGAATGCACCTAGAGGGTATAGATTTGTATCCAATGGATAAACGAATGCATCCAAAATAGAAATATACAGAGGGTAAAAGAATGCATATGGAAATTACACGCTTATATCCAATGGATAAAATAATGCACCGAGAGGGCACAGGATGTGCATTCAATGGATAAAAGACAACATCCAAAACAAAAATATCCAGAGGGTAAAAGAATGCATCGGAAGGTACACGCTTATATCCAATGGATAAAAGAATACACCGAGAGGGTACATATCTACATCCATTGGATAAAATATTGAATCCAAAATAAAAATATCTAGAGGGTAAAAAAATGCATCTAAAAGGTACACGCTTATATCCAATGGATAAAAGAATGTACCTACGGGTCTGAGATCTATGTCCAAAGTGGATAAAATAATGCATCCAAAATAGAAATATCCAGAGGGTAAAAGAATGCATCTGGAAGGCACATGCGTATATCCAATGTGTAAAATAATGCACCCATAGCGTAAAGATCTGTGTCTAGTAGATAAAATAATGCACCCAAAGGTTACAAACCTACATCCAGTTTGACTGTCTCAAAACTTGGTCAAGTTTATAGTCAATTCTAGGATTTTGGAACCTTCCAAATCTAATGGCGCACTCTGTTTTGCATAAAAATGCATGCTACAGAAAAGTGCTAACAAATTCCAAATACATGAAAATAATAAACCCTTACTTGTAAAGAAAAACTTACAAATGGATGTCTACATCATCTATCGCTCTGATACCATGAAAAGAATGATAAGAAGTGTAACACCCTTGACAACTGATATATTCCTCTTTCTACATTCAAGTGTTGACATATGATTTTTTGGATAAAGATGTGTTCTTTTAACTGATTGAAGATCATGCTTGATAAGGATAAATATTTTTGTTCTTAAAATCATTAGACTAAAATTATATGGTTATCAAGAATTCATTTTCACTTTGGAAAGATGAGCTGCAATCTAGCTTTAAGAGTTGCAGACTTATTTCTTCTTCTGACTCATCCTTGGATCAATTTTAGTGATCCAAGGAATGTTTCAAATCCTCTTCATAGACTGAATGATAAATTGGCTTTCAGTAGTTTAAAGGGACATTGAAGACTAAACTTTGTGTGATACAAATTATGTGGTCTTGTGTGAATATGTTTTCATTCAGCTGTATGTTGTGTTTAGGTCTTTGGTGATTGATCTTGGTAGGACATTAAGGACTTAAGAAAAATTCAATTCTCTGAGGATGAGTTCGGAGTCCTAAGAATCTAAGGATTATCCTAACGGTAACCTAAGCTAGGTAAGAACATCTATGTTCTAAGCTACGTTTACTTATTTAAATTTTGTTCTAACCTGAGCCTCTTATTCTATTAGTTGGGTTGGCAACCTAACCTAAGCATTGTGCTAAATGGATAAGAGAAGGGTTACTAAAGTGATACTAGGCTATTTTATCACTAAAGGGTTATGAATTGAACCTAACCTAAGGTGGAAATTCTAATGGCTAATGTTTTAAGACCTATGTTGGTGATTGTTAAACTAACCTAAGTTCTATTTGAATCTATCCTAAACTATTAAGGGAACCTAAAGGGGTCGCATGACACAAGGGTGATGGTTCCAATGGAATTTAAATGATTTGAAAGGGTTTAAATGATGAAGTGCTGCCAGATTTGGTAGTGGGCTAGTAGACTTGGTGGAGGCCTATGTGGAAGCTCCACTAACAGATGGAATTGTATTTTTGTATTGAATTGGCATTCGCCAGATTTAGGAGGCGGTGGCAAGGAAAGATAAGCGGGAATTTTGGATTGAATGACATTTATGGCATTTATGAGCCTCATTCTTTGTGTGCAAACCATCTTGGAAACTTAGAAGGCAGGTTTGTAGGAGGTCATTTGGTTTTGCATGCATGGCGGATTTTTCTCTGCATGGAGCTAACTGGTTCTTTGAACCAACAGTTCGACCTTCACTTCAAAGCTATTTTTGGTTTCTTTGGTCTATTTTTGATCGAAGGAAAGTATTTGAGGCATAGGAGGAAGAGATGTTTGATTGTTGATCTTTCTTGGAGGAGAAAAAGAGTTGGAAGCTCAGCTGGAAGTCTCCTTCGATTTGGTGGAAGCACTATCAGGCATGATAGGCTCTAACTATTAAAATTCTTTGTGTTCTTCTAAATGAATCATTAGAACAACTCTGCTCTCATGAGATTCATGTTTTCATGCTTGTCTGGTTATTTTTGCTTGCTGGGTTTGGTGAATCTTTTTGTTGTTTATATTTGTATCCATGGCAAAAAAATAGCGATTTTTGGAAATTGCCTTTCGCAAGTTTTATGACCGGGACAAGTGGATTAACGATAGTCAGTAAAGACCAATCATGATAATAGAGGAGTGAGGTGAAGGACATATTCCAATATGACAAGTATGTCATCTAGGAATAGTGACATACACAGTGTGTTGTAAAACTTTGGCCAAAGTATCACAAGCTTTCATCGGCTGCATTGTCCTACGTCACCAATTTTAAAACAATGTGATATCAAATGAATATTGGTAATATATATTCAGATATGTTATTTAAACGGATCACTCAAGACTACCGATGTAGGGTAGGAAAACCAAGTATACGAAGTATACAATATGTATTCAATACTTAGGATAGCATAAATAGATCGGTAGCTTACCGAGTTATGGAATAAATAGATTGGTGGATCACCGAGTCATTACAGCTACATATGGTTATCTATTTGAATTTGATTGGCATAGAATGTTGTTCTAAATAATGCTTAATTTAGAACAGAGAACATTGTATTAAAAAAATCCCTTGTTTCTAAAGTATTAAAATGGGAATGTTACAAGAAGATTGTTTCAAGCCATAATCTTAGATGGTAATAGCACGCCACATTAGATTTTCAAAATAGAAGAGCTAAAATATCATATATGGAAATCCATCATAATCCATAATGCTCAATACATTACAATACAATGACTTGAGTTATTCAATAAGAAAGATGTACATATAGGAGGAGGGAAGTGTAACTACTACCTAAATTAGTGGTGAATAACTCCCACTAACTGATACTGGTAGTTAAATTAACTCCAGAAGACTTGTAAGTTAACTCCACATAAGTGAGAAGCTAACTCAACACAACTAGTAAGCTAACTCCACACAACTAGTACACCTAAGAAAGATAACCCAATAATTGTAGGGCTAACACAAGTGTAAGAATTATCCTAATAAATAAATAAAAGGATAAATAATAACCTACACTAACATTCTTCACACTCACTAGTTTAAGACCTTCAAGTAATAGAAATTTCAAGAGTAGGTAAAACACCCTAATATGTGGAGAGATCAGTATTTTCAACCTTTCTAAAATCTAATGCAACCCTTTGACCATTATTTGAAATCCCACCATTCAAAGTGACCTTAGAAGATTAATTTAGGCTTTAATTAACTTTGGCATGTTTTTTTAATCCATTTAAGATGCAGGGATAAGAACACATTATAGATTCATTTAAAGGATTTTTGTGGAGGGATAAAATGAGTTAAGATGAGATCAACTCTACCAATATAGTTAAGTGGAAAACTTCCCCTTGTGCAAGTGTTTTTATACTCTATTAAAGCAATTTTTATTAGATAATAACATTGTAGACACAAAATCAAGTACTTGGGTACATTTCTAGGTCCTAAAAACATACTTGTATTAATATGATTTGTAAGTGAGAAAACTATTAATTAACAGCTTACCTTTGGTATTTTTACTTTCTATCCGGTCTTCTTTCTCGATCTTTTACACCCTACATCCCATTTTATACTTTATTACTTTATCTTTCATGAATTTTGACGCTAGTGCCTAGCTAGGATGTCTTTGTCCCCTTTAGGTGCCCCAACCCTCTTTATATATTACTCACCTTTTTGGGCCTCTTTTATCTTTTGGGCATCTTGTTTTCTTATGGTTCGGCCTTCTAGTTGTCAATTATGAAATTCAAACAAGGGAATCATATAAATACAAAGCTATATGACCAAAATAAAGGACCAAGCTCTAAGCATCTATTATCATCACCTAAGGTTTCATCCAAAGGCATCCATATAGATTTCATTCAAGGGAAAAGGGATGCATTTTATACATACACACATAGGAGGGGAAGTTAATTTTTCCATCCACACATTTATTTATATTGGTACATCTAATTATTTCCTACTATCACGTGCACTTACACAAGGGCCTCCTAGGGCACAATTCTATCTCACATGCATAAGAACTACATGGAGTCTAAAATGTAGTGCAGCACTCAGTCATAAGTTCACTCTATCGAGTGACCACCGAGGTCAGTCTAACTCCCCATTTACATCTTTTATTTTTTAGGATTTGATGTGTTTTTGGTTTTTACAAGAAATCATCTATTTTACAAGTTGCAAACACATTCAGCACTCATCTAGCGACATACAGGTGACAAATAGTGAAGGTTAACGACACTTTTGTGACACCAAAAAAATCATTTTCTCGAGCCCCTACACAATCATATGCACCTACTTAACACCTAGGCACCCCAATCCTATTCTAGACGTCGTAATCCCGACACATCCGACAACTACAAAATTTATTAGGCACAATTGTAACAAAGATGTTCCTTTTTTCATCACCTTCCAATCCAAAATACTTCGAGATCAAGTGTGAAATCAGATAAGTATTATATCCTCTCTCTCTTGCACCTAGGGTTTTATATTTCTTTAGCTTATTGTTTGTGTAAAATTTGTACTTTAGTATTTATTTATCATACATGACTCTACAATATTTAGGGTTTAGAATTTATTTTATTTTGGTTAAATCATTTGGTGAACCCGCATTCGAATACTCTTAGATCCTCATTTTCTTTTCTCATGGCTCCTAAAATTCTTCAAATTTCTTTGTATGATTTACTTCAAATGCATCCCAATTACAAGGTTGTTCTCTAAAAATCCCTAGACACTATCTATCTCCCTCACAATACTTCACCCTCTCAAGTAAGTGGCATCTTTTATTGTTTATTTGATGAATCTATAGGCCCTATATCTCCATCAAATCAACCCATGTTAGAGTCCATTCAACCTTTAAACTCTTTGTTTCAAGATAAAATTCAAGCTATGGAAGCCATGATTACATCTGTTAAAGCTGAAATTCAAGATCTCAAGGATGCTTCTCAAGCCCATGTTTTTATTCTTCTACATCTCATCCCACTTCTATGTCTTCTACATGTTCTCATATCAATGAACCCCAAGTCTTACCCGCACCTCTCAAATTTGATTTCAATGCTAAGAAACAAGATATTCTTCCTCAACTACTCACTCATCAATTGATCATCTTGTCATCTACTCATTGTTATCCTCCTTAGTGGCTTGTAAGATATCAAGGTCATCTCTATTTCAATTATCATCAAATCAATGGACATAATGAAAATGATTTCTATGCTCTTAAAAAGCAAATTGGCACCTTAATCATTATGGTCTCATTTCATTTGCCACAAAAATATTGCTACATGTTCATATCCAATTGCTACATCCCATTGGGTTCCTAAATATAATTTATCTATGTCTAATAAGCATCATGTCATCACTTCTAATGTCCCTTCTTCAGTCAGTCAAGCACCACCTATCCAACCCATTCCAACTACGCAATCACCTCTCAAGGTCCATCCTCCATCACCTCCTCCTACTAAGTCATCTACAAAATTACCAAGTCAAACTAAGAAACCGCCTCTCAAAATCAGTCTAACTCCTCATCCTCTCAATTATTCTATAGAACTAAAAATTCCAAATAATCAACCACTCACTAAGCAAGACCAAAAACTCTAGAGGGCCTCTTTTCGACTTCCTCCTTTCCACATAGAATCCATCCCGAATCCTACTATTTCTCCCACATCCCATTGTGATAACAATATGCTTTATTATGATACATTTCAAACTCCATCACCACCGTTATATTATTTTTCTTACATCATTACGTAGCTCTTCATCATTGTCATACTTGGGGGTATCAACCCCCCTTCCTCGCACTATCAATTGTCTCTAAAATATACTACCACATTTAATGATTTGTGCTTCATGTTTCATCTTTTTGAGCACTTTCAACCCATTTGATACACATCTTGTATCATCATTACCCTATGACACACTCTTTTTCTAAGGTTCACAATTTAATTTTGAGGGCATATTATATCCATGAACCTCACATACTACACATTTCACACTCGTGTTTCAAGATACATCTTTCTAGCATTTCATTCTCATACATCATATTACCCTATGATTCACTCTAGTTCTATGGTTCATACTCAACTACTGAGGGTTTGAATCTAAAATTAACCTCACTCCATTCACCCTTTATGATTTATGCTTCATTGATTTATCTATCTAGTGCACACAATTAAAACCATTTCCCGATGAAGTAATCTTGTCATATGGTTCATTATTGACTATCAAGGGGTCATTTATAAATGAACCTCATCTCATACATGCTCATCTACATATGCTTAGGGGGAATTTTTCTCCTATCACATTCACATTACATTCCATTCCATTCCACTCATTCACAACATATTGCATATCTTGGTTGCACATTGTTCTTGCTTGCTTATACTCACATGTACACTTTGTTTTCCATGCTAGACAGATATTAAGTATGTCATTATATTTACTATATACACATGCACATTCACTTATTCTTTAGTTATGAATGCAAACTTTCTATATATATTTACATGCAACATTTATGCTTAACATTGTACCTCTAACTAGTCTCACTAAGGCTCTGGGGCATCTACTTTATTACACACTACAGGGTGTTATTGTTTCATTTTATACTACTTCCTATTTTTATTAGCACATTATTTGTTCCATTAATACATAAATGCTTTGACATACCCTTTATCTGTCTAACATGTTAATGGGTGCTTCATGTGCAACATTTTCCTTTCAGAACTATTTTCCACCATGGTTGTCTAATACTTTGCTTGATATTGTTTGTCATTGTTTTCCATTATATGTCATTGTTTATGGGATATGCCCTATATCTTGCTTGTTCATTCCTTGTATTATTTTGGCCACTTCATCCTTGATTCTCTTTTTACATTGTGAGAGACATACCATGTTTGAAACCCTCTTTTCGTGGTCCACTTTTTCTTCACTATTTCTTGTTTACGTTGTATTATATAGCATGTTTGTCACTTTTTCTACTAACGAATGTTTCTATCTACTTTATTTACATGTGCCTTAGTTTCTACCATGCACAATCCCTCCCTCCTACATGGTATCAATTAATATCATCATTTGTTCCTCTCTTTGGGCCACATACCCCCAACAACATCACATACACCCCAAACAAGGGGGCATACATTGGGTGAATCAGTCACCCCACACAATAGCTCAAATATTTAGTACATGCCTACACAAGGTACATGAACAGAAACAGGGTTATAGTTACATAATGACCCAAAATCTGAATTAGGTCCTTAGTTTAGAACTAAAACTAGCACCTAGATATAAACACTAGTTCTGAGCACTCCTAACCTTTCCTAAGCACCTATGCCTGTGGGGCGCTTATAGTTAGTTTCTCATATCATCATATTTTTCAGCATTTCACATAAAAATTCACAAGTACACCCACAAATCCTCCTCCAATCGAATAAATTTTATCTTATTTTTCTCCTTGGATAAAATTGGAACAAGCACGGAACAAAGCATGATCACACCATCTGCAATGGTGTATAAATTTAGGAAGAAGTCATGGAATGAGAGTAAAACAAGGCCTTTCTCCCCAACACTCTTATGTTGTGGCATGTGATTTCCCAAAAAAACTTGCACTTAGCATGAGATCACCCTAAAAACTCGCTCTCGGTGTTAGACCACCCAAAAACCTCACCCTTCTATAGTAATTCAGGATATTTTCTATCATTTTCACTCTTCATGGTTCAGTGCACACTTTCCTTTTTCACATTTTTCATAATTTTGTGAGAATTTTCATAATACATGACTTTGACTACTCTTTGTCACTTCTTTTGCAGGTTCATCCTTAATACGCAACAAGAAGCAACCCAAAATCAAGCTAAAATATCATAGGTACAACACGACACAACTCATATGCTTCACTCATAGGGTCGCCTCCTCTTTCTTAGCTTCAATGCTTCATTTTTATCACTTCACTCTTTCACTTGTCTCTTTGGCACGTTATCATCATCACATCTATATGGTTATCAGTGCACGCATATCTTATCCATTTGATGTTATTGAGTATTCACTCAACAACATCAATTGGGGGCAAATGTAGACATAAAATCACGCACTTAGGTAAATTTCTAGGTCCTAAACACATACTTAAATTCATAGGATTCCTAAGCAAGAAAAATAGTAATTGACAATTATCTTGGCCTTTTTGCTTTGTCTTTGGTCTTCTTTCTAGTATTTCACACCCTACATCCCAGTTAATACTTTATTACTTTATCTTTCATGACTCTTAACGCTAGCACTCAAAGCCAAGGATGGCGGTGCCCAAGTTCCCTCATCCCCTTTGGGTGCCCCGACCTCTTTATATCTTACTCACCTCTTTTGGGAAGCTTTTTTATGGGTCTCGCCTTCCAAATTTATCAATTACAAAATTCTAACCATGTAATAATATAAATACAAATCTATATGACCAAAATAAAGGACCACGCTTGAAGCATCTATTATCATCACCTAAGGTTGCATCCGAAGGTATTCTAAGAGCATCAAAGGCATCCATATAGCTTTCATTCAAGGGACAAGGGACTGCATTTTTTACATACACACATAGGAGGGGAAGTTAATTTTTTCATCCACACATCTATTTACATTGGTACATCTAGTTATTTCTTTTATCACATGCACTTGCACAAGGGCCTCCTAAGGCATGATTCTATCACACACACACAAGAACTATATGGAGTTTGAGATGTAGTGCAACACTTAGTCGTAAGTTCACTCTATCGAGTGACCGTCAATGTCATCTAACTCCCCATTTGTATCTTTACTTTTTGGGATTTTATTTGCTTTAGAATTTTGCAAGAAATCATCTATTTTGCAAGTTACATGAAAATTTTTGATCATCCAAAGAACATACGAGAAAACAAATAGTGAAATTTAACGACACTTGTGTGACACCAAAAAATTGTTTTTTGAGCCCAAATAGCGATTACAGTGCCTACAGAGAGGTCCTTAACACCTAGGCACCCCAGCCTTGTTTCGTGCACCCTAGTCCCGACACATCCAATAGCTAAAATTTTTATCATGAACATTTGTAATAGTATGTTCCTAATGTTCATCAGTATTCCAGTCCAGAATAATTCAATATTAAGTATGATATAATTTAAGTCTTCTATCCTATCTCTTGTACTTTGGGTTTTATATTTTATTTAGCTTATTACTTGTGTCAAATTTGTAGTTTAACACTTATTTATCATACGTGAATTTGTAATATTTAGGGTTTAGAATTTATTCTATTTTTGTTAAATCAAACATGAGGTCAAAACTACAAAGAAATTTAACTATGCACCTAATGATACAAACATGATTTGTTGAGATGAAAGGTATCTATTTCGAGAAAAGTCTCGATAAAAAGGAGTTATATAAAAGAAAGTAGAGGAAGAAAATCTATAAATATAAAAGGGAAAGTTTTTTGAACATGATATGCAAGTTAAACTCAAAGTTGAGAGCCTTTTATATACTTGTTTTCAATAACTCATTATGTTTGTTTTAAAAGAATGGAGAGGAACATTAAAAGTGTTGAAATTTTAGGGTGGATTTTCTCATTTTTAAAGCTAAAGATATATTTTATTTTGAAGAATTGAGTATGAATCTCTAATTTTTCAAATTAGTTTCAAAGAGGAAGACATCTTGCGAGATTTTTGTATTAGCTTTTTTTTTTTCAAATAAGGATTTAATTTAAATGTTTATAAAGCGGTATGTTGTTTTTTTCAAAAAAAAATCATCTCTAAAGCCCTATTTTAAAAGTGTTTACACATGAATCCATGCCCAATAGATGCAAAGGAAATTAGTCCTTACATTTAGAATGCAAATGTCTCCTATGAGTCACCAAAAATGTTGCCAAAGTTAGCACCATGCTTCATTTTATGCAACTTTTCTTCTTTCAAGATCATTAAGATCATTAAAGAATACAACTTTTCTTCTTTCAATACATTTCAATAATGAATCAAATTTCTCTATAAAAGATCCAAACTTTAAGAAACCAATACATCATATAAGTTATTGCCTTCCTTTATCACTTATGAATTCCATCTGCAAAAATTGCTAGCATGGGTCAATTCATTGAACTGAGCATGATAAGCACTAAGCATTAAAATGATGTGCCTTCAACTAACTGTTTCATAAAACCAACTCTGCTTTTATGAAATAGTAAGGCCAAGAAAATAAATAAATCATAAGTAATAACAACCATAAAAGAAGAACAATTAATCAACCTGAAATAACCATTAAGAAAAGATCATGATATAATTAGCACTCTACAACATTATATCATATAAGTAATGTTTCACCCAAATTACTTATCTCCTTCCAATAAAGGCACGTACTAATTATTTCTTACATAATTCAATCTGAATTAGAAATACATAAACTAACTCCATTATTTTTCCAAAAATAGAGTTACTTTAAGAAACAAGTACTATCAAACTCAATATTACAAAATTTCATAAAAAGGCATCTACAGCCAAGCTAATTCCAGCTTCATGAAAGGATTTAGGATGAATCATCTACAACATAAAAATAAGAAATTCCTATTTCAGATGCTACATCCTAATTTAAAGTCCAAGATATAGCCTAAGTTCTCAAGTTAGGCCACACATTAGAATTAGGAAAGTATTCACTCAACAAATAGCATTTCACATTAATCAACTATTACAAATATTGATTCCTTTAATATAAGTCAAGTGAATAAGTAAGAAGTATCAACGACTACTCAAATGCATTCATGAAAGTAATGCAACTGAACCTATTAAATCTATAAACAAGATTTACACAGAAGAGGGAAGGATGAACTGGGATAAAACAAATTAGAACTTCCCTTCCAATTCGGTTAAACCAAATATCAATTCACAACTCAGAAAAGAGAATGCAACACATAATCTCTTATAGTTTCCAAAGGAGACAAGTGATGAAAACTTTACCTCAGAGAATAGAAGAGAAAGGATTCAATCAATCATGTTTAGATGAGGATTCCAACATTCTATCCCAAGTAAATAAGGTCATAAAAGGACTGGTACAGACCCAATCACAACATCCTTTAACTCTTAAAAATAGAAATCATGCACTAGAAGATACTAAACTGAATATACAATTGTAGTATACAAATCAGTTCTCAAAATAAGGCTCCCCATCATGACACAATTACAGTATCAGTAGTACATTATCCTTATCAAGAAGGAGATGAAATAACAAGAATTTCTAAACATCTTACAGAAAATAACAGACCTTCAACAGTCATTCCAAATCATTAAAATTCCAATCAAGGAATCATAGTGCAACAATCGGTAAGAAAGACTCACATTCGCATCCTCACAGAGGTGAGAGAAAACATCTTTTGAATGGACAGAGAAAGATCCATCTAAATTCAATTTCAAAGAAGATGCAACACAAAGAACGACATGACTTAGCTACAGTGCACAAGTCAGCTTAAGAGATGATAGATAAACTGAAATCCATTCACCCCATCCCTATGGATAGACTCAACTACACAAATATACTATGTCGACAAGACATTTATTCCTTCAACATACTCAGAGATCCTAGAAACTCTGATGAATCTAGAAAACCCTTCATACTGAACCGAGTGGTTAGTTCTAGGTCACGTATGTCAACCAAAAATATGAATATACATTCAATAAATCTTCATGAAACCACAACAGTAAGGTTTCAACAACTCATACGAGCAAGTTAGCTTATGATGTTTACCCAGATCAATACGAGTAAGTCTAAATGATCATTATCTACTTTAGAGTGAAGAAGGACATCAAGATCGACATCTAGAAAGCTCAACAGAGCTATGTAAATAAATCCAAATATCAACTCAGACCAAACCAACTTCCTTGAAATTCCTTAAATATAACAGAACCTCATTTATCCAACTTTTAGTTCAGTCTTCCAAAGATTTAAGGAAAAACCCAACAACATTTAAAGTTCAGAAAGAGGAACTTCACACACTATTATATTCAACAAGATAATTCCAAAATCTAAGTATCCAAGAAACCATTACCACATAGTTTCCATAAAGGAACAAGATTTGAACAACTAAGTTTTAACTGAAGGGGTAAGAGAATAAATAAATCATTCATTCTTGTTTCCACATGAGTTTGAATCCACAAATATAGAAAATCCAAACACCCATTATCAATCCAACTTCCATCAAAATACCAGGTTTGAAAAGGAATGAAATTTTATACAGTAAAGTTCAAGAAGAAGTCACTCATTCATTATTGTTTCCATACGAGTTCTAGTTCACACAACATTGAACCCAAGCATCCATATATATACAGTTCCAACAGAAGTAACAATACTTCAACCAATCAAAGATGTGACAGAGAAGGACACTTTTCTTACCTTCTATCAACCATAACAGAAAAACCCAGTTCCAAGACTTAAAGCAACAATATATTTCCATAAACCCTTTTTAGCGATAGGAAAGGTTCAAATAGATTGACATTATTCAAGACTCAACCAAATATCAAGGTATGATTCACTATTAACTTAAATAGGAAACGACCCATATTCCATATTATCTAACAAAGACTCATTATCAAAAATACAAAGATATTTCAAGCAAGGAAGAAAGGTATTCTTTATAAAATAAAAACCCATTGATCACAAGAGCAAAGTTGTTTTAATGAAGACATTTAGAGAAAATCATAACAACTTAATGGATAGAGCCTATCATGCCTGATAGTGCTTCATTGATTCAAAGAAGATTTCCAACTGAGCCTCCACAATTCCTTCTTCTCCAAACAAAGTCAACAACCCAAAAATTCTTTCTCATATGCCTCTTATACCTCCATTGGATCAAAAATAGTCCAAAGGAGCCAAAAATAGAAACAGATAGAAAATTGGATTGCTGGTTTGAAGAACCAGATATCCCCATGCATAGCAAAAATTGAAATGAATGAAAGACCAAACAACCTCCAAGAATTCCGCTTGCATGGTTTCCTAGGTGGTTTGCTCACCAAAACCAATGATCATTAATGCCATTGAATTCCACTTTCCTGCCTAAATCTCCATGCCATTGCCATCTAAAACTAGTGAACTCAAACTTAACTAAAGCATGCATCTCTATCTTTAGTGACAATGCCAGCTAGGCATTCCATCTAATTTCCATGCCTCTGCCAAAACTGCTAGCACCACATTTTTAAATTCAAATCAAATCACTTAAATTCCATTGAAACCATCGCCACCACCTCCAAATTTCCATGTGACCCCTTAGGTCCCCTTTCACCTTACATTAGTTTAGGATCCAACCTTAGGCTAGTTAAAAGTTATTTACCTTAGGTCATTAAACATTGCCTTAGGTAAGTTTGCCATCATAGAATAAGCCTTACCCCATAGTGGTTTAGTATTAGGTAATAGGTCATAAATAGGCCTTACATTACCTTAGGTTATTTCAAAACCCCACACCTGTAAAGCATACAACTTAGATTAGGGTGCAACATGCATAGTTAGAAATAGATCTAAGGTAGGTCTAGTTTACCTTAGGTTAGAATCCAGTTAGGATAGATCCTAACAATCTAGGACTAAGGTTTTACCTTAATAGTCCTAAAGTAAGTATTTTTCCTTCTTACGCCAACCAACGATCATAAGAAATTAACTAGAGGATCCAATTTCATATTTCATAGAAAAATGTAAAACAAGGACCTCAAAAGAAGGGTCCAAAAAATTGTAAACATACAAAGACTCATTTCTCTTAATACCTTCCATTTCGAATGTCAACTTAACAAACTGAATAGGTAAGAAACTGAAGCATACCTTGGATCAATGGAATTGATCCAAGGTTTTGTTGTTATTAAAAATAAGTATGCAAACAAAAATTCCAGTTCACAACTTTTACAGAGCCCAAGGAAGGATAATTTTACTTCCAAGCAACAACAACATAGCAAAAATGAATCCATGAATGGCAATAATTTATCCCTTTGCAAGCATGATTCCCAACAATCAAAAGAATACACCTTCTTAGGAAAAATCACATATCAATGCTTGCAGTGTAAGGAGGAGAAAGCTATCAATTTTCCAAAGATGTTACACCGCATATCTCATAAATGCTTGAAATGCTCTAGCCACAATGAATTACCCATGTTAAACTACCTGTTCTCAATTGTTTTCTTCCCAATGACTTCAAATGTGCACTAAATCATTGAATTCAGACCTAAAACTTACCATAAACCTCAAGTACACAGTCAAAACAATGTTCACCATGACTGATTAGACCCAAATCTCACACCTCCTTACCATTTTGCATATTCCAAGGCTAGAAACAAGCTTGGAATGAACTGACTCAACCATGAATAGACCATGTTGACTTAATGCAAACCCATAAATACTCATAACACATCATATGGACCATGTATGACCTCATGACACACTCCAAACATCTTGGGAAGACTCAAACCATGACTAGGCATACTCAACCATGCACCAGACCTCCTAAAACACTCCAAATCTTAACACTACCAATCAACCTTCATGTTTGACATCTAATTGACACCTAATAGGGACTCATACATCATCATGACACCATTTTCCATTAATGGGGGTTGACATCAATGACAACACAAACCCACAATGGCCAACAAAGTTGAGCCACCCGTAGACACCTATAATTTAGCTCAAGCAATTTAAATACTTAAATTGTTCTAATTATCCCCTTTCCCAAAATTAGTGATATATCATCAATAATTCTCACTTTCTCTTTTAACACCATTAATTAGCTACATTATGTTAGTTAAGTAACCCTTCTATCCAACAAATAAACCAATTAACGACCTTTCGTTAATTAATTCTCGCTTCTATCTAAACTAATTAACTATTATTAATTAATTGGCTTCCTCTTCCATTAAATCAATAAATCATCATTTATTTTATTAAATTCCTCCTATAGTCTAAATCATGATAATCATTCCTCTAAAAATTTTCTATAAACTTGCACACACCTATTAATTAATCACTTTGGTTAATTAATAAACCCCCTTAATCCTCATGGGTCACTAAAGGACAAACTAAACTCTCCTAAGGTTGACTCAACCCTTTGAAACCTTCCTTATCTACAATTAACTCAACCTCTCTATTGTCCCACATGTAAAGGGATGTAGAGATTCTTTTATCCACTAGGCTATATAAGGATCCCTCCTCCTATCTTTCTCGATGGGTGTCATTATTCCCTTTATTTAATCAACTCTTAGTTGATGTCATATTCAAACCAGGGGTGTGTCTAAAGCTATATGCAACAAGAAGAATCTTAGTGATCTAGTAATTGACTATAGGTATTTATTTTATTTTCTGGGGGGTTTTTAAGTGTCTTTAAGAATTTCTTGACTAAGCCTCATTAAATCTAAACTATAAGAAACTTATTGAAATAAAAACTCATTGTTGAAATAAATAAATCTTTCAAAATTGAACAAACTGCTGAAATAAACACTCTTTGCAGAATGAAACAAATTGTTGGAAATAAACACTCTTTGCATAATGAAACAAATTGTTGGAAATAAACACACATTTTAGAAGTAAACACATGTTTGAAAATTCTTGCAAGGAAATAAGATTCTAATCTACAACACCTGCAGGGATGACTACGTAACAAATTTCAACTGAGGAATTAAAAGCACTTACAGAATTAATATTGCTTAAAAATATAAATACCAATAAAATAAAGAATCCTTGCTTCTTGGAGGAGTGGGCCCTTGCTCCACCTTGAATCAGGAGTTGACAAAGTATGATTCTCTCAAAATGAAATGGTTATCTTATTACTAAAATGTTTTGTCTTACAAAACTTCATTATATATCTATATCATATATATCCTCTATATATCTAATCTATCTTCAAGTATTTATATATATTTCATCATCCAAAGATGCATTTACAATCATAAGTGCTCAATAGTTGTCCATCCATCTATAGGTTCTAGTGAAACAAAATAGTGCTCAAAGTAGATGTGGAATTTAGAAACCTTGCTAGACATATAGTTGTTTGATCCTACATAAGTATTTCTGAGTATGAAGAATCGGTAATTCATTGATCATTCCTCCTAAAGGGATGGCCCATTAATTTATCTATCACTGAATTTTGTCAAAATAAACAAATTCCCATTGATTCTGGAACTTTGGAGAAGTTCCGGAACCAAAGGGAAACATTTTGGAACTAACTGTGAAAGTTCTGAACTAAGCATAGGAGTTCTAGAACTAAGTACTAGAGTTCCGAAACTAATTCTGAAGGTTTCTAAACTAAGCGATAGAGTTCCTTAGCTGAGTGATGGAGTTCCGAACTAATCCTGAAGGTTCCAAAGCTAAGCCACATTGAAGCCAATGTTCTCAAAAAGGTGTTGGTTACTTCATACTTTTCTTGTCTGACCGAATGTGACCTGTTTTATTCCAAAAACAAATTTCCACACACTTTGTTAGGAATTACAAAGTTTTTAGACGTTAGAACTAAATCAAACAAAAGATGAAAAATTACATCCTAACTTATACTATATCAAACAAAAGCCACAAAATTCAGTCAAACTTGATTAAAAGGAGAGTAAAATAAGATCATTTATCACACATTAATGAGGCATATTTTTGCCTTATCACTTTCTACTTACACATTTCATGTTTATAGCTAATATATAGGAATTTTATCTTATAGAATATTTCCTTTGAGATAATAGCCTCATTCTTGCATTTCATCCATCCAAGATTTTTGGTCATATGGAGATAATCAAATTGGTCTTGTAGCCATACTTTGATGAGCCTCCATTCCCAAACCCTCAAGATCAAACAATCAACTTTTATTGTCATGGATCTATCTGGGTTCATTTAGTGTTTTTGGTGATCTAAAGAGTATATTTTCAAATGTTTATCATATTAGTTTGATTTCTATTTCAAGTTTTAATGCAAAATGTTGGTATTTAGTCTTGTTTAGCTCTTAACATGATGATCTTTGTGTAGTTAGTTCATGTTTTGAAACTATTAAGGTGTTAGTTTCAATTTCATTTGCATATCTAACTAATACGTTGATACATTTGGCATGCCCGTGTGACTTAATCCATTGTCCTTTGCACTTAATATCATTTCTTTGCAGCTTAAATTTCAATTTCGATTCTTACTAACCTGTCTTTTTCCATATATCGACATAACTTGTCTTTCTTAACTTGTTTTGTTGATTTTTCATGTGTTGAGTCTTCCTTGTAGGTATAAAGGAGGTGAATTTCTACCAAAATTGGAATTGATGGGAAATTTTCAAGATTTCTCCATGTTTTCATTTTTAGAGCTTAATTTTTCAACATTCTACATGCTAGTTTTGTCAATTTCTTGAAAATATTAAATTCTTGAGCATATAAGCTAGTGTTTGATAGTGTTGAGTCTTCTATTTACATATTATTGTGGTGGTTTTCTATAAAAATTTAATCTTGGTGATAAAATTTCAAGATTTCATCATGTTTTCATTTTTAGAGCTTACTTTTTCAACATTCTACATGTTTTTTTTGTCAATTTCTTAAAAATATTAAGTTTTTATCATGAGTGTTAATGTTTGATAGCGTTGAGTCTTCTATTCATATATTAGTGTGATGGGTTGTTGTCAAAATTGAATCTTGGTTGGAAAAATGTGACCATTTTACAGATTAAGGGACGTTTTTTGACATTTTTTGGGTACATGTTAAGTGTATACCCGTGAGCATAAGAGCATATGTGTAACCCATCTTCCAAAGGCCATAAATTTTTCTCCCGAACTCAAAAGGACTCCATTTTTTTACGTTAGAAAGGTATTTAAGTTAAATATTCAATAAAAATAAAAATTTGGGATTTATACATATAGAATCTACGGGTTTTCCCTTTATTGTAAAAACTCGGTCATTTTCTAACATGTCTAATGTTTTGATGAATGCTCTATTTCCATGCTTTACTTTATTTATAGAAAATCTTTTGTATGCTCTTCTCTTGCACCTTTTGGTGATATTGAGAATAAGAAACAACTTTTATCTCTATATTTTTAACATTTGGATTAATTTGGAAATTTGACTATTCATTTTGCTTAAGGGAATGAACCTTTTACAAAGCATTTTTTATGGTCCTATGATTTGAAGTTTTCCATTTCTATCTAGTTGGGCTAAATTTTGTGTATGTTATTATCTTACAGCTTAGGATGATCTTGACAATCAAAAGCAACTTTAGTCTTCATTTTCTAACATTTGGTTAATTGGAAACTTCATCTTTCATTTTTGGCTTAAGTGAATGAAAATTTATCAAGTTTTTTATATGGTTCATTAATTTAAAAAATACATTTACTTTTAGTTGGATTATTTGTTGTGTATGATCTTCTCTTGCATCCTTGGATGATCTTGAGAATCAAAATCAACTCTTAATCCTCTTTCAAATAATGTGATTTTCTTGGATAACTACTAACGCTTGAGTGTAGGACCTAAAAATGCTTGTCAAAGAAAGGAGTTTAAAACAAAATTTTCTAACTACACATGTGTTACAAGTTTTCAAATGGTGAACGAATAAACCACATTAAGTCTAAAAGATAAAAACACACCACATTCAAAACACTTGATTTGCAGGTTCGGATAAGGGTACGCCCCACCGCTTAAAACTAGGACATAACCCCTTTGGCATAAGCCTTAAGCTACAACAATGGGGGTGGTCCTAGGAACCCCAAATTAGTCCACGCAAGAGGGAACCTTATGGATGAAATGGGAAGTGCTCCACACACCTACTTGACTAGTATACACATGATATTTAGAAATAAAGTTATCTATATATCGCGACCCTCAAAGGAGAGTACACGATGGATGCATTTATTGTCCACTGTGCTTGAAGGGGGTAAAGTAAAGTTGAGATAATCCTTGGGAAACCTTGAAAACCGAGCTCACTTTTAGATAACTTGTGACACCTAGTTGAGTGAACCACCTAGGAAATTCATTCAGTCTTTAGAGCCAACTTGACCAAATCGTTGTTGTAAAGAGCCAAAATTCATCACAAAACATGTGAAGCGTTACTTTTTCTTAGTTTTTCACTCACCCTAAGGTGAGGTGAAACTCTTCCAAAGTGAGGCCAACATTTTTCATCCCCACTTGTACTACTTCCTTCACTTTATTTTGACACTTTTTTGATCAAAAGAGGAGTGACCACACGTGTGTTGCCAACTGATGGTGTCACCACTTTTATGTTTGTTTATGCTCATCCATGTTTTCGGTTGGGTTGTTAAACATCTAAAGTGTGTGGAAACATACTGTATCATTGGTAACTATTTGATCTTGATACCCAAGTCAATATCATCATCATAGTTAGGCTTGATTCATCACTTGATTCTCTTTTGAGGTGTTATCTTTCTTGTATCATATCACCATAATTTGTGATACTTACATCTTGTTTCTTACAAAATTGAATTGATCAGTATAGATTGTAACATTATTATACATGCATCGTAACAATTCCTTGGTATACTCTAGCCTTAGTTTTCCTTCAAACATTACCTTGATTTTGAAAAGTGTTTTTGTTACCTTTATGTGCATCGTAATAATATTATTTCGATACTAATACCTTACTTTTCCATAAATTTTGGTTAACGTATCTTAGTGGTATTGTTGTGTCATTCATGTTTGTAACTTCTACTTTTTGAGATTTAGGTCTTGATTGGATCTAAACTCACTTTTAGTATACCTTGTTTGGAAATTGTATCAACCTTTTGTTATTACTTACATCTTGTTCATTTTGAACTTGGCATAAGTGGTGACATTTTTTTGGTCATATTACACGTCAAACTATTGATTGATTAGACACTTAGGAATTACTCCATTTGATTGATTGGTTTACTAAAAAAATTACGTGATTGTGCCTCATTTTTCACATCGATTTATCCATTTTGGACAATCACTTTGATCCATTGATTCTTTATCATTCATTATTCTTTTGTCATTAATTTGGCTTTGTGTTTTGAACCCACATGATTGTTCCTTGTGTTTATCTACCTTATAAGCTCATTTCTAGGACAATCCTTTGGGTCTTTGATTCTCTTGATCTTCTTGTTTTTTCCTAAGTTCATGATCATTTTTTAACAAATATTTCAAACCTGAAAAAAATTCCCTATCAAGAAAATTTTACAACAATAAAACATAGGAAATATTTCCTTTGTATCCTTTATGTTGCTAAATTTATTATCAATCCTTTGACATTTATTCCTCTAAACCTTGTTGGATTATCAATCTTGAGTCATCACGATGTATGTTTTCCTTAGCTTCCCTTTTGGAAAATCACACAAGTATCCACATCTTTACAAAATGTCTAGTTGGTTGTCATTATGTTTCCCAAATCAGCATGAAACCTTCTTCACTTTGAATAAGTTTAATCATAGAATCTAGGTCTAGACCTTTGGACCCAACACACACTGAAAATGAATGATTATCGCAAGGTCTCTTATACATACGAAAATAAGGAATCAAAGTTTTGGATTTCTCATCAAATGACGTCCATCATGAAAAAACCTCATTTGGTTCTTCATGCTATATAACCCATCTCGGTAACTTGTACCCCACCTTTATCTCATAGTCAGTGGTATGGTTTGGACACTTTTGATCCAAATTATTATTCGGGTTCCCCCCACTCTTCTTCTGATTCTAATCTGAACATGTCCTCTTCTTCTCGAGGATTCCAATCCAAATATTTCCTTTGATTCTTCTCGATGATTTGGATTCATCTAATTCAACTCCTAAGTCACATTCCTCCCATTCTTCGTAAGACCTCTTTTATCACCACCACTGGATGACATCTTCTTATTTTCAAGATATGCATGACTCCAAATCCCTCTAATCAAACATCTAATATAATTCTTGAATCACAGTCCTCTCTTTCTTCACAAGACCCTTGTTATTATTCATCCAATGTGATTATTGAATCATGGTCCTCCCCTTCTTCGCAGGACCTTCTTCATCAATCACCCCCACAAAGTCTTCCTTCTTTGAAGATTCATGTGACTCAAATTCCTTATATTCAAACTTCTGAATCAACCCATGGGTCGTAATCTGTAGACTTTGGACTTAATCCTACTAGTTTATAGATGATATACCATCATATAGGTAGGTCTACACCACCTTCTTCTACTCCCGAGACATCTAGCTCCACATCTTCTTTGTCCCCCACATCATCTTCTTCTATCAATCATCATCAAACATCTTCTAAGTCTTCCACACCAATTGAACCTATTTCTTCCAATCAACCCCTGGTGGTTGATCAACAACTCATACCAATTGATCTCTTTCAGAATGAAGAAATAATCAGGGGCATTTATAGGGCACACGAAGATATTCCTCTAAAGCAGACACAGCAAGGATTCTCTTTAGAATTCGATGTGTCTACATATTATGGGGAAAAGGTTTATTCCTTTTATCAAAAATGGAGGAAGAACCTCAAATCATGTAACTTGATCCTCATCTTATTCTTCCATCTTCACATTATTCATTACGTGATGAAACTCTTGGGTCTTACATTGATCCATGGCCTATCTTATCTTCACCTAATCACTCTTTGTCTATCACAATTCCTCAATCACAATCTCTTATAAGGTCAATGCCAAGTAGCCCTTCATCTTCATCTAGGTGTGGGTCACCTTCTAATATTCCTCCCTCTATTATTTGTGGTACATTTTCGAGTAACCCATCAGCTTCTTCTATATATGGGCCACCTCCAAGTATTCCTTCATCATTTACTCATGGGTCTCCTCCTCCGGGTAGCCCATTACCTTATATTCTTGGGCCACATCTAACTATCCCCTTGTCTTCTATTCATGGGCCATGTCCTTATATCCCACCATTGTCTTTTATCTATGGGACACCTCATTGTAACCCATCATCTTCTATTCTTGGTTTGTGTCCTAACATTCCATCATCTTTTATCTATGGCTCACCTCCTAAGAGTAGCCCTTCTTCTTATATATTGGGGCCACATCCAAGTAGCCTTCCATCTTCTATATGTGGCTCAGCTCCTAGTATCCCATATTCTTCAACTCTTTGACCATATCATTTTTTTCCATCACATTCTCCTTTTACCAATGATTTTGGCAAGCCCATTGTCATTTCTCATATCAATTCTAAATGTCCACATTCTCCTCTCACTTCTCAGGATCAGAAAAGTCACACATTATCTTATAAAAACCCCAGAAAGGTTCTTTATCAAGCCAAGATCAAAAATCAAGAGCTCCAAAGCTCCCAACAACTCCAATTATCATAGAATCCAAAATCAAATGCGATTCCAGAATTCACACCAACGTACCCATAAATTATGGCACAAAGTGTTGAAACCTATGCATAGCAAACTCAATAACTCACATACGAAACCCATGTTTCAAAATAAATCATGGTCATTTGTTGAGTTTGAACTCACCACAATCATCGAGATCGGGATAATATCACTCTTTATAAACAAACGCACTTATTCTCCCTTATTAAGTAATTTGCACACATCGTTGTTTGATCCTATCACGTAGAGTGACATTGTTGGTCCCAAATTTCAATAAATTAAAAAAAAATCATAAAATTGTTCAAAAGTACAAAAAAATGAGAAAACATTAAATCATTACAAAAAAATCAAAGGTACAAAGATCAAACATTACAATCGTGTATCAGTATACACATGGATGTTCTTTCTTCCCTTTCTTTCATATTCCTCTACAAGTCATCCACTATTATCATCCTTTTGATGATATTTTTTTTTGACTTACTCCGTACACATTTTGTGACATTTATATCTATGGTATCCATTTGACCTTGGTCTTTCATAACCTTGTAAATTAAATAATTACGGCCTCTTAGAGATCCTATCATTATCTACATATAATAAACTTTTTGGAAGAATTTTTAGGCGTATTTGTTGAAACTATAAAATTTCGTCATCACAATCACTTCCACATCCTTCCATTAATACATTTTTGGTTCTTAACCCCTTGTTAAACAAGAGATCCAAAATAATTTTTAGGAAGCAAAAGCTAAAAGAAAAATAAAATTTATATATAACTCTCTCTTGCGGTATTTACAATAATCTCTATGGGGGCTATGGATGCCTGATCGAAGTAGAGAAATATTATGATTAGAATCAAATGCATCTCCATCGGGGCTATGGACACCTCACCGGTAGTGGAGTAATGTATGACTCTCCTTCCACAATCTATTCACAAATCACCTTTCAAACTAAATCATTCCTACACATTAGCTAAAGATCTTCACTTAATGTCTATCAACTTTTTCCTTTAATAGGTAATTCATTTCCACATGCACACATGGGATATCGATGACTAAAAAGGATTAGTATGTTACCAAGTGTTGCTTTTTGGACCTTGTTCAAACTCTTTCTTTAGTGCATGTCTTATCTCAATATTTGTACCTTGGGCTAATCAATTTTTCGTTGACCACCTTCTAAATATTTTCATAACATCCTCTATTCTTTGGTAATCATTTAGAACATCCATGTGTATAGGATGGACACCTTTTTCCCCCTTTAATAAATCAATCACCTACTTCCTTTCTCTCATTTTTTTGGCCAACTTACATTGGGAGCATCCTTAATACCTCATGATTGAACCTATTTTATAGTGGCCTTGATCCCCCTTGATTGTGTGAAGATTTTACCTTTGAATACTCCCACCTAATTGCTGGGGAATTTTTGCATCTTCACTTTCTCCTCGACGATACGCGTGGCATTCTACCCTAGTACATCCCATTTATCGTTGGGGAATCCACGCTTCTTTGTCTTTGTCTACATAGTTTTAGAAAACTTTCAAAATAAAAACATTTAAATATGTTTCTAAAAATCCAAAACAATAAAAAAACATCCTTAAAAACATCGCTCTTTAGTTCTCGCATGTTTTAATGCACAACTCGTGGATCATCTTTATCTACCTATATCAACAAAGTTGGTTTGCTTACTATGTCTATACTCCGGGGCACAATGAGTTGTTTGATATTGTTTCATAGTGCACGATTACTTTTCATAGACCCAAGTGTCCTCTCGTTATTCCCCTTGCATGTATCCATGTTTGGGATACCATCTTTTAACCTTTGTCGTTAATTCGCATAGGTCGAATCAAAGCTTGATAACAAAACATTGCATTATGTTTCTCTCATAGGTTATCTTGTTTAATTTCTCGTATTGCATTACATTATTTATGTTGCAAGGAGTTAGGCATCTTTACTTTCTCGTATTGCATTACATTTTGTATGTTGCGTATGGAGTTGGTGTTTTCAAATGGACAATTATTTGTAGTATGGCTTTTCATGTCATTCTAATTTTTCATATGCTTATATTTTCAATAAAAGCCGATGACGTAGATCTTTGGCTATATGATAATAAAAAAAAGTTGTTCAAATGTAAAGAATGATGGATAGTTCTTCTCTCTGCTTCATATTTCTTCTACATCATTCTCTTACCAACACTATTCTTCCGATTCACCTGGGGCATCCTGCTCCTAACCATTCTTTAATCCATTTCTCTCACCTTTTTGATCGTCGATCGCCTTCTTTCATTACCCCATCGACACTCGAGGAGGCATCTCTCACTTCTACTAATTTTTCTTCTACCCCTTCAAAATTTTATTTGTCCTACTATCTTTGAAGCGGCATCACATGCGCCACCCCAAAGAAGGGAAAATGTAGACACCTATAATTTATCTCGAGTAATTTAATTACTTAAATTACACTAATTATCCCCTTTTCTATAAATTGACAACATATCGTCAATAATGCTCACTTTCTCTTCTATCACCATTAATTAGCTACATTACGCTAGTTAATTAACCCTTCTATCCAACAAATAAACCAATTAACAACCTTTTGTAATTAATTTTCCATTCTATCTAAAGTAATTAATTGTTATTAATTAATTAGCTTCCTCTTCCATTAAATCAATAAATCATCATTTATTTGATTAAATTCCTCCCATAGTCTAAATCATGCTAATTATTCCTCTAAAAATCTTCTATAAGCTTGCACACCTATTAATTAATCACTTTGGTTAATTAATAAACCCCCTCAATCCTCATGGGTCACTAAAGGACAAACTAAACTCTCCTAAGGTTGACTCAACCCTTTCTAAACCTTCTTTATCCACAACTAACCCAACCTCTCTATTGTCCCACATGTAAAGGGATGTAGAGATTATTTTATCCATTGGGCTATATAAAGAGCCCCTCCTACCTTTCATGTTTTATATTAGAGCATCTTTCATTTGAGCTAACAGCCTCATTCTTGCATTTCATCCATCCAAGATTTTGGGTCATATGGAGATAATCAAAATGGTCTTGTAACCATACTTTGATGATCCTCCATTCCCAAACCCTTGAATATCAAACAATCAAATTTGATTTTCATGGATCTATCTAGGTTCATTTAGTGTTTTTGGTGATCTAAAGAGAAAAGATTCAAATTCTTAACATATTAGTTTGATATCTATTTCAAGTTTTAATGCATAATATTGGTATTTAGTCTTGTTTAGCTCTTAACATGATGATATTTGTGTAGCTAGTTCATGTTTTGAAACTATTAATGTGTTAGTTTCAATCCCCTTTGCATAGCTAACTAATACATTGATACACCATCAAAGGATAACACATAGCATGTCCATGATAAGGTAGAAATATGTGAGTTCCAAGATTCATTGACAGAGCCCGTATGAGGTAAATTTTGATGGTCTCACCTAATGGAAATTTAATATCGTGATGTCATCAATGGGTGTGAATAAATTTTTGGTTTTTTTAGTCATATATTTTGATTATAGCCTACATTTTACCTATGAATAGTACCATTAGAAGTGTCTTGAGGAGAGATACACTCAAAATTTGGTTTTGAAGAGAATGGTGAAGAGACTTGAGATATCTCCATGATAAATTTTGGGTCACTTTTAACTTGTTAAAACATTTATAGTCATTTCCCAAATCACTTTTTAATGCTCCCAAGTTATAAAAGATGATTTCTAAGTCAAATATTATTTCCATGGCTCCACCAAAAGTGAATAAGGGGGTTAGAAAAGCTTAAGAACAAACAAATGAGTGATTAACATTGATCTAAAGTGAAATCATGACCAATCATGGTAAACGAAATCTTGATCTCTCTTCATTTTCTTAATCTTGAGGACTCTGACCTAGATATTGTATTTGATGTCTTTTGATAAGTCTAAAAATTAAATATCTTCTCGATTAAAGGCATATTTGAGGCATGAATCAAATTAGTTTTTCTCTATCATGGAATTTCTATTAGAGCATGTTATAAGGTATCTCCCAAGTTATGGATCATAGTTAGGGGTCATCATAATCACCTTTATAGATCTTGAGAATATACTAGGAAGTGGTTTTTGGGTGGATTATTTTAGTTCTTCAACTTGAAGACCTCTTGGAGCTAAGTAGAAGGAATAAACGTGATCAAATGGGATTCTTTAGCATATTCATGATCCTTACTTCCTTTTCTCTCCTCCCTCATCTCTCTTTTCTTCTATAAATGTAATGAGTTTCAATTGGGCAAGAGTCCTTCCCTAAATGTAAAGTTACTATGCCTATTTGATTTCTTAAAAATTGAGTCATAGTGCCTCGATTATGGATTTTTGGATGCATAAACACCTTTGAAATTTGTTATGACATTGTGTATATCTCAACTTTTAATATATTTTTGATTTTGGCTCACATATGCCCTTTCCTTTATGTTAATGATCTTAGAAATATTTTAATTGATGTCATATTGTGAGATAATTTGAACTTTGTAATCCGCATGTTGAAGTAAACTAATTTATAGTGTTATGCATGTTCCAAAGAGTGTTCTCGCATGTGGTGGTAGTGCTCCACAGTGTGTTAATAGTGCTTCACGTAAGGTGTTATTGCTCCACGGGTGGTGGTAGTGCTCCATAGGTGTCGATAGTGCTTCACATATGGTGTTAATGATTTATGGATGGGGATAGTGCTCTACGAGTGGTAATAGTGTTATGTGTGTCTTGTAGTAAATTGTGGGTGTTTTGTGGTGTTTCACATATTTGAAAATGATTAGCAGTGTACTTCAAAGGTTGGTTGAAGTATTTTTGGATACAACATATTACCGCATAAAAAAAGGTCACATGTCGTGGATCAAAGGAAATAGTCTTAAATAGGCTATAAAAATGAAATTCCACAATACAAAGGAGGATTTTTGAGCAAAAGAAAGAAAGTAAAAGAAATCCATGGTAATCAAGAATTTCCATGAAGGATAGAAAAATTCCACGATGGTCATGAAAAGTTGTAGAACTAAGACAAAATAGGGGATGTCCATTGAAGTCTAGAAGAATCTCATATATCATTTTACAAAGACAAACTCAAGTTATGTATTCAAGTAAATGTTGTTTTAGCTGAACTCGTCTATTTTGGCACTAAAATGGTTCGTGCATAAATTTTGCCAACTCTATTTTAGCATTATCATTTGAATTGGTTTGGCTTAATCTCAAATGTTACTACATCTTTTTGAGAAATGAATATGATATAAAAGAGATTCATACTAGATAGATTTTATAGTGTTGTGGAGTAGGGAATATCGAATATGATAAATTTTATGTTGTGAATAGCATGGTAGTAAATAGGGAGTAGAGAAAGTAGAGAAGAAGGTTGAGGAGATGTATCATGAAGATAAATTGTTAAATCTCAATTCTTATGCATAGAGTATGGAGAACGCAGCAAGTGCACAAAATGTGACCAACATGCATGGTGAAAGTTTTTTTGATCTATGTGAACAAAGAGGAATGGAAATGTCATCATCAAGTTGAAGAATAAACTACATAAGGTGGATCTTTGTATTGTTGAGGTCAGTGCCTCATACAATTGGGGATAGGTGTCTCCATTAGGTTGGTGCCTAAACATTTGTTGAGTTGGTGCTCACAAATTAGTTTCATTGGTGATCGGAATTAGGGATTGGTGTCTCTAGTAGGTTGGTGCCTACGAATATTTGTAATATAATTATTTTTGTCGCTAGAGTTGGACAATAGGTCTAAGCAATCTTTTCTTTATGGTTTTCTCTAATCACATTTAGAGTTCTACTTTCATGATGCACAATAGAAAAAAACCTCTAAAATAACACATACAACACACCCGCAAGTGAATGAGAGGCAAGATAATGTAATAAAAATACCTATACAAAACAAGCCATAAAACCAAGGATTTTATTGCTTAATGATCATGCACATATCATCACAATACAAGAGGAAGATGTGAAACATTTACATAGACATAGCCCAAGGCATGCGACTCTTAGAACACTTGTGTAACATGAAATAATGCCGTCATGTTCCTAAAGTATCCAATATTAAAACTGAGCATCATTATACAATATATAGAAAAATGGAAGGAGAAAAAGAAAGAGAGAAAAAAATTTAATTCTTCTCCCACCAGCTGACCACCTTCAATAAATTTCCTAAAAATACCTAATTGTCTCTACAAATTCTACCTCCCCAAACCACTTCCGTTGTTAAAGAAGGAATGGTTCCCATACTGCATTTAATTCTCATATTTGGGCCAACTAGAAAAGACCCTTTACATTTTGGAGACATCACCCCTTTGCTTTGCCCACCTACCACCTGCCAAATTCAAAAATATGATATTATTCCATGGGGGAGGACAATATTTATTCAATAATATCAAATTTACAAAGATCTCGATCATCAAATTCAAAATTTATATCAATTTTAGCACCCCACGGAAATTTTTTGTTTTCCTTTGATATGTAGCTCTATTGCATAGCTTTTGACCTCTGTGGTTCCATATTCTTCATCCCACAATTTTAGCATCCTTTCCAATTTATTCTATGACACTTGATGTAGCACGGTTTTTCTTACCATCTCGTTGATCTATTTCCTTAATCTGTGGTCTTTTTTACTTTCTTTTTCCCGTGGCTTTCTGCTTTAGTATATCACAAAGACATCATAGACTTTATTAGTTTTCCCTTAGACCGTGGCTCCATCGATCCCTTCCTTCCTCACTTTACGGCACTCAAAACATCTATGGACTTATTTCCATCACCCCGCATCCTTTGTTTGATCTCTCAAGCATGCTTAAAATCTTCCACGGTCTTCATTCCCAACCCACGACTCTCTAAGTTGTTCAATTTTTGCAAGGGTGAAAAAATAGACAACATTTTTGGTGACTCATAGGGGCCATCTTCCTACTAGATGAGATAATTGGTAGCCTTAGCATCCATTGGGCTTAGAGTCACCAAATCCTTGACTCTAATTAGATGCTATGCATTTGATTTTCTCGAGGTGATCGTGAATCGATCCTTGATATTTTTAACCTCTTTCCTTTTAGTAACCATCTAGAGAATATGATGAACCAAAGGCAAAAGAACATCTCCAAGTAATAGGATTGTGTAAAGCACTTAGGGAATGAAAACTACACTACTAAAAATAATGTGCTAAAAGCACTTGAAGGAATTGAAATTCTAATCTACTATATATAAGATGCATGAAAAATCTTAATGAGAAGGTTTGAGATGAATCCCATTGACTGGGATTTGAAACACGTTCCCATCAAGATTAGACAACTCGAATGAGTTAGCCTCCTTACAAGTGGTGATGATATATGGTCCACTCTAAATAGCATCAAATTTGGAGTGTCTTCCAAGTTTATCTTGATATGTGTTCCACTTCAAAACCAGATCTTCAACATTGAATGTCTTATTCCTAGATTTTTCTATCAAACTATGGTTTGGTTGATGCTTGATATTTTTCCATCCCCGACCATGGCGAAATTCTTGTTTTCCTCTAGTTCCACCAATTCTACCATTCTGATTTCCCTTTGATCCATGCCTTCAAATTCAAGTTGTTGAGCCAACTCAAATGAAGGAAACTCTAGTGATAATGGCAATCTTGCTTCCTTACCATATACTAGTTTGTAGGGAGAAGTGCCAATTTCTTTCTTCATTGTTATCTTATCCACCCAAAGAGCATTTTTTACCTTTGTGTGTCACTGTCTTTGATTAATGTCCATTTTCCTTTTCATGATTCTGATTAGGTTCTTGTTAGTAGACTTTTCCAATCCATTACCTTAGGGATAATAATTGGAAGACATTTTCAAATAAATCCCAAGTCCCAAAGCCCAATTAGAAATCTTGGATCCCATAAAAGCCTTAGCATTATCATAAATGATAGTCTGAGGGATGCCAAACCTTGTAACAATTTCTTCAAGAAATTCTAGGATGACTAATTCAGTGGCTTCCTTCAATGGTGTGGCCTCAGTCCACCTGGTGAAATAGTTTGTGGCTGTGAGAACCCATTTGTGACCAAAACTATATGGAGGATTGATCATACCAATGAATTTAATACTCCATTGTGCAAATGGATAATCTACTTGAATTGGATAAAGTGGCAGGGATACCAATATTTTCTTTCCAATGAAGAGTGCACATTCTTTGCATTTCCTAACCCACCTATGAGTATCCATGAACAACATACGCCAAGTAGTCCGCTTTTATAATATTCATGGTTGTAGCTTTAGTAGAGAAATTTCCTCCTAAGAAACCATCATGTAACTCAATACCAACCTTGTCACATTTCTCACCTTTAATACACCTAAGCAACACTCGATCAATGTTTATTTTGAACAATACGTCATTAATCAATCAGCCTCGATGTCTCCTCTTTGCTTTGTTCAAACCTAGAGGGTATGCCCCAATAGACAAGAACTCACCATGTCATCAATCTAGTTATGATCATTGAATACATTTCTCCCATCATGTTTCCACTCAACATCATGTGGCAACTCATCATTTGAGGATATTTAGTTTATGGGGGTGATATCTTAGGGTTTGACAACATCCAAGGATAACTATTCACACAATACTCTTCCCCTCACTAATTTTGTAGCCTTAATGCTCACATTATACTCCACGATCTAAGTTATCTTTTCTCAAAAATGAAGTCTCTAACACTAGAATGTGATACTTAAAACCTTTATGTGGCTAGCAACAATCATACTTTTGAATTTCTTCAAGGCTTTCATAACGGAAAAAATTTGTTTTTCAATGTGGATATATTTGAGCTCATAATTCATCAAAGCATTTAAGTGAAGAATTCTACAAAGCTATGTCATTCCTTAATCATTGATTTGCATTAAAACCATGGCTATGCTCGATTATGCCCCATGAGCATAAATAATTAAATCCTTGGTATAATTTGAATTAATCAATGTTGTGGCATGACCTATTTTTTGTTTTATCTTTTCAAATTTTCCCTTCCTTCCGTAGTCCACTTGAATGTTGCATCCTTCTTGAGCATGAGGATAATAGATCTTACCATTCCCATGAAGTTAGGAATGAAACGCCTAAAAAAATTTGATCTTTCCAGGGAAATACTATAATGCCTTCTTGTGAGCTTTGTGGCAGGAAAGAACCATGAAAGTTTAAATTCTTTCTTGGTCAATGAAAATGCCTTCTCTTAAGACAACATGCCCTAAGAGCTTTCCTTTAGGGACTGTAAATTTTCACTTCTTAGGATTAAGGGATACACCAAAATCCCTACATCTTTCAAATACTTTCTCCACGTGCTTCATGTGATCCGCACTCGCTTGGAGAAAACAGGATATCATCTAGGCAAACCAAGATAAACTGATTAATATACCCTTTGAAGGCAATATCCATTTCTCTTTGGAAGGTATCAACTACATTTGATAAGCCAAAAGGCATATTTTGATAAGTAAAATTTCCCCATTTGGTGGTGAATGTGGTTTTATAATGGTCTTTTTATTTTACTTTGATCTGGTTAAAACCAGAATAACCATTGAGCATGGAAAACCTCTATGTTCCTGTTACTATCTACAAAATTTATTTCATGGAGGGTAAAGGATAATGATATTTGAGGGAGGGTTTGTTCATATCCCAAAATCCATGCATAGCTTGATTTCGCCATTCTTCTTCCTTACTGGGACTAGATTTTCCACCCAAGTAGAATACTTGATTGGAAAAATTATTTTGGCCTCAATGAGTTTGGAGAGTTCCTTTCTCATGAGGGGCTCAATCTTGGGGTTGATTGCCTTTGTTTCTACCTAACTAGCTTGATGTTGGGATCAAGATCAATGGAATGCTAGACTATATTTGGATTGAATTATTTTAAATCTTCATAGTCCCATGAAAATACATCACTGTACTTATGGCACAAAGAAACAAAATCTTGTTGTTCACTTTCATCACATACCTTCCCAAGAAGAAGTTCTTATCCTGGAGTGATCAAACTACTTGACAATCATTTTTTTGCCACCATATTTTTTCCATTCCTTTGAGCTCATCATCTAGACTTAAAATATGCTCCAAAGTGAGTAATCCATTTGGCAACTTATTTGTTCTTCGTTGAATAATCTGATCCCCATATACTTCTTGTAAATCATATTGCATATTTGAGGAGAAGTTTGCCTCATTTTGGATGAACTGCATAATTTGTTCATCCTTGTCAAATATCTATCAATAGGCTTGGTTTTCTAGAATAGATGACCTAGCCACCATTTTGATATGTTGGGAATTCCCTCCGATCACATCCTCAAAGAAGTGATAATTGAGAACCAAGGGCTAACATTTGGTCTGTGTCTTTGTTCAACTATCTAGGTACAACCCGTAGGTTGATGGAATCAAAGTTTTCTAGAAATCCCAGCACTCTATTTTTGTAAGCTTTGAACAACTTGGTCTTTGTAGCACACCTATCGTGGACTTGGTGAATGACTAATTTAGTGTCTCCCAAGACCTGCAACTCCTTGATTTTTCTCTTTTCCATGATTAACAGACCATGCACTAATGCTTCATACTCCACCACATTATTAGAACATGAAAATTGTAATCTATGAGTGAAGAAGAACTTTTCATTTTTTGGGTAAACGAGCACAACACCCATCTCGGATCCATTTCTACATCTTGAACCATCAAAGAACATCTACCATAGTCTAGAAATTGTTTCCTTTTCTTTTTTGAATGTCACAGGTATCACAGATTGCTCCTGGAGAATGCAATAGGTTCCCAAACCAGTCTCAAAGGTTTTAAGTTCTTCATCATAAGGATAAAACTTATGATCTCTCTCAGCCCATTCATCCAACATCAAATCTGGCATGGAAAGAGGAATGACCTACTCCTCTGGAGTTGAATCTTTCTTATTTTCTTCTTGTATTAGGAAATTTGATTGGATGGGACTGAGGTCATATGACTCAATATGGTAAGAAAATACAGGATTAGCTTGTATTGTAAATGCGGTACCATATCTAGTTCTCAAAAGCATGTGAGTCCACTATGAGGATAGATAGACACCTATTTTAGCGTGAAGCCTCTAAATAAACATATGGCAAATATATGAGTTCAATCAATGACTAAAATGTCATGGGTTATTGTAAGGCTTGGGAAGGCATGAAGTTTCAACTCAAGGTATTTTATTATGCCTAGGAAATTCATAATTGATCCATCAAGTTGTAGAACTCCCCTAGACACAGGATTATATTTCAGACCTGAGATATCAGCTATTTTCTTGGGCATTACAGAGGTACTAGTCCCTAAATCAATCATACAGTTATGAACTAGGTATTTACCCACAATTATTGACATGTAAAATGGTGGGGGTTTAATAGTTTTACTTACTTGATCATTGTTTTCTTTATAGAAATGAACCATGGCATGAGCCTTTTACATTATTAGATTTGTGGGAGGTAGTTGCTTGAGGGATTCACACCGGATATCTCGTTGTGATGGAATAGCAATCGCATACCACATTGAGATGTTGACATTGTTATTATTCATTTTCTCAACAATGTTAAAAGGAAGACCCAAGGATTTTTACATCTGTAATATGCTACTTTATTTTCTCTCATTGTGGTGGCACTTGACTTGGCATTTTTAATCAAAAGTGTCCTCTTTGGCCACGATTTGACAGAATATCGACGGCTTGCTTTTTTCATTACGAATTCCTTTTCCCTACTCGCGGCCTTGGCTTGATCCAAGAAAGGTGAATATTTTAACTCCAGCATCCTTTTCTTTTGTCACGTATTATTAGCAACATTGGTTAATGTTTTGTTATAACTTCATGTTATTTGGTTAACCACACAAAAATATTCGATCCAAAGAACATTAGGTTAGTGTTATTATTGGTCTCTTGACTTGCTTCCATAGTTGGATTTGCTACCTCCAGCAATTATTCTTGTTGACTGGAAGATCCTTGAACCATGTATGCTTGAAGATTCATTTCCCTTTCACAATGAAGTTGGTTATACGGCAGATTACATGGAAAACACCTCACTTTTTCTTATGTAATATTATTTTTCGTAGGAACTAAAGCCTGACTTGTACTAGGGGTAGGAAGTTCTTGTGGAGGAGGGATTATTTCCAATAGAAGAATATCCCTTTGAGCCTAGCATATGTTATTTTTTTGGTTTGGTGCATATCTTTGATTAGGTTGTTAAGTTCTCTATGGTTAATACCCCTAATTAGAGGATTACCTTTTATTCTGATAATTCTTATAGGATTGGGCTTGTTGTTTTATTAGGGATATAAGTTTGTTTATCAAGTTTCTAATCGAGCCTTCATTTCTTCATCCTCTTTTTTTGAGGAGTTTGTGATGAGGAAACAACAAGTTGTGGATTGGGCTTAGGGATAGGAGAAATAGAAGGTTGAGCAACTTTAGATAGTTTAGGATACAATGGCATGGGTGGTCTAGGATCTGATTTCCCAACTTTTATCAAGTTATTTTCTTCTCTCGATTGTAATTAGATAAGCATTTAGTAGAGTTTTTCCTCCCATAGATTGTATCATAATAGATATATCAAAGTTAAGAGCTTTTAAGAAGTAAAGAAAGGCACCTTCTGTTACAGGTCTCACAAGAGCTGAAATTTTGTCCCAAGTTCTCTAGAATCTAAAGTTGAAATCTGCCATTTTCTCATTAGGTGCTCTCTTGATTGTAGTTAATTGCTCCAATAGAGATAGGTTGTCTACTCTTTCTCCAAACTAGTCACAAAGGGTTGTGCACAATTGATCCCAGTTTTGAATTGTTCCTCGCCCCTAGGCTTCTGAACCATTGTAAGGATTTTCCTTTAAGTGATGAAGCCAAAAGTTTTATTGCCACATCCATCTTAGCAATTTCATGAATAGTACATGAGACATTTGTAATATCTTGAATGTGGTCAACTAGAGTAGTGTGATTTTCTCTAGTAAAGTATGGAATATTTTTTAAGGCAGCTACTAGAATAGGATTTTGAGCATTCAAGGCAAGCAGACTACTTCCTATGAAGTTTACAAATGTATTATGAACCGGAGGCTATTGTTGATTAGTCATTCTAATTGGTCATAGAAATATTGTTGATTGCAAGAAGGGCCTACCAAGTGGAGGTGTTGAAAGATTTCAATTTGAAGGAGATGGGGATCTTTGAATCTGTCTTCCTCTTCTGCCTCTTCCTAGGGATAGCTGCAAATACTCAAATACTCCTCTTTTTCTCAAACATTTTTGATCCTTCTCATGAATCAGGAACACTTAAGTCACCGTTACTGTTGAAACCAGTTAGTTGATAATTTAATTGAGTCACTAAATGTATTGTTGCAAGGCCTCCAAAGGCTAGAGCTTCACCAAGATACACATCAAAACTTGATAAAAATAAAAATATTAATTTCAAATGTCCCATTGGGCATGGTAAAAATATTGGAGCTCAAATATGCATCCGTGCCTAAATCATATACAATTCAGGATTTGAGACAAAATAGGATTGTCTCCAAGTTGTGGGAATTGAACTAAGATATACCTCCAAAGAAGTTCAGCTTCCTCTACTTACTTCTAATGCTAAACTACTCCTAGGAATTGAAATGCAACTATCTAACTCTAATCTAACTTTCCTAGGGACCATGGTGAGAAGGAGATGCATAAAATATAAACCTAATCTAAAAGGGGTGATAGCACTAAAATAAGGGGATGAATACTTAAGAAAGAATGAAAATGGTAGAGAAATATGATGAGGAGGGCCAAAACAAAAACCACAGATCAAAATTATGTTTAGAGTTCTGCTTTCATGGTGTATAATAAACACAGACTCTAAAATAACACATATAACACACCTGTGAATGAATGAGAGGAAAGAGAATGCAATAAAACAATAGCTAAGGCTGAAACGAGCCACAAAACCAAATATTTTATTTCTTAAAGATCATGCACAGATCATCACGATACATGAGGAAGATGTGAAACATTTACAAAGACATATCCCAAGGCATGCGAATCTTAGAATACTTGTCCAACATGAAATGATTCACTCATATTCCTAAAGTATCCAACATTAAAATTGGGCATCACTTTACAATATATAGAAAAATGGAAGAAGGAGAATAAGAATAAAGAGAGAAAAAAATTGAATTCTTCTCCCACCAGCCAACCACCTTCAATAAATTTCCTAAAAATATCTAATTATCTCTACAAATTCTACCTCCCCAAACAACTTTCCTTGTTGTAGAAGGAATGGTAACCATACTGCATTTAATTTTGGTAGTTGGGCTGATTGTAAAAGGCCCTTTGCATGTTGGAGATGTCACCCCTTTGCTTTTCCCACCTAATACTTACTTGATTCAAAAACTCCAATCTTATTCCATGGAGGAGGACAAGATTTCTTCAATAATATCATATTTACAAAGATCTGATCATCAAATTCTAAATTTATATCAATTTCAGCACCCCACGTAAAACTCATTATTTTCCTTTGATATGCAGCTCTATTGTGCAACTTTTGACCTCTACGGTTCCATCTTCTTCATCATGTGGTTTTACCATCCTTTCCACTTTATTCTGTGGACACTCAATATAGTGTGTTTTTTTTACCATCCATGGATCTGTTTTCCTTAATATGCGGTCTTCTTAATTTTCTTTTACCTGCGGCTTTCTTCTTTAGTGTATCGCAGCACATCATAGAATTTGGTGGCTTTCCCTTAGACTGTGGATCCATCGAACCCATCCCTCACTTCACATCACTCAAAACATCTATGTACTTGTTTCCATCACCCCATACCCTTTGTTTGATATTTGCGGCATGCTTAAACCCTTCTGTGGTCTTCATTCCCATCTCGCGGCTCTTCAATTTGTTCAATTTTTGCAAGGGTGAAAAAATAGACAATATAACCAATTATTTTTATGGAGTATAAGTATGTGCATCTATCTAATGGATATTAGGTTTGACATTTGGAAATTGGTTTTAAATGGTTATGCATCTCTAACAACTCTTCTTTTAGATCAAGTTGGTAAGAAGGCAAATGAGAACAATACAAAACCTATGAATGTAATATTGGGTGTATTTTCTGAAGAAGAATCTATTAAGGTGATGCATTGTGTTTCAGCCAAGGAAATTTGGGATAAACTCAAGAATACTTATGAAGGAGATGATAATGTGAAGAAAGAAAAACTCCAAACGCATAGAAGTCAATTTGAAGATTTAAAAATGAAGGTGATGAAATAAACTATGAAAGTGATAAAGAAGAATATTTTCTCATGGAATAAATCAAAAGAGAGATGGATTCAAAATATGGTGAAGATACTGAATTTGAAGCTGAAGTGGATCTTGAAGGTGAACTTATTTCTTCCCTAGAAGAACTTAAGATCCTCAAAAAGAAAAATTAGAAAATTAAATATAAATTTTAGAAGCTTGAAAGTGAGTATGATGCTTTAAATTCAAAGATGATGCATGATCTTGAAAAATAAAATAAAATCATCATTGATATAAATATTCAACTAGAAGATATGAAGAAGATGCATGAATTTGTGAATACACAACTCAAATAGAAAGAATAAAATTATGAGAAACTTGAATGTGAAATAGTTTCCTTAAGAAAGGAACTTGAAAAATCAAATACCAAACTAAACAATTATCTCAAGTTTAGAAATATTTCTTAAGTTTTAGAAAATATCATAAATAATAAGAGATCACCATTTATTAAAGTAGGTCTTAGCTACGGTGAGAATTCTACATAATATGATCCCAAAGAATCCCCAAACTCGACAAATCAAGAGAAATCAAGAAGATATTTAGATGATCTCAAAATCTCTGCGCGTGATGAGAGTAACAATAAGGAATAATTACATATTCCTCAATTTACAAGCACTTCAAATGAAAGCAGTAGAAGAGAAGAAATTCATGTTACTCCTCCAGGGAAACAAGGATTCAACAAGAAGATATTTCCCTCAAAGACGGCATTACAAAATCAGGTTTCAAAAAAAAATTATGGTTACTTTTATTCATGTAATAAGTTTGGCCATAGGGCAACAGTTGTAGAGATCTCATGCAAGAAGTTTTGATAGAAAGATAAATGTGATACATCCTAGAATTTACCAATAAAATCATAGGCACGCTAGCACATCACTTAGCCCAGGATCGAGTGCTCACCAAGTGCGTAAAAGTACCAGTCCCTCTTTAGGGTTGTTATTGTAGGATGTTAGCATGATGAAGACTTAAATCATTCAAATCCATGACTAATACATCATTCTATAGTGCATGTTCAGATCTAGATCTTAAAGTATCATGAATCAAACAATAATCATAGCAAAATCACTCATGCAATAATAAACTATAACCATGATTAACACCTTGATTCAATCAATAACCTCCATTATATTAAATGCAATAATACACAGAAACTTCTTACAATAATGGCATCATATGCTCATGTGCATACAGATCTGATAGTATAATCTCATAGTAATCCAGTCCTTACATACTATTCTCACACACCTACACTACGTAGTTCATTACATATTTATAAGGGTGGGGAATTTCCCTTCACCACTTATCTATTCCCAAAATAGGTCGCATGCTATTATTAGCCACACGCCATTATAATAATAGCCACACATGCAAGTGTGCTAATAATAGACTTCTTCTAGTTAATTGTCGCATAATAAATCTATTATCAACCTGTAATCATGCAAAGTGCTTTATAGCCAATCCTCCAAAAATAGCAAATGCATGTCACACAAGTATTTAATTGGTTTGTTTTCTTTGCACACCATCTTCCAAAAATAGATCCTCATCATGAAAATGGCTAAGTCCCGAATCTATCTCTATCCTCAGTGCGTGATTCCTTTTCGATCCTCCCATGCATTTGAATGCACTCTAGTATTCCATGTGGACCTTACGTATGTTCTTTTCTAAATTCCAGATTTTTTTACCAACATGTTGTCGTGCAAATGTGCAACAGGAAATCGACAAATTCTTAGCATGACAACTATACCCCAGTGTCAAATTTTTCAAGTTCTATCATTCCAAGGTACCCCGACTCTATCTAGTAAGTCCAAGTTATCTCCTAAACAATGTTCTATCAATGTTCAATAGGCCTAAAAGTTTTGGGCTTGAAGAAGATTATGGGAGCTTCAGATGGAGTTAGGAGTAAAACAAAATATCTCTAAAAAATTTATTCCAATATCTACATGATGGTGAAATAATATTTTTCACAACACCTTGGCACATAGGATTGGCAATCGCTTTTATCAAGCATAGGTGGAGTCTCAAATAAAAACTCTGATTTTTAATGGATCATATGGATGAATCAAGACATTATAACCCCATCATTAGATCCCAAATTCCATTTCCAATCAGTATCATATAAAATTTTACAAATAAATTCCACTGGGAGCTCAAGTTATCATCGTTCCAAGTTACCCTCTCAAAGGCAGTTCAGGACTTAGTCATTTTTCATGAGGACACGTGTCAAGCACTAGGAGCTTAGCGGGATTTCATGTCCCTAGCATCCATGAGGTTAGGTACATGTACGTACCCAAAATAATAAGGTACTGCATCAGCGCAACAGTGTAACAAGTGCCCCAATGATGATACAGGTCTCCTCGTAAGGTGTTCGGGATCCGGAAAAGCACTCGGAGTATGCGTTAACATCCCGCATGCCTCGCTTAGCCCCCGCGCCCTTTGTTTTCCCCTTTTTCCCTCTTTCCTTGGCCTCTTGACCTTTAGTGACGAAACCGCCGCCCTGCATGGCGGCGGTCTCGTGACCGCCGCCTCCGCTCGAGTGGCGGTCCTCTGCGCATTTTCCAGAACGCTCTTTTGACGTGACTCACATGAAATATCATGTTTCACCAGCTTTTCTTTGCCGACTTGAGCATGCATTAATGTTTTTGGTCCCCTGGAACAGTGTTTTTCCTTTGTTTATTGTTTAGGAGTTTTGGTCCGATTTTGGTGTTTGAGTTTTGGTCATGATTTTGGTCCGAGTTTTGGTCTGATTTTGGGTGAAGAATTTGAGCTGGAGCTTTTGGTCACCATTTTTCCTTGTTAGAGTCTTCTGATTTTTAGTGTTTTGGTTAGCTTGCTTAGGATTGATAGCATAGCTTATTTCATACTTGGTCAGTATTGCTCAGCTGTTAGTAAGCCACAGACCCATCTTGTGCAGGCAGTGCTGTTATTCCATCCAATCCGGTTAGAAGCTTGCCTCTGAATTCCTCTTTGCTGTAGATTTGTTTTTACTGTGTCTTGGAGTTCTTAGTTCAATCCATTATATGCCTGGTTAGCTTTATTCAGCTGTTGGTAAGCCACATACCCAACTTGTGCAAGCAGTGTCTTTATTTTGGAATAGAGTAGCTTGGGAAGCCATTAAAGTTGCAGGTTTTGCTCTTCGTATAGGATAGTCAAAGGTTCTGGTCGCTTCACGTTGCATGACTCGCAGTAAAATCCCGCTAGGAATCGCATAAGCCAAGCTCTGTACTCTTGCGCTATCCCTCTCCTCGCATTCTCGGTTTGCATTCTGAGCTGTCCTTGTCCCAAAATCTACTCCTATCGGTGCTAGCATTACACGCTTTTCTAGATCCAAGTGAACACGAAAGAACGAGAAGATCATACTGAGGGGACGAGATCATACACACACCATCGATTCGCCACTATTCTGACGGAATCCAGGTTTTACATTTCAAAGTTCTAGTCAGATTCATATCAAATAGAGTAGTTAATCACCTTATTTCATTTCATTCTATTCTCGACATTGCCAGGGAAGCTGTGGGGATTGATAGTTTCTGAGAAACTATGATTCACTCCTCACTTCTGAGGTAGGATCAAGAATCTTGCCGGTAGATTTGACAAACTGTTTTATTTAGAATAATTCTATAAATCACACAGGGAAATGACCATACTCGGTTATCTTGTCTGTTTTTAATTACTGTTTAGCTATTATTTCTAGATACGCATAAAATAGTTTGCTTTCCTTAAAATTGTTAGAATATTTCATAGAAAAATAAAAGTTATATGTAGTTAGATTTATTTCACTTAGTTAGAATTTGTTTCATCACAGTTAGATTGCATTTTGTTTCATATGACAATCACGGGACCTAGAGAGCCCAGGGAATACATATGACCCTGTCCGGATAAATACACGAAACAATCCCAGGTCACTTTCCACGTATTCCGCAACCCATAGATCGAATCACGCCAGAGCTCGATATTGATTGGAGCCTTCGAGCAGTCATCCTCGCTGATCGATCTATTACACCAGTCCAAGTTAGAAGGGCCTTCTTTGCCTTAGATTCACAAATTCCACTAGTGCGTGTCGAAGACATTAGACTGCCTAACTAGTTTGTCTGCATATTCTACCCCCACCGGCTGTCTCGGCACGACCTCGGGAGGTCGGGTACGCGGAAGAGTTACTTGTTGATTCTCACGCTCGCCTGTCGCTTTTCCGACGTACAAAATTGGTGAACCCGACGTGAAACAAACAATTGTTTCACCTTCTCTTTGAGAAGTTTCATCTTCTCTCATCCACCTTCGCTCCTTCCCATTATTCTGCGGGTATTCATATACCCCCCGAATATGTCGGGATTCGACGCATATGGCAGACCCCTCCTGGGTCTTGAGGCATACTACGCCCAACAGAATAGGGAATCATCACCCTCGCTCTCAGTATGGGGTGACAACTATTCAACTAATCAGTTGTCAACACAAACCCCAAGAATCAGATATAGTTCGTCTTTTCAAACTGAGGAGTTAGATCAACCCCCTCGAACCCAACAAACAGAACCTTCAGGTTCCAACAATATGACATTTACAGGAGAATCTGGTTCATCTCCTCAAATGTTACTCAGACCACAAATTAGTAGGCAATCAGATCCATACCTAGTCTTAGATGATGGACAGTCAACACGTTATCCTAGGAGTGAACAACGCTCCCGGGGAATGTATCCATCTATAGGAGGATTACAAATACAACCCGAAATCTCTTTTCAAGAAAATACCTCTATGCCACTGCATACAGGAAATATTCTGGGAGAAACTTGGCAAAATAGCGATCAATTTATGACAGGATATCACGTACCTTTACAACACCAAGGTATACAACAAACGCCGCTCAGGCAAAGTACCGTGGCTTCACCAAATGAAGTCATTTCAACGTTAGTAGAAAGAGTGAGAGGGTTAGAACTGGCTCAAGCAAGTCAAAATTCTCCGTTCATACAAACAGGAAGTTCCAATCCTCCATACCACTCTGGTCAGGTAGATCTCCTTACGGGAGTAGGCACGTTAGGCATGCCTCCTCAATATCCACAGCAAACGCCAACAAGGCCTATCATCTCTAACACTATTCCTCCCGGTCTAGTGTCGAACAGTCCGTTCCTCGATAATACCCCGTCCTATTTAAACATGTACTCTAAATCACCACAAGGAGATATGTTCTCCTCTCCCAGCATGTTTTCTCAAACACAGGGACCTCCCTATGCCCCTACCAATGCGTACGCTGCACCATATCAACAACCTATCCCACCACCACTCCCTCACCAAACACCATCAATGGTCGAAAGCTATGCAATAGGGACATATTCAGAATATCTAAAGGAACCCTTAGATTTCACCATACGAAGCGTCATGCTTCCAAGACCTCTCCCTGATTTTCCTAAGTTCAAGGGTGAGGGAGATCCAATGCGCATATCAAAGCTTACGCTACAGCCATACGAGAATTACTCCCTTGGGATGGAGTTGTTGCTAAAATATTTCCCAAAACCTTGGAAGGCATCGCTCTCGATTGGTATTATAGAATACCTGAAGCTTCCATACATTCATTCAAACAACTTGTGTCTGAGTTCATCAAGGCCTTCGACATGAACAAACTATTAAGAACAGGAATCAGGGAATTCTTGCATATCAAACAAGAACACAATGAATTTGTCGCTCATTTCATCCAGAGGTGGCGTACAGTTCTTTATTCATCAGCAAGTGCTCCAAACATGGATCAGATGGAACTATGCGATTTATTCCTTCATTCTCTCAGCAGAGAAGTGAAGGAAGAAGTCCAGAAGTTCCCACTAAGGACTTATGATGAAGTACTTGAGAGCGCTCTGCGAATAGATCAAGCAGCAATAGATAGTGGTCGTAAGACGTATGGAGCAAACGGGAGGTTAATCACCTCCACTCAAAATACTACAACTACCACAAATGTCAATCAAGGACCCAAAATCCTTAACAAAAATCGTGGGGTAACAACGGATGGGGTAACCGACCAGCCCAAGAGGGTAAATGTTGTTAATACTCCATCACAAACAAACAACCAGCGAAACAACAATTTTACCCCAACCGTCAATACAGTGGATTTTAACCATCCACAACAACAACAACAACAACGGTGAAATCCCATACAAGGGCCAAGCCAAAACTCATTTGGTTACCAAAACCAAATTCAAAACCAGAAACAACAATTCCAAAACTTTGGTCCTAATAGGCAATAGTTTGATCGGAATTTTAGGCCACAATACACACCAAACCAACAAAACGGGAACTATAATCCCAATTCTTATTGTGGTTTCCATAAAATTCATGGTCACGACACTAGAACATGTCATGACTACAATAAATTTATGCAACATTTGCTTGCCAAGAACAAAGACAGCTTCTTCATAGACACTGTTTTGCGCATCCCGCCTCATCATCACCAAATACTCGCAGGGGCGCTTCCCTGCAATGCTCCCCTTAAGATCTTTAATGATCCACTCCCAAATCATGACAAAGCAATAGGCTGAATCCAACCGGAACAAACAAAGGTGCAATAACGGGAAACAATGATCATGAAGCTTCGACTTCATTAAATCCGTCAGTTGCGCCACAGTTGGGAGCTCAACCAAGACCTAAGATAGTTAGTTTGGTAGAATTAGACGCTGAACTACCTATCGAAGCTATAACAAGAACACGAGAGTATTTCTCTCAACCGAGCCCAAGTCATCTGCCAGAGACAGATAAGAGTCAAAAAAAATGGAAAAACCCATCGGTGCCTATGATTTAATTAGTGACCTAACAAAGACCTTTTCACACATTTCATTTTTGGACTTACTAAAGAACTCTCCCCCTCACAGAGCTGCTCTTTTAGAAGCATTAGGTCTAGGCCATCTAATTAACATCACTCCACCTCCCGAAACACAAGTAAATCATGTAGATTTTGATATCCACCCTCCGGGGCAGCCGGACAAGGATGTCAAATTCATCTTCGAAATAAGTAAAATGCCCACAGATGCTGAGATCACACGCCGAGGTGACCCAGCCTTACACTTGCAAGTGTGGGTTTATAATAACTATGTAAAACGGGCAATGGTTGACGATGGGGCTGCAGTTAACATAGTCCCTTTCTCTTTCCTCCAAAAACTTGGATATGGAGAAACAAACTGTTCCACTACACGAAATACCTTGAGAGGCTATGATAGCCTTAAAGCCACTTCGATAGGAACTATAATACTGCCAGTCACCTTAGGGCCCAAAACCATCTTGACTGAGTTTTATATTATAGATCGGGAAACTAACTATAATATGATCCTCGGCCGACCTTGGATACATCGAATGAAGGCAATCCCTTCCACGCTATTTCAAGAAGTAAGATTCTTGCATCTGGGAAAGGTATTTGTAGCCAAAGGCGATCCAAAACCTTTCGATTTGCACCTAGCTGATTTAAAGAAAAGACCAGGGGTGCACTCAGAATTTGAGCTGCCAACAAACCAACTTAATAAACCCTCTGACCCAAAGCCAGAGGAAAAGTTGATACCTACAACGGATCTTGAAACTACCAGCATAGCCAAAACAACTCCAACCCCTAAAGGTAAAACTAAAGAAACAATATCGTTAGGGACTACTGCGAAAATCGTTGAATTGATAGAACAAGATTCACCAATGTTCTTACCATTCGATTCAGTAGGCATAGGATTTTCCCTAGGTGTTGGTTCCTTACCGCAGAGGATCTCTGTATGGTAGAAGTAGAGTGTGCAAATGCGGCAGATGCCCCAACATCTACACTCCTGCTAAGTATTGGACTCTCCATTTCGATGGAGCTAAATGTCGTTATGGAGCGGGGCAGGTATAATTCTTACTTCGCCCGAGGAGAAGGTCCTCCCATTCTCATTTAAGTTAAACTTTGAATGCACAAACAATGGCGCTGAGTACGAAGCCCTCCTCCTTGGCCTCACCTTAGCCAAAAGAATTGGTATTGATAACATCAGAGTCTTGGGAGACTCGCAATTAGTAACAAACCAAGTTTCTGAAGTATATGAAACTAAAGCCGAACATTTACAACTCTACAAAAATGCTGTATTAGATTTAAGCAAGGCATTTAACTTCATATCCATTGAAGCGATCCCGCGAGAGAAAATCTTCTCGCCGATTCAATAAAGAACCTCAACATCACGTTTTACTCCAAGCAATGAGCTAGAAGATACTCACTTCACAAAGATCCATTCGTGACGAACCATTAATAAAAACAATGACAAATCCTCTTTTAGCGGAAGTGAATCTACCATCCTAGACCATGTTGGAAATGATGTGGCTACTTTGGATTATTTAAATGCCTATGCAACGATTACATCTCTCCTATCACATGCTAGATTTATCCCTGATCCCACATTCGTCCTCCTACTTCGGAAATCCCGTAACGGATCTTCCGTCACAAAGGGAACCTAACATATACGCAATAGAAAATGGGGATGATTTAGATTTACCTCCAGCACCACCTGAGTTCGAAGAGGGTAACGCCTCTTTAATCGAAGAAACAATCGATGTCAACATCGGGACAGAAGATGAACCAAGAATACTGAAACTAGGTTCTTCGTTGACACCAGAAGAAGTGGAAATACATACTCAGGTTCTCAAAGAACATCAGAAGGTGTTTGCATTTAATTACAAGGAGATGACGGGAGTCGCACCCCACATTGCGGTACACAACCTCGTCACTAGATCGGATGCAAAGCCAATTAAACAAAAATCAAGACCCATGAAACCCAAAGTAGCTCTCATGGTAAAAGAGGAAGTAATAAAACTCCTTCGTAGGATTTATCAAGCCGCTTGACTACTCCCAATGGGTATCTAATATCGTTCCCGTTCTCAAGAAGAACGGAAAGATACGCATTTGCATAGATTTCCGAGACATCAACAAAACACGTCCTAAGGACGACTTCCCATTACCATCCATAGATGAAGACGCTTACAGAGAAGCACGTCTTTCCCAATTAGAAAGCCTAGATGAAACTAGGTTAGATGCTGAACAGCGGCATAGAGCTTATGCTGACCGAATGTGCCGGCAGTATAACAAGAAGGTTTATGAACGCGATATATACGAAGGTGATCTAGTTCTAAGACTAGACAAACTGGATCGACAAGAAGACCGGCGAAGGAAGGAAATTCCGGCCCAAATGGTTGGGCCCATACCGAGTCACGAAGGACTATGGAAATGGTGCATACCTCTTATGCACGCTAGAAGGTGAGGAGTTTGGCGAAACAGTCAATTCCCTCCACCTCAAACGTTTCTATGCATAAGCAGCTAACGCTACTTATATAACTATCTACATTGCATTTTCATATAGATTAGGATCATTTTGTCCACTTGTTCTTACACAAATTGTGATCAAGGAATCTATTCTCAAAGTAATTCATTACAAACTCATGATGTTGTTGGCACAAAACTTTCTAATCATATCTCTCCATTTTCGCGATATCATCAATCACTTCAGAATCTTTTATCAAATAAAATCAAACATGACGAAGTCTTAACGGTAACCATACCAAGATCTGCAAGTTTGTTCTCGCTTTGATTTCTTCTTAGGATTGGTGTCTTGCCTATGGTCTGTTCTAGAAGCTTCATGGTGTCACATCTATCCCATATATACATCTCTTTGGAAACAAGCATATACTGACATTTTACTCAAAAAGACAAGTCAAAAAGTGGTTAAACAAAAATTTTATTTTTACACATTTCCTTGCCCTACCAACCTTCGGTGATGAGCTTCAAGGCTCTTTACTAGTGACGTAGGGTTGGGAAAGGATGGAAATGCCCTTACTCGCCTATGCCTTGCCCACGGTGATAAACCCACGCTTCTTACTAGTAGCATGGGGCAAAGTGTAGGGGGTCCTCTAGACAATGCAAACATTAAAAGGTCATAAACAAACTATTCAAACTTTGAGTCAAAAATGAATGAATCGATGCTCAAAATTCCAAGAGAGTTAAAAATCCTAAAACCAGATTTTTTCTACTATGTGGCCATCTACGGGTCTAAGTCTAGATAAACCGCAAAGCAAGTTGCACCCAAAACTATGAAGTCATTCGGGTGGAGTAAGCTTGTAGTTTTCAATTTGGTTCCACCAAAGCTTCGTCTATCTTTCATCACTATCGTTTCACCATATTTCATAACTTGCGCCCTTCTTGGCTCTTGGTGATGAGCCCTCGCATCCTACTAGTTGCGTGGAGTTAGGAGTGGGGCAAGTTAATCTGTTCATCATACTGGTTATTTTCATCACTTTGCCAAAACAAACATGAGGTATCCAAATTGCTCACAGAAGCTAAGATTTAAGATCACAATATATCTACAATATCATGCATCAGCATCATGAAACACAAAAAGAAAGCAAGCATTTGCATCATCTGTTCTCCATTGCATACATTCTAGAAAGCATATAAAACATACATCGTAGTATACACAAAGCAGCTGGAAACAGACAAACAAGAGTGACAAGCTTTTGATCTAAAATCAATGCATATATATAAATAATCAATGTTTATATACAATGCCATCATGCTCTAGGCATGGTCAAAACGCTCAAAGAGCCCGTGATATACAAAAGAAACTATAATACAAAATATACAAGGGCCAAGTCGCCTCTCAACCCCTACGCGACCCCTCCGAGGGTGCGCGCCCTCGCCTAGGACTCCGGCTACGCCGGCGCTCTGAATGCACGGAGGGCTCAGGGTCTCGAGGAGCAGCCGCGGTCTCGCCACGAGAATGGCTCCTCATAAGACGCTCGGCTGTCCTATAGCCTGCCAACTCTGTACGAAGGGTCGACACCATCCTAGCCACATGCCAAACAGAGCGAAGACGCGCATGCCTACCTGCACGCCAAGGCTCCCGGCATCTACAGATAGATAGCTCCGCACGGGTCTATCCATCGGGATCATCGAGAATCAAGCACATACCCTACGGATTAGATCCCGCCACTCGTCGACGGTCTCTGCAAAACAAAGAAGAAATACGAATTAGAAACTAGGCAAGAGGCTAAAATATACAAGATACAAATATAAGGAGAGATAGCAGTTAAAACAAGTCCTAAATCAAACTAACACCGAAAGAGGAGAGGATAATTTACTCGGGTCACCGGGCTCCAAGATGGGTCACTAGGGCCGCCGCCGCCAGATGCCGCCCGACCGAGGGGCTGCTCCCGTAGTAGGGGCAACATGACGCCCCGCAATGACTCGCCCTCTCCACCACGGCCCTGAGAGAATGGCTCCTCTGAAACTAGAGTCTCTCTCTCTGCACTCTGCTCCTCCCTCTCTGCCTGCATAATATCCTGAGTGTCATACCACTCAGGATCGCTGTCATCCGTCTGCTCCTCTGACCCTCCCTCTGCGGACTCCTCAGAATCGAGTCAATATCTATAGGGTCATCGCTACTATGAGCAGGACCCGCAGTAATCCGAAGTAAAGGTGCCCGAGGCGCACCAGCTCTCCCTCTGGCCCGAACAATCCCCCTGGCTGCAATAGGAATACCAGGAGTGACCACTGTCCAACCACGGCCTCTAGGCCCCCCTCTAGCCTCCCGGACTGATCTATAGACCGGTGCCACTGGAGGAAGCATGCCCACATATGGGAGGCCGAACTGCTGAGGAACCCTACCGAAAGGATGTACCTCCACCCGTCCCACACGGTCAATAAGCTGCCCTGTGGTGGAGCAAGAGATCAATGTGAGAGCCTCCTCTCCCCAAATGCCGGCCATGAGCTGGTACGGTATGGCCTCCATATCTGCTGTGGTGAGGGAAGCTACTGGCTGGTGAGGTGCTCTAAGCACCGACATATCTGACCATCTGGCTGCCCTCACAGCCCCGGATCTGCCACCTCCACGCCTCTGCCATAGGGAATGAAGCGCTCATACACCCAACTCATAACTAGAGTAGGGTGGCTCAAAGACTATCCCTGTAAATGGACCACCCTGTATAAGTCGTGATAAGTGGTCCCCAAAATATCTCGCGCCTGTGCGTATATCCGGCCATGCCCCTCTATCTGTGCAATGATGGGGGCCCAGCAGTATAGTAAAGTATCCCCTCCCTTGTCCCCGATCAGCCTCGAGGCAAGGATCCCCATGATAGCCTGTCGAAATACGGGGATGGGCAAAGAAGGAATGGATCTAACTCTCACTCCCTTCTTCGGCCCCGTGGAGATAGCTGCATCCCCCATGTAACCTGCCCACTGTGCAATCTGTGCTCGGGACCCTGCTGTCTCCAGTGTGAGTCTCCTCCCGATGATCGGGACCCCCAGGATACGGTAAACATCCTCCAAAGTAATCGTCCACTCACCGCGGACCCCTGGCAGTCGGAAAGTGTTCCGATCTGCATCCCAATAAGAAAATAAGTCACAAAGGATGTGACTAGATGGCGTGACATGGGGCACGCGCGATATACGCAATATGCCGGCCCTCTGTAATGTATCCTCCTCATCCTGAGAAAGGGCATCCAACACCCCGGGCAACCAATCACACTCCCTCTCTCGACTCCATCTAATGTACTCCTCCCTCCCGCATACACCCAAAAACACACAAAACAGAGCAAGTTAGTATCTAATCAATGCCGAGGGAGTCATAAAAACGTACAGAAGTGATAAAAATACAAGAACAAACTCAAAAGCAAGTCCCTTTTGCTTTCTGTGCAAAACCGCCGCCCGAGCAGGGGGCGTGGCTTTGAACCGCCGCCTTAAGGGAGGGCGGGCGGTGGTAACCGCCGGAACAGGCGGCGGTCATGTAACCGCCGCCCGGCCAGGGCGGCGGTCATGTCCGAAACCCGCGCGGTTTTTAAACCTAAAAAGCCAAAAAAATGCAAAAATTGACCATTTTGACTAAAAACAAAGCCTACCCAGTAGGCGCCCCCCCTAGGTGGACCTTTTGAACCTAGCATTTTCAAAAATACCCCCCCCATTGCAAAGAATTTACCATTTCAAATTTGAAGGGGGAAAAATGCAAAATTAAAGAAAACCAACCTGTGATCTCGCGGGGTGGCGTTCCGCACGTGGGGGCATGATCGCTATCTCACTCCGGACGTTTCGACTCTATTCACGCAAGAAACCGTCACCGTGGGTCCCAGAGCTCAAAATCAATCAAATCAACTCGCGCAAATGAATAGGAAAATGGGCCCACTTTCATATATATATCGTTCTGTTTCGTTTTAAAATGGCTTTTTCACAGGTTCGGAGCGCCGACGGAGGTAAGTCCCTATCCCCGCACAAATGGTACGTCCTCTTTCCCTGTTATTTTAGTGTTTGTTTTCCAAATTATCAGATCTATCTCGCACTTGAGTTCTCTTTTCATTTTATAGGTAGCGGAATTTTGGATGGCGTCATTTCAACACACGACGTGTAAGGTATAACTTCTAACTCCCATTTCGGGACTCGCCATACTGACCCACCTTTTATGCCTCTTCATGGCTAAAATGCTTCTCCGAGGGGGCAATATGTACGTACCCAAAATTGTAAGGTACTGTACCGCAATGTGTAACAAGTGCCCCAATGATGATACAGGTCTCCTCGCAAGGTGTTCGGGATCCGGAAAAGCCCTCGGAGTATGCGTTAACATCCCGCATGCCCCGCTTAGCCCCCGTGCCCTTTGTTTTCCCCTTTTTCCCTCTTTCCTTGGCCTCTTGACCTTCAAGGATTTAAAACCGCCGCCCTACATGGCGGCGGTCTCAGATGACCGCCGCCCGAACAGGGGGGCGGTCCTCAGAACCGCCGCCGCTCGCTTTAGAGCGGCGGTCCTGTGTGCATTTTCCAGAATACTCTTTTGACGCGACTCACGTGAAATATCACATTTCACCAGCTTTTCTTTGCCGACTTGAGCATGCATTAATGTTTTTGGTCCCCTGGAATAGTGTTTTTCCTTTGTTTATTGTTTAGGAGTTCAATTTGGTTTTGTCCGCAGTTTTGGTCTTGAATTCCTATAAATGCAGGTTTTGTGCAGTTTTGGTCTGATTTTGGTCTGGAGTTTTGGTCTGAATTTGGGTGAAGAATTTGAGCTGGAGCTTTTGGTCACCATTTTTCCTTGTTAGAGTCTTCTGATTTTTAGTGTTTTGGTTAGCTTGCTTAGGATTGATAGCATAGCTTATTTCATACTTGGTTAGTATTGCTCAGCTGTTAGTAAGCCATAGACCCATCTTGTGCAGACAGTGTTGTTATTACATCCAATCCGATTAGAAGCTTGCCTCTGAATTCCTCTTTGCTTTGTAGATTTGTTTTTACTTGTGTTAGAGTTCTTAGTTCAATCCATTATATGCTTGGTTAGCTTTATTCAGCTGTTGGTAAGCCACATATCCAACTTGTGCAAGCAGTGTCTTTATTTTGGAATAGAATAGCTTAGGAAGCCATTAAAGTTGCAGGTTTTGCTCTTCGTATAGGATAGTCAAAGGTTCTGGTCGCTTCACGTTGCATGACTCGCAGTAAAATCCCGCTAGGAATCGCATAAGCCAAGCTCTATACTCTTGCGCTATCCCTCTCCTACTCGCATTCTCGGTCTGCATTCTGAGCTGTCCTTGTCCCAAAATCTACTCCTATCGGTGCTAGCATTACACACTTTTCTAGATCCAAGTGAACACGAAAGAACGAGAAGATCATACTGAGGGGACGAGATCATACACACACCATCGGATTCGCCACTGTTCTGCGGAATCCAGGTTTTACATTTCAAAGTTCTAGTCAGATTCATATCAAATAGAGTAGTTAATCACTTTATTTCATTTCATTCTATTCTCGACATTGCTGTGAAGTCATGGGGATTGATAGTTTCTGAGAAACTATGATTCACTCCTCACTTCTGAGGTAGGATCGAGAATCTTGCCGGTAGATTTGACAAACTGTTTTATTTAGAATAATTCTATAAATCGCACAGGCAAATAACCACACTCGGTTATCTTGTCTATTTTTAATTACTGTTTAGCTATTATTTCTAGATACGCATAAAATAGTTTGCTTTCCTTAAAATTGTTAGAATATTTCATAGAAAAATAAAAGTTATATGTAGTTAGATTTATTTCACTTAGTTAGAATTTGTTTCATTACAGTTAGATTGCATTTTGTTTCGTATGACAATCACGGGACCTAGAGAGCCTAGGGAATACATATGACCCTGTCCTGAGATATACACGAAACAATCCCGTGTCACTTTCCACGTATTCGCAACCCATAGATTGAATCACGCCGAGCAGCTCGATATTGATTGAGCCTTCGAGCAGTCATCCTCGCTGATCGATCTATTACACCACCCAAGTTAGAAGGGCCTTCTTTGCCTTAGATTCACAAATTCCACTAGTGCGTGTCAAGACATTAGACCGCCTAACTAGTTTGTCTCGTATATTCTACCCCCACCGGTTGTCTCGGCACGACCTCGGGAGGTCGGGTGCACGCGGATGAGTTACTTGTTGATTCTCACGCCGCCTGTCGCTTTTCGACGTACAAGACACCAACCATTTAAAAATTTACCCATCCCCCATGTGACCTCTTAGACCCTCATGTGACCTCCAAACTTGACAGTTCAACCCCGGGTGCATTTTTGGAGCATTCATTCCCTGTCGTCGGATCAAGTGCCATGTGTCACCCCATGACCACTGTGGAAACTGATGTCCCTTATGTCCCTGAGGTGAGGGACATTAGACATGGAAAAATGTTCCCATCCCCCTATGGGGAGCCTTTTGGAAATCCATGTGACCTCCAAACTTGACAGTTCAGCCCCTAGGTGCATTTTTAGAGCATCCATTCCCTATCATCGAACAAGCACCATGTGTCAGCTCCAAGACCACTGTGGAAACTAATGTCCCTTATGTCCCTGAGGTGAGGGACATCATACATGGAAAAAATTTCCCATCCCCATATGGGAATCCTTTTGGACATCCATGTGACTTGGTTTTAGCTCCCGGTGCTTTAAAGCAACTTTTCTCACCTTCATTCCCTGTTGTCGGATCGTTGCCACATGTCATCCTCTTGACCACCATGGAATTTGATGTCCCTCACATCTCTGAGGTTAGAGATATCAAGCATGGAAAAATTCTCCCAAGATTCTCCTCTCATAATTATTATCCATATTTCGCCACCGTGCCAAATATTGGATCGACCACAATCTCACATAAGAGGAAACAGAGTCAAAAGGTGGATAGAAAAGGCTTCAAAATTGGCTAAGTATAAAGGTATAAGCGGATAATACCAAGTGTTAGTGTAGCACTGATTCAAGGGGTGAATAGAGAAAATGTTTCTAAATGAGTGCCAGATTACCACATGTCCTAGGGGAAAGTGGACCATCGCGGAAAAAGTTGGTTCTTTGCCCCTTGTTATGTAAAAGTTACAAAATGGCCCACAACTCCATCGGGGAAAAATTCTACGTTAGAACCCAAGTCAAAGCCAAGGTGGGGAGTCGGAGGGAAAAGTGAAAATTTTCCTTTCACAAAAAAAGGGGAAAAGATAAATTTTGAGCCCGCAAACCTGATTTTGCCCTAATCTGGCTACCACATATCCCACATTAAAGAAAGGGCATGTTTTTCAAATTGGTTTTCCCATCCATTTGTACGGACCCAATACAAACTTCGAAGGGGCATATCTTTTGACTCAGAGCTCAAAATATTACAAATCTGACACCATTGGAAAGATCTCAGCCTCACCTATGCCATGGAGGTCTAAAACTTTAATTTTGACAAGGTTAGGTGAAGAAAAATGGAGGAAACGTCTTTGGACCTTTAATGCGGGATCCATCTGTCTCAACAACCAGATTAGATTCGATTTTTTTCCATCGTTTCCACTTCTTTCAAGGTGTTAAATCAAGGAATCATGCAATAAAGACATATTTGGGGCATATTTTATTAGAAGCATTAACAACAATGGTTGAGCTTTAACCCACTTTTTCTACTTCCCTCTCTCTTTCTTCTCTCTGATCAAATCTATAAATACAGGGGCAAGATTCATTGTAAAGGGTTGTTGTTCATTCTTCTTCCCTGCCCCCCTCTCTCTTTCTTCTCCAGGGTCGAATGTGGAGTTTAAGCCTCCTCCCTTGGCATTTTAATGGAATTTTCCTACCTCTTGCCCATTAATGGTGTACTATGTGAACTCCTATAGCAATAAAATTTGTTTTGTGATGTGTTTTGTCCATCCTTTTCTCATTTTGTTGTCTCTTCTCGCCTCTCACCATTACAAGGTATACTATGCATATCTTTGATGTCCATTATAGGTTTTGGGAGCTATGTTTAAGGGGTTTGAAATGGTGTTCTGTGTGAACTTTATCCTTGGTCTGTGATGCATATGTCCATCCTCTCCATTGCTCACCTCTCTCCATTTTAGGCAGTTGGGTTTGTGATCAGCAGTTCCCTTTTCTCAGTGTTATAGCCTCTCGTAGTGTAGGATTTCTTTATTTTCATGCTCTCTCTCTCTCTCTCTCTCTCTCTCTCTCCTTGGTCCCTTGGAATTGTTAGATTAGGAGTAGATAGTCGCATTTCCTTCCTTAGAAGTAGTTTAGTGCTAGGATTAGGAAGAGGAACTAGCCTTCTCTGGAGGATCATTCCCATTTGCAAGTCCCACACTTGGGAATGATCCAATGTTATGTAAATCACACCAAATGACCTTGCCTTAGAAAAGTAGATCCATAACTCATTTGGGGTGCTATGATTTCTTACTAACAATAATTTCAAAAATTCAAAAATCGTGAATCGTCACTTTAGTGCTTCTAGTGCTTCCAACTGCTTCCACTCATGTGCACAGTTTTCCTCCATTATTCCTCTATAACTTCTCACCTCCATTACTCCATTGATGAAAATCATACAAGAAATTTCATAGAGCTACTCCTCTTCCACCCCAAAAATTCACGCAGGTCCTAAAGGAAAATTGGAGCAAACACAGAAGGAGAAGCACAAAATAAAGAAGGAGAAGCATAGAGAAAACTCCATGGCCATGAAACGAAAAGTTGAAGAAATCTCCCAAATAGATGCATGAAACAACAAGATATGTTTTTCTAGTCATTCCTATACCCAAGGCCATCAATAAGACACCTTAAAACTCTCCCCTCATGCTACAAAGCATCCATAATGAAGAAAAACTCACTTCTGGCTCAACGAAGAAAATATCCAATTTCCCATCAAACCATTGGGTGAAATGAAGTAGAATTGCACATGAAATATCAGAATAATAAACCTATCACAATGAGATTTATTTCATTGCAAACAAAGGAGAAAAAAGCTGTTGGTTGAATATTTTTCAAGCCAAAATATGAGGTTTAACCACGCACATGGGATTAAATCCTCCTCAAAGACAGTGAGGTCACTGCTTATTACTAATCTAAAACACAAGCAGAAATAATATATACAAGTATTCACACTAATCTAACCATTGGGGTTGGGATAGAATCCTGAAATCCATATCCACACTATGTGAAGATGTTGTTTTTATAAATGGACTGGGTGGAAATTATTACAATGTAAGAAGCACAATGGAAAGGAAAGGAGAGGAACGTATTTTCTTTCGAGTAAACACAGAGCATGAAATAATCATACGAGCTTTAGATAACAAATGTAATGTTTGAAATGATTAGAATCATCAAGACACTAAACAAGGAATAGCTTAAGATTGCGAACATAAGAACAATATCTTAAGAAAAACACTTCTCACAACACAAAGTTTGTGAAAACAGCATCAGCTTCTATTCCTCAAATGATTAAAAGAAAACACAAAGTTTTTCTTCTTCACAATAGCTCCCAATATTTCAAAAATCTCAACCCTTTGGAATGTACGCACATCCCTTATTTATAATAAAAATAGTTGAGAGAAAATAGGACAAACCCTATAAAACAGTTTGTTAACAAGAGTCCTATTTTGCTTGACTCTCACGCAGGAGACCAAGTCAAAATATGATTCCTATGTGACGAAATAGAAATGAAAAAGACATGTCAATTTCAAGATTGAAATGACATGTTACATCAAGATTTAGTCTGAATCGTCATCTTTTTCTTCCTCATCTTTCTCTTCTTCTAACTGAGCCTGTTTGTTCTAAATTCTTGGAACTTCCGATTATACCTTGCATCTCATTTTTGTCAGGCGCAGTGGAATGATCACTCAAAACTTCACATGTTTTGTGAGTGTCACTGGCACTACCGGGAAGTTTTCTCAATCTTTTGTTGAGTTTTCTCAAGGCCTCCAAAGAATGTTCAATCTTTACAAACCTGTCAATGATTTCAATGCCAAATCCGTGAGCTGGTTCATGCTGAATTGATTCTTGGATTTGTTTGAAAAGATCATCAGCTGATAGGATGCCCAAGTTTCCACTTGACACTTTTGCACATATTTTCAGCAGTTCTTCTTCCAGGTCACTCTTGCCATCAATCAACTGATCTCTTGATTCTCTCAATTTACCGCAAGCTTCGTTGAGAATTTTTACCCTGAACTTGATGGCTTTGGTCAGCTGGAAATGCTTATCTGCATGTGGGATGACACCTTCTTCTACCAAAATGTGTGATGGGATTTTCTTCAATGCTTGGAGAGCTTCAAAAGTTAAATCAAGGTGTCCAATTTCTTGGGAGAAATCATCCTCCATATTTTCTCCATCACTTTGTATATTCCCCAAAGATTGATAGACCCCTACGGCATCTTGAATCACTTCTTTCCCCTGTTGGAGCAGCCTTTGAGTCCATTCATCGACCACCCTTCCTTTTTCATTAATCTTCTCAATTATAGGCACTGATGAGAAATCAAATCCAATAGGGGCAGAGGAATATGGTATGGATTCAAGGGGTTTTGAGAGCTTAAGCAATACCTCAGTTAACTGCTCCACCTTTCCTTTAAGCTCATCTCTGCTTGTCTTTTGTTTCCTTCAATTTCTGGCATAGCACGTTTATAGCATCCCGTGCATCCTGTTGTGCTCCTTCTATTGTCACTTCTCCTAGAGCCACCCTGGTTATCTGATAGTTAGAGGCTGTTATGTCCTCTTTGGTTTTGTCAGTCGCGGGAGTGGCAATCTCTGCAAACTTATGCCCCGAAGCATCCACCAAAACCCTTGAAACTATTTTGGGTTTCTTGGCTGATTTAGCAGTAGAAGCCTTGAGTGAACTAAAATCAAAGGCTGGTATGGGTACAATCACCTTCCTCTTCCTCGATTTTTCTCAAGTAGCCATTGAGGCATGTCAGAGGGAGTTTCCACTATCTTAGAAGTTGGTATCATACTTTCAGGGGGAGAGGGATCCACTGGTGGAGTGGGGACAATTACCAATGTGGTAGCAGATTCAATGAAAAGAGGCACAGGAGGGGGCATGTTGGTAGTTACTTTGGTCCCAAAGCAGAGAGGGGTGAGAGTCCAGAGAAAATGCTGGCCATGACCGAAGAAGTAGATGGGGAAAGAGGAGGTAGAAGTGGTTGTGAAGGAGGAAGCGCAGATCCCGACTCCAAAGCCTGGGATGCAAGAGATAAGGTCACTTCAATTGGGCAGTCAATAAATGGTGAAACTAGGGGCTGGCTTACTTCTCCTTCCAAAGAAATTTCTCCTATTTCTGGTGGTGTTGGTGATTCTGGCACATTCACCATTTCAACTGGAGTAACAATTGAATAGATTTCTCGCTCTCTTCTCTTCTTGACAAAATTGACCTTTATAGGTCCCTTAGAAGATATTTTGTCTTTTCCCTTTTTCGAGGGCCCCGCCTCTGCAGCAACCAACTTTGAAAAATTATCATCTTTAAAAATCATTCCCCAAGAGGCGAGCCATGCTTTGGTGCGTGCAAGAATCAGGGTTGATCTATCTGTAACGGAGGCTTTTTCACCGATAGACCAATCAATAGGTGGGAAAACATATTGATCTTCATTCAATCCATCATAGGAAGGATCCAGAACACTTTCATTATCGCTAGTACCTTCTAGTATGTCAGCGAGCTCAAGTGTCTAAATTTCAGCAAGTGTCAACCTGCTATGATCTTTTCTTCGGACAACAACCTCATCACGTAAATCAATCCAGATGTCTTCTACGCTTGCACGCGTGCGGGTGCAGAGTTCCATATGCCTTGAGGACTCCTCAAAAATCAAACCCGTCTTGGGGCTTCATGTGCTTCTTCAACTTATCTTGAAGCTCATGGACAATGTTCTTGGCTTTCACCACCATTGAACAAGTATACCTTCCAATAGAAATTGGGAAAGATATAGCGGCCTTGTGTTTACTCTGTTGGAACTTGTGAAAATCCAACAATTGCCTGACCAACTCCATCAAGATTAGTTTGTCCCCTAGATATCTGGGCAAATGGAAAGGATCCCTTGGGTACATGACTACTCAAAGATATGTGAACTTCTTAAATTACAAGAAGACACAACCCCATTTTGAAACTTCAGCCCATGCCTCATCAGAGACTCTTGTTTTCCTCGGTTCGGGGCTTAACCTACAGATGTTCTCATAAAAGAAGGCATCGTTTACCCTTCTAAATTGGTCTTCAGACCCTTTTCTTGTCAGCTGAGGAAAATACTGATAAACATGCTCCACTGTCTTGTTCCCCTTGGTGTCCAACCCGGGATAGTTCCTCATGCCGGCCGCTGCATAGGTGACATACGAGGACATATAAAACTTTCCCGTAGATAGGACTGTTGTCATTTGAGAATCTATCTCGTTACTGATAAGAGTACCCCAATCAATTCCCTGTTGATTCTTTTTAATAATGATTATGAACTCGTACATCCATCCTTGGAAAACATTACACTCGGGAAACCAAAAACTCGACTCAACAGAGTAATGATATCATTGATTTCTTGAATGAAATCACTTCGGGAACAAGTCTTGGGAACCTAGAAATAGCTGGTTTGGCTTTGATTAGGAACTTCTTATTCACGTGCTTGATGCAATCCTCCTGATCATTGTCCCAAGCTTTTTGGGCTGACTTGAGATCCACATCTCCATATTCCTCAAAATTAGGTAGCTTGAGAAGGTCATCGAAGTAACCTCCGTCCAACTTGATTACAACTACTCCTCCTTGTTTTTCACAGAACGAGAAGCAGAGTCATAATTCGAAGCATAGGCTAAGATGAACTCGGGGCACTGAGCAGGACATAGGGAAACCTGCTGTAAGAGGTAGACCACTGTCAACTATTGATTTCATCCATGGAGTCTGAGAAGAGCTCTTGACCCTATTCCAAAAATCCTCCATATCTATGTTTCCGAGCTCTGTATCCCGGATGTCGTAATTATAGTCAATGTAGGAGGGAGACTCCACCTTCCTGAATTTGTACTTCATCCTCCCTAATTTTTCAGTCTTATCTTGTGATGGACCAGGGTCCGACATGAGGAATTTCAAAGGAGGAGAGTGTCGGAGATCAGAAGGTGTTGAACACTTCGAAAACCCGACACACTGGAGATGCCGGAAAGATGGAAAAACCCGACACACTGGGAGGATGCTGGAGAGTTCGGAAAACCCGACACACTAGGAGGATGCCAGAGAGTTTGGAATGTCTGATACTTTAAACTTTCCAATATACTGCAGGTTTTGAACACTGCAAAGCACCCTACAAAACCTAAGAAGAGGGAATGGGGTAATTGTTGAGTTGAAACATGTAATTTTTTCCTCTCTGTTGATATCCCCAATATATTTTTAATTACAATGACATCTTAGGGAATAAAACAAAGTGATTATTCCAAAGGGGTAACCCTAAAACACAAACCTGATTTAGAAAGCAACACCCAAAATGGAAAAGATAAAACCCCAACAACCCTGATAAGAAAAGACAGAAACCTAGAAGAATTATTTACACAATTATTCCACAAAAACCACAAACAAAGAATGAAGAAAATACCTTCAACCAGAACAAGAAATGATAAAAATGAGAAATGTAATCAAGCATAGAGGTGAGTCTGATTTCTGAGTCGAAGATGCATGCAAAAAAATCCACGAGGTAAAAAGTACGTCTGTAAAAATGACGTGGAAATTCAAATATTTATAAGAAATTTCACATTTAATACACTTCAGATTGACACGTGCCAACTACCCAACAACTCGCATTAATGCCATGTCAGCATGCTTGGGATATCCGAAAACCCGACACAAAGGAGTAAATCGGGCTTCGGGGATCGGAAGACACGTGACATGAAGCATGTTTTGACGAAGGCATGTTCCGATGCTTGGAAGGTCCACAAACCTGACTCGCCTTACTTGATGCGGGTTTCGGGTTTCGGGAACACACGACATGAAGCATCCAAAACACATGTTGTCTTGCTTGTGAAACCCGAAAACCCGATTATCTCTCTGAAAGGTGATTCTTAGAAAACCAGCTCAAAAATTTCTTAGGGTTATCTCATTTTTGGCGTAAACTCAAAAATGAGATAACAAAACCATACCTGCAATTTTGAAGTCCATTAATGGCTGCCACATCTAGAAGCACTGTCAGGTCCTAAAATTAAAACTTTAAAATCTCTTAGACTATTAAGCGGACATGCCCGAAATTTCAGAGGGGTGATATTGGGAAAAAACCATATCAAAAAACTTCATTACATGTCAATCCAACTCCCGAAGTCAAATTTCTAAAAATAGCAGGTCTACTACATAAGAACTGCTATTTCAGAAAATTCATCGACAAAAGAACCTGCGAAGGAGACGAAGTCATTGGAGGTGCACTACAACTGAGAATTCACCAAAATGGAAATTTTTGGCACTTTCTAAAAATAATAAAGGGGCCCTCGAGCACCGCTAAAAATAGAAATTTGATCCAGAAGGAATGAGGAACATAGGGAGAAAGAGGAAAACTAAGCCACAACATCCATTTGAAGAGCAGGGGACTTGATTTTTCACACTTACTAAAAATAGTAAGTTGATTTTTCTAAGGGAGACATGAAGCCGAAATGGATGGGTCAAAAGCCGACACAACCCTTCGCCTATGAGTATGATGTGGAAGACAAAGTGATGTCTCATACATGGACCTGAATGACCTTAAGACTTGCATGGCCTCCAAGGACCGAAGGAGGATCGAAGACCAAATATTCACAAGTGGCTTGTTCACCACTGCAGGACACCCAGTGTCTGTGTAGAGTCTTGAGCTAGTCCTATCCTGCTCTTTCCACTACAATCCCGAGACACAAACCATCTAATATGACAATGGTAACACAATTGTGATCATTAGTGGAATAGTTCACTCAACTTGGAGAGTGATTCGTGAGCCAATTTGAAAGAGTTTTACAGTGTGAAAGGAATTCGAAGATTCAGAGTTTCACTGCATTTGGCACTTTCCAACGATGAGGATCAATGGAATTCATCAGGAATGATGTCTCCTCTTTTTCTTCTCTCTCTTTCTCTCTCCTCTTTCTCCTAAACTTCTTTCTCTTCTCAAATGTTCTAATTTTGCGTTGGGGTTGCACTTTTTCATATGTATTAATGTTCATAATGTAATAAGTCACCTTTATGTTATAAAAAGAGACTTAAAAGTTTCCTAGGAAGTTGAAAAGTTGTAAGTTGTGCAAGGACATATGAAAAGGCATTAGGGGGTAGATGAAGAGTCATATTCTACTCTATAAATTGTAACACCATTCCCATTTCAAAGGGTTGGTGATTGATCTTGTAAACTCAAGAGTGCATTGTACCTAGAGAAAGCAAAGGAGATAGCCATTTTCTTCTACTTTCCTCCACTCTCAAATTTCTTCTATTCCCACACTATGTACAACTTCTATTTAAGCATCAATACAAGAAGAAGGATTTTGTAGCCTTTTTGATGAGGAGATTTTAGAAACTATGATTTCACAATCTTATCTTGTCTTGTTTCCATTTACAGGGTTGTTTCTTCTCATAAATGCATGTGTTGAAGTTTCTAACTAGTGTGTTCAAGAATCTTATTCCCTACCTGTAAAATTAGTTCCATTATCTCATTTGTCACTCCCCTTTCCCATTTTATAGACAAAGTCTTCCCTAGTAAGAGATTTCTATCTTTGCCCTAGGGTCATTGGAGTGCCCCTATTGGATCCCTAGTCAAAAGGCCACCACAGAAATCCACATTTTCTTGTGCATGCACATACGGCAGCTGCACCGATTAAATAGAGAGACTTAGATTCCTTGAGAATTGGCAAGAAATCCACAAGTTTGCCCACCCAAAAATTTCTTGCCAACAATTTTTGGCGCCCATCGTGGAGCATATTTAGCATCATCTGCAACCAACATACGACAGCAAGGTCTAAATTTTTTTAAAAATGAAATATTGAAAAACACACAAAAAAAGTTCATGAAAAGCTATTTCGAAAGATACACTCTCGATTTCTACACGTGACTTTTCACATTCTACAATGTCTTTTCATATTCCTATTGCAGATTTTTCTAGTGCTATAATTTGAAGAAGAATTGGCTGAAGTAAAAGCTGAAATAGATACAACAATGGTAGATGAATTAGAAAGACCTCAACCCATTTTTCCATGGGGAAGGAATACAGGCCTGCTTCCTCTTGAACCTCCTCTTCACGATCTACCAACGAGTTCCCATAAGAACTTTCCAAAGTTTAAAGGTGACAACGCACAACATCCTCGAGAACACATCATTTCTTTCACAACATCATGTCAAATTCTTGGAGTCCAACATGAAGATGTTGACGTGAGACTGCTCATGGAGTCCTTCTATGAAAAAGTAGCGTAATGGTTTTACCTCCTCCCCTGCCTGGTCCATCACAAATTGGAATGACATAAAGGATTCCTTCAAAGAGAGATTTGAATCAACTAAATACTATCAGGACCTCCTAGTCTAATTGGCTCAAATGAAGAAAGGAGAAAATGAAACCATGAGATACTTCATGGCTCATTTCGAATGGTTGCTTCACAGGATACCTGAAGAGGATTCACCATCTCAAAACAATGTCAAGATATTCTTCATCAATGCTCAATCACTAGAAGTAGGATTTTTTCTACAAAGATCCCAACCAAGGAACATTGTAGAAGCACAAAGGATGGCCATTGAACTTGATGACGATCTCATCCTCTCTGGAAAGATCAAGAACCCATCAAAGGGAAAGACCCAACATCCTGGAGATGAGAGAACCAATCCATCACTGCAAAATTGGGTGAATGAGATAGCATCTTTGAAAAGGGAATTATTTGAATGAGTTTCTTCCCAAAGAAGCAACAAAAATCAGATTACAGGAGCACCCCAAAGGCTTTCCTTAGAGGCCCCACCCATGAACGTAAATTGCAGATTTCAAGAAAGTGAAGAAGAGCTTGAACAAGAAAGTGAAGGTGGAAACTTCCTAGAGATTGATGAACTTGAGAATGATAGACAAATCAGATTTTGTGAGTATTTCGGAGGTGATGAAGAAGACGAAGAGGATGCACCCAGTTTCTCATGTGTGGTATTCACTCATTCTCAGTCTGAGAAAAGAGCATCTCCCTCCACTGCTACGAATGAAAATAAGGTTGATGATCCTCCTATGGTGAATCCACAAAACAAAATAATCAGTCAAGGATAGCCACTTCCATCCTCCATGAAGTCTACATTATTAAATCTTAACCCTATAGAAAGTAAGAAGGCTCCCACTATTCCAAGTAAGTCTTCTGATACCTCTTCAAATTATAAACCCAAATCTACTCCTACAAAATCTAATTCCTTGAAAGCTCCTAGTGTGCCATTCAAAATATCTTCCATTCCTCAAACATCAAATCTTGCTCCTAAGCCTATCTAGACTCCAAAATCAGTCCCTTCACCCCCTTGTCCGCATCTACTCCCTTTGACTTCATAGAATATGAAAACAAGGCCAAATTGCATATTACTCGAAACTAAATATTTGCAGACTCATCCTAAACAATTTCAGAGGTTCATCTGATATATCGGGAGTGGTAGTCTAACACCGAATGTTGTAAAATCTAGTTTCAAAGTCATACTACCAAACTTGTCTACACCTCCAGTGTCACGTAACATTATTTCTCTCGAGTGCATCAAAGACTGATAAAGTTGGACCTTTCTATGTCTTCCTTCTTGTTGGATAATATGTACTCAACAATTACATAATAGATTCTATTACCTCAGACAACGTGATGCCTTTGAAGGTCTCCAAGGCTCTCAAATTTACCATGATTCCACCTAGTGGCTATTTTTACTCTTTGGAATCAAAAGAGGTCTCACTTGTAGGGAAGGCCAAAGATGCACAGTGGCTCTCACCAGATTTCTAGACAAGAAAATTACATCGATGATTTTGGTAGTAGATGTCCCATCCTCGTTCGGAATGTTGTTGAGTAGAAATTTCTACCGAGACTTGGGAGGGAAAATTTAGATGAATTGGTCTTCTACAACCATACTAGTGAAGGGAGACATGGATAAATTTCTTCTCGAGAAGAAGATGAGGTACATAGTATGAAATTCTAGAATCCCAGAAGCTAACATCTTGTATCAAGATAGCAGAAGATGAATCACTTGGTGGAAACTAAGGAGGAAGAGGATATTCCCATCTTGATAGGTCTAGACTTGCCTTCCTAGAGAGATTTGGACTTTGAAGAAGCATTGAGGAGATTCGAGTTAGAAGAGGGCAGCTCCAAATTTCTAGATGATGCAAACCATGAAGAAGAGGAAATGGTTCTTGACGATTTTCAAATAGAAAAATCAGCTTATGTGTTTATCCGTGATGAAGAAATTTTCTCTTTCCCATTCGAAGATGAGGACTCCCTTGATCATGTCACCTAGGAAGAGACCAATCCAGTCTATAATGAACCCTTGAATAGTGGGGAAGAACCATCTATACAAGAACTGCTAAGATCCACGGAAGAAACAGAAGACCCTGAGACCAGTCTTGAACTTTTAATGCAAGCCATGAATCTAGAAGAAAAGTGTAAAGCTGACTTGGAAACCTCAACCAGTGTGAGGATGGGCTATGTTGAAATAAATCTAGATGAGAAATATGATCTCCCTCTCGAGCCAATGGTTGGTGGATACAATGATGAAATTGAGGTATTTTCTTTCCCATTTGAAGAGGAAGAATCTTTCCATGATGAACAAACTAAAGCAAGAAGTTTTGAGGCCTTTGAAGATGAATCTCTTTTTGATGAAGGATCGGTAGAGCATAGAAATTCCCAAGATGATGAGGTAACCCTCTAGATAGTTTCCTCAAGCTTTATTCTTCAAAGGTGTATAAAGATGAGATGTTGGAAACAATGAAGCATAACTCTGTGCAAGAAATCTTGGACGCAGTAGAAGTTGCGGAAGACCCCAAGCTTATTCTTGATCTCTTCACTTGTGCCATGGATATACAAGAAAAGTATGATTTTATCTCCGACCCTCCCATCAATACTCAAATGCCTCATAATGGAGTAGAGATAAAGGATGAATCAGATGTTTCTCATGGAAAATATGTCAACGAGCATAGACCTAGGAAATAAAGTAACTCGGAATATCAAAGGAATTGGAACAAAAATCATCTTTAGGGAAGTGATAGCACACTTGATGGAGAATCAACTATACGGATAAATACGGAAGGAAACTAGCACTATGAAACTAATTTCAAATAACATGAAGGTAGTGGAATTTCCAAGTAAGGACCTGAGCATCAAGAAGCTCACATGGAATCACTCCTACCAAGTACACAAACAATTGTGAAAGCACCTAGCTTTCATAGGTAGTTGAGGAGGGGGCTACTTTATAGAACTCACAACATCTTTGAATAATATCATCATTCGGTGTTTCCTCTTCAAGGGTAAATTTTGAGAAATGAAAAGTGCTTCAGTGAAAGTGGGTTGTCTCCCACCTTGTGCCATAGGTGATTGTTAGGTATGTCTCTCTCTCTCTCTCTCTCTCTCTCTCTCTCTCTCTCTCTCTCTCTCTCTCTCTCTCATTATAAGTTATACAAGACTCTACAAGGCCCAATGGATAAGGCACTAGTAAACAAATTATTTGGTCTAAAATTAAGATTCTAGATTCCCATGTCATGTCCCCAAGCTAGAGATATTTTTTTCATACAAATGTGTAATAGGGAAATTGACAATTTCAAGCACAACAACTATACCCCAGTGTCAAATTTTTCAAGTTCTATCATTCGAAGATACCCCATCTCTCGTCCAAAGAAGTACAAGTGACCTCCCAAATAATTTTCTATCATCCCCCTAGGTGATTTAGTAAATTCCATTCATTCCCCCTAGGTGATTTCAGGAGTTGATTTGTAAACTATAGGCAATATAGGGAAGGGCTATCACCGCCTTCCTGGACTAGATCAACCCCCTGGAGCAAAATGGAAGGGAAAAATTCAACATGGAGGTGAATTGAAGGCATTAGAACATTATGGAAATGATTTTGGAAGGTTTGGGGAAGCTTTAAAAGACTTGGAGTAATATGAATAAAAAAATAGGGTTCACAAACCTAGACAAGATACATGTGCCTAAAATAGTTGTTGGGCTTCGAAGAAGATTTTGGGAGCTCCGATGGAGTTAGGAGTAAAAAAACATCTTCAAAAAGATGATTCTAATACCTACATTATGGTGAAATAATAATTTTCACAACACCTTGGTGCATAAGAATGGCAGCAAGTTTTCTCGTGCATAAGTGGAGTCTCAAATACAAAATATAATTTCTTAGAGATAATATGGATAAATCAAGACATGATAACCCCACCATTGGATCCAAAATTCAATTTCCAGTCAGGATCATATAAAATTTTACCAATAAATTCCACTTTGGGAGCTCAAGTTATCATCGTTCCAAGTTACCCTCTCAAAGGCAGTTCAGGACTTAGTCATTTTTCGGGAGGACATGTGTCAGCACCAAGAGCTTAGCAGGGATTTCATGTCCCCGACATCCCTAAGGTCAGGTACACCAACCATTGAAAAATGTTCCCATCCCCCATGTGACCTCTTGTACCCTCATGTGACCTCCAGACTTGACAGTTTAGCCCCCGGGTGCATTTTTGGAGCATTCATTCCCTCGCCGCCGATCAAGCGCCATGTGTCACCCCAGGACCACCGTGGAAACTGATGTCCCTTATGTCCCTAAGGTGAGGGACATCATACATGGAAAAATTCTCCTAGCCCCCTATGGGGAGCCTTTTGGACATCCATGTGACCTCCAGACTTGACAGTTTAACCCCTAGGTGCATTTTTGGAGCATCCATTCCCTATCGTCGATCAAGTGCCACGTGTCAGCTCCAGGAAAACCATGGAAACTGATGTCCCTTATTTCCCTGAGGTGAGGGACATCAGACATGGAAAAATTCACCCAACCCCCTATGGGGAGCCTTTTGGACATCCATGTGACCTGCTTTCAGCTCCTAGTGCTTTAAAGTAGCTTTTCTCACCTTCATTCCCTTTCATCGATTGTCCTCTTGAACACAATGGAATTTGATGTCCCTCACATCCCTAAGGTCAGGGACATCAAGAATGGAAAAATGTGCCCAAGATTCTCCTCTCATAATTTAAAAATTCAAAAATCTAATTGTCGCTTCAGTGCTTCCAGCTACTTCCACTCTCGTGCACAATTTTCCTCCATTCTTCCTCTGTAACTTCTCACCTCCATTACTCCATTGTTGAAGCTCATACCAGACCTACCACATAGTTACTCCTCTTCCACCCCAAAATTCATGCAGGTCCTAAAGGAAAATTGGAGCAAACACAGAAGGAGAAGCACAAAGAAAACTCCATGGCCATGAAACGAAAAGTTGAAGAAATCTCCCAAATGGATGCGTGAAACAACAAGCTATATTTTTCTCGGTCATTCATGTCGCCGATCAAGTGACATGTGTCAGCTCTAGGAAAATCAGGAAAATGATGTCCCTTATTTCCCTGAGGTGAGGGACATCGACATGGAAAAATTCACCCATCCCCTATGGGGAGCCTTTTGGACATCCATGTGACCAGCTTTCAGCTCCTAGTGCTTTAAAGCAATTTTTCTCACCTTCATTCCCTTTCATCAAATTTTCCTCTTGAACACAATGGAATTTTATGTCCCTCACATCCCTAAGGTCAAGGACATCAATAATAGAAAATTGTGCCCAAGATTCTCCTCTCATAATTTAAAAAATTCAAAAAATCTAATTGTCGCTTCAGTGCTTCCAGTTGCTTTCCACTTCCGTGCACAAGTTTCCTCCATCCTTCCTCTATGGCTTCTCACCTCCATTACTCCATTGTTGAAGCTCATACCAGACCTTCCACAAAGTTACTCCTCTTCCACCCCAAAAATTCATGCAGGTCCTAAAGGAAAATTGGAGAAAACACGAATGGAGAAGCACGTAACAAGAAGGAGAAGCACAAAAAAAACTCCATAGCCATGAAATGAAAAGTTGAAGAAATCTCACAAATGGATGCTTGAAACAACAAGCTATATTTTTCTGGTCATTCCTCGACCCAAGGCCATCAATAATACACCTTTAAACTCTCCCCTCATGCTATAGAGCATCCACAGAGAAGAAAAACCCACTTCGGCTCAACAAAGAAAATATCCAATTTCATGTCAAAGCATTGGGTGAAATGAAATACAATTACACATGAAACATCAAAAGAAGAAACCTATCACAATGAAATTTATTTCATCACAAACAGAGGAGAAAACCATACCTACAATTTTGAGGTCCATTAATTGCTGCCACATCTAGAAGCACTGTCAGGTCTGAAAATTAAAACTTTAAAATCTCTTCGACTATTAAGCGAGCGGGCCCGAAATTTTAGAGGGGTGATATTGGGAAAAACCCATATCAAAAACTTTATCCCATGTCAATACAACTCCTAGAAGCCAACTTTCTAAAAATAGCAGGTCTACTACATAGGAACTGCTATTTCAAGAAAGTCATCGACAGAAGAACCTGTGAAGGAGATGAAGTCATTGGAGGTGCACTACAACTGAGAATTCACCAGAATGGAAATTTTTTTCACTTACTAAAAATAGTAAGTGGGCCCTTGAGCACCTACTAAAAATAGAAATTTGATCCATAAGGAATCAGGAACACATGGAGAAAGAGGAAAATTGAGCCGCAACATCCAATTGAAGAGCGGGGACTTGATTTTTCACACTTACTAAAAATAGCAAGTTAATTTTTCTAAGGGAGACATGAAGCCAAATTTGATATGTAAACTCTTCAACTTTGGAAATATTTACAAATCAAAAATTAATCGTTGTTTACTTTCTATTAGAAAATAATAGAGATAGTTAGTGAATGAATTACTACTGTGCTTAGAATCAATAATTGTAGTAAAGGAAAGAATATAATCTCATAACACCAACAATTTTATCCTAAAAACCTCCAATGGAGGCAAAACCAATCGGGAAGGGCAATTGCTCTTTCTTCCCACTTTTATTGGCCAATTCAAATCAACAAGTACAGAATTTACAATAAGTAAGAAAGAGAAGTAAATAATATCTCAACACTTCCTCTCAATTACTTGTTTGCTCTGTCTCAACACTCCTTTCTTCTACAAAATACAATTTCCAAAGACTAAGATTTCTTTCTTACTTTCTCCCATGCTTTGATAATCTTCTACAAAATACAATCATGTATTTATAGCCTTTCTCATGTCCTCACATGCACTTGAGACTGGGAAAGGTCATGAAGGAGAAGAGAAACAAACATCCCTTAAAATTCATAGGTTAGTCATTTAAAATTTTGTTTTTTGTCCGTGATGGCCAGGACCACCACCTTGTCTCGGGCAACAGCTTCTATAACCACCGCCCTATGCAAGGTGGCGGTCTTGTTACTTAAAATATAGAACCTTTGTTTGTTGTTTTTATTCTCTATGCTGACCATTTTCTGATGAAGTAGAGTTATTTTTGATCCCTATGGATCACACCTCCCCTTTTTAGGAGGCTTTTGGTCCCACAAAAGCTTAGTGGGGGAGTAGATGAGGGAACGATTCCCTCACTTGCTCCTTCGAGTACCACCGGTCCGCCTTGGCGTCTTTCCTTTCAGTCCAATCTACTAAGACTCCTGCGGACCTCTTTTAGTCTCTCTGACCTTCTACTGTAGCACTACATCCTCCTCCAATTCACCTCATGAGTCCAAGATGCAATCCTTGATGGAAGGTAGCAACTATAGTTCTTCATCTTCATCCAGCATGGATGGCTCATATAGGTGCAAGTTCTTGCAGTTTACTACAGAGTACATCCTCATGAATGATGGAAAATCAAGTCAAAAAGCATTTTCCCCAACTTGATCCAATATGGTGAAGGGTCCATATCGTAGTGGCTTGAGCTTCCATGCTTAACCTTTTAATCTCTCCTTGCTCAAGTAAATCCAAAATTTGTCTCCAACATGAAGCTTGTGTTCCCTCCTATCCTGGTTGTGCCTAGCTTTGTACTTTTCTTGAGATTTTTCTAGCTATTCTTTGACCTTGAGATGGATTTACTAGATCCTCTCAATGAACTTGTTGGCTCTAATCACCTCTGTGTCTCGTGTATCCTCCTCATCATGTTTTCCAACTACTATGTCTAGTGGATTTGTAGGTAGATATCCCAAGCATGCTTCAAATGGTGACTTCATAGTGGATGTGTGTACTTCCTAGCTATAGGAATTCTAAATGTAGGCTAAGGACTTGTCCTAAGTCCTTAGGTACTTACTATTATACCCTCTGATCAACTGTACCAATGTCCTATTTACCACCTTTGTTTATCCATCTATTTGTGGATGGAAAGTTGTGCTCCTTTATAACCCAGTATCCATCTTGTCCCACAAAGTAGTCCAAAACTTCCCCAAGAACCTGGAATCCCTATCAAAGACAATAGACTTTGGCAAACCAAAATGCACCCATACATTAGCAAAGAAAAGATCTGTTGCCTCATGTGCTTTTACTGTCTTTTTACATGCCATAAGAATACACATTTTACTAAATCTATCCACAACAACATAGAGATAGTCATGGCCATGTTTAGACATAGGTAATCCTCCTACAAAATCCATAGAAATTTCCTCCCATGGACGAGTAGGTACTGGTAAAGGCATATACAAACCTTCCTTCCTAGTTTTAGGCTTGCTAGTACAACAAATTTTACATCCACGAATAAATTTTGATACTTCTTCTTGCATGTTGGGCCAATATACATACCTTTGCAAGTGGGCTAGGGTCTTACCAACACCAAAATGTCCCGCTAATTTTGAGGTATGTGCTTCCCTCATCAATAGAAGTATTTCTTCTTTAGGCACACAAAGTTTCCCCCATCGGTAGAGTAGCCTGTCCTTGAGATAATAGTCTTCAATCCCCATCTTTTCAGCCCCTTGGGACTGCAACTTCTGAAATGTTACCCCAAAGTCTTTGTCTTCAGCATATGCTTCTCCATAAGCTTCCTTCGTGAAGGGCTTGATCTGAGAGATAGTGGCCAAACAAGAGAAATTTTCCTATGTGGGGGGCCTAAACAACATGTCTGCCACCAAAATTGTACTACCTTTCTTATATTTGATCACTAGATGGAATTGCTAAAGGAACCCCATCCATTTGTAGTGCCTTGCCTACTACAATTTAGACTGTGCTTGCAAATATTGGAGAGGTTTGTGGTCAGTGTGCACAATAGTTTCTTTACCCAATAAATAATGTTTCCATTTTTTAATTGCCTGAACTAGTGCATACATTTCTTTATCATATACTAAATATCCTTTAACTGCTGAAGTGAAGGTTTTAGAATGATAACATACGGGTTTACCTCCTTGAAGCAACACTGCACCCATAGCATAATCACTGGCATCTGTCTCTACTTCAAAAGGCTACTACAAACTAGGAAGAGAAAGTACTGGAGCATGACTAATCTTGTATTTCAATAACTCAAAGGATTTGTCTTGTTCCTTACCCTAGTCAAAACCCTTACTCTTTGTGGCCACTATGTGTAGAGGTGTTGCAATCACCGAGAAACTCAGAATGAATTTCCACATGTACTATACTGCTCCCACAAAACTTCTAGTCTTTGTGGCTCCTGTTGGTGTTGGCCAATTTTTGATGGCTTCCACCTTCTTTGGATCCACTCGTAGCTCTCCTCCTCCAACCACGTGCCCAAGATAGACAAGTGATTGTTTGGAAAATTCACATTTCTTCATATTACAAAGCAGTTGTTTCTCCCTGAGAACTTGCAAGACTTGTTGCAAATGAGTTAGATGTTCTTCCCATGTGGCACTAAAAATCGGATATCATCTAGATATAAAATGACACATGAATCTATGAAATCCAGCAATACATCATCCATCAATCTCATAAATTTAGCGGGTGCATTGCATAATCCAAAAGGAAATACTAACCATTCATACAAACCCTGTTTTGTTTTGAAGGAAGTCTTCCATATATCCTCCTCCTTCATCCTGACTTGGTGATAACCTGACTTGAGATCCAACTTCGTGAAAAATTGGCTTCTGAAGCCGGTCCAAGAGATCATCTATGCGGGAAGTGGATATCTATTCTTCATGGTGATCTTGTTCAAAGCGTGGTAATTGATGCACATTCTCCAAGAATCATCCTTCTTTGGCACCATCACAATAGGCGAACCACACGGTGAGGTGCTTGGACGTATTACCCCTTGGTCTATTAGTTCTGGAGTTTCTTCTTTACTTTAGTACTCTCAAGCAAGGATTGCCTATACAACCCGATGTTTGGTAGAGGTGACTCTGGCAATAGTTGAATCTCATGCTCTACTTCTTGTTTTGGTGGTAATCCACTAGGAGCCTAAAATACTTCCTGAAAAGACTGAATAATACTATCCAAATCTTGTTTTCCTTGGTTAGAAATCTCTAAAACTTCTACCCCATCTTGTTTATCCTTTAATAAAAGTAAACAAAATTGATTATGATTTTCCTGAATAAGTTGTTTTTCTTGGTTATCACTTACCATAGTAACCCATGTCTTACGCTGGTGTTCCCAAATGTTGTAACTAATCCTGTCCTTGACCCATCTGTACCAGTTTTCCCTTCTCATAAAGATAGCATCCCTAACATACAAGTAAGGACTCTTGAATACCACATCAAAAGCATCAAGTGGAATAACGTCAGCTTCAAAAACATCTATATATTGGGAATTTATCCCAAACTTGACCTTACATCTTCTTGTTACCTGAATTTCAACACCCTTCTTCACCCAACCCAAAGGATATGGGTGTGGATGCTCGTAAGTCTCAAGACCAAGATTCTTTACAACTACCTTAGAAATCAAGTTAGATTGAGAACCGGTATCAACCAAAGCATTTACCTTAGTCCTCTTGATATGGATTTTGATTTGGAATAGTCTACTCATCTCCTCTTCGTTGTCCATGTTGGTGGTCATGCATCCAATCCTTTCGTCTACATCATATTCATCTTCAATTTCCACCTCCCCTTCTATCTTTACAGCTTGTCATGGACTTCTTGGAGTCCTTGGTTTAGTTCTTTGGATGTAACTCTGGATGCAACTTCCAACATGTAGCGTCAATATGACCATTAATATCATAATTCTTACAAAAATTCTTGGGATCTTTACAAGTATTTAAAGTAGTGGTAGCTTGTTTACCTTTCCCTTTCCACTTACTCTTGTTACTTGTTTGCCCATAATCCTTTTTCTACTGATTTGTTGACTACTTTACCCTCATCTTTGCTTCTCCTTGCTTTTTCTCATCATCTATGTAGTATGCCTGTACACATGCTTCATTGAGATCCTTGGGCTTTGTGGAGATGACTTTTCTTCGAAGGTGAGTGTGAAGTCCTCCCAAGTACTTAGTCAGAATATCCTCATCCTCCAAATCCATGTTCAGCAACATGGCTTGCCTCTGAAACTTCATAGTATAGTCCTACACACTTTGACCACTGCCTTGTCTAAAATACTGCCATTTAATCATTTGGTCAGTTTTATGGCCAATAGGATAGAAGTTAGCTCTAAGTAATTCCTTAAATTCTTGCCAAGACTTTACAATAGGATGCTTCTTCTTTTCACAAGTAGTTAGGTGAGTTTCCCACCAAACTAGAGCATGTCCCTCCATTTTGAGACGTGCAAAGGTGATCCTTTGTGCCTCAGTGACATTATGGATGCTAAAATAGACTTCTAACTATTTCAACCATTTATCCAGTAATTCTACATCTACTTTTCCTTCAAAGCTTTTGATTTCAACTTTAGTCTCAACTTTAAAAGGAGTATGTTTAGATTTTACCTTTTCTCTTATGTTAGAAGTCTCTTCTTCATGCTCTTCCCCATAATCTTCCTCATGGTGACTCTTGCCTATACCAAAATTTTTGGCTAAGCCTTGAACCACCGAGTCCATGGAGTCTTGCTTAATGGAAGTTGTCTTCTACAAATCTGCAAGTTCCTCTTGCCTTCTAAACATCTTATCCATCATGGTCTCTAGCATCTCGATTCTACGGACCAAGTTCTCTTCCTCCATTTCTCCCGAATTCTCTATTTCCACTTCTTTGTAGAAATCTTTGGATCGCAAGGTAAAGCTTCTTCACCTTTAGATCTTGTCATTGTCATAAAAATTCAAGAATGAAATACCACATTACGGATACTTGTTAGCTCGATACCAAAATGATCTCAAACTCTTCAACTTTGGAAATATTTACAAATCACAAATTAATTGGTGTTGTTTAATTTCTATTAGAAAATAAAAGATATAGCTAGTGAATGAATTACTACTATGTTTAGAATCAATAATTGTAGTAAAGGAAAGAATATAAGCTCATAACACCAACAATTTTATCCTAAAACCCTCCAATGGAGGTAAAACCAGTCGGGAAGGGCAATTGCTCTTTCTTCCCACTTCTATTGGCCAATTCAAATCAATAGGTACATAATTTACAATAAGTAAGAAAGAGAAGTAGATAATATCTCAACACTTCCTCTCAGTTACTTGCTTGCTCTGTCTCAACACTCCTTTCTTCTATAAAATACAATTTCCAGCACTAAGATTTCTTGCTCACTTGCTCCCATGCTTCGATGATCTTATACAAAATACAATCATGTATTTATAGCCTTTCTCATGTCCTCCCATGCACTGGAGAATGGGAAAGGTCATGAAGGAGAAGAGAAATGAACATCCCTTCAAATTTAGAGGTTGTTCATTTCAAATTTTGTTTTTTGTCCGTAATGGCCAGGACCACCATCCTGTGCGGACCCGTGGTTCTGGTTTGTGGACCACCACCTGTCTGGGCGGTGGTTGAACCACCACCCTACGCAGGTGGTGGTCCTGTTACTTAAAAGAAAGAACCTCTGTTTGTTTTTTTTCTTCTCTGTGCTGACTATTTTCTGATGAAGTAGAGTTATTTCATATCCCTATGGATCATAAATGACAAAGTCAGTAGCTGACACAACCCTTCACCTATGAGTATGATGTGGAATACAACGATGTATTGTATATGGACCTAAATGACCTTAATACTCGTATGGCCTCTAAGTAACAAAGGAGGATGGAAGACCAAATATTCACAAGTGGTTTGTTTGTCATTGTAGGACACCCAGAGTCTGTGTGTAGAGTCTCGAGCTAGTCCTATCCTGCTCTTTCCACTACGATCCTAAGACACGAACCATCTAATCTGAAAATGGTACCACAATTGCGATCATCAGCGGAACAGTTCACTCAACTTGGAGAGTGATTTGTGAGCCAATTTGAAAGAGTTTCATAGTGTGTAAGGAATTCAAAGATTCAGAGTTTCACTGCATTTGGAGCTTTCCATTAATGAGGATCAACGAACTTCATCGGAATGATATCTCCTCTTCTTCTTCTCTCTCTCTTTCTCTCTCTTCTCAAATGTTCTAATTTTGCGTTGGGGTTGCATTTTTTCATATGTCTTAATGTTCATAATGTAATAAGTCACCTTTATGTTATAAAAAGGGACTTAAAAGTTTCCTAGGAAGTTGAAAAGTTTTAAGTTGTGTGAGGACATATGAAAAGGCATTAGGGGGTAGATGAAGAGTCATATTCTACTCTATAAATTGTAATTCCATTCCCATTTCAAAGGGTTGGTGATTGATCTTGTAAACTCAAGAGTGCATTGTGCCCATATAAATCAAAGGAGATAGCCATTTTCTTCTACTTTCCTCCACTCTCAAATTTATTCTATTCCCACACTATGTACAACTTCTATTTAAGCATCAATACAAGAAGAAGGATTTTGTAGCCTTTTTGATGAGGATATTTTATAAACTATGAGTTCACAATATTATCTCATCTTGTTGTCATTTGCAGGGTTGTTTCTTCTCATAAATGCATGTGTTGAAGTTTCTAACTAGTGTGTGTAGGAATCTGATTTCCTACCTGTAACATTAGTTCCCCTATCTCATTTCTCACTCCCCTTTCCCACTTTTTAGACAAAGTATTCCCTATCAAGAGATTTCTAGCTTTTCCGCAGGGTCAGTGGAGTGCCCCTGTTGGATCCCCGGTTGAAAGGCCATCATAGAAATCCACATTTTCTCGCACATACACATATGGCAGCTACACCGGTTAAGTAGAGGGACTTAGATTCCGAGAGAATTTGCAAGAAATTCACAAGTTTTTTCACCCAAAAAAATCTCGCCAACACAACATTACCCCACACTAATTGCATTGTCACCCCGAAAATGGTTGTCTCCAAAACGAATCAAAGAATGTGAATAGAGAGATAGAAAGAATTTTATGAATAAAAGAATGATTTTACCCTACAACATCATCTACTTCAACCTGAAGAATCAATTCTGGATATTCTTCTTGTATTTCCACCTCTAAAGTCTTCTAACCATTGAGTGTGGCCTCTACCTTTTCTAGGATATCCAATGCAATTGACTCTAGCTCATCTTTTGCAATCTCTCCTTTCTCATTTTACAATACCAACACAATGTTAAACATGGCAATCATTCTTCCTTCTAATAAGTTCATATTTTGCTTGATGAGTTTCCCAAGCTCATCTAGCCTTTCCTTGTATGATTCTTGTGTTGTTGTAAGGGCCTCGTGCTTTTGCTTGAAAAATGTTAACCATTTTTTGTGGCCCAAGGTCTCATCTTTCATGGATTTTAAGACTTCATTGTCCTCTATAATGGTCTTGGTTCTTATAATGGCTTCTAGGGTTGTATAAATATTCAGCGCTTGATCTAATTTCTTTAGTTCCTCCTTCAAGCTTTAAAGAAACCCCTCATATGATATAATATTTCTCATCACCGAAGCTCTTTCTCGCTTTGCTTCTTACTCAGGATTCTTTGGTTCGGCATGCAAAGAGGTTCATCTTCAAGCACCAACTCCACCAAGCTCTATACATAATGCATTTTTGAAGGAAATTTTTTGGGAACCTTAGGCTTTAAGTGTGGCTTTGCTTTCATGATATTGTCCCCAACTTCCTCTGCCATGCTGATGAAAATAGTGTTCTTCTTCTCGTGCCAAATCTCTCTTTCTTTAGGTGTGTTATTTCTACATTCTTAACCTTGATCTCTTCCCTTAGTGCCCTAATTATTGCAGCCTTATCCATATTTTGTCATGCCACCTCTATCGAGACTTTCACCAAAGCATTTCTCACTTGTTCATCTAACATAACAATAGGCTTTATTGTTATGTGTCTAGCCTGAAGTGTTTTTTTCAACCTCCTTGATACACATGACTCTTCCCATACATCAAAGTCTAGTTCATCCATGTGCGTGTTCATAGACCATGAAAGTTGTTTCCTTGTATGCACAAATATCATATCTTCATCCATCTCCCACCCATACAACTCCTTTGGTGTTATTATGCTTTGAAAATGGGTGCAGAAAATTTTACTTGTGTCCTCATGATCGTCCATGACCGATGTAATATATTCTTCACTTTTTCTCTTCGATATTAGCCCCTTAGGAACTTGAGCTTTAAGATTTGGAGCTTGTTCTACCATACCAAAGAGCAGTCTCGGTTGTTTTCTCATCTACCTCCTTCTCTCCTTTTTCTCCATCGTTCAATTATTTTTCCTTTGGTTCTTCCACATCCTCTGGAGGTGTAGGATATTTGGGCACTCTCCTTAGACTCTTCCACCTCCATGTCTAGCTTCAACTTTCTCCTTCTCTTCTTAGCTATCTCCTTCTGTGGAGAGAGTTGGGGTGATCTGCGCACCAATTTTGGAGTAGCACCTTGGGTCCTTATTCTCTTGAATACACTTTTGAAGTGGCACTCTCCTTATACTGCACCCAAATCCTCATCTTCTCCTTCCTACCCCTAAGGTGGCATAGTCGCATGCTCCATCTCTACCTTGTCTGTAGGATACCTTCTACCTCTGTGTTGTAAACCACCACTATCTTCGTGCTCATATTCCTCATCTTATACTTCTATTGTCTCTATGGGCTTAGGTGTTGGAACATTTTCCATTGTGTGCTTACCTTTTGGTGGCCCTAGGAGCAGAACTAATTCTCCATACTTATTTTTCTCCAGCTTGGGTTTGAGTTGTAGGTACACAAGCCCCACTCCAACATCTCCAATTTCCAAGCTTACAGGATTCATGCTTATAATATCTGAGATCAGCCTCTCAATGTAGGTAGTCCATCCTGGATATACATATGTCTTTCTCAGTGTATGGTAGTCGCAATCTACCTTGTCTTCATTGAAGCTTAAGCGGTGTGCATCCAAAAACCAGTGAACTAATGCTTTGAAATATCATGTTGTGAAGGCATATGGTAATTTACACCATGGGCTCCAAGCCCCATCTTTCATGGTAAACCACGCGATGATAAAGTGTTGGTATAATGCGAACCGCACCGCCTTCTCTACTACTACTAAAGGTAACTCCTTCAATATGCGTCATTCTTCTTCAAACATTATGTGGAGCCTATCATACCATTTCTCCACCCTCTATTTGAATGGTCCGCTCATTGATCCCTCGCACAAGTAATTGCCAAATATTTCGTGAGTGACTTGTTCTCCATAGGGTATTCCTAAATTTTCTCCTTTGGCCCATTGGGCACCCCAATTTCCATAAACACCAAAGATAATAGAACAGCCTTGAAACTAATTTTCTCTCCTATACGCACTTCTTTAATGATAGTTTCCATGATGTAACTAGATATGTTGTAAATCACTCCCAAAGTGACATCTTCTTTGTAATGTGTAGCCACATTTTGTTTACTCTGCAACCACATTTCTTCGTCATTCAACTCTTTTTATAAGATGTACAACTTCCCGCACTATTGGGTACTTTCTCAATTTGTTGATGTCCATGCCATGCGGACCCTTGGTATACCCAATTCCTTCCTTGTCTCTAGGATTTTAGCCTTATCGCTTAAATCATTGTTTAGATCTACTCATGTGCTTTTCAACCTCACATTACTTGTTGAGATCAACATGGTTGTGATCCTAACCCTCTGTCTAGCAAAGTAGAATAAGTCCTCATGTACTCTCCTCATCAACCATCAATATAATGGTTCATACTTTCCAAAGTATGGCATCTCGTATAATTGGTATACTCCAATATGTTTTAGTAACTTCTCACCAGTGTCATCGTACATTGGCATATCTTTTGTTGTGCACTTGTTCATTTTTGTGCTCAATAACACATCGAGCTCCTTCTTATTATCTGATGTACGATGGTTGTAATCACTGATTTTACATTGATGGATATGGGAATCTCTTTATTTTCCCACAATCATTCCCTATGGATATCTTTGCATTTCTAAGAAATTACTCTTAGGAGCAATTTCTTCTTCCACTTTAACCTTCTTCTTCCCTTTTACTCCTGTTGTGGGTGCTTTCTTCAGTGCCATTTGAAAATTCTCTCTTTTCTACCCTCTATAATCAAGCAAGTTGAAACCCTAGTTCAAATATCTCATGTTCCCTAGTGGAAATTGCATGCCCTAGCTCATTTGTAATGCATCTTCTTCACTCAAACCCTTCACCTATGGGAACACAAGCTTCTCATGCACACAAACCTTCTCTCCACATCTGGTTTCACACTCTTTGCACCTCAACACGATTGCTTGGCTTGTTTGCACTTAGCTCTTTTCAAATTCTCTCAATTGCAATGGTAAAAATGAACTCGCATCTCATCCTTATATATATTTTTAAAAATTTAGTGCATTTATTACTCCACCTACCAATAATCCTCTCATTAAATGACCGTTTTAGTTCCTTTCACGCTGTACATATTTGTGCCCAAGTTATAACCTTCTAGAGCACTTCCTTCCCTCTAGCCACAAACTTCCTTCAATGCACCTCCATGCGGCCAAGGACCTCATCACTTGCCTTATTTTGGTAGTTTCCATGGCCTCTTCTTACCTCGCGTTATACTTGTTTCTTCATTCACCTCCATCTATGGTCCTCTTTTCTAGAAGCACTCTTTTGTTTCAATTCTCCAACTTGAATAGCACGTAGGGCAATTAGTTCCTTTCATGTGTACTTATCTTCATCATTCATGTACCTGGATATCAATAACCACCCCACACTAAGGGTATGTGTAGTCCTCTGCGCATAAAAATTCTCCAACTAGTAATTAGCTTCTGGTGCATAAACACGCTTATTACACAAAAACACCAACTAAATTGACAAAGCATAGCAATGAAGAAGGAAATACATTAAGGAAATGCATAATTGAAAACCTAATCTAAATGAAAACACTACCTTATTACAAACACCAAGAAGACTTATTTATAGTAGGGCTTCACCTTTACTCCCAATTGAAGTAACTGCAATCGTATTCCATCAAGTGTCTCTAATTGGCAAGTGCATGTTTCAAGTATGTGAGTGAAAACATATGGCCCCAACCAATGTACCTTGATTTTTCCTAGATGGAACAAAAATTTAGAATCATAAAGGAGCACCATCTATCCAATTGTGAACTTTTTATCTTTGATGTGCCTATCATGTCATGCTTTATGCCTGGCCTTTTCTTGTTTTTGACTCTAACATGTTATTGCATGTCACTCATCTAGCTTAATTAAATTTTCAATTCGTTCTTCTAATGCTTGCTCATTAGTTATACCTCCAACATGCATAATACACAAAGATTGTAACATGAATTCCATAGGAATAATTGCTTTTGTGCCAAACACTAACTGAAATGGTGTGGCTTTGTTCAACCTTTTATGTGTTTTTCGATATGCCCTAAGTACTACAAATACTTTATCATCCCAATCCTTTCTTCCAACAACATAGATTTTTGTCAATGTCTAGATAAAAAATTTGTTGAAAGCCTTAGCAGTCCCATTTTCCTAAGGATGATATGTTGTAGTCTTATGGTGTGCAATCATGAGTTCATCCAACAAAATTCTGATTATCTCATTCAGAAAATGTGTGCCCCTATCACTAGTCAAACTTAAAGGGCATCCATACCTTGTAATAATATTTTCCCATAGAAACTTGGCTATTGTAGTTGTTGTACAATCCTTTGTAGGCGTTGCTTCTGCCTTACCTTGTCAGATAATCTATGCAAGTTATGATATAGCATGATACAGTCATGCGCGCAATCGGTGAAATAGGACCCACAAAATCTATAGCCCATTTCTAAAATGGTTATGCACTAGTAATAGGTCTCAAAGGCATTTCATCTCATTGACCTAGTTTTCCAAGATGTTGACAGTGATCACATGCCTTACAAAATTCCTTATAATCTTTATACAGGGTCTCCCACCATAATCCAGCAAGTAAGATCTTATGCGCAGTGACATCACCTACATAGTGGCCACCTACAATACCACCATGAGATTCTTCCATGATATATGTATGCTCATGTTCTAGTACACAACGGCATAATACTTCATCCCAACCTAATTTTTACAAGTCACCACTAATTAACATATAGGGTGTCGCGCGTATAGCAAGTTGTTTCTTCTCTAAGGATTTCATTCCTTTTGGTGTCATGTATGTTTATAGAAAGATAGTAATGTCCTCTAATCCCTATGGTGCGTGTTGTAACCTATATAACTTTGCATCAAGCATGGTATCTTCAATGACATGTGCTTCTTCTCCTGACTGTATTCTAGATAAATGGTTTGGTCCAGAATTACTTTTCCCTTATTTTACCATGACTTTGAAATAAGAGTACCCATCTACATATGTGTCCCTATAAAACGGGATTTTTACCAAATACTTCAATGCCATGTGATCTGTGAAAAATAAAAATGGTGTAGCTAGCAGGTACTATCGAAATTTATGTAGCGCATAGATCATTGACAAAGCTTCGTGCTCTATAGTTGTGTAATTTTGTTCTGCAGAATCACTTTCTACTAGCAAAGCATATAGGATGATCTATAATATCTTCTCTAGGCCGAGCCAATACCATGCCAAAGGAATCCACATGTACATGAAATGGTTGGTCACACGAAGGAAAATGTAAAATAGGCACGGTAGTAAGTTTCTCTTTTAATGTAGCGATTATGCGTTGTTGTGAATTCTCCCCAAAGAGAACGTACCTTTTCCTTTCAGTAAATCCTCCAAAGGTGTGGAAATCTTAGCATATCCTTTAATAAACTTCTTGTAATATCTTGTATGACCCAAAACTTTGCACACCTCACTCTGATTGGTAGGCTCTTTTATGCCTATAATGACTATAACCTTAGTTGGATCAACCAACAAACCTTCCTTACAAATTATGTGTCCTAACAGTATTCCAAATAGTGTAGTAAATATGGACTTCTTGATGTTCAAAGACATACTCAACTATTTACATCTTTCAAACATTAAGAATAGATTGTCATAATGATCCTTCACCAGTCCTTACACCATCCAATCATCTAAATAAAATTGTTGAAGTTGTGAATAAATTCTTTAAATGCCCGAACAACTATGTGCGAAAATATAGTAGGCAAGTTTTTCGGACCAAAATTCAGCATAGTATAGGTGAATCTACCCCATTCAATAGTAAAATTAGTCTTTTCCCGATCCTCTTGGGTAATCCTAACTTGATGATACCTAGAGAACCCGTCTGTAAACGAATAGATTTCACACCTGTAATGCCTTCTAATATTTATTCATTGAATGGTGTAGGAAAGGGATCACACACATGCACCATTCAGCTCCCTATAGTCCACACAGATCCTAATCTTGTCATCCTTCATGATATCGATCACCATTAGACTAACCCATTATGACTCGTCCAAGGGCTTGATGATTCTAGACTTCAACATTCTATCAATCTCTTCTTTAACCTTTTCACACAATTTGGGGTTCATCCTGTAGGGTCTCTTTCTAACTAGGTGTGCACCCTCTTTAAGCTTTATCTTCATCTCCCCTAATGATTCATGCACACCTTTAAGCTCATGGTACCCTCGAGGGAATAAGTCCTGATAATCCCATAGTAACTCTATAATTTTTTCCACTTGAGTCTAACCAATAGTCCCCAAGTATGGCCTCCTTAGGCTCAAAGCATCTAATCCAATATTCACTTTCTTTGTCTTCATAGGTTCATGATAGGTGTGTGTGGTCTTATCTGCACTTTCTAACACTTCACACCTACCTATTGAATGGTTTATATCCAAATTTTCTACTTCTTCTTCATCCACTAAGTAGACCATTTTTCCTTTTTCTTTTCAAGGCAAGCCCACTGAAGTAGTGTGGCATTAGCCTTTGTCTCTTCAACAAGATGTTCTCCTAAATTTCCTTCATCCAATAACTCCTGAATGATTTCTTCAGCCTTGGCACTATCCCCCATGGTTAAGCACTTTATGACCTTTAATGCTTCTTCCACCAGAGGTTTGGTAGAGAAGAAGTCAAATGTCTGGGTCATTCCTGCAATTAAATACTACCAATTTCCAGTCTCTCTATGAAGTTCTACATACACATACCAAGCACACCTGTAACCATGTAGAGTGGAATAAAATTTGTGCACCCAGAGCAAAGGTGGTAAAGCTTCATGCCCCTTTGTCCAGAGTCTCTCACACTTCTGAACGTGGTGTTAAACAGGTTGATTACCATGATAAATAAAGATTTGAGTAGGTGCATTTCTCCTATAGAACCTATTGATAAGTGCAATCCTAATTTCATTCCATCCTACAAGATTATCCTTGTGGACCACCCACTAGTGCGTTGTTATCCCACGTAGTGCATATGCTGGCATATTCCTTCTCTCCAATAGGTCTATTCACCATTCTTCCATGGTACATAGGAATACCATAAGATCTCCTTCTCTAGTGTAACAAGGTACCATGTTGTTACCTATTCTCCTAATATAACGTGGTTTGTTGAACTTAGGAAATATTCTCTTTACTACGCCCTACCAACTCATAATTGCTATGAGCCTAATTATCACAAGCAACACTTGTAGTATTGCTAATAGATTGTGCATCCTCCCACTGAAGGATTCCTTCTTTACATGGCTCAAGTACCTCTGGATCCCGGATGGCGCATACATAAATCCTATTCAGATCTTCTTCACTCAAGGGTTCAACATAGGGTGCAAATTTGCCATCTGTTAAAGGGATAATAACTCTTTTCTCCTTGTTTTCAAAGCTAATATAACCCTTGTTGAACCAAAGATCAGCATTATTTTCATAGCACCAAGGATGCCCTAATAGAGTTTGGGAAGCTATCTGACTCTGCTAGTGCTAAAACCTCAAAATCTCCAGTGAACTTAGCTCCTTGTATGGTAATGGATGCATCTTTTAAAACTCTGATGGGAGTGGCCTTAGTCCGATTAGCCATGAACAATACATTAGAGGATGGTTGCAATGGAGGTCTCCCCATTTTTACCCATGCATCTAAGGTAAGAACATTGACTTCCACTCCTGTATCAATTAGTATATTACTTAATAGCCACCCATCCACAACAACATTCAGAGTTATTTCCTTATCATAATCTAGGCTATGAGGGGGAAGATTTACATGTAGGATTTGTTGTCCAGTCTTAGTACTTGCGTGTAGTATTTCCTTTTAACCAATTCCCCAACAGTGGAATGATATTCTCCTAGCACAACAATTTGCACACTTCTCTCAAGTCATCCATATCAGTTTGGACCATCTCTGATGCTTTCTTTTGCTCCATCTTCCGTGATTGCTCCTTTAAATATTGTATTTCACCCTGAAGATTCCTAAGTACCTCCATGGTTTCTGGTAAACCTCCTTCTGATGGGAAGGATCTGGGTACTGCGTGCATGTAAGAACCTCCTCCTCAATGATGGTAGGATTATGTTGCAATGCTTCTTTGGTGCACGTTGCTTCAACGCGGGTCATGATATTTACCTGTAATGCCTTGGATTCTACTTCCAACTTGGGCATCCACTGATTTTCCATAGTGCATTGTATCCTAACCATCCTTGCACCTTTGTTTTCCTATTTATGTTGCTTGATAAGATGATCATACAAGTCCGGGAACTCCTCATAACTATGATTCTTTCCATAAAAGGAACATGTAATATTCTCGAGGAAATTCGTGCCTATAGTGGTCGGAAATCCGCATGTATAACACATTCTCATGAGGAAAATCACTTTTCCACCACCATGGCCTTAGCCTCCATATCCTCCTCGAAACCCTCAACCTCTACCACGACCTCCTTTAAAATTCCCTTCATTCCGATCATAGCATGCCTGATTGCGATCCCGATCCTAATGCTCATTCTTGCCTTTATATCTATCTCAAAACTCTTGTCTGCATGTCATACACCGATATCAATAGCATCATGGATCTAACCAATCAACTAGCAGGTCTTTCGTGTCATGACTGACTTGTGGACCTTCAAATTTTGTAGTAGCATGAAATGGTCTTCCTTATCACGTGTTACAGTAATGGGTAGTAGCTAACATCATGGTTTAAATGGCATATCTCACAATCCAACAGCAATGAGCACACCAATCTATGGGGAAAACTATCCTTTGTGTGACCTTCCACTTCATAATCATGTACCAAATCCCTATTCATGTATCATGTGTTGAATTTACCGATAGTTTCTCCAACTGCTTTTCCATAGCTACAATTTGTGCTTCTAAAAATGGGCTTACCCTAGTTTTTATACTTCCAACTACCTCAATGCGTAAGGATGCTTCAAGTTCTTCACATGGATCAGTGTATGTTTTATGTGATAATGCAATCCTAAAAGGTGTAATCAGACCTCCAAAAAACCATTGTGCATGTTGGCTTGCATAGATATCATAAGAAAGCTTGGATAAAAGTGTTTTAAACTGAGCATCATACTCTCTAACACTTTTAGTACTGCCTTGCTTAATATCCTTAAGCACACTTATACTCTTTTTTCTCGAACTCAGGGATGTGAAACTCTTTAAGGAAAACATCTTTCAAAGCTGCATAGTCTATGCAAGTATGATCAAGATTAAATTTTATGTACCAACTGTGTGCACGCCCTTGTAACGTAGTAGCAAATTGACTTTCCCTACACTCAAAAGCCATGATTCCTTTTGCGTGCCATAGTATTTCACACATGTGTACATGTTCAAGCAAAACATTCTATGCCCCTATACTCTGGGAGAAAAGAGACATCTCCATGTAAATATTCTGGGGTTGGTACGGACCTTGCCCACCTAATCCAGAACCTCATGTGTTTCCTCTACCTCCAGAACCACCAGATCCACCGAAGCTAGAGCCACCTATACCTCTTAATACCAAACCTATAGCTGGGTTCAGACTAGAAGATGTACTTCCTTGTGTCCCAATAGTTGTATCTTGAACTGACCCCCGACGTCTGCGAAGTGTTACTACTCCTAGAAGATAGTCCAAAAATCTACGTGCCTAAATTTTTGTGGATGATACACCCGAAAAGGTACTCCCATATAACAATGAATCCATTTGCACTACCATCATTGTGCTTCTTATATGACTCACTCCTGTTCTCCCACTACTTGAATTGGATTGCTGACTCTTTGTTGTACTAAATACTAGAAGACCAAACGCAAGGGTAAGGCTACTGATGGATTTAGATGCACGCCCAGCCCAGTCGTTTCGTAGCGCACTTCTATATGAGGCTGAGGAGGGTTCCCTGTCATGCTTTCCCAAATGGGGAGCTCCTAATGCTCAGGTTCCAAGTCTTCTGCATGAACTTCAAATCCTTCCCAAACTATCTTTCTCTATAACACCATTTTCTCTATAACCTCCCGTTGCTTCTCTCTCCCTCTTGCATGCCTCATTATACTTAATCTTCCTTTCTTCTCTCTACCTATCTACTACTAGGTCTCCATCATCTCTTACTAAGCCTTATCCTACCCCCACGCGTGGTGGGGTTTAGTTTGTCATTGGTTTGTTCTCCAAGTTTAGGGTTATCATCAAAATTTTGATCGCCAGTGGGATGCCTTGCAGGTAAGTTCCCTTGGGATATCATAAAAATTGGAATTCAGCTAACTCTGGGCATAAGTAAGTGGAAATTGAGTACTCCAAGATATAGTTGTTCAAAACACCATAGAACCACATATCCACAAAGACGAGTCCAGTCAAATCAACATCATAAAGGGCATGAAATTCTTCCTGCGTCCAAAAAGTTGTGCGATACCTCCAATTCTATTTGGATGCATAAGAAACCATCCACTTATATAGTTCTACTACAAATATAGTTAATAAGCTCTCATACAAATAGTCATACAAATTCTACTCCACCCGTGTGTGTGCATTAAACTCGAGATCCAATGTTGAATCTCGGTGTGTATTCTTCTTCTAGGTCATGTATCCACTCCTCAACACTTTCTAGGGTTAACCAAGACGTCTTCATTTTGAACCATCCTAAAAACAACTGAAAAATAGGTCCTGGAAAAGTACCAATGATGTAACATAGAATTCACGAGTAAAAGAGTAGGTGCGCTAGCACATCACTCAGCCTAGACTAAGCACTCACCCGAAGCGCACTAAGGTACCAGGTCCCTCTTTAGTGTTTTTTTGTAGGATGTTAGCATGATGAAGACTTAAAGCATTCAGATCCATGACTAATACATCATTCTACAATGCATGTTCAGATATAGATCTTAAAGTATCATGAATCAAACAATAATCATAGTGAAATCACTCATGCAATAATAAACTATAACCATGATTAACACCTTGATTCAGTCAATAACCTCCATTATATTAAATTCAGTTATACATAGAAACTTCTTACAATAATGGCATCATATGTTCATGTGCGTAGAGATCTAATAGTATAATATCACAAAGTAATCTAGTCCTTACATACTATTCTCACACACCTACACTACGTAGTTCATTACATATTTATAAGAGTGGGTACTTTCCCTTCACCAATTATCTATTCCCAAAATAGGTCGTATGCTATTATTAGCCACACGTCGTTACAATAATAGCCACATATGCAAGTGCACTAACAATAGAGTTCTTCTAGTTAACTGTCAGTAGTAAATCTATTCTTAGCTTGTACTCATGCAAAGCACTTTGTAGCTGATCCTCCAAAAATAGCCAATGCGTGTCACACAAGTCTTTAACCAGTTTGTGTGCTCTACACGCCATCTTCCAAAAATAGATCTTCATCGTGAAAATGGCTAAGTCCCAAATTTGTCTATGTCCTCACCATGTGATTCCTTTTTGATCCTCCCGCGTGGACCTTCTCGTATGTTTTTCACTAAGTTCCAGATTTTTTCGACCAACAAAATGCAAATGTGAATACATGTGTCTTCCACAATAGGAACTATAACTCATTTACTCTGATAATGAATTTTCATATTGAATGATATAAGTGCCAAAACTTTGGGCATAAAGATAATTTTTGTAGAAATGGGTTTGTGTTTTCCACCAAGAAATTTAAGAACAAGGTAACCAAGGATAATCATAAGGTTGAGTCAGAAAAATGTGGAAGGAGAAGAAGGAAAAAGAAACACGCAAAGAAAATTTCATCATGACAAAATGAAAGAAATCAATGGTACATTGATAGTGGTTGCTCAAGTCACATGGTGGAGATAAAATTTTCTCACTTTGAATAAGGTAAATGGAGGTACCGTAAAATTTGGAGACAATGATACTCCAATAATTTTAGGAAAAAGCACCATTAGTTTAAATAATGGTAAATCAAAAACTAAAATTGCCTTATATGTTGAAGTACTAAAGCATAATATTTTGAGTGTGAGTCGGATGAGTCGAAGAGAATAAATTGTAACATTTTACTTTGGAGGTTGTGAGATCAGAAAATAAAGTACATAGAAAGTTTTTTTGATGCATGCATGACATAAAATAATCTTTACATTCTTAGTGAGATCATGGGTGAAAAATGCCACATGGGGAAAATTGATAAAATTTGGGTGTGACATATAATAATGGGTCATATGAACTTTGATAATCTAGTACAAATCAGTTCCTTTTGTCTAAAATAATGACCCCGGTTATTTAGAAAACTTGATTCATCCGGCTCTAAGTTCAAGTTTTTAGGTTACATGCACCGCTAGATTCTTTCCTTGGCATTTTTCTTGACTAAAATTCCTCATGCACACCTTCACATACTCTTCTTGCTTCTTATTTTTGCTTTATCTTCCCTTCGCTTCCTTCCACGCACTCTCGTCCTTCTCCTTATCATGTTATCTTCTTCCATTTCCCTTGCACGCACTCCTTTTGTGCCCGCTTTCATTCCAATAGTCTTGCACCTTTCCATGTGCCTCTATGCAATTACCACCCATTTTGGCTAAGTCCTTGGTATGATTTCCCCATGCATGTCCTTCCTTCCTTATTCATGTGCACTTATTTTCCCACGTTCATTCCTCTTTTTCTTTTCTCCTTAGGAACTTCCTTTGCATGATTACTTCCACGCATCCTTGTCTTGCACTTCCCATGACTTCCGCCTACTTGTACACTTCTAGAGATATGCACCTTTTCTTCCCATTTCTCATGCACCCCTTGCACGTTCTCCCATTTATATTCATTCCTCCTCATGCCCCTTGCTCTTGTGCACATGCCAAGTATAATCCTCCACGATAGTCATGCGGTTGCCACGTAGAACTGTCGATGAGTGTACAACATGGAACCTATAAGAACATGAAAATTGTGCATCAAATTCTCACATAAAGTGAATGTATAACACATGGCGAAAAGACAAAAAAATCAATCACCAACCAAATCCTTCAGTTGATTAGAGTGCACCACGTGTCTTGTGTGTTCACTTTGCACTACGAACTTAAAATCACCATAACTTCTGCTATAGAGATCAAATTCATGTGTTTTTGGTCTCCTTGAAAGCTACTAATTTAAGATACATTGTATGCTATTTAAAGTCACATTTTGGTGGGATTTGGTAGGCATAAAATAGGGAAATTTCATTAATGCCATTAATGCACACATCTAGTCTACTAAACCACCCAAATTTCTTCAGATTTGGTCTCCTTTCTTCTTCCACAAGTAATAATAAAGAAATGTGAGGAAGATCGAACATTACTACGATTTGCATCGATAGGATTTTTAGGAAGATTTATAGGTTATTATGTTGGCTATTGGTGGTTGGAAGTTTGAATCCAAGAATCCCTCTCTTTCTCCTCCTCTTCTCTCCTTCTGCTTCTATACTTTTTTAGCATTTCTCATTATAAAATTTTGGACTTTCTTGGTTTTCAAAAGTATTATTCATAGTAGTTCCCTTGTATTTTGAGTTGTATCCCTCGGATCGGTGTTTTGCATGTGGATACTTTCCTCTTCCACCATTGTAATTGATTTTGCATATTTGGAAGTAATAAAAACTTTTTTATGGCTATTATACGCCTTAGCTCATTTTTATTGCATCTTCTTACCATTCCCATCACGTTCTTTGGTTTGTTGGCACTTTCATGTCTCTTGTAGGTTTCTATCCATTTTTCTTTATAAAAACATGTTCTTGAATGTGTTTCATACTATGGTATGTCTATCTCAGACACTTAAAATTGGTTACCCAATTTAGTGTCCCTCTCATCCGTTTACTTGCTTAGGTAACCTGGGGCACGTTTACGTCACCAACTATCCCCTTGGGATATTATCCAATTTGTGATTTAATCACTTATTCCAAATTTAATTCATCCCATCACATCTTACCCATGAGTGATTAAATATTAAATATTTAATTACGCTTCTTCCCATGCATCTTAATCACTTATCCACCCCAAATTTATTCTATCCATGTATCACATCTATTTTTAATCTTCCCTAAGCGGGATATTTTCCCGTAGTCGGGATAAGTCTTATCTTTTTCGATCATTTTTGGCCACCTCGGGAGTCTTTTCCGCGATCGGCGCCGACCCATATGGTCGGCGCCGATTTTCTAGGAGCGGCGCCGATTATAAAAGCAAGTCCAGAACTCAGTTCTAGGGACCGAAGAGACCGAAAAGAGATCACGAACGAGCGAAAAAATGAACAGGCGAAAAAAGAGAGCACTTACGCACGAACAGAGAGCGAGAGAGATACAGGGTGTGAGAAAGAGAGATCTTTTTAGCATCAATTGTCTCAGATTAGGACAGATCTCATCCCAAATCAATCCACGAGAGGAGCACTACATTACTCTCCCCTGTCACGACCATCTCTATCATCTCGTGACTCTGCTTCAGATATCTCGCCAACTTCGCACATCCAGCAGACCACATTCACCTTCCACTCCCGAATCTTGTCGCACAGTCCACCCGATTGATTGATCTGTCTTGATCGACACCGATCTTATCAAGTCAACGCCGACCCTTCTCAATCGACGCCGACAGGTCTCAATCGACGCCGATTCTACCCAGTCGACGCCGATTTCTGCGGATAGGTAAAAGGATACAGAGTAACAAAATCCAAAGCATTTATTTCATAGTTCCCTATTTTCTGTACTTTCTGTCTGCTGTTTAGATTCTTATTACTGCAATCAGAAAATCTAGTCTTTATTTACATCTTTTATCATGTATGCTTCTTTTCTTAATTGAAAACGTGGACTGACATCCGCCGAGGAAGCTTATCGCTTCTCGGACCCGCTTCTCGGGCAGTCCACTTAAATATCTTTTAACGTGGTCTTTTTCTGTCAAGCATCGGTGTTTTGCAGGTTATTCGGATCTATTGTGCGAATTGCTCGTGTGCGCCCGTCTTGTCTACATCGGCTTCCTCATCCGTCTACATCTTCGGATCTAATCCATCAGGTATCGATTTTATTGGAGTTTTTCAGGGTTTTTGTGTTTAGTTTGGTGCATTAACTTGGACAGGTAACAAGCGCAAAATTCTTGATCTACATTCTGGCACGCCCGGTGGGACCCAACCAAAGTCCCTTATTGGTAAGTTCATTTCTTTCCTAGTTTTGAACTTTGTTCCTTTTTTTCACTGATTTCTATCAGTCCTATTTGAGCATTTCTTTTCATCATTTCAATCTTGCTTCTTTTTATGCGGAATCATTATCTTGAAATTTTTCTATTTCCTTAAAATAGAAATTTTTCATTTCACCATTATCCGGATATATCTTTCTGGATTTTGTTTGTTGTTTGCTTAACCTCTTCTTGCGGAGCACCTTGCTTGTTCGTGGGATTGTTCGAGGGGAAGAGCTCAACAACGCGCTTTTTGAAGTCCACACACCTTGGAGAGCTAAATCTACAGGTATTCCTCTTTTACGGTGTTTTCTCCTTTTTAGGATTTCTTTGTCGGTTGCCTATCACATCCAAACACTTCGATTTTTGGTGTTTAAAAAGAACTTAATCGCATTTGGGAAAGAATCTGTTTGACTTGTCTTCATTGAAATCAAACACTTCGTTTTTAAGTGCTTAAAAAGAACTTTTTTTTTGTCATTGCTGCCTGCTTTTCATCTAGTTTTAATTAGGCTGGAAAATTGATCAAAATCGGTAGTGACACTATTTGATTTTTATTTTTCACCCTTGCACACAAAGCCAAAATCACTAGGTATAAAGCATTTAAACAAAACTCCTTCCCTGGCCTCGCCTACTTGGAAGTGATATCCAAGAGGAAGAGCCTACGCGGTACTCGGGCCGCGCTATAAATTCACGGAAGATTTTGGTATATATTGGCAAAGCACCCGACTCCCTTATCGCAGCGGTGTGTGAAGTGCGGGGGTAGGCCCCTATATCAAGCCACGTACCGGTCTTTTACTGAAGTGCCTTCGGGACTCCTCACCAAACATTACCCAAACCATCCTTAGTTTGGCTATCTGAGTAGTTCCTGTTCTAAAAAGCCTTCCCTAACATTTTCTTTTCTTAAAAGCATTAAAATTTAAAGGAGATAATCACTTGCGCTGCTTGAATTATCTGTGCATTAGTTAGGTCACTTTTCTTGTCTGTGTGTTTATGACGGTTATCACCCGATCACAATCCAGAAGAATGGCTCAACTAGTTCCTTCTTCCTCCGAGATCACCACTAGTGTGGAGGTTTCGGCACCCCCCCAATCTTCCTCGGGACCGCTGTTAGTTGGGTCCCCATCCTGGTCATATAACCCTTTCCATCAAGCCAAAGCAATCCCATCACGTCCAGCTTCCCCTAGTCCTTCGGAAATATCATCTGACTCGGAGTATGTTCCCCGCGGGGATCCTGAATTCCAGGCATTCCTCGACCGTAACCCGATAGCCCTCATGGACTACCTAGTACACAAGTCCATTCGAATATCTGATCAAGGGCCACCAATCCAACAAGTGTACGATTATCCTCGTGGATCATCCCAAGCCTTTGTAGAGCAGTTTGCACCATCTCTTTTACCTCGAGCCACGGAGAAGGGCGAGGCCCCTATGCCTCCCTTTTCTCTTCCACCTTCCATATCGACTAATTCCCAAATAGTCTTACCTATCCCTAACACCGCAGTTACCTCGAATATTCCACCACCTACTTCTGAGAGGTCTTCTGCCCTTGCTATAATGAATGCGTCTGCACACCCGCATGTTGCTGTTAATTCATCTATGCCCTCCATTGTGTCCCAAGGTCAGTACCTCTTCATGAGCCAACCCCCTCCGAATAGTCAGTTGGCTCCTACTTCTCGTCCTCTAGGGGGTATTTCCTCCAATGTTCCAGCAACTGTGACCTTCGCCCATCAGCTAACATCGGCACCCTTAATACCTAACCCGGCAGTAGAAGGCCCCTTTCAGGTCTTGTTCCCCAACATGTCCAATCCAACCAACACCCATGTTCCTCAATCCATCCCGATCCAATCAACAAACATAGGAGTCCACCAATCACAGGCTCCATCCGTCATCCAACCTTCATTTTCTCAACCCCTTATTATCTCACAGCCTGCCTATACGCAAGCTACCTCACAGCAAATACCCCACCCGGTGTCACCCAGAACACCTGGTTATTCCTCTTATCATCCTATCCATCAACAGATGAATCCCCCATTGACACCTCAACAACATCCACCACTTGCTTCTTATGTAGGACATACCAATGTACCTCCTCCTCAATCGGACGTGGTTCAAATTCTCTTCAAGAAAATCACAGACTTGGAAGCCTCCACAAAAGGGGCTCGTCCCTCATACTCCTTTGAAGAAGTGTGTAATGAACCCATTCACCCTTCAGTGGCTTTTAAGCCTTATCCTCCCCAATGGGAACTTCCTAAATTTTCAAAATTCCATAGTCGGGAAGACCCTCAACAACATCTGCGAGCATTCAAACATGCTTGCTATCTCATAGTCCAAGATCAGGAGCTCATGCTCCGTACCTTTCCTATGTCTCTAGCAGGTCCTGCTTTAGACTGGTATAATAACATCCCTCAACATTCTTTGTTTTCCTTCTCTCAATTGGCCCAGATGTTTGTTGAAAACTTTTCAATAAATATCGCACATAAGATCTCGATCACAGATCTTTATAACATTCGCCAATTCGATGATGAGTCTATTGCAGACTTTGTCGCTCGTTGGAGAGGGATAATCAACCAATTGTCTTTCTCCCTTCCTCAATCCCAACAAATCGAGTTGTTTACTCGATCTTGTGCTAATCACATTTCTTCCACTTTAAGGATCCAAACCTTTCATACCTTTGAGGAAGCCTTCACGATGGCACGCAAACTTGAATCTCGCGCCATTGAGCAAGGGAAGCTAAAACTTCGCTCTAAATCCAAACCAGATTTTTCTCGGTTTACCAAACCAAATTCTTCTCCTTCTAAAGACAAAAATCAAGGATCCACCAACGCCATCGTATTAAAAGCATCACGAGCCGATAATACTTCTAATCAAACACCACGAAGAGACCCTTCATCTGCTCGAAAAGGGGCTTCATCATCTCGATCCTTCGCTCCATTGGGGGAATCATATGCCTCTATCTTAGAAAAAATGTTGGAAGTTCGCATGATCGAACTTCCCCCCATTAGGGATATTGATGAAAGCCGAGAGCGCCCATTCTGGTATAGGGAAAACGATTTCTGTCATTATCACAGAACCAAAGGTCATGACATCGAACGATGTCAGACTTTCAAAAATCTTGTCCAAAAATTCATTGATAAAGGCGAGCTCATTCTAGATAACCCAAATGCTCCCCCAAATCAGGCACTTGATGTTTTTAAACAACCTTTTCCCAATCATGCCCCGAACCATAATGCTTCAGAATCTCAAAAATCAAACACTCACACCATCAACTTCATCTCTACCGAGGACTCTTCTTCTGAAACCAATCCATCTGCAAACCCATCAATCGAATCAGGACCTCCTTCCACTTCATCAATCACTGGAATTCCATTATCTTCAGATGGCCCACCTTTGAATATTCCTACATTACTAAGCACGGAATCATCTTTTTCCGCTCCTTTGTCTGACCTACCATCCATACCCGAGACAGTGTCATCCTCATCTGTCTCATCTTCAGACATTCTTTCAATACTCGAGGCAATTACATCCCTTCGAGTTTCCACTACAGACACATCCACTTCTGTTGCTCCCATTCCCGCTGCAACTATGCCCTTGGTAAACGTACCTATAATTGTGCCGACTTCGACGGAAGCGTCTTCGATTTTGACCCTTCCTATCTCTTTTCCTACAGTAGTTTCACCCATGATTACTGCATCAGAAGTAGTCCCCTCGCAAGGAACTGCTTCTTCATCACTCACTTCTTCCATCACTAATGTTACTTCGCCTATTAAAGAAAAATCAAAAGAAGTAGCACCAACACCTATACACTTGGTTCCGGAACCTAAACCGAGACAAGCAAAATCTAACGTTACAACATCAGTACCTCCCCATTTGTTTCCCCCAAAAAGGTTACAATCACCTTATGCCGTTGAAGTCGTCACCATCCCTGAAAAAGGAAAGCCCATATTTCGGACCATCAAGACTCTTGGTACTCTTCCACAAAAATCTCTCTCTACGCCTCATAAACGATTGGATTTGCCCACTGAGAAGGCTTTTTCTTCTACACACTTATCAAAGCCATCGTCTTCTTCTACAACACATTCTTCACCAATACCCCGAAAAATAGACTTACCTACTAAAAAGACGCCACCTCTTCTATCAGGATCATCATCTTCATTATCAAAAACCAAGGCACCCTATGTTCCTCCAATTACACCTACTTTGGGAGCTTCTTCCTCTTCTAAACCGACGTTATCTAAATCATCAGTAAATTCGACCAAGCAACCCCCTTTGTCTCCAAAGGCCGCAAAATTTGTCACATATCCATCATCCTCAAAATCTATTTTAGGGGCTCCTCCTCCACCAAAGTCAATCATGTCTCACTTACTCCCATCCCAAGTACCCAAGACTGCTCCTCCAAATGTCCAAACAAATAAGAGGATTCCTAAACAAACTGTTAAACCTAACATGCAAGTCCTCTTACCTCGGCAGTCGGTTAATGTGAAAGAACCATCTCCATCATCTCTATCCTCCTCTTCGTCTACCGGATTCTACACCGAAATCCTTCATCAACTTATCCAATCTTCATCCATAACCCTTCCTCCGATTAAACCTTATAACCCTAAAGGAGTGAAACCTACCTGGTTTAACTCTGATCTGATTTGTGCTTACCACCGTACTCCGGGTCATGATACTGAGGGATGTAAAGCTCTTCAAGCCGTTATCAAGAACCTTCTGGAAGAAAGTGACCTCTTGCTGGAGGAGGAGGAACAAATACCTCCTGTCACCTTAGCCCCATCCAAACCTCAACCATCCACTCAGACCTCTAGTGGTTCCACTCCACTTGATCTTCCACCTTCTCAAATTGACACAATCCATATCGCCACTAGAACCCAACACTATGATAACCCATCTTCATCTTCAGCATCTCGACCACGGGTTGTCATTTCTGCAGCCCCTAAAGGCGTTTCTCCTTCCTCATCAGCACCACGACCCAGGGTCTCTATTCGTGCTGCACCCCGGGCTCAAGTTCCCGTATCCGTTGAGGAGAGTGTTATGAAACAACTCACCCAGGCTCCGGTCAAAATGTCTCTTTTTGACCTCATCCAATCCTCTCCACAACATCGCCAGGCCCTAATTGATAATCTGCGTCGCATCGCAGTGAATTCCGATGAGCCCCAGCCCTTCGAGTTGGTTGTTGGATTGAATAGACCATCAACCGCCATTTCTTTTGAAGATTCCGAAATTCCTCCTCTTTCTTCAGAAGATTTGGAGGCTCCCCTCTTTATCACAGTCCAAATCAATAACACTACCTTAAAACGTGTCATGATCGATAGTGGAGCTGCACTCAACGTCATCTCCTCGCACACATTCGAACAACTTAAGTTACCAAAGAATGTGGTGTCACCCCCGCCTTTCGCCCTTCGATCATTTAACGATCAGCTAGCAGTCACTCTCGGAACTGTGGTCTTACCCATTCGAGTAGGTAAGAAGCTGCTTCATGAACTCTTCTACATTGTCGAAGGAAAGTTCCACTATAACATGATCCTCGGACGCTCCTGGATTCGCGCAATGCATTATGTCCCATCCACCCTCCATCGATGCTTAAAATATCAATATGAGGGCAAAATATATACTCATCCAGGAGATCCTTTTCCTTCCGCACAATGCGACATGACCACAAGATCTGCCCCTTTAAAAGAAAATCCATGTTCTCCTGACGGGGCCTCATCTTCTTCTATACCTGCAACCAAACTACCGGATTTACAAAATCTAGAAGAGACATTGCAGCGTTTCTCACTAGGAGAGCTTCCTCTCTTTTCTTTTGATGCCCATCTCAAACCTAATGAGTATGGTAGACCAGACAAACAACCTGAATATCAACCAGGTCTCGGTCGCATCGTCACCATTGGTCTGCCCAATCAACAGACCAATTTCATCTACGGTGGTCTTGATACGCCTCATTATCGCCCGGATTCTCCTCCTAGAGCCAAACCTTACCTAACAGGGTTTGATTATCTACAGAATCCCACGTTTGCAAAAACTTATCTATATCGATGCGCGTGGAAAGGTTTTGGCCTCGGAAAATATGAACAAGGTATACATGACCTCAAGTCCATTCCTACTCTCATGCCACATCAGAAATTTGGTTTAGGATTTAAACCTCTTTCAAAGGCCACTGTCACTATTCTTGATGAGCCTCTTCCTACTGAAGAACCACCTTCCCCCACTAAATCAGAAGCATCACTTGATGTGGACGATGATATTTCCATCCCACCTAACTTTTTTTTTTTATCAATACCATTTCCTTAGGGCCGTTAGTCTATGAGACTAACAATCGGTCCGCTTCTATACCATTAATCTTCCCTGAAATAGTTGGAGACGACTCTCCTACTATCAACACTATCCACTGTGCGGATGACGATTCTGTCCTCACCTATCTAGGGGCAGAGGATTCATTTCTTCCCAAGACTATTCCTTCTGACACGTCTACCCTTCTCAACGAAGCCACTATCGACCTTAATATAGGGACTTCTGAAGACCCTCGCATCATTAAGGTCGGCCAATCCCTTAATCCACAGGAATTAGGGGACTTTACCGCTTTTCTTTCCAAACATCGTCAAGCCTTTGCTTGGTCATACGAGGATATGCCAGGACTCGATCCCGATATTGTGGTCCACAATATCGTTACCCTTCCCAACATCAAACCAGTTAAGCAAAAATTGCGTAAAATGCACCCTAGAGTAGCCCTTCTTGTCAAAGAAGAGTTACAACGCTTGCTCTCGGCTAACTTCATCCAACCCATCGATTATCCACAATGGGTGTCCAATGTAGTACCAAGAATGGCGAGGCTACTTGGGAAGATTCGAATTTGTACCGACTTCCGGGATCTTAATCTTGCCTGTCCAAAGGATGATTTTCCTCTTCCTAATATCGACCAACTCGTAGATTTAACTGCGGGTCATGAGATGCTTTCTCTTATGGATGGTTTCTCTGGATATAATCAAATCCTCATCGCACCAGAAGACCAACATAAGACTTCCTTCATAACCCCTTGGGGGACCTTTTGTTATCGTGTCATGCCTTTTGGCCTTAAGAACGCAGGAGCAACCTATCAACGAGCAATGACATACATCTTCCATGATCTCTTACACAAAACTGTGGAGGATTATGTTGACGATCTCCTCGGCAAGTCCAAGCGTCGTCAGGATCATCTTTTCATCCTTGCACCTCTCTTTGAGAGGCTTATCCGCTTCTGTCTTCGTCTAAATCCAGCTAAGTGCGTGTTTGGCGTTCTCACTGGTAAACTTTTAGGTTTTATCATTTCCATCAGGGGTATTGAAGTCGACCCCACAAAAATAAAAGCCATCCTTGAGATGCCTCCCCCGTCTAACTTGAAGCAACTCCGCAGTCTCCAAGGACGTCTTCAGTCAGTGCGTCGTTTTATCTCCCAATTGTCGGACCGTTGTCAACCTTTTCATCATCTTCTCCGTAAGAATGTTCATTTTGAATGGGATGAGCATTGCCAAAAGGCCTTTGATGATCTCAAAGCTTATCTTCTCTCTCCACCCGTGCTTACACCTCCACGCGAGGGGGAGCCTTTCTATCTTTATATCTCTGTGACTGACCATGCTCTGGGAGCCATGATCTCGCATCGGGACACTTGTGGTAAAGAACAAGCTGTCTATTACATCAGTCGCACCCTCCATGAGTATGAAACACGTTACTCCGAAGCTGAAAAACTATGTTGTGCTCTCTTCTTTGCAACTTCTAAGCTTCGTCATTATCTCCTTAATCACAAAACTTACATTGTCACAAGTGTCAATCCCCTCAAGACAATCCATGCAAAACCTTATCACAATGATCGCATCACTCGTTGGCTTATGCTTATGACTGAGTTTGACCTCGAGTTTATCCCGCAAAAGGCTATCAAGGGTCAGGTTATTGCAGATCAATTAGCTGATGCTCCTCTTCCGGACACTCAAGACCCCCTTGCTCAATTCCCCGATGAGTATATCCAACAAATTGATTTTGGTCTATCTCCATTTAAAGTAAAGCTCTTCTTTGATGGATCCAAATGCCAGCAAGGGGGAGGTGCGGGTTTCGTGATGATTCCTCCTTGGGGTACGCCTATCCCAGTTGCACACAAATTGAACTTTGAGTGCACCAATAATGTGGCTGAGTATGAAGCTCTTGTCTTAGGTCTTCAAAATGCCATTAATCTCGGCGCTCGTCATATTGACATCTTCGGTGATTCTGAACTCATCGTTAATCAGGTCACGGGTGTCTATCAATGCAAGAATGATATCCTTCAAAAATATCGTGATATCGTTCTCGCTCAACTCCAATCTTTTGATAAATTCACTATCCAAGCCATTCCTCGCACTGCAAATCGATTCGCGGATACCATGGCCTCATTAGCCTCACTTATCCCACCTTTTACCGAAGACTCGCGTCTTTATGTGGCTGTGCAACGATTAGATCAACCATCTTATCTTCAACAACTAACGTCAATCAATGCTGTCACAACCCATACTCAGGATGAGTGGTATCAACAGATAGTTGATTATCTATCTCATTCGGTGCTTCCTCCAGATCTGACTTCCAATGGTAGAAGATCTTTTGTCCAACGCGCCAATCGCTATACTATCCTAGGCGGGATTCTTTACAAACGCGGCTTTGATGGTATTTTGCTTCGATGCCTCAAAACCCATGAATCATCTAAAGCTATTCAGGAGGTCCATGACGGTATCTGTGGTGGACATTTTAGTGGCTTAGCTGTAGCCAAGCGCATTTTACGTTTGGGATATTATTGGCCTTCTCTTAATCGAGATTGTTGTGAATACACTAAGAAGTGTGTCAAGTGTCAGCAACATTCCAATCTCACGCACATCCCTAGTCAGGCTTTGCAACCTGCGGTGGATTTGTGGCCTTTTTCGCAGTGGGGTCTTGATCTTATTGGTCTCATCAATCCCCGTTCTTCACAGTGTCATCATTCTATCATTACTGCCACTGAGTACTTTACTAAGTGGGTAGAAGCTATCCCTCTTTCTTCAACAAAGGCTAAACCCATAGTTGATTTCGTCTATCAACACATCATTTGTCGCTTTGGCGTTCCACACAAGCTAATCACAGATAATGGTAAGTCCTTCAAGAACGCCGATTTGCAAAATCTCTGCAACGCTTTCAATATCAAGCTCAGTTTTTCTTCTCCATACTATCCTCAAGCTAATGGTCAAGCCGAAGCTTCCAATAAAACTTTGCGCAATATCCTCGCAAAGGTAACTAGTCGAGCTGGTAGGGATTGGCATTTACATATCCCTTTTGCTCTCTGGGCTTATCGGACTAGCATTCGTACTCCTACTGGTGCTACTCCCTTCTCTCTCGTCTATGGGTCTGAGGCTGTCCTTCCTTTGGAAGTCCAAATCCCATCTCTCCGTGTTTCTCTCAGAGAATTTGTCTCCGATGAGGATTATCGTCAAAATCGTCTAGCACAACTTGAATTATTAGATGAGCGGCGTCTCAACGCTCTTGAACATCATCAAGTCTATCTTGAGCGTGTCAAACGTGCTTACAACAAGCACTTGCAACACCGTGACTTCAAAATTGGTGACCTTGTTCTTAAGGAAAATCAAAATGTCACTACACTCGAAAGAAGTCAACGTGGTAAGTTTGCTCCCAACTGGATGGGCCCCTACATTATCACTCATAAATATGGGTCTGGGGCTTATCGTTTATCCTCCATGGATGGTGTACCTGAAGCGGAACCTCTTAATGCCTTGCATCTACGGCCCTTCTATTGTTAAAATCTATCTTACACAAATCTAGTCGCAACTCAGATCTTCCATCCGTCCTAATAACCAGTCATCTACTTTTGTGGTGATTTGAAATTGTGTGGTTCTCCGCCTATTGCCTCGTTTACCTTAAATATGAGTATCGCGGCTCTACTCATTGCACGTTTCTTTTGGATATGTTCCTCCTCATGGTAGGAATACCTTAATCACCACTTCATCTGTCCCAAGTACTTATCTTAATCGGATCTACTCGGGGCATGAGAACATGTTCTTCTATGCTCTCTTCCCCTCCATCTGATCTATCTAGGTCTAAACTCAGCTTCTTCCAAAAAGTTTCAAAAAAAAAAAAAGAAAGATGCTATCCAAAAGATAGACTGATCCCTTGAAGGACAGCTATCCATACATTATCAAGTGAATCAAAAAGAAAATAGACCATACCCTCGAAGGATGGCTATCATTAAAATTCAAAATACAGACCGCTCCCTTGAAGGACGGCTGTTTCTCAAAGAAAAATTCAAGGCTTCTTGTAATTAGTCAGCCTTCCAGTCAGTTTATATACTCTTTAGCATCACTGAAAGACTTCCCGCATCGATCAGTCTTTCCATATCAAGCAAACTTCCCGCATTGATCAGTTTGCTTTTTTTTGTCAAAGTCATGAAGCTGAGATTTAAGACCTTTTGTCGATCATATGGAGAATCCTATTTTCCTATCATGGACATGTATCCTGTCCCTTGTAAAATTCCGACAAGATACTTACTTTTCTTTCCATTTCTATCCTAGATCTGGTTTGCGACTAGTTAGTGTCAGATTTATTTTAATCTTATATAGGGCCTTATATGCTTGGTCTTTTGGTTTCCTTTCTAGATTTTATCTATGGTCGGTTGGAAGTCCAACTTATCATTTTTCTTCTTCTCCGAGTATCTTCTCTTCTAAGTCACGGTTGTTTCCGCTTTCATCTTTGGCTCTTGCAGGGAGTATTCTCCATTTCTTTGTCTTGCATCCTGTTAAATTGGCATCTCACATGTTAATTCAATCAAAATTTATCTTCTATCTAAGTTCATCTTATCTATCAAAACATCTATCTGTATTCATTTCTCATTACAATTACATCCATACATCAAACACATCTGTCTATCTATCCATCAAAATATTTAAACACATGTACATCCAAGTTACATCATATCCATCTATCAAAGTTCTATCCACATCACATCTATCATCTATCAGTCTATATCTATCCAATCACATCTATTTTATCCACATATCAATCTATCTAATCACATCTATTTCTATCATCTATCAGTCTATACCTATCCAATCACATCTATTTTATCCTCTATCAGTCTATATCTATATCCATCTACCCATGTATATCAAAACTAAAAAGCATAAGTACAAGTATATGACAAATAACATGATAAATCTATATACATGTGTGTCTGTACAAAAATGGGTGGCTTTCAATCAAGCCATCTATACAATGCCTTCCAATCGAGGCTACATCACTATACAAATACAAAATCTATCAAATCTCTATATAGTAAAATCTGAAGCGTGGAGGACACTATCTCCTCCACCCTCCTCTGCACCTGGCTGTCTCTCCTGGCCGCCGCCTATCGAGCTCGATGCGCCTGCTGCTGGAGGTCTCGGCCCACCTCGATCTCTCCCAGTGCTCCCTCCGCCTGAGGCTCCACTCGCCGTAGCCGTCGCTGCTCTCCTCCTCGCCCCTGTCACTGAGAGGCACATCTGGGCATCTTTGCGCTAGGGCATCCTCGTAATATCTCACCTCGGCGGAGGCGAGTGCGTGCTCGGGCTCGTGCCGGTGCTCATAACGATCTTTGCTTGGTGCTCATTGATGCCGCCAGGTGCTCTGGGCTGCGCCAGCTTGGTGGTGCCCCTCCTAGGGTCGTGCCCTGTGTACCAGACTCTGATGTGGCACCAGTCTCTCCGTACTTGGCCCTGAGGGCCTCCCTGTGCCGAAAGTAGCGGTCCCTCTGCTGGATCGCTGTATCTCGCTCCTGGCGAGCGGTGTCTCTCTCCACAATCAGGGCATCCCTCTCCTCCGTCAAAGCCCTGATCTCCTCCAGAGCTACCTGATGTGTCTGTGTGAGGGTGGCATGCTCTCCCTCTAATCTGTCCAGCGTAGCAGCTATGTCCTCCTCATCAGCATCTATAGAGGGCGGGAGATGTCGTGGAAGCTCTGTGTCGTACCATGCTGCGTAGCCCTCATCCACCCCCGCGTCATCATCACTGTCTGTGGAGGGTGGGGCCTCTCTCAATGGGTCTGCCGGGATCAAAATCGGCAAATCCGTCTCCTGCTATCCCGCCTATACGGTGTGTAGGTGGCCGGTACTGTCTGTACTAGGCCAAACTGTCTCAGTATCCGCATAAACGGGACTCGCTCCCACATATCTGGCCTACGGCCCCTGACCACCCGACTCCGTCTCAATGCTGCCAAGTGGGCGTCCTGACCAGCCCATGTCGGGAATGCCCGGTATGGCCTCCAGATGACCTGATCTGGTGTAAGCGTCCTGAAACGCTCAGAGTACCACTCGGCTGATCTACTGATCTCCTGCGCCATGTCAGCCCGCCATCTCTCGAAATCCATAATCAACACCCCCACCGCTCTGCTTTGGCATCCAAGGAAGCCCGGATGGCCTGATCACTGCTATGTGCTCATATGCCCAGCAATGAAGCACAAAACTGACATCGATCCCTGTCCTCCGACCAGTGGTGTACATCCATAGCTCATAATATACCTGAGCTATCAGGGCATCGGCAAAGGCAAAAACCTGTCTGTACTGCAAGATGTCGCAAACGCAGTCTAGCAGTAGCAATGGGAATCTCCCACCTCCTGAGTCTGGCAGGGCAAAATAGGAGATAGCCATCTGAATCAAGGCTATCCGCCTGCTCCGAGGGCTATCCTGCCTGTACTGTGAGGCTATCCTCACTGCCCCAGATACTATCTCCGAGTCATCTGCTCTATCTCTGTATAATCGCACCAGGGCCCTCTGCTGCTGCTCCCGAGGTGTGATCTCGATCGGGTCCCCAGTAATCGGTAATCTGAGGATCCTGAATACATCCTCATGGGTGATCGTCATCTCACCCGTCCTGAACCAAAATGTGCACGTGTGGCTGTCCCACCGTCGCACTAATGCCCGCATGAGCTCCACATCTCGTGGCACTCGTCTATAATATCTGAAACCCCCGAGCCCGGCTAGCTCTAAATGCTGCCAGTCTGCATCTGTCACATCAGGAAGGATCGTCTCCAATAGCTCAGGGATGGCATCCCTCATATGAAGAGCCTCTCGTGCCTGCATCCACGACATCAAAAACATAATTAGTCTCTTATTTCCCCAAATCTCATCTTCCAAAAAAAAAAAAAAAAAAAAAATCTTTCAATCGGCGCCGATTTGGTAAAATCGGCGTCGTTCATTTCAGTCGGCGCCGTTTAATACTAATCGACGCCGATCCAAAAACAAATCGACGCCGATTAAACCAATCGGCGCCGACTGCCTGGCCGGATGTAAACCAGACCCTGGCCTCCCATGCACAAAAAATCAAACAAAAAAAAATAAATTAAGGAAAGTGGGTTCGAAAATGATCACTTACCCCAGGTCGTGTCCTCCTGCGCTTCTGTCCGCTCCCAGAGGCTTCCATGATGCTCAAATCACAAATCTGGCTTTCTCTGAATCAATCGTCACGTTGCGAATAAGTCGTTTACGTTTTCCGTTCGCATATTTATATGTGTCTGGATTGGTCGGCGCCGATTTTTTGGGTCGACGCCGCTTGTTTTGGTCGGCGCCGATTAGTTTGGTCGCCGCCGATTTTTCATGTCTGTTTGCCATAGTGTTGATGCTTGGCTTACTTATCTATCTGATCATTGTGGTGTGCTGAATTTTGCCTTTTGACGCATCTTTTCGATATCATTGTCTATTTCGGGTTTGTTCCCTTTGCGTGGGACACTTGTACTTTTTGGCAGCTTAGAGTTAAACGGGTCTGTAGGCACTAACGTCGTCTGATTTATGGACCGTCTAGTTGTCCCTACCAATGTGTCTCTCTTTAGATGCTGACTATTTTTGCAGTTCTCCTTACACTCATGGGTCTGTAGGCACTAACGTTGTCTCATGAGGAGACCGGCTAGTTTTCCCTACCAATGTGAGTTCCTTAGGTTGCTGCCTTTTTGTTTATTTTTATGCGTCATCAATGATCAGATCTACTCCAGACATCCGACTGGGGCATCCTGCGTTTTCATCTACCTTTTTCAAACTCGGGATCGTCTGTTCTATCATCCATCCCATCCCTAGTTTGAGGGGGATCACATCACCACAAATTCTTCTCTTCTTCCATCTCCTTGTTTTTGTCTCATAACCTTGCTTATCGCAAGTTACTTGACAAAAAGGGGCAAAATGTAGACACTTAAAATTGGTTACCCAATTTAGTGTCCCTCTCATCCGTTTACTTGCTTAGGTAACCTGGGGCACGTTTACGTCACCAACTATCCCCTTGGGATATTATCCAATTTGTGATTTAATCACTTATTCCAAATTTAATTCATCCCATCACATCTTACCCATGAGTGATTAAATATTAAATATTTAATTACGCTTCTTCCCATGCATCTTAATCACTTATCCACCCCAAATTTATTCTATCCATGTATCACATCTATTTTTAATCTTCCCTAAGCGGGATATTTTCCCGTAGTCGGGATAAGTCTTATCTTTTTCGATCATTTTTGGCCACCTCGGGAGTCTTTTCCGCGATCGGCGCCGACCCATATGGTCGGCGCCGATTTTCTAGGAGCGGCGCCGATTATAAAAGCAAGTCCAGAACTCAGTTCTAGGGACCGAAGAGACCGAAAAGAGATCACGAACGAGCGAAAAAAGCGAACAGGCGAAAAAAGAGAGCACTTACGCACGAACAGAGAGCGAGAGAGATACAGGGTGTGAGAAAGAGAGATCTTTTTAGCATCAATTGTCTCAGATTAGGACAGATCCTGTCCAAATCAATCCCTGAGAGGAGCACCGTTACTCTGTCCCTGTCACGACCATCTATCATCTGGTGACTCTGTTCCAGTATCTCGCCAACTTCGGCACATCCAGCAGACCACATTCACCTTCCAATTCCCGAATCTTGTCGCACAGTCCCTGATTGATTGATCTGTCTCCAGTCGACGCCGATCTTATCCAGTCGACGCCGACCCTCTCAATCGACGCCGACCAGTCTCAATCGACGCCGATTCTACCCAGTCGACGCCGATTTCTCTGCAGATAGGTAAAAGGATACAGGTAACACAAATCCAGCATTTATTTCATAGTTCCCTGTTTTCTGTACTTTCTGTCTGCTGTTTAGATTCTTATTACTGCAATCAGAAAATCTAGTCTTTATTTACATCTTTTATCATGTATGCTTCTTTTCTTAATTGAAAACGTGGACTGACATCCGCCGAGGAAGCTTATCGCTTCTCGGACCCGCTTCTCGGGCAGTCCACTTAAATATCTTTTAACGTGGTCTTTTTCTGTCAAGCATCGGTGTTTTGCAGGTTATTCGGATCTATTGTGCGAATTGCTCGTGTGCGCCCGTCTTGTCTACATCGGCTTCCTCATCCGTCTACATCTTCGGATCTAATCCATCAGGTATCGATTTTATTGGAGTTTTTCAGGGTTTTTGTGTTTAGTTTGGTGCATTAACTTGGACAGTAACAAGCGCAAAATTCTTGATCTACACTATCTACCCTCCTTGTGTGCATTTTCCTCATTATCACTCAACCGAGATTGTTCGTCTCCCTCTTTCTGGTGTTATCACCTCCCCTTAGTTTAGGTTTCCCTTTCATCCATCTTCTTCTCACCTTGGTCCCTTGGAATCTTAGACTAGTGATAGGTAGTTGCACTTCCCTTCCTAGGAGTAGGGTAGAGTAATTTTTCCTTCTCCAGAGGTTTGTCTCAAGCCCAAGTCCCACAACTTAGAGACAACCCGATGTTGCCTCCAAGCCCCAATTATTTCTAATCTAGGATGGGTGAAATTTTGAGATCCAACAATTTTTGGCATGCCTGGTGGGAAAATTATTGAAATCTTAAATTTCATCATTGCTAAGTTTTGGTGTGTGATTTAGTAATTTCCATCCTTTGGAGGATCGTTTAAACACATCTAGTGACTCCCAAAATATAGATTTACTAATTTTAGTAGTTTACATGCTTATTTCATGAGAATAATACACACGAGATAGAGTGCATCAGTTAAAGGATCCTTTAAATATCTACAACTATCTCCATGAATAAGAAATAACAAAACCATCATGTGTGTGTCTCTATATTTTACGCACAAGGTGTAATCTGCTCCTCCTCCTTTTATACCTTTCGCGCACTCTACCAAGGTATTCAGACCCTTTCTAACTATGTCGTAGAGAAATCTACCCTTTGTTAGCTTCATCGGTGGTATTCCTTTGGCTCTTGCCACACAACATGATATACCAATGGTTGTACTCAAGAGTATACCATTTTTTACTAGTGAGAATCAAGTTACCCCTACTAAGCACATTCAAGATATTATAAATGTATGCTCTATTCATCTAGTTACAAAAGATGATTTAGTTATAAGGTTACTTGCTTCTTCACTCAAAGGTAAAGCACTTCAATGGTATAAAAGCTTAAGACCTTCCTTTATCACTAACTAGGATGCACTTGGAACTACGCTTTGGAATTAGTTTTAGGAAAAATATGCCAACATCTCATTATTATAAAAGCTCACAATGATCAAGAGAGCTCCCAATGAGCTCATGATTGATTTCAACTTTAGATTTCGAAAGACATGGGATAAAATTTTATCCCTCTTAAGACCAACTCCTCAAGGTGTTTTCCTTTATTTCTTAAGAGCCCAAATTACGATATTATAGTAATGATATAATATACGGGTACTTAACTCCCCGATGTCTATGATATATCCATTAGGACATAAAATTGTCGATCCAAACTAGCAAGATAGCCACTAGACCACCTATGCCCTATTTCATGAAATTCTCCAAGTGCCTCAACTTTCTCTTGCCCCCATTCCTGAGTATAATTCCCAACCCACTACCTCCACATCATATTCTCCAAGAGCAAGAAAAGGAGGATGAAGAAATTAAATACTTGATTAGAAATTTTTCCAATAAATTCATATCTTTAGAAAAACAATAGGTACAAGCCTTCAAAATAACTTTAATCAAGGATTTAATCAAAGCCATCAGCCCTTTATAAATCAATATCCAAATCAAATATATGGGAAAAACCAACAAAATGATAGATGGCATGCTAATGCGCACCTCCCTATTCAAACAGCTTCATCCTGGACAGCCTTTTCATGTGCCCAACGTAAGAAAAGAGCTAGTTCTAGTTCGAAAAACCATGGTCTACGAGACAAAATGTTATTTTCCTTACAATTTTCCTCACAACTATTATAACCATGTTAATAATTTGTGCGTGCAAACCTACATGATCCATAATGCAAGTTATGAGAAATCAACTAGTGCGTGTGAACCATAAAATGAATAAGTGCAAGAAATTTTTACTAAAACCAACCTTATGTCCTTTGGGTTTGAGGACTTATTTGTAATAAACCAAGCTATGGATATCTTAAATAAACCATGCATGCAAGTTGCCAATAACACAAGGTTCAAAAAGAGAATGCTAGATTTTGATGCACACATTCAACTTTTGCCATTCAAACTGATACTCAAAAGAAAAGAGATGTTACTAATGCACCCAATAGTTTTGGTGCACAAGTTTCTCACAATGCTTTAACATAAGTGGCATGTGTTCCTTCTTTGATGGGTCAAGCCTCCACGTAAGCTCAGGCCCCCTACCTCAAAGAGCTAAGAAATCAAGAGAAGATGATGTTGTGCCTCAAATGCACAAGTCCATAGGTGTTTCATTCAACATTGTGGACCAAATGAAAAAGACAAATGTAAATGTCACAATGTGGGATGCCCTAGCCATTTCATCTCAAGACGACTGTTGCATGAACCTTTAGAGAAACTATCATGCACTCGACCCGATTATCTAAAAATCTCATGATGTTGACAATATTTCTAAATCGAGGAGAAACAAGTAACTAAAATTGTAAAAATCCTTCCCTTTTATATGTCTTTGATAGTAGGCAAATGCCTTGTTCACAACTATATGTTTGACTCGGGGATAGTACTTTTGTCATGCTTAAGAAAATTTTTGATGTCTTAGGTATTAAGTACAGCCCTATGTCCAGAGGAGTCTTATGCAACTTGATGGATCAATAGTCACCACCATAGTAGTCATTAAGGATCTTGAGTTAACTTTCCATGCATGTCTCGAATCTAACTATAATTCAAGATGTGTCAATCATTGATTTTCCTCCATTTTTTTCCATTTGTATATCAAGAGATTTCAAACTAAGGGTATTTTGATGGCTCCATAACCATAAATGGCTTAGGCATAGTGTAGTCACTTTTACACCCACTAAAAACAAGGGAACCTCATGCATCGTCACCATCACCCAAGAAGCCAGGGCACTCACCCGAGGCATGCGAGAGGGAGCCAAGTCTCTCTTTTATGTGAGTCTAGTGGAAGGCATAGCTCATGATTCTGACTTAGTGATTTAACAGACATGAAGGGCTATAGAGCTCAGGATGGCTTCTACACCCCTTCAGTCATAATAGAACCAAAGCGTGCAATAGAAATAATAGAACTAAGAGTTGTACATCTACTACTATACTTAACCATTTAAGCAAGATTCATGATTATCTAAGAACAAAGTGCAATAATAATATGTAGATAATACAGAGAAAGAGTCTTGATACATTTGTCACGGCAAACCTTATCACATTCATTCATAGCGTTTACTTATAAAAGATTACAGGAGGTAGACCGTAGTCATGTGCCATATGTGGATCCATACATGTATTCTCACAAGTCAAAAAATTCATTCCCCATTTCCCATTACATCCTTACTTGAATTTTGTACCCATTTTCATCCCATAGTTCTCGCAGTAATCTTATAGAGCTCCGCTACCTCACTTTCATCTCTCTTCTTTCTTTGCCAAGGGCACATATAAATAGGCCTCTGAGCTCTAACAAACTCCTCTTGCAGCCTCAGATCTGGCCCCAAGTGTCAAGGTGTGGGTCACCCCGGCACATGCCTCTCCATGTCATGATTAACTTTTTGGATCTTTCTATCGCAAGGTATATTCCTTCCAGGACACCTTGTCGCTAGGCTGGAACCTTATCCAAATGGAACACGTTCTTCATGTGTTCTATCCCAAAGGCCAAAAATGGCTAAGTCCTAAATTGTTCTTCACATGGCGCACGTGCATCCTGGGTTCTTCAAGAAGCCTTTTGAACTCTGCCTTGCATGCCTATACTTGTGCACTTTCTCCTGCCATGCGCATACGCATGCCCTTAAGATTTGGAAGCTAAAATTAGGGGCCCAACATTACCCCACACTTCACCTATTCTCCACCCTCGGAACCTTCTCAAAGAATGCAATACAAAATAATGCAAGGCCTTGCCTTGGAAAAGAATGGGGGAAAGAATAAAGAAAGGGGAAGAGAAAGAATAGGGGAAATTTTCCTAAAGAAGGAGGGGAAAGTTTTGCTGGAGGTCGGCCTCTAGTGTACTCCAAGCGCTGACTTCCTTCTATGCTTTAGTGCAGATGTCACCAACCAAGGTGCTCACCTCATCATAAGTTAGCCCCTCCCCTTGTGTGGTAATGGTTTCTACCATAGTCTCCAGTTCTTTAGCATGGTCCTCCAGGCATCCATCTTCCTTGTAATGACCTTGTAGAGCTCTTTTAGCCGGGTTTTGATTGAGACTCACCGGTTCTCAATGGTTTTGGATTTCTTCTCTACCTCGGCCATGATCCTTTCCCACTCGGCTCTATTGCCCTTATTATTCTCTCTGAATTCCTTCAACTCGGCCTCATCGCTGGTAAGCAGTAGTATGCTTGTCACTTTGTCTTGATCTCGCAGTGGTCGTAAGCGACCCCACGGTTTGTGCAGCTGTTCTTACGTCGGTGAGCACCTTGTTGTATTCAGCCATGAGCACGACGACCTTCAACTTGTCTTCTTTCTCCAAGCATGCACCACCGCTACCTCTTCTGCTGACTCTAAAGCCAAGGGCTGCCTCTCCATGGTGAGGATCCGAGTCAAGTCCTCTAGGCACTCCAGGGAGGATCTATACTTTTACGCGCAGGAGGGTTAAGGTCCGGGTGCTTCATGATAATCGATTGGGAGATGAGCTCCACCTTCTTGGAAACTTCACACACCCTAGCCTTTTCCTCCTAAAGCTCCCTCTACAGTTGCAGCACTTGATTAATTTCTCTAGGCTGAGATCCTTCATCAGCTTCACCACTTCTTCCTTCCTTTTCTCCAACTAGTCCTCCAAGGCTCTAACCCTGTCATTTCTACCGAAGAGCCTAGCCTCATTTCCACTGAGACTTTGTTCAGCACATTGCACACTTGCTCATCCGATAGTTGTTGTATGTTTACAATGGGGTTTTCCCCCTTTCCTTCGGATAACTTCAATACCCTCCCTAGTTAATTTTGAATTCAAGCTCATCGAGGTGGGAGTCGAATGCCCAAGATAGCATTTTCCTCATTCATGGGTATCCTCCCTCAGGGTCAAAGGACTCCATGGCGGTGAGCTCCTTGGTGGGCATGGTACTTTGGAAATGCACACACAAAAATTTGTTGGGGTCATCAATGTAACTCATCGTTGTCCTTCCCCCTTCTACATGTTTACTTCCCATGCACACACCCTTGGGAACAGTTACTGAGAGAGTTGGTCCTTTCATGCTACTTCCACTCTTCTCCCTCTATTCCTTCTTGAACTCATCGAGCACAAGGTCCACATTTTACCCTCCCAACTCTTCATTGACCAAGGCATCAATTATCTTTTCTACCTCTCTTGTTTCCTTCTCATCCACCTCCTCCTGAGTGAGCTTGGGCACATCTGGTTCCTTGGTACTAGCCCCTTCGCTCCCCTCTTCACGCACGCACCTTTCCTCCCTTTGGGCATCTTTCCTCCTTACAAAAATGAAGGCATCATTTGCATTCTCAGCCTCCTCTCCTTCTGAGTCATGGATATTAATTGGCTCTTGATCCACCTCCAGCTCCTCCCCTTCATCATCATCCCTTTCACCTACATAGGCATTCAGGTCATTCATATCTTCAGACCCTTGTTCCTCCATTCCTTTGTTCTTCTTCTCTGGCTAAAAATTTTGGAGTGGGGATGTTGTCTTTTCTTCATCTAAAGGTTCTTCAGGGGATGGTGGCTTCACAGGCTCCGGGGTCTTTTCCTTGACCACCATTCTTCTCTTCTTCTAGACATAGGTACTTGGCCCCACGGTACCTACATCCTGCCTCCCCACCGCCCCTTGTTCTTCCTCTTCTTCTTCTTTCTCCTTGCACTTTAGTGCTGGCTTCTTCCTTCCCATGGGGTCATCTCGGGATGGATATTTCATTTTCTACATATGTGCCCTTCTCAAACTTTGGCCTTATGCGTAGTAAATTCTAGTAAAGCAAGCTCTCAAAGCAATCGGGTAAGGTCATCGGCCTTACGATGTGCACATCCTGCGACACGTACCTTTCAATGTACACGCACTTTCTTGGATAGACCAACTTCTTCCTCATCTCTCTGTGTTCACTGTCGAGGGTGGATAGGTTGAGTCTTAACTTCTTCGACTCCTTATATCTGTTTACCCCTACCTGGAAGAATTGGGCAGTAAATGAGAAGGGGAGTTTACACCAGGGACTCCAACTACCATCCACCAAGATAAATCTACCAATGCAGAAGTGTTGGTACACCGTGAACTCTACTTCTCCTTCAGTCATCATGGGAGTTGCTCTGGGATCCACCATTCTACCCCGAATGTGTTCCTAAGGCATGTATACCATTTATCCAAGCGCCTTGTGCACCCCCATCATTGACTCACAAGTATATTTCTGGAACCTATCGTCACAGGGTGAAGGGTCTTCATCGGGGTACTCCCATACAAACTTATCAGATGCATCTGGCACCCCAATTTCTGAGAACACAATGGTTAGTAGAATGTTCCCAAACAATATCTTTCCTCCGCCTCCATCGCTGCTTATAATCTCATCTGCTATGTACTGGGAGATATTGTACATGGTGCCTTCGTGACCTTTCTACAGACATTCAACCAGGCTTGCTCACCTGGGTCCACCTCTCTTGTCCATTTAGCTTGGAAACGAGGTGCGTGGCCATTTTCATCACCGATCACTGATATCCATGACGTCGTAGTACCTCGATCCCTTCTTATAATCTTAGGATGCGATGGTTTCCTTTATTGCCTCCTCATCCTGGAGGTCATCTAGGATCGCGTCCCCTTTACAGCTTAGGCCTGTAAAGTGTGAGATTAGTTGTGGGGTTATGCGCATCTTGCACCCTACGAAGTAGAAGAAATCTTCATGCACGTGCATCATTAGCCATTGGTACAGGCACTCAAGCTTTCAAGTAGGGAAACTCGTAAAGCTAGAGAAGCCCTACCTTCTCCATTTTCACCTTGACTACATCATTGTAAATCGACATCCCATCAGGTGTTCATTTGTTTATGGGGCACACCAGCTCCAACACCATTTCCTTCACAATTATACTTGACCGATGATTGTAATCGATTATGGTCATCTGTCTGATGTGGGACTCCCACTCTTGCCCTAGCAAAACCCCATCTAGGTATTGCATCTCTGAGTACCATTCCTCATTAGTATCCAAGGGGATTTCATCTTCTCTCTTCTTTCCTTTTCCCTTCCCCTTTCCTTTCTTGGATTGTACTACAGGCTTATCAACTAGTTTCATGGCCATCATTTTACCCTTTTCTTTCATTCCTTGGTTGCCTTCGAGTTGTCTGAGAGTTTTCTTCACGCGCCCCATGCCCTAGGGTACAAACCCTAATTTCTGATTTCCCTCTTTCGATCACGGTGTTCTTTCACAACTTTCCTCACACCCATAAATCACTTTCTGCTCTAGTTTGTAGATCAACCAGACTGATTGCACATGAGTTTCTGAGATTCTCCTTCGCACGAGTTAGCTCTCGAACCCTAGCTCTTGAAAGAAAATTGTTCTCCTTGTTTTCACAAAGTAAAATAATGAACTTACCATCCTTGTATTTATAGTTTTTCCCACTTTTACGCATTAAAGGCTAGGCTACCTACCACCATACGACAATATTTAATGTGGAATTTTCAAACAAACCCGACTTCAACACTTTTCCTTGCGCACCCAATCCTTGCACAAAAACATTTTTCACCCGCACCCAATCCTTGCAGAAACTTTTTCAACCTTCTGGCACGTAGACAATCCATCTTGATAGAAGACTTTTGTGCATGTGTTACCAGCACCAAAGGCACCTCTTCCATCCTCATGATTCTTACTTTCACCTACCTCGTGTTTTTGCACTTTTTCTCCTTTGTACATGGATTTCCAATGGAACTCTATTTTGTCATCCATCTACCTTCCTAATGCATCTTTTCAACAGGGCCAGTTCGAATGGTCTACCAACTCAATCTTCCTACAGAATAACTTCATGCCTCTCTTCATCACCTCACCCCACACTAAATCTATGCACGGTCCTCTTGTGCAATCATAAGTTTAAAAAGTAATAAGGTTACCGTGCCCAAGGTGCAAAAACAAGACAACAACATGAAAGGGAAAAACAAGAAAGGAAAAGCATAAAAGGAAACTCTAAACTAACTGGTAGAACTACCTTATTTACAAACACCAAGAAGCATTATTTATAGTAGGGCTTCAGCCTACTCCCATTGAAGTGTCCAGGTAATTTTGTTCCATCCAACGCTTGTAGTTGGCACGCACCCGAATCAAGGATGTATGAAATTACATAAGGACCCAACCAATGCACCTTCAACTTTCCAGGATGGCGTAGAAATTTAGAATCATATAACAATACCATCTGGCCAACCTCAAACTATTTGTTTTTAATGTGGCGGTCATGTCATGCCTTTTGTTTAGCTTTTTCAGTTGTTTGGCTCCATCTTGCTAGTGAGCACCTTTCATCCAACTTTATTAACTCATCAATTCTCTCTTCCAGTGCTTGTTCATCATCCAACCCTCCTGCACACGCTATACGCAGCGATGGTAGCATAAATTCAACCGAAAAAATAACCTCCATGCCAAACACCAGTTGAAATGGTGTGGCCTTGTTCAACCTTTTATACGTTGTTCGGTATGCCCAAAGGATTTTGACACCTTTGTCATCCCAATCCTACCTTCCTACGTCACATATCTTAGTCAATGTGTGACTAAGGATTTTTTTGAATGCCTCTGCAGTCCCATTTTCCTGAGGGTGATAAGGGGTAGTCTTGTGATGGGCTACCATGAATTCTACCAATAGGATCTTGATTGTTTCATTTAAGAAGTGAGTGCCCCTATCACTTGTTAAACTTAATGGGCACCCATACCTACTGATAATGTTCTCCCACAAAAATCTAGTAGTTGTGGCTACAGTGTAATCCCTAGTGGGTGTGGCCTCTGCCCACCTTGTCAGATAATCAGTATAGGTAATAATATACCACGAGTTAGTCCTTCGTGTAGCTGGTGAGATTGGTCTCGACAAAATCTATTGCCCATTTTTCAAAAGGTTCCACACTGGCGATGGGGTGCAAGGGCATCTCATCCCTTTTTCCAGGTTTTCCAAGGCACTTGGCAAGTGGTCACAGGCCTTGCAAAACTCAATACAATCCTGGTGAATCATTTCCCACCATAGTCCAATGACTAGGATCTTGCACATAGTTGCATTCCCTGCATAATGTCCTCTCCAAAATCCCACCATGGGCTTCTTCTATTATAGCTATGCGTTCATGTTCTAGTACACACCGGTGCAAAACCTCATCATGGCCCATTTTATACAAATCCCCATTGATCAACATGAAGGGTGTTGTGCGTATGGCTAACCTTTTCCTTTCCAGAGCATTCATCCCTTCGGGCACCACACCTTCCTTGAGAAAGATAGCAATGTCTTCTAGTTCTAAGGGTGCACGCACAAATCTGAACAAGTTGTGCATCCGACATGGTTTCCTTGATACTTTGTACATCCTCTCCCGAATCAATCCTTGATAAATGATCTAGCCCACAATTGTTCTTTCCTAGTTTTACCACCACTTTGAATTCAAATTCCTGAAATAGAAGAACCCAACAACATATGCGCCCTTACAACACTACTTTGTTTACTAGATACTTCAAGGCCATATGGTCAGTGTAGAATATGAAAGGAGTTGCCAGCAGATATTGCCTAAATTTGTGGAGCACGTAGATCATTGACAATGCCTCGCGCTGGTCGTTGTATAATTAATTTTGTTACTGGTGTCAACTTCCTACTTGCAAAACACAAAGGATGATCAACAATCCCCTCTCTAGTTGAGCAAGAATGGCTCCTATTGTTGTACCAAAGGCATCCACGTGGACATGGAAAGGTTTATCCCATGATGGGAATCATAGAATAGGTGCGGTGATAAGCCTTTCTTTTAGAGTGTCAAATGCCCTCTGCTACACCTCTCCCCACTGAAAGGCACTCTTGTGTCTAGAAATATTTCCAAAGGCGTGGTGATCTTGGCATATCCCTTAATGAACTTTCTATAGTACCCAGTGTGTCCAAGAAATCCACACATGGTGCTCTGGCTGGTAGGCTCCCCTAATCCCACAATAACAACAACCTTCATGGATCTACCAGTAAGCCCTCTTTACATATGATATGCCCCAACAACGTTCCAAAAGGAGTTGCAAAGATACATTTCTTAATGTTGAGGGAGATCCTCAACTACCGAACATCTTTCAAACATCAACCTTAAGTTATCACAATGGTCCCTGACCAATCCATACACTATCCAATCATCCAAATATACCTGAAGGAACTTGTGGATGAAGTCCTTAAATGCTTGTACCACTATGTGCGAAAATACAACGGGCGCATTCTTCACCCAAAGGGCATGACCAGTATATGCAAAACTTCCCCACTCGGTGGTGAAAAGTTGTCTTATCTTGGTCTTCCTTGCAATCCTTACTTGGTGATATCCCGAGAATCCATCCGTAAAGGAATAGACCTCACGCCCAACAACTCCTTCCAAAATCTCTTCAGTAAAGGGGGTGGGAAAAGGATCTATGATACAAACAACATTTAATTCCCTATAATCCACACATATCCTAATCCACCCATCCTTCTTTATGCTAATCACCATTGGACTTATCCACTCTGATTCCTCCATAGCCTCAATGATACCGGATGCTATCATCTTGTCTAGTTCTTCTTTAACCCTTACGCGCATGTTGGGATTCATCCTGTAAGGCCTCTTCCTGACCGTGCACGCACCATCTTTCAACCTTATCCTCATTTCCCCCAATGAATGGTGGACACCTTTCAACTCATGGTATCCGTGGGAATAAATCCTCAAATTCACGTAAGAGATCGATGATCTTTGATACTTCCTTGTCTCGACCAATAGTCCCCAATGATAGCCTCCTTGGGTTCCTCTTCCGAGCCGATGTTAACTTTCTTGGTTTTGAGTGGTTCATGATACGCACACGCACATGCATCCGCACTATCAACTACTTCACGTGCCCCAACCGAATGGTCAACATTCAGGCTCTCTATCTCTTCTCCATCAACAAGGTATACCATCTTTCCTTTCTCCCTTTCAGCACACACGCACTCGAATTGTATGTCTTCTGGTTCTTCCTCTTCAAACCATGCTTCTAAACTAGGTCCACCGAGTAAGTTTACTAACCTATCTTCCACCATGGCACAATCCCCCAGAGTGAGGTGCTTGATAGTCTGCAACACCTCATCAACTGGTTGCTTTGGTACTTTGGTACTCAATGTGTGGACCAAGTTAGTCGTTAATTCCTACCAACTTCCCATTTGGTGGCATGTTTTAGAATGGATATACCACGCACACACAACCTTGTAGTGTCAAATACAACTTATGCACCCAAAGAGAGGGTGGTAAAGCTTCCGCGCCTTCTCCCTAGACCCTCTCACATGCCTGGATGTGGGAAGAGGTGGGTCCATTGCCATTGTAATCCTTAATAGCGGTGGGTACGTTGTTTTTTGAGAATCAGATAGTGAGCACAATTCAAACTTCACGCCATTCCAACAAGTTTTCACTATGCGCGGCCCACCACCTTGCTTCTGTGTGATCAAAACATAACCTAGCATACTTCACCACTCATCCTCCCTCCAGTGAGCTTCCATCTCTCTCAAAAATACCTCAGGGTATGCATCCCCATAATACTTTGTTATTGTCTTCCCTCCTAGGTCACCAAACTATATGCGTGTCATTGTTACCTTGGTTACTGATCCTTTCAGATGTCACCCAATCAATTCATAAGTCCCACGTGCCCAATTATCACATGCTATACTGGTAGTATCACTAACAGATTGTGCATCATCAAACTAGATGACTCCTTCTATAGGGTGGATGGTCTCTGGATCTCTTATGGAGTGCACATATATTATTTATCCAGACTTCCTCCCCAAGGGGTTCAATATAGGGGTGGACTTCCCATCAACCAATGGTATAACTACCCGCTCTTCCTTGTTTTCAAAGCTTATGTACCCCTTGTTAAACCAGAGATCTACATTATTCTTATAACACCACAGGCACCCAAGTAGAGCTGGAAATTATCTACCTCGGCAAGTGCCAAGACTTCAAAATCCCCAGTGAACCTAGTCCCCTAAATAGTAATGGTTACATCCTTCAAGACACCTATGGGCATCACCTTTGTCTTATTTTCCATATACAACACATTTGAAGATGGCTGTAATGTAGGCCTTCCCATTTGATGCCAGCATCCAGAGTGAGAACATTAACCTCCACACTGTATGTCAATGAGGATGTTGCTAAGCAACCATCCATCCACTACTGCGTTCAGGGTAATCTCTTTGTCATAATCAAGGCTATGAGGTGGAAGGTTTGCATGTAGGATCTACCTTTCGTGTTCTTCCCCAATGCATGGCACCTTTTCTCTCAACCATGCCCCTAGCAAGGGAATAATATTCTCCTACCTCAGCAGTTTACACACCTCCTTAACCTCATCCAAGTCATCCCTTGGTGCTTCCACTGGCCTCCTTTTCTCATCTTTTCTAGTCTTCTCTTTTAAGCATTGGATCTCCCCTTGTAAACTTTGAATTACGTCCATGGTTTCCTGGTAGACTTCTTTCTAGTGAGCCAAGTTTGGATACTTCCCATGTACTACTTCTTCTCTCAAACTAGAGGTCTCTACCTAGGATTTTCTTTTACGTGCACGGATTCCACCTCGTTGTTACCATAACAAGCTCTAGTTCTGATTCACGTATTACTCACGAAGCCATTATGTGTCAGCCTTCTTAATACTCACCATGGCAGCGCCCTTATCCTTCCGTAGTACTGCTGACTCATATGTTTGTACAACTCTGGGCATTCTTCATACTTATGTTTCTTTCCACACCAGGAGCATTGTAGAAGATCTTGGACATTCGCGCTTATAATGGTCTGTGGCTCCATAATTAAAACACGTCCCACGTGGGAACTCACTTCTTCCTCCGCGGTTACCATGACCATGAAATCCTCCATGAAACCCTCTTCCACATGCATCTCCATCTCTGGAACTCCTCATATACCGACATTCTCTCTTTGTTGGAACTACTGCAATGCCATCTAGCGCACACACAAGATCAATTGCCTCATGAATTTGGTCAATCAATCTACAATCCTTGTGTCATGAGTGGTTGAGGTACATATTTTGCAATAACAAGATACGTTTTTATGGATTACGCACTATAACAGGGGGCACCTACTTGCATCATGGTCCTCGACATATCTCACAGTTTACTGCCACATGTACCACCTTCCGAGTACATATCCCACCATTATCCTTTATGTGTCCTTCCACGTTACAATCCATGCACCACATTCCTCCATGTGAATCTCTGAACTATGTTGGTAAACAATTTCTCCAATTTCTTAGCCATGGTAGTAATCTGAGCCTCCAAAATGGGCTAACACTAGTGTCAACACTACCAACTACTTCAGCATGTAAAGCAGCTTCCAATGCTTCGCGTGGGTCCGTGAACGTTTTATGAGATAAGGCCCTCCTAAAGGGTGTGATCAATCCTCCGACAAACCACTGAGCATGTTGTGAAGGGTGGATATCATAAGATAGCTTAGACAAAAGAGTTTTAAAGCACGCATCATATTCCCACATGCTCTTTGCCATTCCCTGTTGGATTTCTTTGAGAGAGCTAATGCTCTTTTGTTCAAACTCAGGTATGTGGAATTCTACCAAGAATGCATTTCTCAGTGTGGTATAATCCATAATAGTCTGATGAGGGTCATACTTTCTATACCAACTATGTGTGCGTCCTTATAAGGTCATCACAAATTGACTGGCCTTTCGATCCTAGGTCATGATTCCCTTTGTGTGCCATAGCAGCTCGCACTTATGCACATGCTCCATGGCATCTTCTATTCCACTGTAATCTAGTAAGTGTAGAGACATCTCAAAAAGACTTGAGGAGGTGGCTGAGGCCCTTGCCCTCCCAATCCAGTCCCTTGGTTTCCTCCAGTGTTTCCTCCTCCGCCGGATCCACTAGATCCTGAGCCACCAGCTCCACCACTTCCACCTCCAGATCCTCCTGTGTTAGGTACAGGCCTGTGTTTATCGTGTCGAGCGCTCCCCATCATCCCACTAAATTGTGTGCTAACAGTTTGTGAACTAGTACCACTCCCAGTCATAGTTCCTCCACCACTTCCCAACGCGCTTCCAAAACCAGTCCGTATATGTGCCTTGTCCAAACATTCCACCAAATACCGAATAGTGTGTGAAGCCATAGAAGTCCCAAACAAGAAATTATATGTTCTAGGTGCACCGATAGGTTACTTCCATCGATATCAAATGGATCAACTCTAACTTTCCCTCATTCAAACAAACCAAGCACCAAGTTCTGGTCACTAGGTGGGGTCAGATGTGCACAATGACTCTTCTCTCTCTACGTGATGGACTCTCATCAGAAGCCACAAGGTTGTCTCTTCCGTGCTTACCAAGATGGGGTACCACAGAATGTTCGGGTTCCACATCCTCCACGTGAACCTCAACTCCTTTCCACCATGTCTGGCTCCATAACCCACTTGTAACCCCATGTTGTCTATCGATCTCCTTTTCACACACTTTGTTATACTTGAGCCACCTCTCCTCCCTTTCCTGTTCAGTCGTCAGATCAGCCATCCTTCCCCAACCTGGCTTCCTCACCTAGCACTCAGGGTGGTTTAGCCAGCCATAGGGAATGCCTCTAAGCCCATGGTTACCATCAAGATTTTGATTGCAAGGGGAATAGCATGCAAAAATGATCCCCTGGGCTCTCGCAAGAACTCAAACTCAACAACTTCTGGACAGGAATACGTGGAAATGGCATATTCTAGAGTGTAGCTAGTCAGTATTCCCTTCCACCAATGGTCTATAGCATGGGTCCACTTTAGATCAGCATCTTGCAGGTTCTGATATGTTTCTTGGGTCCAAGGGTATGATCTATAATGCCACCCCGATCTAGATGTATAAGCCAAGAGCCATTCAAATAACTCTACTGGGAAACAAGAAGAAGGTTTCATACAACTCATGGTAAAGAGTGTCTTCCACCCATCTTCGCGTATCAAACCCAGATCCGGTACTAAATCTCTGAGTGAATTCATCCTCCATGCTTTTAAACCAATCTTCAACACCTTCAAGTGTTAAGTGTTCCATCATCACTTTTTACAGAGATCATGATATATGCCATGTTCCACTACAACTTCAAAAGAGGTCCCAGCAATGGAACCAAGATGTAGTCACTTTTACACCCACTAAAAACAAGGGAACCTCATGCGCATCGGCCTATCACCTAGTGGGCACTGGGCACTCACCCGAGGTGCATGAGAGGGAGTCAGTCTCTCTTTTATGTGAGTCTAGTGGAAGGCATAGCTCATGATTCTGACTTAGTGATTTAACAGACATGAAGGGCTATAGAGCTCAGGATGGCTTCTACACCCCTTCAGTCATAATAGAACCAAAGCGTGTAATAGAAATAATAGAACTAAGAGTTATACATCTACTACTATACTTAACCATTTAAGCAAGATTCACAATTATCTAAGAATAGAAGTGCAATAATAATATGCAGATAATACAGAGAAAGAGTCTTGATACATTTGTCATGGCAACCTTATCACATTCATTCATAGTGTTTACTTATAAAATATTACAGGAGGCAGACCATAGTCATGCGCCATATGTGGATCCATACATGTATTCTCATAAGTCAAAAATTCATTCCCCATTTCCCCATTACATCCTTACTTGAATTTTGTACCCATTTTCATCCCATAGTTCTTACAGTAATCCTACAGAGCTCCGCTACCTCATTTCGTCTCTCTTTCTTTACCAAGGGCACACGTATAAATAGGCCTCTGAGCTCTAACAAACTCCTCTGCAGCCTCAAATCTGGCCCCAAGTGTCAAGGTGTGGGTCACCCGAGCGCATGCCTCTCCGTGTCATGATTAACTTTTTGGATCTTTCTATCGCAAGGTATATTCCTTCCAGACACCCTGTCACTAGGCTGGAACCTTATCCGAAGGGAACACATTCTTCATGTGTTTTGTCCCAAAGGCCAAAAATGGCTAAGTCTGAATTGTTCTTCGCATGGCACGCACATCCTGGGTTCTTCAAGAAGCCTTTTGAACTCTGCCTTGCACACCTATACTTGCGCACTTTCTCCTGCCATGCACGCCTACACATCCTTAAGATTTGGAAGCTAAATTAGGGGCCCAACACATAGGTTTTGTTATTATCTCTCCTATGGATGAGAAGTTCTTCTTTGTGCACAAGTTGCATATTTCATGGTCCACAAATGTAGTAGAATATGAAACGTTGGTGCATGGTCTTCGATTCTTGAAAAAGGTAGATCAAGGCATTGCAAATCTTTGGGGACACTAATTTGGTCATCCACCAAGTCACAAATAAATACACAACAAATAACAACCTTATCAAATCTTACAAACACTAAGTTTGGGATCTCCTGGAGAGATTTGAAGCTCTAAATCTATAGGTGGTGCTAAGAATATTGAACAAATAAGATAATCGGATGGTAGCCCTTGGTTCATAGGTATCACCTGCTAAGGATTTCATCCAAGGAAATGTGTAGCACATTAAGATGGTGATCAGACACCTTTCTAGATAATGAAACCAGCTGGTAAGTGTTGGACATCAATCCACAAATTGTCTAGTTCATTCATAACAAAGCTAAGTTCTCTTCAAATAAAATTTGACTTGCATGACACCTATAGTGATCAAGTGATTCAACTCAAGACTAAAAATTTTCCTAAAGGGTTAGTCACCTTAGAGAACATATTCAGTCATAATGATGAGTTCAATGGTTAAGAGAAGTATATGCACATAGTGCAATAAAACTACATCTCACCACTATCACATGCGGTAAAGAGTTGTTGTTTGGTAAAGAATGAGACCAAGATAAAAAATAGGATTTCATCTCTCTATGACAGAAATATAGTGACATTTTTTCATGTGATCATGAAGACCTAAAATAATTTGATCCAAGTGTTGCTCAACACTCCATTTACCATGATCTAAGTATCAAACCCATTAGACAAAAGAAGAGGCCATTCAATCCAAAGATAGAGGTAAAGATTATTTTTCCTATCAAGCACTCTACTTGGGTGGCAAATCTTGTTCCAAGGTCATAAGAAGAACAATGAAATCAGACTTTGTGTTGATATCATATATTTGAATAAGGAATCTTTGAATGATCATTATCCTTTACCTTCTATGGAGCATGTTTTGCAGACTATGGTTGGAGTGCAAAGATTTTCCATGTTGAATGGGTACTCAAAGCTTCAATCAGATCATGGTCAAGAAAGAGGATCAATTCAAAACTACATTTACAACCAAATGGGGAATGTATTCCTATCATAAAATGCATTTTGGTTTACCAAATGTAGGTACACCATTCTAAAACTCCATGGACATTGCCTTCAAAGAATATATAAATGAGTTTAGCCTAGTTTACTTGGATGACATAATTGTCTTCTCAAAGCAAAGCATAGATCACATCGGTCATTTAGAGAAAGTCTCTAAGAGATGTAGAGAATTTGGGGTATATCTTAACCCCGAGAAATGTAGCTTTTTTGTTGCGTAATGAAATCTTTTGCGCCATGTGGTCTCAAAGGATGGAATTATTATTGATCTTGAGTGTGTTTCTACTATCTTTACTCTCTCCTTTCCAAAGCAAAAGAAGGCCTTACAATCATTCCTATAAAAACTTTATTAGGAGTTTCATTCCTAAATTTTTAGGTTTAGTTATGCCCATAACCTTCATGCTCAAGAAGGACACATTCTTCACATGGATAGCAGAAGGAAGGGAGAGCTTCAAAAAATCAAGCAATAAATTGCTTGTGCCCCAACACTCATCAATCTAGATTACTCAAAGGATTTCATCCTTTATGCTTATGGATTTGATGCAAGTGTTGTTGTCTTGACTCAAGTAAATGAACAAGGAATGAAAGCTAGTGGCTTTCTTTAGTAAAACACTAAATGATTATGAATTTAAATACAATCACACGTAAAAAAAAAAAAAAGGTCTTCTCCATCATGCGTGCACTTAAAAATTTCAAAAGTATGCTCACCACAAATCATTTCAAGGTGTTAGTTTCACACTCTAGTGTAAGAGACTTCATCATAGGAGTAGAAATCAATGAGAAAAGGGAAAGGTGGGTGACAAAAATCATGAAGTATGATGTGACTATCAAAGCCACAAATCTGGTTAGAGGCAAAGCACTCTGTAAGAAACTTACAAAAGATACACGAATAATCAAGAAGCTTCATTATTTCTAGATGAAGAGCCTTAGCGCATGAACCGAACTGTGGTAGAATGAATATCCTAGCGCATGCACCTAGATGGAGGACATGGTAAAATTTCTCTCTTCTAGGAAATACCCTCCTGAATTGAAGAAATAAAAGAGAATACATCTAAGGTTGCAATCCATTCTATATGTGCTCATTGATGGTGTGATTCTAAGATGTATTGGTGGCACGTAGATTAACCAAGTGTTAGCATAATTTCACAATGGATTCTCTTGTGAACACTTCTCTACCACAATAATAGCATTAAAAATCATTAATGTAGGATAATTCGCCTACCCTCTTTGTTGATTTGTACAAGTGGGTCAGAAAATGTAAGGAATGTAATTTATTTGTAGGTAAAAATAAATTGGTAGTGCTTCCCTTCGACCAATCCAAGCAGATCATTCTTTCACAAAATGGGGTCTTAACTTCATAGGTATGATCAACCCTCCTTCGAGTGCTTGCCAAAAGTGGGTATTGACAACTATGGATTACTTCACCAGATGGAAAGAATTTTTCACACTCAAGGAATCAACCGAGTCATTCATCCTTGACTTTCTCAAAGGCATTGTAACAAGGTTTGGTGTTCCTCATACCATTATCTCTAATAATGTAAAAGCCTTCCTTGGTACTAGAATTGTTGATTGGGCTCTTAGTATTGGCATATATTTAAAGAATTCTTCCAACTACTACCCCCAAGGTAATGTCTTGGTAGAGTCTACAAACGAGAACTTGATCAGAATCATGAAGTGAACAATGAACATTAAACATAGGTAGTCGACAGAAACCTCTCGTACTCACTGACAAACATAATCATGGTGAAGAAGGCAATAGGTACTTCACCTTATAAGCTATTTTATGGTAAAGAAGCTAGGATTCCTTTATAACTTGAGTTATCTTCATTGGAGTTAGCCTAGCAACTAGAATTTAAGGGTACATCCCGGAGAGAAATCGAATGATAAAGTTGGTTAAACTTGAAGAATTAAGAAACTCTATCATGACCAAGTTAAAACAACATTAGCGGTCAACCAAGCAAAGTGGTTTGACAAAACTGCTAGGCCTCAATCCTTCAAGGTGGTAGATTTGATCTTAAAATGGTATGTTAACAGAGCTAAACCAAGGACCCATTCAAAATTTGATGCACTTTGGAGTGGCCCATATATCATCGGTTCTTGCAGAGAGGCTAACTCTTTTGAGTTGTCTCATCTTAATGGAGATGTACTATCATCCCACCCAAATGGATTCATCTCAAACATTTCCATTAAGTATCCTACATCATTTTACATATTAGAGTAGTTTCAATTCCTCCAAGTGTGCATTGCACATATTTTCATGTTCACATATAGTTCATTCCTCTTGCATGCACCCTTGCATGCATTCTTTTTCGTTTCAAGACCGGTAGTTTAGTTAAGGGTCTTCTAGCAGCTTCAAGGAAATATCCATCGAGTTTACCACTCATAAAATTCAAATCATAACATCTTCATATGAGAGTAACATCTTTTTACAAAGTTCGATAATGTTTTCAAGTGACTTCAAGGGTGTTCTTCAAGATGAAGATCATATTTTCATGTTTTCAAGTAGACTCCATGCCTAATGGATGCTTCTAAAGCTACTAGTATCCTTCATCTAGCAGGAAGATAGACCCAAAAGTCACAAAAATATTGTCCAAAATAACCACCCTAGTTATTTAGATAACTTACAAATCCATTCTCGCTATAAGTTCAATTTTTTCAGTTATGCCCACTCGATTCTTTCCTTGGCATATTTTCTTGGCTGATGTTCCTTGTGCACACTCGCATATGTGCTTCTTACTTATTCCTTGTGCTTTCACTTACCTTCACTTCCTTCCATGTGCTCACACCCTTCTCCTTATTCTATTATCTTCTTCATTTTCCCTCACGTGCACTCCTTGTGTGCCCACTTTCATTCCAACAGCCTCACGTAACTTTTTGCATGCCTCTTTGAACTTACCTCCCATTTTGGCTAAGTCATTGGTATGTTTTCCATGCACATTTCCTTCCTTCCTAAGTCATGCACACTTCTTTGTGTGCACTCATTCCTCTTCTTCTTTCTACCTTGTGCACTTCCTTCACGTGATTACTTCCACACACCCTTGTCTTATGCTTATTGTGACTTTCACATACTTGCATACTTCTATAGGTATGCACTTTTTCTTCCCATTTCTCATGCTCACCTAGCGCACAATCACAAATCTTTATATTCCTCCTTATGCCCCTTTCTCTTGCACACCCACCAAGTGCAATCCTCCGCTCCAGTCATGCAATGCCACGTGGAACTCGGCAGATGAGTGTAAAACACGCAAACTATTAGAACATGAAAAATACGTGCTAAATCCTCATGTCAAATAAATTCATGAAACATGGTAGAAAAGAAAAAATGAGCAATCAATCAACTGAATCCTTCATCCGATCAAAGCGTGCCACATGTCTTGCGTGTTCCCTTTGCACTGTGAACTTCAAGTCATCATAATGTATTCTACAAATATCATATTCATGTGCTTTTGGTCTCGTTGGAAAGCTTATGACATGGGCTATTCTCTAGGATATTCAAAATCAAATTTTGACAAGATTTGGTAGGTAGAAAATAGGGAAACATTAGTTGGTCCAATAATGCACACATCCAGTCGACTTAACAACTCAGATTTCTTCATATTTTGTCTCATTTATTCTTCCACAAGTAAAAAATACATGGGAGGTGGATTTGACATTACTACAGTGCACATCCGACATGATTTTCAAGTGGATTTATAGGCATTCAATGTTGTTTGTTGGTGGTTGGAATTTTGAATCCAAGTTTCCCTCTCTTTCTCCTCTTCTTCTCTCCTTCTTCTATAAAGTATTGAGCATTTCTCATTGCAAAATGTTGGAATCTCTTGGTTTGTAAGAGTATTATTCATAGTAGTGCCCTTACATTTCAAATTGCAGACCTTAGATCTAGTTTTCTACATGTGGATACTTGCCTCTTCCACCATTGTAATTGACTGTGCATCTTTGGAAGCAATAAAAGCTTTGTTTTGTGGCTATTCTTTATCTTAGCTCATTTTTATTGCATCTTCTTTCCTTTCCCCTTGTGTTGCTGGTTTTTTGTGCATTTTCATGTCTCTTGTAGGTTCCTATCTATTGTGCTCCATGAAAAAGGGTGTGTGACTATGTTTCAAATTTTAGCACATCTATCTTCCCTCATTGCGATTATTTTCCCTCGTTTTCACTCATTTGAGAGTGTTCTTCCCCCTCTTTCTGATGTTATCACCTCTTCTTAATTTAGGTTTCCCTTTCATGCATCTTCTTTTCACCTTGGTCCCTTGGAATCTTAGAGTAGTGATAGGTAGCTGCATTTCCCTTCCTGTGAGTAGTTTTAGTGGTAGAAATAGGTAGATGAAGTCGGCCTTCTCTAGAGGTTTGTCTCAAGGACAAGTCCCACAACTTGAGATGGACCCATGTTATCTCAAAGCCCCGAGCTTCTTCCTAATCGAGAGATGGGTGTAATTTTGAGCTCCAACAGCCCAAACAAGTTATTTGAGACATGTCAAAGATTACTAAACCAACAAATACCATTTACAAATAATGTTAGTATGGAAAGTAGACAAAATCCTCATTCAAGATAAATGATTACTCAACCACAAGGGTATTATAACTAGTGCATATTGATCTCTACAGCCCACAAGAACTCCAAGCATGCAAGGTGAGATATTTCATGTTATTCATTGATTATTTTACTAGGATGATGATGTGGAAAATAACAAAGACACCTGAATGCTTGCAATTTGAATGATTGGGCAGTTAATTTGATTTGTCAAATATGGAGCTATCCCAAAGTGTGGGACTTTGCAAAATGGGGATTTCTCTCTGGAGAAGGTCAAATTCCTATCCTAACCTATTACCAACTACTCCTAAGTGCAGATATTTGTAAATATAACCCTTCTCGAATGCTTTTCCAAGGGGAAAAGGATAGAATGATTGCATGAAAATAAAATCTACTCTAAGGGAAGGTGATGCACCAAGAAGGAGTGAAAAATAACTTGCACCGCATGGGATGAATAATGTAAATTTGAAAAGGGTGATCTAGCACCACAGATCAAATACCTATTACAAACCTAGTTACTAATAGATACAACCCATTATAATCCTGCAACACAAATATGAGAATGTACAATAAACTTAACTGTGATGAAATATCAAATAAGACACAATAAACACAAAGGAGGGTTGAGAATCATCCACATATTTGTTTAATTTCTCTAGAATTTGATACAATACATTACAAGGGGGCCAAAGGCATAAAATTTGTATTACAATGATAAAAGGGGAGGCTTGAGCTCCACAGATTTCTCCTAGATAAGAAAGAAGGGAGGGGAAATTGTAAAGTATCCAACCTTTTTACTGAGCCCCTCCTTAAAATTTATAGAAGAAAATTAACAGAGAAGAGAGAGAGGGAAGAATTCTGAAAATGCTCCAAAATCCATCAAAAATCATCATTAAACCCCTACAATGGCTGCTAGGAAGATCTACAAACACTATGATTGTATTGTGCCTTGTACAATAAGAAATGGGTTTGCTCTTGATTCATTCACTTGGGCATGGCCTCTAGATCCTAAAATTTCATCATGAATCCTTTCCCACCTAACTCATTAATTGCCTACCTATGATCATCTCATACTAAAGAGATCAAAAATACCTTTCCATTGACTATAAAATTGCCAAAAATGGTGGAGTGTAGAAGGAGTTATCATCATTTTTGCATAAGTTAATTCTAGGGTTCAATCTTCACCTACCCTCCCGATCTCTTAATTTTGACCTCTCCGTTAAATTCCTCACTAAAAATCCTTTCCAAAAAGTACCATTTCATGAAAATTGGCTAAAAATGATCAAGTTATTCAAGTTTTAGTTTGGGTTTCCATTTATTGGCTCCTCTTTGCGCAATCAAGCTCGGTGCATTACATTCCCACCTACCGCCACAAACTCACCAATCAAGGTGACTCAAAGATCCAATGCAACACAATCTTGAAAGTGGCTTGGTAGTTTCATTTCAATTTTTCAAGCTCATGTGTTTCGAACATTGTGAGCCCATCGCTTTGGGTTGTTGGCGCTTCAAACCCCAAGACCACCTCCCGAGTTGACTCCGACAACGACCACCGAATTTTGGGCTTCCCATGCTTTAGGATTTTGACTTCTCTAAGTTTAGAGAAATTAGCTCACCGACCCCTCAAGACTCGAACTTATCGACCTCTAAAGTCCAAAATTTTTAGACTTCGCACCCAACTATCTTCGACGTTGATAGCTCGCTTTGATTCGGACATTTTCCTCACCAAGTTTTGAAATCGACCCTGTGAAAACCCAAACACAATACCTCTGAAATCCCTCATGAGCTTGACTCCCGAGCTACCTCCCTTTTATATCCTATCCAAGTCATACCCTTCCATTCCCTAGTGGCTCACCACTTCGATCTATCTCTTGTGTGCATTGCAGAGCCCTTGGCTCGACTCGTTGTTTATGTCATTGACCTCAAATGACGAGTTATTTTCAAACACCTCACTAGTTATACCATGATCTCAGCCTCCTATCTGACCCATCCACCATTAAAACTTTCTCATCTCATTGGGGCGAGCTATGTTTATACCATGTGGCTATGGGCTTGACCTTGTTAATCCCCATGCATTTGGTTGGTCGATCTCGTAGCTCGGCCTCTCGATCTTTGGACACAACTTCACCATGTTGAGCCCTCATGAGCTCATCCTTTACAAAATTTCATGCTTGATGCCCGATAATTTTTTAGCTCAATCATTTTCCTTATCTCTCGACCATTTTTATGCTTGAGCCAAGTCTACATTGGCCTTCCATTCACGAGCTTGCCGCTTTGACTTTTTCTATGGTGCTTGACCTGAATGTCGAGTTGGCCCACTATATTTTGTCATGCTCTATCGCTTTTAGAGTTTTCTCTAGCCAACATGACCTAATTGAACACCATACACCCAACTTAGCTCATCGAACTACTTAGTGAGCCCTCCTTCAACTCACCAAGATGCTCGTTAAACAACTCGACGAGCTAGTTTTTTGCTCAATCCCTCAAATAGGCCCATTTGGGAAAATTTTCCTTGATATGGAGGTTGAGGGGGAACCAATAGGATGTCATGTGGTAGTTTTTAACCTTTTTGCTCTTTCACCCATTTTTTCCCGATGTGGGCCCACTGGGTCCTCATTTTTAAAGTTGATCTTAAGGGTCAAAACCCAGAAGAGGAAAAAATCCTCAACATGATTTTCACTCATGAATTCATTGAATGTGCTCCCTGAAACCTCAAAATTGCATGTGGCTCAAACTCACCCTAGGGGTCCTGTCTCGTGCTTAAGTCTTGTTAGGTCCCCATTGTCCATTTCACCCAAGGAGGCAAAATGGATAGCAATTTGGTGACTCGCACGGATATATTCTTGCTATATGCTCTATACCAATAGCCTCGGTATGTCCATTGGGCACGGAGTCATAATCGATAGCCTATAACCGATATGGACCAGAACTTACCTCCAAAACCACTTGAAAATCGTTGACCTTGGACCTATTTTGTTACTCACACTCTTAATCTTTATAAGAAAATATTGAAGTCTAAATTATGAGAGTGGAAAATTGTCTTAACCTCAGATTTTGACATTTTCCTTTCTGCAACCCTGATCTACGAGACTAAAAATGGGCTTCGTAACCTATCCTGAAACTTGATTTTGCCAAGTTTGGGCACATCACAAAGTTAGGAATAAAACAATAGTTGGTTTTACATATCATGGAACTCTATTAAGTTTTGATTTTTCTCTTTCTTCTAAATTTCCATTTGCGACATGCTCTTGAAGGCTAATTTCTGATCTGGCAAGGGTGCTAGAAGCTCAAACCACAACTGATCCTTAGAGACTGAAAGATGGCTTTTATATGAATCTGTCCCTGATCTTATTTTAGTTTCTTTGCATTTGAATTTCTTTGAAGTCTACCACTATTTCTTGTGACCTTGAGCTTCCTATTACAATATCTCTTTGTGCAATGATATAACTAGGAGCAATAAAACCTATGCCAAAGGCACTTAGGAAACTGAAACCTAATCTACAACAAGACAATGTGCATACGCACTTAGAGGAATTTAAAATCCTAAACTAATATGTACAAGGGTGAGAATTTTCCTTTCAAGAATAAAGTGCTTGAGATAGATTATGTTGACCAAAATCGGAAGTTCCTCTCCATCCAAGGTGGAAATTGAAAGGCATTTCTACTCTTACATCCTGTGACCATGAAGAGGGCACTTTAAATGGCATCAAACATGGAATGTTTTCTGGCTTGGCCCATCTACATCTCACTTCGAACTAGGTCCACCTCTTGAAAGATTCCTGAGTTGACTTTCTTGTCAAATGACCTCTTGATTAAGGCCTAATCTTTTTCCATGGTTTGCATTACATGTTCTCTTATTTCTTCCAATTCCATTAGCTCCACATACTATCTTCTATAGGATCAAACTCAAAAACTCTAGTTCTTTATGAGCTCTCATGCAAGAAACTCAAGTGATATGGGCAGCAATGCTTCCTTCCCATAGACTAGCTTGTAGGGAGAGTTGTATGTTGACCTCTTTAGTGTTATCTTATCAAATTTGAAAAGGCTGATTTAAGCTTGCATGCCACATCCTTTGATTTTCATTCAAATTCCTCTTGATGATTCTTAGTAAGTTCTTATTCTTGTAATTTTCTTGTCTATTACCCCGGGGATAAGATTTAGAAGAGGTACTCAAATATATTCCATTCTTAACAGCCCATTCTATGATCTTGGAACCTAGGAATGTTAGAGCATTGTCTCGATATAATAGTCAATGGCACATCAAACCTTCTCATTATTCCTTCATAGAAATCCAGTATGCTAGATTCATTTTGCTCTTTGAGTACCATTGCCTCAATCTACTTGATGAAATAGTCAGTTACCATGTGGATCCATTTATGTCCAAGGCTCGAGTTTAGATTGATAACCCTAATGAATTCTAGTCCCGATTGCATGAATGGCTAATCAACTTAGATATGGTGCAATGAAAGTATTGATACATGTCTCCTTGTCTGTGAAGAATGCACATTTTTTACATTTCTTGATCTAATTATAGCAATCACTGAATATTGTGGACCAATAGTATCCCACCTTCATTATCTTGAGATTTTTTACCCGCGAAGAAAAATGACCTTTGGCCTCTCCATTGTGAAAATCATGTAGCACCTTCTCATTTTGATTGGTTTTAATGCACCTCAATAGGACTCCATTTATGTACCTTTTGAACAAAACACCGTTAATAAGCACATACGGGATAGCTTGGAGTCCAAGTGACTCCTCTTTGTTTTTCTCATCTCTAGGGGACATAGACTTGTTTGTAGGAAATGTATCGTATCCTGAGTCCAACAAGGGATAGGCACACTATCACTTGTTTGTTCCTAGTTCTCTAGTAGTACCAAAATAGATTATTTTTCATTACTTTCCTCAGCATGTTAACTAGAAGCTAGTTGTTCACATAATCCATTTACACCGACCAATTCAATAATTTTGATCTCAATGTTATACTCCATAACATGGGTGACCCATCCTACCCTTTTTTCATTCAAATACCTGCTTTGAAGGAAGTACTTGAATCCAAAGATGGGACACCAACATCCGAACCATGTTGTTCAAGACCAAATGCTTAATTTTTAAAACTTTTGATAACTGTGAGGACATACTTTTCAATGGAGTACCTCACTTCGTAGTCCTCCAATATTTGAATGAAGAAGGCAATCGCCGCTCGGATCCCTCTTTGTTGTTTTGCACCAAGATAACGTAAATGGTGTCTGAACCACCGAAGGCATAAAGCATGAAGTATTTGGAAAAGTTTGGATTAATGAGAGTCAAAGCTTGAGATATAGCATTCATGATAGCTTCAAAACTTGTTTTTCCTTTGTTATCCACTTAAATTCCATGCTCTTCTTTGGAATTAAGGTTATTGGCTTGATGAGAGTGGAAAATCGCACAAACCTATGGACAAAATTGATCCTCCCCAAGAAGCTTTGGAGAGTCTTCTTATGACTTGGAAGTGGAATTGTTTAGATAGCTTTGACCCTCTCCAAATCAATTGTCAACCCCTTTTAGACATAATGTGTCCTAAGAGCTTTCCTCGTGAGCTATGAATATACATTTTTCAGATTTAGAGACACTCTGAATCTCCTCCATCTTTGGAACACCTATCTGAGATGGAAAAGGTGACTTTCCGCATTCATAGAAAACACAATGATGTCATCTAAGTACTAAAGCCCTATATTGGTTATTAACCCTTGAATGTCATTTCCATAGCCCTCTGGAATGTGGCTCCATCATTTGAGAATCTAAATGGCATTTTCCTATAGGCATAAGTGCCCCATTTGGTGGTGAAGGTTGTTTTGAACTGATCCTCTTCCTTCACCATAATTTGATTATATCCTGAGTATCCATCTAGGAGAGAGAATCTTTCTGAACCAGCTACCACCTACAAGATTTTCTCCATAGAAGGAAGTGGATAGTGATCTTTGAGAGATTCCTTGTTCAAGTCTCAAAAGTCCACACACAACCTGATTTCTCCATTTCTCTTCTTGAATGGCACAATATTTGTAACCCAATTTTAGTGTTTGATTGGAAATATGATTCTCACCTATATCAACTTACTCGCTTATTTCTTCATGAGAGGCTTAATATGAGGATCGACTGTTCTTTGTTTATGTCTAATAGGCTTAGCTTCCAAATCCAATTCAATTGTGTATTTTGCTAATTTTGGATTAAATACTTTTAGGTCCTCATAGCTCTAGGTAAAGACATCTGGGAACTCATAGCAAAGCTGTATGAAGTCAATTTTTTCTTGTTGAGTACTTACTTTTTGATTTGGAGTACCTTTCCCTCTCCAACTGAAATAGGCTCTGAATCTTCCCCTTTGACTTGGATGTTTGTTTTTCTTTTCGGAATTGATCATTGGGATTGAATATTGACTCTAATGTCACCAATCCTTTTAGAAGCTTGTTTTTCCTTAGCTATACTACCCGATCCCCATATTTTTCTCTAATCTATCCCGATTCTTGGAGGAGAATTCAGCTTCTTCCTGTAGGAAATTGATGATCTGTTGATCATTCTTAAACACCTGCCATCTTGTGTTGTTATCTGAAAATGCAGGCCTCACAACTACATGGATATGGGGTTGTGTTTTATCCCTTTTGATACTATCAACTCGTTATCTCATTTTTGATTTTATGCCAAAAATGAGATAACCCTAAGAAATTTTTGAGTTGTTTTTCTAAGAATCACCTTTAAGAGAGATAATCGGGTTTTTGGGTTTTACAAGAAAGACAACATGTGTTTTGGATGCTTCATGTCGTGTGTTCCCCGAAACCCAAAACCCACATCAAGTAAGGCGAGTCAGGTTTGGGACCTTCAAAGCATCGAAACATGCCTTCATCAAAACATGCTTCATGTCGCGTGTCTTCCGATCCCCGAAGCCCGATTTACTCCTTTGTTTCAGTTTCGGGACCATCAAGCATGATGCTTCATGTCGCTTGTTTCCCACAACCCGAAACCCGAATTGCTCTAAAACCCTTTGTGTCGGGTTTCGGATATCCCAAGCATGCTGACATGGCATTAATGCCGAGTTGTCGTAGTTGGCACGTGTCAACTGAAGTGTATTAAATGTGAAATTTCTTATAAATATTTGAATTTCCACGTCATTTTTACCAGACGTACTTTTTACCTCGTGGATTTTCGTGCATGCATCTTCGACTCAGAAACTCGACTCGCCTCTGTGCCTGATTGCATTGCTTGTTTTTATCATTTCTTGTTCTGGTTGAAGGTATTTTTCTTCATTCTTTGTTTGTGGTTTTTGTGGAATAATTGTGTAAAGAATTCTTCCGGTTTATGTCTTTTCTTATCAGGGTTGTTGGGGTTTTATCTTTTCCATTTTGGGTGTTGCTTTCTAAATTAGGTTTGTGTTTTAGGGTTACCCCTTTGGAATAATCACTTTGTTTTATTCCCTAAGATGTCATTGTAATTAAAAATATATTGGGGATATCAACAGTGAAGAAAAACTTGCATGTTTCAACTCAACAATTACCCCATTCCCTCTTCTCGGGTTTCACAGGGTGCTTTGCAGTGTTCAAAACCCGTAGTATATCGGAAAGTTTAAAGTATCGGACATTCCGAACTCTCCGGCATCCTCCTAGTGTGTCAGGTTTTCGAACTCTTCAAAGATCCTCCCAAAGTGTCGTTTTTCCATCTTTTCGGCATCTCCAGGTGTGTCGGGTTTTCCGAAGTGTTCAACACCTTCTGATCTCCGACACTCTCCTCCTTTGAAATTCCTCATGTCGGACCCTAGTCCATCACAAGATAAGACTAAAAAATTAGGGAGGATGAAGTACAAATTCAGGAAGGTGGAGTCTCCCTCCTACATTAACTGTAATTACGACATCTAGGATACAGAGCTCGAAAACATAGATATGGAGGATTTTTGGAATAGGGTCAAGAGCTCTTCTCAGACTCCATGGATGAAATCAATAGTTGATAGTGGTCTACCTCTTGCAGCAAGTTTCCCTATGTCTACTCAGTGCCCCGAGTTCATCTTAGCCTGTGCTTCGAATTATGACTCTGCTTCTTGTTCTGTGAAAAACCAGACGGGAGAAGTTGTAATCAAGTTGGACGGAGGTTACTTCGATGACCTTCTCAAGCTACCTAATTTTGAGGAATATGGAGATGTGGATCTCAAGTCAGCCCAAAAAGCTTGGGACAATGATCAGGAGGATTGCATCAAGCACGTGAATAAGAAATTCCTAATCAAATCCAAACTCGGTTGTTTCTAGGTTCCCAAGACTTGTTCCTAGAAGCGATTTCATTCAAGAAATCAATGATATCATTACTCTGTTGATTCAGGTTTTTGGTTTCCCCGAGTCAAATTTTTTCCAAGGATGGATGTACCAGTTCATAATCATTATTAAGAAGAATCAACAGGGAATTTATTGGGGTACTCTTATCAGTAACGAGATAGATTCTCAAATGACAATAGTCCTATCTACGGAAAGTTTTATATGTCCTCGTCGTCACCTATGCAGTGGCCGGCATGAGTAACTATCCTAGGTTGGACACCAATGGGAACAAGACAGTGGAGCATGTTTATCAGTATTTTCCTTAGCTGACACGAAAAGGGTCTAAAGACCAATTCAGAAGGGTAAACGATGCCTTCTTTTACAAGAACATCTACAAGTTAAGCCCCAAACTAAGGAAAATGAGAGTCTCTGATGAGGCATGGGCTGAAGTTTCAAAATGGGGTTGTGTCTTCTTGCAATTTAAGAAGTTCACATATCTTCGAGTAGTCATGTACCTAGGGGATCCTTTCCGTTGCCCAGATATCTAGGGGACAAACTAATCTTGATGGAGTTGGTCAAGCAATTGTTGGATTTTCACAAGTTCCAACAAAGTAAACACAAGGCCGCTGTATCTTTCCCAATTTCTATTAGAAGGTATACTTGTTCAATGGTGGTGAAAGCTAAGAACGTTGTCCATGAGCTTCAAGATAAGTTGAAGAAGCACATGAAGCCCTGAGATGGGTTTGATTTTTGAGGAGTCCTTAAGGCATATGGAACTCTGCACCCGCACGTGCCAAGCATAGAAGACATCTAGATTGATTTACGTGATGAGGTTGCTGTCCGAAGAAAAGATCATAGCAGGTTGACACTTGCTGAAATTTAGACACTTGAGCTCGCTGACATACCAGAAGGTAATAGCAATAATAAAATTGTTTTGGATCCTTCCTATGATGGATTGAATGAAGATCAATATGTTTTCCCACCTATTGATTGGTCTATCGGTGAAAAAGCCTCCATTACAGATAGATCAACTCTGATTCTTGCATGCACCAAAGCATGGCTCGCCTCTTGGGGAATGAGTTTTAAAGATGATAATTTTTCAAATTTGGTTGTTGTAGAGGCGGGGCCCTCCAAAAGGGAAAAGACAAAAGATCTTCTAAGGGACCTATAAAGGTCAAGTTTGTCAAGAAGAGAAGAGAACGAGAAATCTCTTCAATTGTTACTCCAGTTGAAATGGTGAATGTGCCAGAATCACCAACACCACCAGAAATAGGAGAAATTTCTTTGGAAGGAGAAGTAAGCCAGCCCCTAGTTTCACCATTTGTTGACTGCCCAACTGAAGTGACCTTATCTCTTGCATCCCAGGCTTTGGAGTCGGGATCTGCGCTTCCTCCTTCACAACCACTTCTACCTCCTCTTTCCCCATCTACTTCTTCGGTCATGGCCAGCATTTTCTCTGGACTCTCACCCCTCTCTGCTGGGACCAAAGTAACTACCAACATGCCCCCTCCTGTGCCTCTTTTCACTAAATCTGCTACCACATTGGTAACTGTCCCCACTCCACCAGTGGATCCCTCTCCCCCTGAAAGTATGATACCAACTTCTACAATAGTGGCAACTCCCTCTGACACACCTCAATGGCTACTTGAGAAAACTCCGAGGAAGAGGAAGGTGATTGTACCCATACCAGCCTTTGATTTTAGTTCACTCAAGGCTTCTACTGCTAAATCAGCCAAGAAACCCAAAATAGTTTCAAGGGTTTTGGTGGACGCTTCGGGGCATAAGTTTGCAGAGATTGCCACTCCCACGACTGACAAAACCAAAGAGGACATAACGGCCTCTGACTATCAGATAACTAGGGTGGCTCTAGGAGAAGTGACAACAGAAGGAGCACAACAGGATGCACGGGATGCTATAAACGTGCTATGCCAGAAATTGAAGGAAACAAAGGACAATAGAGATGAGCTTAAAGGAAAGGTGGAGCAGTTAACTGAGGTATTGCTTAAGCTCTCAAAACCCCTTGAATCCATACCATCTTCCTCTATCCCTGTCGGATTCGATTTCTCATCAGTGCCTATAATTGAGAAGATTAATGAAAAAGGAAGGGTGGTCGATGAATGGACTCAAAGGCTGCTCCAATAGGGGAAAGAAGTGATTCAAGATGCCGTAGGGTCTATCAATCTTTGGGGAATATACAGAGTGATGGAGAAAAGATGGACGATGATTTCTCCCAAGAAATTAGACACCTTGATTTGACTTTTGAAGCTCTCTAGGTATTGAAGCAAATCCCATCACACATTTTGGTAGAAGAAGGTGTCATCCCACATGCGGATAAGCATTTCCAGCTGACCAAAGCCATCAGGTTCAGGGTAAAAATTCTCAACGAAGCTTGCGGTAAATTGAGAGAATCAAGAGATCAGTTGATTGATGGCAAGAGTGACCTGGAAGAAGAACTGCTGAAAATCTATGCAAAAGTGTCAAGTGGAAACTCGGGCATCCTATCAGCTGATGATCTTTTCAAACAAATCCAAGAATCAATTCAGCATGAACCAGCTCACGGATTTGGCATTGAAATCATTGATAGGTTTGTAAATATTGAACATTCTTTGGAGGCCTTGAGAAAACTCAACAAAAGATTGAGAAAACTTCCCGGTAGTGCCAGTGACACTCACGAAACATGTGAAGTCTTGAGTGATCATTCCACTGTGCCTGACGAAAATGAGATGCAAGGTATAATCCAGAAGTTCCAAGAATTTCGGAACAAACAAGCTCAGTTAGAAGAAGAGAAAGATGAGGAAGAAAAAGATGACGATTCAGACTAAGTCTTGATGTAACATGTCATTTCAATCTTGAAATTGACATGTCTTTTTCATTTCTGTTTCGTCACATAGGAATCATATTTTGACTTGGTCTCCTGCGTGAGAGTCAAGAAAAATAGGACTCTTGTTAACAAACTATTTTATAGGGTTTGTCCTATTTTCTCTCAACTATTTTTATTATAAATAAGGGATGTGCATACATTCCAAAGGGTTGAGATTTTTGAAATATTGGGAGCTATTGTGAAGAAGAAAAACTTTGTGTTTTCTTTTAATCATTTGAGGAATAGAAGCTGATGTTGTTTTCGCAAACTTTGTGTTGTGAGAAGTGTTTTTCTTAAGATATTGTTCTTATGTTCGCAATCTTAAGCTATTCCTTGTTTAGTGTCTTGATGATTCTAATAATTTCAAACATTACATTTGTTATCTAAAGCTCGTATGATTATTTCATGCTCTATGTTTACTCGAAAGAAAATGCGTTCCTCTCCTTTCCTTTCCATTGTGCTTCTTACATTGTAATAATTTCTGACCCAGTCCATTTATAAAAACAACATCTTCACATAGTGCGGATATGGATTTCGGGATTCTATCCCAACCCCAATGGTTAGATTAGTGTGAATACTGTATATATTATTTCTGCTGTGTTTTAGATTAGTAATAAACAGGCAGCCTCACCTGTCTTTGAGGAGGGATTTAATCCCATGTACTGTGGTTGAACCTCATATTTTGGCTTGACAAAATATTCAACCAACACAACCACATAAAATGTTTCCCCAATTGTTGCAATCATGTCTGCAGCTTCATTCTTCTTCCTAGGTATGGAATCGATGTTAAATGCTTCAAACTCTTCCATAAGGTCCCATACCCTATTTTTGTAGCTTCTTATAAGATCATTTTTTGTTACATTTGACCCTCTCGACTTGATTAATAATCATCTCAATGTCTCCAAATACCTGCAAGTTTTTAATGCCCCTTTTTCTAGCCAAATGAAGTCCATGAATCAAAGCCTCATATTATGTTATATTGTTTGAACAAGTAAATTGAAATCAAAAGGTTGAATAGTATTTGATGTTTTGTGGTGATACCAACATTACACCTCCTCCAACACCTTTTTCTTCTCCTTGAACCATCAAAAATAATTTCCATACTTTTTTCATCCTTATCTTCTCGGCTTGGTGATGCTTTGAGAAGAGGTGGATTCTCTTCATACAAGTAATATATGCCCAATTCAGCTTCTTCCATTTCCTTGAATGGATCAAAAACATGCCTTTTGTTAGCCCATTCATCCAATGTCAAATCTAGAATGCCCTCAATTCTAGTACATGTTTCAAGAATGTTTGAACACTCTTCCTGGTCAAAGGCTGAGAAATTTGCATTCATCGACTTGGCATATGAGGCTCAATGTGAAAGTTTGTAATCATTTTTATCATATTGTGGCTTTGGCTCCATATCTCATTCTAAATAGTATATGTGACTAGACGGCTAATATGTACCCTCCAATATTAGTAGTGAATTCCCTTGACAAGCACAAGGTTAAAAGTGGTGGCAAGTCAATTACAGACACATCTTGCAATACTATGACATTAGGGAAAGCATGCAATGTAAGACTTAATCCTTTGATGAATCCAATGGTTCCCATTGTTGTCCCATCCAATTGCACCACTCCTTTAGAGACTAGTTCATACTTTAGGCCCAATTGATTTGTTATCTTCTTCAAAGATACTCGACTTGTTTTCCATCGAATCGATCATACAATTTGTGCACCAAGTTGTTCCCAACAATCAATGACACATAGAATGGTGGAGGCTTTAATTTTTTTCTTAGTTGACCTCCTTCTTACTACACTACATTAGTGAGAACCTTTTCTTGATTTTTGGATGATTCATCCGAGGCGTACTTAATTGGCCATTGTTGCTTGCAAAAATCCCACTACCCTAGGATTTCCAATTATTCCCACATGGAAATGCTTACGTGCATTTTCTTCATTTGATAAATAACGTTGAAGGGGGATTGCAATGGTTTAGGAGCTGAAAAACAAGGTATGTTACAAACCGGAATCAATTGTGTACAACCCTCTATGATCAATTTGGAGAAAGGGAAGACAATCTATCTTTATTGGAACAATTTACAACAATTAAGAGAGCCCCAAATGAATCGCAAAAACATTTTTAATGCCTTGGATGTGGTCAATAGGGGTTGTATGATTTTCTCCCGTGAAGAAGGGAATATTCTTCAATGTTGTAACCATGATTGTATTTTGACCATTAAGGTTAAGTGGTATACTACCCATGAAGTTAAAAAAGGGATTTAGTGGCACTTGATGAGCCATTATGATTGGTCTGAGGACCATAGTTGACTGAAGGAAAGGTCTACCAAGTGGAGGTGTAGACAAAGTCATGTTAGGTGGAGATGGTGATCTTTGTGGTCTTCTTCCTCTCCTTTCTCCACCGGGAGATAATTGTAGGTACAAAAATATTCTTTTCTCTCTCATTTTGGACCTAGTTTGAATTCTTCTCATGTACTTGAGCAACCCATGTTACGCACCACTAATTTATAAGCCTCTCGATTCATTAGATGTATTGGGAATGAGCCTTAAAAGGCTAGGGTTTTACAAAGACACACACTCGATCTTGATAACTAGAGAAAATAACTTTGAAGGGCCTAAATGTTGATGTTTGAAAGTCAAACCTTGTCTTGCAACTATCATTCTCCAAAACCCTGAAATGCACAAAGATCCCTAAAATTAAAAACCTCTGAAACTTGAAAGTTTCAAAAACCTGAAATTTTGAAAATCTGTGCATAGTTGAACCTCTAAATTTCCAAAACCTGAAATTCTAAAATCTCAAAAGTTCTAAAATTCTGAAATCAAAAATCTCTAAAATTGCAAAAACCCAAAAATGTCTAAAATGTTGAAATCTGAAATTTTGAAGTGTAAAATCTCTAAAATTTCAAAAAACAAAAAGTTGGAATTCTAAGAATACCGTTTTGAAATTTGTCCCCGATCTATCTTTTGGTGAAATTTGGACTTTTTTTTATCTTGAAAGACTTCAAATTTGATTTCGAACTTTGACCCTATGGTGAAAACTCTGAAATCCAAAATTTGCTTAATCTAAAGTTTGAATTCCTAGAAAATTCCTCCAAATCTTGTGAAAATGAATTCTCTTCCCACCGGGTGTGCCAAAACTATTGTGGAAAAATCATAGCACCCCTAAATGCTTATAATTTGAATGATTAGGTAGTTAGTGTGATTTGTCAAACATGGAGCTATCCCAAAGTGTGGGACTTTGCGAAATGGGGATAGCTCTTCGAGAAGGTCGGCTTCCTATCCTAACCTAGTGCCAACTACTCCAAAGTGTAGAGATTTTTAAATCTAACCCTACTCTAATACTTTTTCCAAGGGGACAAGGATGCATGAATGAAATCTACTCTAAGGGAAGGTGATGCACCAAGGACTGTTGAATAACTTACACTCCATAGGGATGAAACAAGTAAATTTGAGGAGGGTGATCTAGCACCACAGATCAAAACCTATTAAAAACCTAGTTACTAATAAACACAACCCATTTTAATCCTATAACACAAATATGATAATGCACAATAAACTTAACTGTAATGAAAGATCAGATAAGACACAATAAACATAAAGGAGGGTTGAGAATCATCCACATATTTATTTTATTGCTCCGTATGTATACGATACATTGTATGGGGGAAAAAGGCATGAAATTTTTATTACAATGATAAAAGGGGAGGCTTGAGCTCCATAGATTTCTCATAGACAAGAAATAAGGGAGGGGCAATTACAAAGTATCTAACCTTTTTTACTGAGCCCCTCCTTATAATTTATAGAAGAAAATTAGCAAAGAAGAGAGAGAGGGAAGAAGTCTAAAATGCTCCAAAATCAATCAAAAATCATCATTAAACCCTTGTGATGGCTACTAGGAAGATCTGCAAACACTATGATTGTAATGTGCCTTGTGCAATAAGAAATGGTTTGCTCTTCCTATAAATTTGGTTTAAGATTTTGCACACAAATCACATAATAATATTATTCATTGTATATATCTCAATAGAATATTTGTCATCATATCTCGTGCAATACATTAGGCTATTATATAGCCATCATAAAATCTAAACAACCTCCTAGAAAATAGGAAGGTGTTACAATAATTAACCCGAATGTTATTCATGAGTATAACAAACTCTAAGAATAATATATTGTTATCTACAACAATATAATAATTATACTAACAAACTATATTACCGTATTTACTCACGGTAACAGTAAATAATAATTTACCCATGTAAATATTAATTTCCTAACATTCCCCCTTAATGTTTACATGGTAGTAAAATAATTTTCACACTTCCTCTACAGCTTGCCGCCCGTGCTTGCTCATGATCTTGGTACAACACTCGAACTAAAGGTAGAAGAAGGAACACATCAACTTCTTATTAACCATGTACTTTCGAAACACATATGATTGGAGAGGATGGTAACACGCTTAGGAATCATCTCGCTTACCAACCATTCACTCTAGGGAACACATCTGACCTAGCAGTGTGGGAACTCAAACAGAACACATCCGAATAGCCTTCAATGTTTTTCAGGAGGCTAACCACAAATCTAGGTACGAATAGGAAAAAACTCCGACTGTTCTACCTCATTAAGACTCATGATGTTTCTTTTCACCGTGATATTTATTCATCACCGTGTTTTTGCATCGGGAATTTATGTAGGAATAATCACATACACAATTGAAAAACTGGAAATGGAACATTGGATCATGTTGATCATGTTCCCCCTCAATGTGAAATTTCCACTTATTGAAAACTACAAACTATAAAAACTGAAGCACACAATTGAAAGCAAACTCACACCACAAAATGCCACCACAACTTTGTGCAACCCTGTCATTGGTGACCGATGAGTGCTCGTTACCGACCTCCAGCCTTCGGTGCCTCCATCCTCCAATGTATGTGTTGCTAACTCAAGCAAGATGTGAACATGAAGCACATTTGTTTCCACATTGAGCTTATTATTTTCTTCCCTCTCACAATGTGAAACACTTTATTTTTCTAGACGTTGGGTAATACTGAAAATGCGTCTGTAAGGCAAAAAATATATATATTCGTGACTTTTTAAATTATATAACTTTTGACGACAATTTACAAAGTTAAAAACAACACTTTTGACTTGGACAAGAAGACTCGACTCGACTAAAAAGTAGTAAAATGGGATTAATTTTTATATGAAAATGACTTAATAACTAAAGACATACAAAATCTAAAGAATTTGATGGATGTTGTATTACACATCACTAATATACAGACTTGACTACGAATTAAGTCTTCACAAAATATTATATATTATACACTTATAATGAAGACACATAATATTTTATCGAGACAATGACTGGAATAAATATTAGCAATGTCTATTAACAATTGCATTGAACAAAGACTCAAAAATAATAAATACTATGACAATGCGAGGACTCATTAAAATTTCAACGAACAACTAAATATTTTTACCAAAGCTAAATATACAAAACTATGAAACTTTAGACTCTTGACCTAACTGTAATTACGTAAAACCATGAGTTATGCAAAACCATGTGCAATAGCGGTATGTGGAGGACCCAATGCAAGAATTGAAGCCGTGAATGGTGGATAGTTGTAACCCGAATAGTAAAGAACCAAAACTGACATATCTACATGCAACAATGGTAATAGAGGATCAGATTCTTACTCTGCATGGCACCGATGTAATGCCATATCCTGATATAAATAGATCTATAGATGTTTCAAAGATGTGAATCACTACAAATTCATGTCTTCCCAATCATCCAAAAGCAAACCGAACCAATTCTTCAATGTAGATGTAGAAACTTAGAATGATAATATTCTTTGGGCGAGCTACAAAGATATCTCCATCATGGCATATGTGTATGGATGGATGTGGAAGAATGAGTTGGACTCACACAACTCTTCTGCTGTAAAACTTGAACACCAATTTCAGATATGGTTGGTACTTGTTGACAGTTGTGAAAAAACCATGAAAACTATCTATTCAGCAAAGATCTCTTAAGTGAGATGTAGACTGATGTTGAATGTAATAACTCCACTCAAACATAATCATAGGGACTACCCCAAACTATTGACAAACCAAAATACCACATGTTTGACTGAAATCCACGTGGATGGGGAGTACAAATGAACTTACTTCGTGAATCACAGTGATGGCGATTGGAGATCAATGCAGGGTCAACACTACCGTAGAATAGAGGTTACAAGAATCATGGAATACACAGAGCCACGTTGAAATTGTATATCACTATTCATGAAATTTGAAAGCACACAGACTAGACATATATTATAGATCTGACGTGGACAAGGGATTGTGGTAGACAATTCTAAAATGCAGATTGGACTTGCACTGATGCTCAGGCAGGAACTACCATGCTTCCACTTCTGAAATTTTCATATACAGGAAACCATGAATTTCAATGGAGTTTCCCTCATTACAAAAATCAGGACCACAACATGCTCTGATACCAAATATAAATTTGGTCTAAGCTTTTACACATGAATCACACAATAATATTATTCACTTTATATATCTCAATAGAATATTTGTTAGCATATCTTGTGTAATACATTAGGTTATTATATAGCCATCATAAAAGATAAACAGCCTCCTAGAAAATAGTAAGGTGTTACAACAATTAACCCAAAATGTTATTCACGGGTATAACAAAATATGAGAATAATATATTGTTATCTGTAACAATATAATAATCATACTAACAAACTATATTACTGTATTTACTCATGGCAATAGTAAATAATAATTTACCCATGTAAATATTAATTTCCTAACACTTGCTTCATTCACATGGGCTTGGCATTTAGCTCCTATAATTTCATCATGAATCCTTGCCCACATAACTCATTAATTTCCTCCTCCGATCATCTCAAAATGTAGAGCTTGAAAATACCTTTCCAATGATTGTAAAATTGCCAAAAATGGTGGATTGTAGGAGTTATCATCATTTTTGCACGTGTTACTTATAGGGTTCAATCTTCACCTACCCTCCCAATCTCTAAATTTTGGCCTCTCCATTAAATTATGCACATCGATCATTTAAAACTAGTACCATTTCATGAAAATTGACTAAAAATGCTCAATTTATTCAATTTTTAGTTTGGGTTGCCATTTCTGTTTTCTCCTACTCATCGAGCCCTTAATTCACCTACCAAGCCCTTCATTCAACAAAACTTAGCCTCTCTTTGCATGCCATCGAGATTGGCACATTACATTCCCACCTACCCACAAAGAGAACTCAAAAATCAAGGTGAATCAACATCCAATGTAGCATAATCCCGAAAGTGGCTTGACAGCCATTTCAGGTTTTCAAGCTCATGTGTTTTAGACATTCCAATCACATCATTTCGGGATTTCGGCACTTCAAACCCCGAAGACCACCTCCCCAAGTTGACCTAGTGATGACCCCAAATTTTGGGCTTCCCATGCTTCAGATTCAAATTTCTCTCGAGTTTGGATAATTTAGCTCACCGACCCCTCAAGAATCCAAACTTATTTACCTCCGACATCTAAAATTTGTGAACTTTAGACCCCACCAACTTCCAACATTGATAGCTTGCCAATTCGGACATTTTCCTTGCCAAGTTCAAATCAACCCCCACAAAAACCCGAACACCTTATCTCCAAATTCCTCGTGAGATCAACTCCCGAGCTACCTCCTTTGTATTTTCTAGCCAATTCATCTCCTATCATTTCCCAATGACTCACCACTTGAGTTATCTCCTACGTGCATTTCTCAAGCCCTTGGTTCAGCTCATTTTATTCACCGAGCTCCAGGTGACAAGTTATTTTTCAAACACCTCGTCAATTATACCATGAGCTTGGCCTCCTATCCAACCCATCCACCGCTATAACTTACTCAGCTCATTGGTGGCTTTAGGATAGACCTTGTTAATCTCCATGCATTTGGTTGGCCGAGCTCGGGAGCTCGGCCTCTCAATCTTTGCACAAAAATTTTCCATGCCAAGCCCTCATGATCTTGTCTTTTGTAAACTTTCATACTCGTTGCCTAATGAGATTTGAGATCAATTTTTTCCTTATCTCTTAGCCATTTGCATTGGCTGGGCCAAGTCTGCATTGGCCTTTCATTTGTGAGCTCACAACTTTGAATTTCTTCGTGGCACTTGATATGTATGTCGAGTCATCCCACTATATTTTTCCATGCTCTCCCATTTTGGAGTTTTCACTAGCCGACATGTCCCGATCAAATACCATGCACCTAACTCAGCTCTCTAAGTAGCTCACCAAGATACTCAAAGTGAGCCCTCCTTCAATTCACCACTAATGCAAGACTCTAACTCGCCAAGTAACTCGACGAGCTAGTTTTTTTCTCGATCCCTCAAATAGACCCATTTGGGAAATTTTTTATATTTTCTCAATTTCGTGGAAAATTTTCTTAGATGTGGAGGCTAAGGGGGAACCAATAGGGTGTCCTAAGGCCATTTTTTTCACCTTTTCACTCTTTCACCCATTTTTCCCGATGTGGGCCCATGGGGTCTGCATTTCCTCATTTTTCAAGTTGGTCTTAAGGGTCAAAACCCATAAGAGAAAAAAAATCCTCAACATGATTTTCACTCTTGAATTCATTGAATGTGTTCCCTAAAACCTCGAACTACTTGTGGCTCAAACTCACCCTCAGGGGTTCTGTCTAGTGCTTAAGTCCTATTAGGTCCCCATTATCCAGCTTTCCTGGGAAATGGATAACATATGACATTGGTCACTTTTTTAAGACAAAATTCTCAAGCATTTGAAAAATTTAAGGCATTTAAAGCATTTGTTGAAAATTAAATGGATTTAGTAAATCAAGTTTTTAATATCTAACCGAGGAGGATAATTCATGTCAAATGAATTCATAGAGTATTGTGAGCATTATGAAACAAAAAGTAATTATTTTGCTACAAAAACTCCATAGAAGAATGGATTTGTTGAAAGGAAAAATAGAAATGTACAAGAGATGACTAGAAATATGCTAGATGAATCCAAAGTATCTAACATATTCTAGAGAGAGGTAGTCTACATTTTGAATATGGGAAGATCGAGTTAATAATAACAAAATTCCTTATGAATTATGGAAGGGTAGACCTACAATGAAAAAAAAAATTTACATTTTTTGAAGTGTAAGTGCTATATCAAAAAGGATGATGAATACTTGGGAAAGTTTGAAGCTAGATTTGATGAATTTATTTTTCTTGGTTACTCTCAAATGAGAAAGTCCTATAGATGTTATAATCAAACATTCAAAATTGTTGAAAGTGCAAATGTGAAGGTAGATGATATCAATTACAAGCAGAACAGGGTATAAGAAATTGATTACTATGTAGAAGCCATCCGTAAAGATGAAATTGAAGAATTTTAAATAAAGGAAACAAAAACACCATCTGGATTAGTTCAAAGTAATCATTCAAAAATCTGATTATAGGTGAAAAAAATCTTGGAGTACAAACTAGGAGAAGACTGGAAAATATAGAAGAGCATGCAAATATGTCTTTACTGTCCAAAGTTGAACCTAAAATATTTTTTGAAGTAAGTGAAGACAAACATTGGATTAGATCAATGGAAAAATAACTTGATTAGATAGAGAAGAATGAGACCTGGGAGCTTGTTCTAATACCTAAGGACAAGAATGTGATTGGCACCAAGTGGGTATTCAAAAATAAATTGAATGAAGATGGGAAAGTGGTAAGAAATAAAACAAGGTTAGTATGCAAAGGCTATGCACAAGTTAAAGGTATTGATTTTGAAGAAATGTTTGCTCCAATTGAACGTCTAGAAGCCATTATGATGTTTTTTAGCATTTGTGTGTTATAAGAACTTTAAATTTTATCAAATGGATGTTAAATCTTCTTTTCTGAATGGAAACTTGGAAGAAGTTTACATTGAACATCCAAAAGGATTAATTCTATATGATGATAAGGACTATGTATGCAAGATAAAGAAATATCTCTATGAATTGAAGCAAGCCTCCAGAACCTGGTACTCACTAATGGAAAAGTATCTTCAACAAAAAGGATTCAAGAAAGGAATTGTTGACAATAATTTGTACATCAAAACTGAAGGTGAGAATCAACTAATTGTTGTTGTTTATGTTGATGATATCATTTTTGGAGGTAGTAATGACAAGATGTGTAAAAATTTTGCTGAGGAAATGCAAAAATAATTTGAGATGTCCATGCTTGGTGAATTGTCATTCTTTCTTAGATTACAAATTTCACAACAAACAAAGCATATTTATTTCTCAAACCAAGTACATTAAGGAGATGTTGAAGAAATTTAGAATGGAAGAATGAAATCCTGTAAGTACTCCCATGATCACATGTTATAAGTTAAGCAAGGATGATGTATCCCCTAAAACAAATCAAACTCTTTATTGATCAATGATTGGAAGTTTATTATATGTGACTACATCAAGACCTAATGTAATGCAAGCAGTAGGTATGGTTAAATGATTCCAAATTTCTCCAAAAGAAACTCATGTGAAAGAACCTAAAAGGGTCTTAAAATATATGAAAGGTACATTGGATTATGGTTTTGGTATCAAAGAAGCGAATATTTCACTCTAAAATCATATACAAATGCAAATTGGGATGGACGTATTAATGATAGAAAATGTACATGTGGTGGTGCATTATTTTGGGCAACAGTTTAGTATCCTAGAAAATTAAGAAGTAGGCTTTTGTCTCTCTATCCACTACTAAGGCTGATTACATTGTTGCAATATCATGTTGCACTCAAGTTCTCTGGATGAAACAGACGCTAAAGGATATCAAGGTAGAATTTGATTATCCAATTTCTATATTTTGTGATAATATTAGTGTCATAAATATCTCAAAGAATCCAGTTATGCACTCTAGAATGAAGCACATTCCCATCAAGTATCATTTCTTGAGAGAGAAAGTTGTAGATTAGCAGGTTAAGTTCAAATATATTGCCACAAAAGAACATATTGCTGATATTTTTACAAAACCTCTTCCAAAAGAAACATTTGAATATCTCAAACAAAAGTTGGGAGTAATATCCTTTTCAACAGGTCATTAAATGGAAGCATATTTTCGGGGGAGTATGTGGTGAGATTTTTTTCCTTTTCCATTGATGTCAAAGGGGAGAATTGAACATCAGAAGAAGTAATACATCAAGGGGGAGAAATAGGAGAGCTAGAAGAAAAGGAAGTGCTAATAGTATGAAGAAGTAATTCATCAAGGGGAGAGCTAGAAGTAAGGAAGGGAATTCAAAATAGAAGAAAGGCACTTTGAAAATTATGGGTTTCCATTAGTGATAAAGGGGATATTTTTGAAATATTTCCATTGATTTCATATCGTGAGACAATTTGAACTTGCATATTACACGTTAAAGTAAACTAATTTATAGTGTTTTTCGGGTTCCGTAGTGTTTCAAAACTGGTGGTAGTGTTCCACAGTGTGTTGATAGTGCTCCACGGATGGTGATAGTGTTCCACATGTGGTAATAGTGTTATTTAGGTCTCGTAGTAAGCCACAAGTTTGTTGTGGTGTTTCACAGATTTTAAAATGATTAACGATGTATTGCGGGTTAGTTGAAAGTTGAATTATTTCGTGGGTATAAAATATTACCACATAAAAATGGTGCATGTCGTGGATCAAAGGAAATATTCTTCCATAGGTTGTAGAAAGAAAATTCTGTGATACAAATGAGGATTTCGTGCAACAAAAAGAAAGTAAAAGAAAGCCACATAAGTCAAGAATTTCCACGAAGGAAAGAAAAATTCTGTGATGGTCATGAAAAGTTGTAGAACTAAGAAAATATAGGGGGTATCTACAAAAGTCTAGAAGAATATCATATATCATTCTACAAATACCGACTCAAGCTATGTATTCAAATAAATGTTGTTTTGGCCAACCTCATCTATTTTTGCACTAAAATGTTTCATGCATAAATCTCGACAAGTATTTTTAGTATTATCATTTGAATTGGTTTGGCCAACTCTCAAATGTTACTACATCTTTTTGAGAAATGAATATGATATAAAAGAGATTCAAATTGGATATATTTTGGAGTGTTATGGATTGGAGAGCATTGAATATGAGAAAAGTGAAGTTGTGAAGAACATGATAGTAAAGAGGGAGTAGAGAAAATAGAGAAGAATTTGTATCTTGACGATAAATTGTTAAAGCTCAATTCATATGCATAGAGTATGGAAAATGTATCAAGTGTGCAGCAAGTGCACAACATATGATGAGCATCCATGCTGAAATTATGTTTTGATTTGAGTGAAAAAGAGGAGCAAAATTTCCATCATGAGGTTAAAGAAGTAACTACAGAAGGTGGATCTTTGTATTATTAAGGTCGTGTCTCATATAATTAGGGATTGGTGTCTCCAATAGTTTGGTGCCTACAACCTATATGAGTTGGTGCTTAGCATTGGGGATTGGTGTCTCTATATGTATGCAAAAATGTAGTTATTGTACTATCAGAAATAGGTTAAGGAAACCCCAATGATGATTCATATCTCTTCGCAAGGTGTTCGGAATCCAGAAGAGCTCGCCAAGTGTACCTCTACATCCTAGAAATTCATATCTAGCTTTTGCATGTTTTGTTCTAGCCTCTGCCCCCTTTTCCTTGAATTTTTTTCTTTAAGTTCTGTAACCGTTGCCTTGCACGGGCAACACCCCGTAACTACCTCCCTACGAAGGGCGGCGGTCCTATGCGCATTTTCTAGAATGTTCTGATGACTTCGTCAAATGTAAAAATTCAAGTTTCACCTTTATTCCTCAACCACTTTGGCTTGCATTTATGTTTTGGCCACTTGATAAATAGTGTTTTCCCTTTGTTTATAGTAAAAGAGATCAATTCCAAGTTACCCTCTGGTAAATCCAAATGCTATAAATAGCCAGCTTGTTTTCAAACAAAAGGCCCCTCTCCTTCTGTGTTTGATTATTCAGTTTATTTGAAGTTCTTGCATGAGTTTCAATAGTTTCATATTTTGCATGAATTATCAGCCTCTCATTTTTGTTTTAGAGATCATTTGATCTTCTTTCTTGCATCTTACTTCATTGATGTCTCATACAATCAGTTTAGCATAAGGCAGTTTCATTTTAGATTAGAATCCATCTTAGAGTTGCAAGTTTTGTTTGTCACAAAAGATAGATCCCATAATTCTTAGCATATTTGCATTGTATCCCCATAATAAATCCTACTAGGAATTGCATAGTCAAGCTCTATTCACTTGCACTATCCCTTTCTTACTTGCATTGTATTCGGTTTATATCCAAAGCTACCTTTGTTCGAGTATCTTCTACTACTAACACTATCACATACACACTTTTCTGGATTCACGAGAACACGAAGGAACAAGGAGATCACACTAAGGGGACAAGTCACGACACTACTGGATTTACCACTATTCTGTAAAATCCAGGTTTGAGCTATCAAAGTTCTAGTTACAATATATCAAATAGAGTAGTAAATTATTTCATTTCAGTTAAAGTTCACTTTTGATATTGCCAGGGAAGCTATGGGGAATGATAGTTTCTGAGAAACTATGATTCATTCCTCACTTCTGAGGTAGGATCGGAAGTCTTTCAATTAAACTAGTTAGTTATTTAAATATTTAGGATAAATTCACAACTGCACAGGCAAATAGCTATACTAGGCTACCTTGCTTGTTTTAATTCATTATTAGATTAATTGTCCATTTTCTGAACATATTAGAATAGCTACTCTTTTAATTTCGTTCAAATACACATCATCAAAAATACAAAAAATAAAAGAATATATGCATAGTGTAGATATATCTTTCATAATTAGTTTATTCATTTCAATTAAAGTTGAATCATCTTTGCATGACAATCACGGGACCTAGAGAGCCCAGAGATTACGTTTTTGAACCAGTGGTACCTCAACCAAATCTCTCCACAACACTAGCTGATATAGATCAAGACCTTAGGATTCAAGTTTTTTGAATGACAATAAACCTACAAGCAATTAGTGAACAATTGAGAGAGTTGAATATTGAAGATGACAAGGCATACACATTCTGGTCAAATCAACCCAACTACAGACTGCCTTGATAGGATATCCGCATGACCATACAAGAACTCGAAAGAGAACAAATATTTGGTTGCGATCCTTTAGTTCCACAACCCAACACAGGAGACCTCCTCATCAACATAGATATTGGCTTACGTATTCAAGTTGCCAGAACACCCGTAAGGTATTCTAAGAAAATCATACAACTTCTAGTTCTAAACATAGAAGTTGAAAAATCTTATGACTATTGGATAGTCGAAAGGAGAGATTGACTCCTCATATGACCATAGGAGGTCCGCCACAACCATGAACTTACGGTTGTGATCCACAGGTCCCACAACCCAATGGGCCTACTGATCAATCAGACATTGACATTGGTTTACACACACTAATATTCAGATCCTCACCGCTTCCACCAAACATCATTACATAGTTCTCTGTATTAAATGTAGCAGCCAATCAGGATAAGGATTTCTAGACTAGACCAAAGAATCATCCATAAAACTCCGGAGGATCCACTACACCTCTCATCACCATTTTCCATGACCTTGTCTAGAAATATACACGAAGCACCTACAAGTCATTTTCCACGTATCTAATAGCCAATAGATAGGATCTTGGTAGAGCTCGACATTGATTAGAGCCTCCGAGCAGCTATTATATCTGAATGATCCATTACACCAATTCAGGTTAGGAGAGCCTTCTTTGCCTTAGATTCACAGATTCCATTATTGTGTGTCGAGGATATAAGATTTCCCAACTAGTTTGTCTGTATCCACATATATTCCATTCTCACCGGCTGTCTTGGCACGACCTCGGGAGGTTGGGTACGAAGAAGAGTTGCTTGTAGATTCTCATGCTCGCATGTCACTTTTCTATCGTAAAAATTGGTGAACCCAACATGAAACAAACAATTATTCCCCTTTTATTTTCATTTCTTTCATCCACCTTCGCTCTTTCCCATTATTCTACGGGTATTTATATACCCCTAGAATATGTAAGATATGACACATATGGTAGACCTCTCTCAGGTCTCAAAGCAAACTATGGTCAAATAAATAGATAACCATCACCCTCGCTTTCTACATGGGCTAACAACTATTCAAGTAACTACTTGTCATCACAAACTCCCCCTCAAAGAACTAGCTCTAGTTCTTCATTCCAAATTGAGGAATTAGATCAACTCACACAAACACAACAACCAGATCCCTCAAGCTCTAACAATATGATGTTTACTGGAGATTCCACTTCATCTCCTTGGGTTTTGTTCAGACCACAAATCAGTAGATAGTTAGATCCACTCCCATTTTTGGATGAGAAGTATTTAACGCGAGGTGCTAGAAATGAACAACATGTCCAAAACATGTACCCACCTATAGGAGTTTGCAAACACAACCTGATACCCTACTCCAAGAAAACACCCCCATTCCTCCACCTATGGGAAATACTCTCAATGAATCTTGGAAGGGTAATGATCAATTAATAGTAGGGTATCAAAACCCTTTACAACCTCAAGGTGTGCAACAATCATCTTTAAGACAAAACACTATGTCTTCACCAATCGAGGTCATCTCAACCTTAGTTGAAAAGGTTAGAGGATTGGAACTTGCTCAAGCAAATAAAAATCCATATTTCGGGCTGTCGACACTAAAATTTTCCTCCATAATTTCTATTTCATTAATGTATGTATTAGGAATAGGATGTTGTTAAGTATAATTAGTAGTAGCGTCGATAGAAGATAACAGGCGCATCGAGACGGTGCCGCCAATAATGTGGAGTACGGTACAGAATAAAAGTACAATAGGAATGTTGTAAAAGTAAATATTTGTCGTAAGTGGTCCGGTAATGTTAAAATGTCAAATTTTGGGTAATTAGAGAAGTAGGGTCTACATGATTAGGAATTAGAAATATTATATTGGTAATAAAGACAAGGAGTGAGGTCATAAATATTTTGTGTATTTTATTTGTAAAAAGTCTAAAAATGTGGAACCCATGTAAAATGATAAGGTTTATCTTATCTTAACGAGATAAGCTTACATGTACATATAAGAGTTAAGGTATGGAATATGATTCGTCAGATTGGATTTCTTATCCTATCTTAGAGATAAGATGGATAAGCCTCGGAAGTTCTATAAATAGAGAGGCCACCCCCTCATTTAGCATAGAAGGAAGTAGTGAGAAATATTGTAGGAAGTGTGCGAAGGAAGCCATCGGTTTAAAGGTGTGTTGAAGAAGCCATTAAGAGGTGTAATTGTAAAGTTTCTCCCATAGTCTTGGTGAAAGGAAAGTGAAGTCAATAACACTTGAAGTACCTCATGGGTGAGATTATATGCTTTCATGTTAATATTATAATTTATTTTAATATTTCAGATTTGTCATCATTCTTGTCTTATCATAGTTGATGGTATTCTTGTGTTATGTTGTTGTTTTGTTTCCATATTACATCCACCAAACTAAAGGCCGTGCATTAGTAAATAATCATAAAGCACGAGGAGTTCCTTTGAATATGTGAAGAATTATCATAGTGTCGGATTAGTGTTGACAAGGAATCCCCAACCCTCCACATCATCCCATCCAAGTTGACCTCCTTATAGGAATAGGCACGTTAGGTATGGTTCCTCAACATTTGTATAACTATAAGCAGCAAACACCAACTAGAACCACATTTTCAAATGCCGCTCCAGTTGAAAATATGATACCTCCCAACTTAGCACAAAACAACCCATACTAGAGCAATGATCCTCCCTACATAAACATTTATTCAAAATCACACAGGGAGACATGTTCTCTTCTCCCAAGATGTTCACTCAATCGTAGGGATTTCCTTATGTCCCTACAAATACATATGATATGCCATATCAACAACCCATTCCACCCGCACCCCCTCAGCAGGCACCATCAATGGTCAAAGCCTATGCGGTAGGGACTTACTCAGAATATTTAAAAGAGCCCTAGACTTCACCATATGAAATGTCATGCTTCCAAGACCTCTTCCCGATTTACCCAAATAAAAATGGGAGGGAGATCCAAATTCACATATCAAGGCCTATGCCACGGCCATTAGAGAACTACTCCTTGGGATGGGGTTGTTACTAAGATATTACCTAAAACCTTAGAGGGTATTGCCGCTGATTAGTACTACTGAGAATACACTGAAGCCTCGATACACTCATTCAAACAAATCATTTCGAGTTTATCAAAGCTTTTGATATGAACAAATTATTGAGAACAAGAATCGGGAATTCTTGCATATTAGACAAGAGCATAATGAATCTACTTTGCTCATTTTATTTAGAGATGGCGTATGGTTCTCTACTCATCAGCAAGTGCTCCAAACATGGATCAGATGGAACTATGTGATTTATTCCTTCATTCCCTCAATAGAGAGATAAAGGAAGAAGTCCATAAGTTCCCACTAAGAACTTATGATGAAGTACTCAAGAGTGCTCTCTCAAATAGATCAAGCAGCAATAGATAGTGGTCGTAAGACATACGGAACAAATGGGAAATTAATCACTCCCAATCAAAACACTATGACCTATCCTAATGCCGAGAATACCAATCAAGGACCCAAAATCCTTAACAAAAACCGTGGGGTAACAACAGATGGAGTAACTAACCAAGTTAAAAGGGAAAACGTCATAAACATTTCGCCACCCATTAACAATCAACGAAATAACAACTTTACTCCAACAATCAACGTGGTGGATTTTAATCGTCCACCACGACAACAACAACAACAACAATGGAAAATCCAGACACAAGGTCCAAATAAAAACCCAACTGGATATCAAAGTCAAAACCAAAGGCAACAACCTCAAAATTTTAACTCTAACAACTAGCAACCTAATCATAATTTTGGACCACAATAGAAGATTCAAATAAACAACCTCAAAACTATAATCCCAACTTGTATTGTGGTTTCCACAAGATTCAAGGCCATGATACTAGGACTTGTCGTGACTACAATAAATTCATGCAACGTTTTCTAGAAGACCAATAACTCTTTATAGATATGTTCTTAGCAAATTCTATAATACCCATGCCAAACACTTACACAGGGGCAGTCTCCCCTCAAAATGCACCCCTCAAGATCTTTAACGATCCGCTCCCAAATCATTCTAACAATAACAAGTTAGATCCAAGCGGAACGAACAAGGGTGTTATGATAGGAAATAACGATCATGAAGCTTCAACTTCATTAAGTCCACCAGTCGCACCCCAATTAGGAACTCAACCACAAACCAAGATAGTTGGCCTAGTAGAGCTAGACACCGAGCTACCCATAGAAACCATAACAAGAACACAAGATTATTCTTCTCAACCAGTTCCAAGCTATCCATTAGAACCAGACAACATTCAGCAAATGTTGGTAAAACCCATAGGTGCTTATGATTTAATTAATGACTTAACAAAGACCTTCTCTCATATTTCCTTCTTGGATTTGTTGAAGAACTCTCCCGCCCATAGGGCTGCTCTCTTAGAAGCATTAGGCCTTGGTCATTTAATTAACATCACTCCTCCTCTAGAAATACAAGTAAACCATGTAGACTTTGATGTCTACCCTCTAGGGCAGACAGATAGGGATACTGAGTTTATATTTGACATAAGCAAAATGCCAACAAACGCTAAAATCACGTGTAGAGGTGACCTAGCCTTACATTTACAAGTATGGGTTTACAATAATTATGTTAAACATGCAATGATTGATGATGGGGCAGTAGTTAACATAGTCCCCTTCACTTTTCTTCAAAAGCTAGGATATGGAGAAACAAATTGTTCCACAACACGAAATACACTAAGAGGTTATGATAGCCTCAAAGCCACTTCAATTGGAACCATAGTTTTACCAGTCACCTTAGGACCCAAGACGGTCCTCACCAAATTTTATATTATAGATCGGGAAACCAACTATAATATGATCCTCAGTCGACCATGGATACACCGCATGAAGGCAATCCCTTCCACGTTATTCCAAGAAATAAGATTTTTGCACTTAGGGAAAATATTTGTGGCACAAGGTGACCCAAAACCCTTCGATATACACCTAGTTGACTTGAAGAACAATCACTCAAAACTCCCAACAAATCAACTTAACAAACCAATTAATTCAAAACCAGAAGAGAAGTTGATACCTACAACACAATTAGAAATTATGAATCTAGTCGAGGGCATTCTAGCACTCAAAAATGAGACTAACGTCATAGAAATGGTATCATTAGGGACTACCACAAAAAAATTTGAATTACTAGAGAAAGATCTACCCATTCTCCTACCATTTGATTCTATGGGTATGGGATACACACTAGGAATTGGTTCCCTTCCATCGATGAAAGTTTTTATGGTAGAAGTAACCGAGGCAGAAGAAACAAACATGACGAATATCCCAACATCCATTTTTCCAAGAAAATATTAGACTCTCCACTTCGATGGAGCTAGATGTCACTTTGGAGCTGGGGCAGGTGTGATCTTCACTTCTCCCGAGGGAAAGATCCTACCTTTTTCCTTTAAATTAAACTTTGAATGTACAAACAATGGGGCTGAGTATGAAGCCCTCCTCCTTGGCCTCATCATAGCCAAAAGAATGGGTGTCGATAACATTAGAGTGCTAGGAGACTCGCAACTAGTTACAAACCAAGTCTCTGAGGTATATGAGACTAGAGCTAAACATTTACAACTCTATAAAATGGCGGTATTAGATCTAAGCAAAGGATTCAACTTCATATCAATTGAAGCAATCCCACGAGAGCAGAACCTTCTCACAGATTCAATAGCAACCTTAGCTTCCCGTTTTACTCCAAACAGTGAGTTGGAAAACACAAGTTTCACGGTATCACTTCATACTGAACCATTGGTGCATAAAATACCAAAAAACCCACTCCTGACTCATATAGAAGCTGAGATTGAGTTTCTATCCTAGATCACTTTGACAGTGATAGAGTCACTCTCGAATATCTAAACACCTATGCAGAGCTACATCTCGCTCATCTAATAATAGATATTTCCCTAATACCACATTCCTCTTCCTATTTTGGAAATCCCATGATAGATTCTCCTCTGCAAAAGGATCTCGATATCTACGAGGTATAGAATGGAGAAAGTTTGGAACTACCTCCGGCCCCGCCTAAATTTGAAGAAGGAAACACTTCCTTGATCGAAGAAACAATTGACATAAACATTGGAATGGAGGAAGAACCAAAGATTTTAAAATTAGGATCCTCGTTAACTCCATAGGAGATAGAAATACACACCCAAATCCTCAAGGAACATCAAAAGGCTTTCATGTTTAACTACAAAGAAATGACATGAATTGCACCACATATTACGGTACATAATCTTGTCACCAAACCAGATGTAAATCCAATTAAACAAAATTCAAGACCAATGAAGCCAAAAGTGGCTCTCATGGTAAAAGAGGAAGTAATGAAACTTCTCCAAGTAGGATTCATCAAACCAGTTGACTATTCACAATGGGTATCTAATATCATCCCTATTCTCAAAAAGAATGGAAAGATACGCATTTACATAGAATTTCAGGATATTAACAAAGTCTTGTCCCAAAGATGACTTCCCATTACCATCCATTGACGTCATTGTTGATGCAACAACCGGATTTGAATTGTTGTCCCTCATGGATGGGTTTTTAGGGTATAATCAGATTAAAATATCTGAACAGGATCAAGCCAAGACCACATTTATAACTCCTTGGGAACTTATTGTTACGATGTCATGTCGTTTGGTATTAAGAATGCTAGCACTACATACTAGTGGGTAATGACATACATATTCCACGACCTTATTCATAAAATTGTGGAATCCTATGTGGATGATTTGTTGGCCAAGGCCAAGAAGTGTTGTGATCACCCCGAGGTACTCTGTATCATTCTCTCACGATTGATCGAGTATGGTGTCACCTTGAACCCAGAGAAATGCGTATTTGGTGTGACAGAGGCAAGCTTCTAGGTTACATTATATCCTCACAAGGGATTGATGTTGATCCAGCCAAAATCTAGGTTGTTCTTGAAATGATTCCACCATCGATGAGTCTAGTATCAGATCATTTCTTGGGAAACTAGGTGCAATCAAGGTTCATCCTGGATTTAAGTTTTGTTATTCATCCAATCAACAATCTATTAAAGAAAGATTATAGCATTTATTAGATAGAAGAATGAAATTAGGCCTTCGAAGTGGTTAAATGCTTCTTGTTGTCTCATCCCCGCTAATGCCTCCCAAACCAGATCATCCTTTGATCTTGCATTCATGGGCTACTGATGTCTCGCTAGCCTACATGCTTGGCTCAAGAAGACAATGATAAACGAGAACATGTAGTCTATTTCATTATCCAAACGTTTCTTGATTATGAAACACATTATACACAGGCAGAGAGAGAATGCCTTGCCATATTCTTTGCAATGAAACATTTAAGACATTACATGTTAAATCAAGAAACAAGAGTCATTGTAAAGACAGATCATTTACGAACATTCCTCACACAAGGGTCTTTATCTAAAAAGGTTGGATGTTTCATAACCTTAATGGGTGAATTTGAATTAACATTTGTAAACTAGAAATTCATTAAAGGACAAATCATTGCAGACTGGTTAGCTAACAATCCATTAGATGGAGGTGATCTGGTAAATCTAGACTTTCCCGATGAATGCATATACTTTGTTAAAACCAGACCCCCCATCTCTACATGCCCTTGGTACACCAATATCATCAATTTTATCATGGACCATACGTACCTAGAAGGTGCCACATCACAACAAAGAAGGCAGCTATGCATTATCACTGTTAAATATGTTATCTTAGAACAAATGCTCTACCGTAAAGCCTTCGATGGAATGCTTTTAAGATGTGTTGACACCGAAGAATCTAAAAAGATTATTTACGAATCCCACAGTGGGATATGTGGAGGTCACTTTAGTGGTCACACCACTACTCACAAAATACATCGGATGGGCTATTTCTGGCCCACTCTAGAACATGACGTGGTAGAGTTTGTGCGCAAATGTCATAAATGCCAAGAATTATCTCACGAGATTCACATGCTAGCACAATCTCTACAACCAATCACAACCCCATGGCCTTTTTCCACATGGGGTCTAGATTTGATAGGGAAATTCTCTCCCTCATCAATAGATGGCCATAACTTTATAATTATGGCCACAGAATATTTTACCAAATGGGTAGAGGCCATGCCTCTCACCACCATACCAGGTTCTATAATCGCTAAGTTTATTTTGAATCAAATCATTTACAGGTATGGTGTCCCACAAGTCATTATCTCAGATAATGGCACATCCTTTAAGAATGATGAGGTCTATGAATTATACAATAAATTCAAGATAAACCATCTAACGGCCTCCTTTACTACCCTCAAGCCAATGGACAAGTTGAAGCCACAAACAAAACATTAAAAGCTATTCTCCTCAAAACAGTTAAGGAGAACAAACGAGATTGGCATTTAAAATTATACCCGGCCTTGTGGGCCCATCAAACCTCAATAAGAACACCGATGGGGGAAACCCCTTTCTCATTAGTATTCGGGGCAGAAGCAGTTCTCCCACTTGAGGTCAAAATACCCAACCTTTACATCTCATTACAAGGGATTTTGGGAGAAGAAGCCTATAGAGAGGCACACCTCTCTCAACTAGAAAGCCTTGATGAGGCCAGGCTGAACGCCGAACAATGGCACAGAGCCTATGTTGGCCGAATGTGCCAACAATATAAAAAAAAGGTTTACGAATGAGAAATATATGAGGGAGTTCTAGTTCTAAGACTAGACAGTCAAATTGATAAGAAGACCGGCGAAGGAAGGAAATTCTAGCCCAAGTGGTTAGGCCCATACCGAGTCATGAAATACTATGGAAATGGTGCATATCTCTTGTGTATGCTAGAAGGTGAGGAGTTCAATGAAATAGTCAATTCCTTGCATCTTAAACGGTTTTACGCGTAAGGCATCAACGTCACCATTTGTATATTATATCTACCTACATTACATTAGTCACTTAGTTGTTTCATTTTTTCACTCATTTCGTAACTATTGTGGTCAAGGAACTTATTCTTAAGAAATTTATTACAAGCTTCTAAAAATATTGGCAAAAGCATTCAAAATCATATCTCTTCAGTTTTCATAATATCATCAAATGGTTCCATAATCATTTCATCAATTCGACAGACAAAGTCTTGACAAAAACCATACCAAGACCTGCATACTTGGTCATACTCATTCTTTTCTACTTGGTTAAGTTGTTCTTACCTACGGTCTGTTCTAGAAGCTTCTTGGTGTCACATCTATCCTCCTTACATCTCTTTGAAACAAGGATACTCCAAAGTCACAAACCAAAAATGTCAAGTTAAATCAAAAATGCTAAACCAAATAGAATATTTTATTTTTACACACTTCTTTGCCCCACCAACCTTCGGTGATGAGCCCGCATCTCTTACTAGTGATGTGAGGTTGAGAAAGGAAAGAAGTGCCCTTACTCACCTATGTCCTGCCTTCGGTGATGAGCCCATGCTTCCTACCAAGCATGAGACAGGGTGTAGGGGGTCCATTCACGCAAATTAGTGAATATTAATATTTTAAAGAAAAGTGTTAAGTGAAACTAAATATCCAAATTCCAAAGAGATCAAATCCTTAAAACTAGATTTTTCACCAAGTTGCCATCCATGGATCTAAGTCTAGATAAACTAGAAAATAAGTTGCATTCTAAACTATGTAATAGTTTCGAGTAAGAGTAAGTACGCAGGTCTAAATTTGATTTTTTCAATACCTTTTCTTTCTTTCATCATTCCCATTCGGCCAAACTCATACAAATCGCACCCTTCCCAACTCTTGGTGATGAGCCCTCACATATTACTAGTTGCGTGGAGTTAAGAATGGGGCAAGTTCATCTCGTTATCACTAGATATTCATCACATTTTGCCAAAATAAGAAGAAGCAACGAACATTGCCCAAAGAAGCCAAAAGTTTAGTACTACAATATGTTTACATCATCACATATCAGCATTACAAAACAAATCAAAGAGAAACATTATGTTATCACTTGTCATCCATTGCATACATTCTAAAAAGCATATAAAAAGCAAAGATTCTAAAAACATCTAGTATACACATGGGAAACGAATCACAAAATTCTAGATACAAGATCTAGATCTAAAAAGATATATATATATATATATATATATATATATATATATATATATATATATATATATATATGAATCTTATTTTATGTACAATGCCATCATGCACTAGGCATGGTCAAAACACTCAATGAGCCCAGAAAATACAAAAACTCGTATAAATATCTGACCAAAAATCACTACAAAAAGACACCATGATCTCTCAATCCCTCAGAAGGTGCACGACCATGTCTAGGACTCCTGCTGCGACGATGCTCTGAATGAACTAAGGGCTCACGATCATGGCCAGTAGCTGTGGTCTCACTGTGAGAATGACTCCTCCTCATCAAGTACTCAGCGGTCCTATATCCAACTACCTCAACACGGAGAGAGGTCATGATATTTTCCGCCTTCCAGACAGGGGAAAACACATCGGTATGTCTACCGGCTGTTGAAGGCTCTCCCACGTCCGCAGTAAGCTTATCCCATGTACTCTCCGAGGGGAGCAGTAGAGTTTCCATGCACACCTAGTGAATCAAGTCTCGCCATCCCTCAGTAGTCACTGCAAATAAAAAAGGAGAAATAAACAAGTTAGAAAGTTTTCCATGATAAAGTCAAAAACAAATGAAACAACAAAAGGGAAATATCAACTAAACAATTCTAACTAAAATGAAATCAAGAAAAGAGTAGTAACTCACTCAGATCTCCAGGCATCTAGGTGGGATCTCTAGGATCTGCACCTACCACTGACGTTGTCGCTGACTATGGAACCTTCCCCAAATCTAGAAATAAGTGACGTCCTACTATGGACTCATCATCTCCCCCAATGTCTCGAGAAGGCAACTCCTCTAAGATCAGGGTCACCTTCTCTGCACTCTCCTCCATCTCTCTGCTCCATCTAATGTACTCCTCCTTCTTCTGTGTTCACCCAAAAACAAAGAAAAAGAGTAAGTTAGTAACGTAATCCAACTAGAGAAATTGCCAACAACATATAAAAATGTCAAAAATGTAAAGACAATTAAAAATTACATCTCTTTTTGCATTCTATTTGAAATCCACATCGCCTGCAGGACGACGGTTTCCAGAATCGCCACCTGTCCCATGACCACCGCCCTATGTAAGGTAACGGTCCTATCCCGAATCGGAAAACAAATCGAAGCCCTAAAAAGACTTTAAAAAGGAAAAAATACACCATTTTGATTGAAATAAAGACCTACCCTATGGGCCCCCCACTGGAGACTCATTTAAGACTAACATTTTCAAAAATAAATCCCCCGGGACAAAGATTTCAACATTTCTATATTTTGGATTTAAAAATGATAAAATGAGAAGAACTAACCTTAGAATTGGCAGGTCGATGTCCTACTCTCGAGGCATGATCACGATCTCACAATGAACATTTTGACTGTACTCACGTCAAAAATAGTCACCGTGGGTCCAAGAGCTCAAAACCACCAAATCGACACACGTAAATAAATAGTAAAATAAGTTCATTTTTACATATATATATATATATAGTATTCTAATTTTGTTTTGAGTGTTCTTATGCGAGTTGGAGTGCCGAAGGGGTAAGTTCTTATCCCCACGCAAATGGTAAGTCCTCATTTCATATTATTTTAGTATTTATTTTTCGATTTGTTTTGTCTATCTGCACTTGAGTCCTCTTTTCATTTTTCAAATAGCGGGAATTTGGGTGGCAACATTTCAACACACAAGCATGTCAGGTATAGCTTCTAACTCCCCATTTTGGGACCACCATACTTGAGACCCACCATTTTATGCCTCTTCATGGCTAAAACACTTCTCCGGGGGCAATATGTATGTACCCAAAAATGTAGGTATTGTACTACCGGAAAGAGGTTACGGAAACCCCAATGATGATTCAAATCTCTTTGCAAGGTGTTCGAGAATCCAGAAGAGCTCGCCAAGTGTACCTCTACATCCTAGAAAGCCATATCTAGCTTTTGCATGTTTTGTTCTAGCCTCTGCCCCCTTTTCCTTGCATTTTGTCTTTAAGTTACGTAACCATCGCCGCTTGCACAGGCGGTGTCCTATGACCACCACCCGTGATAGGGTGGCATCCTATAACTACCTCCCTGCGTAGGGCGGTGATCTTGTGCACATTTTCCATAACATTCTGACAATTTCATCAAACGTAAAAATTCAAGTTTCACCCGCATTCCTCAACCACTTTGGCTTGCATTTATGTTTTGGCCACCTGGTAAATAGTGTTTTCCCTTTGTTTATAGTAAAAGAGATCAATTCCAAGTTACCCTCTGGTAAATCCAAATGCTATAAATAGCTAGCTTGTTTTCAAACAAAAGGCCCCTCTCCTTCTGTGTTTGATTATTCAGTTTATTTGAAGTTCTTGCATGAGTTTCAATAGTTTCATATTTTGCATGAATTATCAGCCTCTCATTTTTGTTTTAGAGATCATTTGATCTTCTTGCTTGCATCTTACTTCATTGTTGTCCCATATAATCAACTTAGCATAAGGTAGTTTCATTTTTAGATTAGAATCCATCTTAGAGTTGCAGGTTTTGTTTGTCACAAAAGATAGATCCCAAAATTCTTGGCATATTTGCGTTGTATCCCCACAATAAATCCTACTAGGAATTGCATAGTCAAGCTCTGTTCACTTGCACTATCCCTCTCTTACTTGCATTGTATTCGGTTTATATCCAAAGCTACCTTTGTTTGAGTATCTTTTGCTGCTAACACTATCACATACACACTTTTCTAGATTCACGAGAACACGAAGGAACGAGGAGATCACACTAAGGGGACAAGTTACGACACTACTAGATTTACCACTATTATGTAAACTCCAGGATTGAGCTATCAAAGTTCTAGTTACAATATATCAAATAGAGTAGTAAATTATTTCATTTCAGTTAAAGCTCACTTTTGATATTGCAGGGAAGTCATGGGGGAATGATAGTTTCGTGAAACTATGATTCATTACTCACTTTTGAGGTAGGATCGAAGTCTTTCAATTAAACTAGTTAGTTATTTAAATATTTAGGATAAATTCGCAATTGCACAAGCAAATAGCTATACTAGGCTACCTTGCTTGTTTTAATTCATTATTAGATTAATTGTCCATTTTCTGAACATATTAGAATAGCTACTTTTTTGATTTCGTTCAAATACACATCATCAAAAATACAAAAAAATAAAAGAATATATGCATAGTGTAGATATATCTTTCATAATTAGTTTATTCATTTCAATTAAAGTTGAATCATCTTTGCATGACAATCACGAGACCTAGAGAACCCAGAGATTATGTTTTCGAACTAGTGGTACCTCAACCAAATCTCTCCACAACACTAGCTGATATAGATCAAGAGCTTAGGATTCAGGTGTTTTTAAATGACAATAAACCTACTAGCAATTAGTGAACAATTGAGAGAGTTGAATATTGAAGATGACAAGGCATACACATTCTGGTCAAATCAACCCAACTACAGACTGCCTTGATAGGATATCTGCATGACCATACAAGAACTCGAAAGAGAACAAATATTTGGTTGTGATCCTTTAGTTCCATAACCCAACGCAGGAGACCTCCTCATCGACATAGATACTGGCTTACATATTCAAGTTTCCAGAACACCCGTAAGGTATTCTGAGAAAATCATACAACTTCTAGTTCTAAACATAGAAGTTGAAAAAGCTTATGACTATTGGATAGTCGGAAGGAGAGATTGACTCCTCATATGACCATAGGAGGTCCGCCACAACCACAAACTTACAGGTTGTGATCCATAGGTCCCATAACCCAATAGGACTACTGATCAATAATACATAGACACTTTGGTTTACGCACACTAATATTCAGATCCTCACCGCTTCTGCCAGACATCATTACATAGTTCTCCGTATTAAACATAACAGCCAATCAAAGCAAAGATTTCTGGACTATACCAGAGAATCATTCATAAAACTTAATAGGATCCACTACACCTCTCATCACCATTTTCCATGACCTTGTCTGAAATATACACAAATCACCTATAAGTCATTTTCCATGTATCCAACAGCCAATAGATAGGATCTCGGTAGAGCTCGACATTGATTGGAGCCTCCGAGTAGTTATTATATCTCGAATGGTCCATTACACCAATTCAGTTAGGAGAGCCTTCTTTGCCTTAGATTCACAGATTCCATTATGGATATAAGATTGCCCAACTAGTTTTTCGTATCCACATATATTCCATTCTCACCGGCTGTCTCGACACAACCTCGGGAGGTCGGGTATGAAGAAGAGTTGCTTGTAGATTCTCATGCTCGCATGTCACTTTTCTATCATACGAGTCTCCAAAGAGTTAGTGCTCATGAAGTAGCTAAGTTGGTGCTCGACATTGGGGATTGGTGTCTCTAGTAGGTTAGTGCCTACGAATATTTGTAATATAATTATTGTTGTGGCTAGATTTGGACAATAGCTCTAAGCAGTATTTTCTCTGTTTTTTCTCCCGAAAGGGTTTCCACATAAATCTTGTGTTGTGTAATTGTTATATCTCATGTGATTATTGTTGTTATGGATGTTAATGTTTAAATAAGTAAAAGTCTATATATATATATATATATATATATATATATATATATATATATATATTGATTCACCCCTCTCAATATATGTTTGTTTTCAACAAATGGTATCTTACCTCTTTTTCATAATCATAGTTTATTGCATGTAGTATATACAAATTTTATGTTCACTAAATAAATTATGCAATAGTGAGAGTTTGAATTAAATTTAGGGTTAATTTTGGTTTATGTCTACCCTTTTATCACCGTGTTTTACTATTATTCTTATCTCAAGGGGAGTGGTCCCTAGTTCTTTGGTATTTCACCATACTTATCCATTTTTCAATTTTCTTATATCCCTCTTTTCTCACAAAATTTAACTAAGAGTAGGCTATTGATAACACTTGAGTAATATAGGCAAGGAATTCAGCCTCCTCTGAAGGTTTGTCTCAAGGGACAAGGTTTCATACTTTGGATGCATCCCAATTTTATTGTTCGGTTAAGCCAATTTACCTCAAATTTAGTCATCTTGAATAGGTGCACCCAGTTTGGTGACAACAGACCAAGAACTTTATCATGCTAAGAGTTATAGACTTTCCATGACCTCCTATAATAATGATCAATTATTACTAAAATCCCTTCTTAAAATCCTCATCAAGTATGACAACATATTGGTTTGATTATTTACCTAATGGATCTTTGAACACCCTTTTAGAACTTGAAGAGTCATTATTAATCTATTTTATTGGGAATACATGCCCCGAGAGGTCACTTATGAGAATTTTCCCTTCTTTTTATCAGAAAAAATTTGAGCATGCTTTTGATTATATTTTACACTTTAGCGTAAGCATGAAACAATTAATATATAAGCCCACAAATTTATAAGTGCAATATATAATTTTTCATGGTCTCATTTACCCTCTTAAGGTGAAGTCGGTTTATGATACATGTGATTCATTCACTGATCTTTATCATTATGTTATCCACTTGGAAGAGGAACTTGTTCCACCATGTGTATCCATACCCTTACATGTAGATATTCCTATTCCTACTACAAATCCCGATACTAGTAGTATGATTGATTCAAATTCTAATCTAGGTCATGTTAAAGTCTTACATTGTGTTAATACTTTCTATCCTACTAATTCTATAATTGAACCCCATGAGGCCTCTTATTGCTCCTACGACAAAACCACTTCCTTTTGATAAATCCTATCGTCATCCATATGATATTTTTCTTAGATTGTTTTATACTCGCCTTATTCGATTACCATCTCGTTGATCATCATCCACCTCATCAAATTGAGTGTGAAAAGGGGTAACCTTTTTTTAATTATCATGACATCAATGAACACAATGATAATGATTGTTATGTGCTAGATCAAAACTCAAGTTACTAGAAGAAAGGGGAACTATTTCTTTTACTATATGATATTCTAATAAATATCCATCTCTTCCACTTATGCATCAAACTTTGAAAGCTTTCAACATCTATGCTGGTCCTTTTTAGATGTACTAGTTTCTTAGTCTTCTATAAGAGATGTTTCTCAAAAAGGAGCTCCTCGTAAATAGCCATAGCAAATGCCTAAGTTTAAAAATGAGATGTTAAAGCCAACAAATTTGTCTTACATGATAATCAAGTAACTATAAATAACACATCCATTTGTGCTAAAAAAATAGAATGTGCAATCAATTAGTAATCAAAAACATTTAATAAAAGTGCATCCTTGGAGTCTAGAGAGATTAGGCATGCTTTGTTCAATTATTTTTAACATAATATCACATCTCTCGATTTCTCACACTAATATATTATTCATTAGATAGCTAAATCAAAATCACTATCAATTAAAATCCATCACAATAGGTGTAATACATAAATCAAAGGCTCTCATATTTATTTATTTATGTATGTATGTATACACACACACCATATAAATATATACAAATCATATATACATTATCACTATGTTCATCCTTGGTACTAGGTACATGTATGTGGGATTTAGAGCTTGATGCCTCTCCCATATCCCATCAACCTCATGAGCATGGTTGTGACTTGTAATGTCGCACCAACTCCCTAAATGTGCCTACCTCGAGTCACACTGGGCATACTTGTGCATATACACTCATCAATATAGCTATTAGGCCCTAAGATAACTCTAGCCCCGGGGAGGCTCAGGTATCCTCCCTATATCTAAGTGGATTTCATCCCACTTGCTCATAAAAAGTGTACATGTTTCTACCTCTATGAAAAAGGGTTTGAAAAGATAGGTAAAGTCACATGTAATGTTGTCCATAAACTCAAGTAGGCCTCAGTCACCACATACACCCGAATATTTCACATAAGAGTACAGATTGAAGCATCCATGATCATGGTCCAAAAGGTATCACATGTTATTATAATCCCAAAAGTCACATGTTAGATAATAAAATATCAATAATTATAAATATTCATTTTTAATTAAAAAGCTAAATCACAATTTACTCACATTGTGTTATCACCACTACCACAACATCATGTACACAAGAATCTACTCCTAGTGCCCCATATCCTCTCTATGGGTGGGAGCATGACTCCTTCACGTCCTCCTATAGGTGGAGACACACCTCATGGTGCCCCTCTAATGATACCTACCACACCCTTGTGCTAGACCTACCACTAAAATTGAAAGTAATAACACCTATTACGCCTCTATCTACCATTGGGTATATGTTGGTATATGCCCAAAATAATCCACAATACCCACTTTGCTATTAGAGGATTTACCTCATTTAATATAAGTTGCAAAAGCTCCGTCATTGTAAGAACTTATTTGTCTTTGTCTCTAATCACTACATGTAGGGATTCCTTCATGGGTATGGCTCTAAGACACATCTTGTACACTCCTAAGCTACCATGTCACTCGTTCATACCGATACCACTTTCCTATTCGGTAACTAATCCTCCAACCATATACTTCATCTCACCTATTGTAAATCCATGACATCCTCTTCCCAACCTAAGAAAATATTGTATAATATCCAAATAATCTCGTTAGGGTCAATGTTTCTAACATATAACATGGCCCTCTATACCATGGTTTCAAATTTTCTTCTCCTTAAAAAAAATGTTAACTTTCCAACTTTCCTTTTTTATTATTGGTAAATAGTTTTGAAGGGACTATACCCTGTTACAATAAGGGCTCAACAACCAAATAGAGCTATAGAGGGACAACAAAAGAGGATCAAAATCCAGATAAAGCATTATGTCCAGCAATAACCAAAAGATAGTTACTAGTAGAAAGCTAAACATAACAGAAACTACAACAAGATGGCAAAATAATAGCAGAAAAATAGGAAAAAGACCGAAATATAGCAGTGACTAGAACCAGGCCCTCCAACCCGAGGGAGATTACTTCTTAGAAGCTGTCGATCCTGAATTCAATTGTTTGTAGTAAAGTGAACAATGTCAAAGTGGTGATGTGCGTGGGGTCCCTTGCACTCATCTTTGATATGGTCTGACTTCTCTCCTTGTCAGTCCCCCAAATAGTGTCAGGGACCCTACTAAGCATGGTAATGCTTCAACATGCTGTTCCAAGAAGTCACTAATGGCATTGAAGATAGCCATGTTATGATCATGCATGTCTTTGGCTCTCCCCAATCTGTTGCCCAAAGAGTTCAATATCTTGTAAATGTCAGCAAACTGATCATTGCCATTATCAATATCATCATCAATCTTTCTTTTGCCCTTCTATTTGGCCATGTGTTGCAGGTCCTTCTTTAACTTCATCATCTCATTTTCCAGAGATTCCAACCTATGAGGAATATTATTCCCCTCCTGTTGCAGGGTCGTATCCTAGCCAACATTACTAATATGTAGCAAATTATGCACAACTTCCATCTCTTTGGTGCTTCTAAGACCCGGAAAAAGTGAGGGATGTCAATTTTGGGAAGTTTTGGGTTCTTAGTCTTGGGTTTGGAAGAGGTGTTCAGGATGGAAGTGGGAGCAGTGGAGGTAGGGATGTGCGGATCACTGGGAGAGGGTGGGAAGCTAGGGAAATTTGGAGACACGGAGCTTATGAAGTAGAAAGATAAGGCCTCGGTGAAGAGGGATGGCACAAAAGTGATTCTGGAATTCTAAAATGGAGTCTTGGAAATTTACTAGGTAATGTAGGAAGCAGACCGAAAACTATGTTCTAAAGTGGTTAAGAAAGACCAGGTGCTTGACAGGGAACAATTTTGTAGTGCCCTTCTAGAGAAATGTACCTAACCATCATTTTTGTAACCTCATCAAAAGGCTTGGGGATAGAACTTACCCTAACACCCGCAGAAACAAATTTGAGCTCCTCACCATCGTCAGAGAATTTCTTAGCCTCGATGGTCCTATCAATCCTTTTGTTGAAAAAATGATATCCCTCCAACTCGAGGTCATTGCCTCAGCTATCAATTCTTCATTTATAATAACTCAGTGACCACCATACTCCACCTTTCTGTCCTTCCAGTCCATTGCAAAATGAACCGAAATATTTTGGTCGTGCCCCTGAATGCGTTCTATGAAATTGGAAATGCCTCCCTTTTGAAGGAGGTTCCATAGCTCCTCATTTTTCTTCCAAGACGGATCACTGCAGGGCTCCAGTTGGCATGGGCACCTCCCATCTCCTTCTCCCTGCTACTCCTACAATTTTTATGCTCAAAACCCTCATTTGAATCGTTACTTTCCTTATGTCTATCCCAGTTTTTGAGAACCCAACCACCTATTTGAGGATCATGGGTGTTAATATGGCCATAGTTAGGATGATATTTCTCACATGTGTGATCTTTCACACTGCTAAAGCCCACGCCATTTCATTATATTTCCTACTCCATGCATGATTGCCCATATTTATCTACATTAATGCTATTATGTACCTCCTTAGGGATGTAATTTTCATTATCCCAAATGGTTAGATTATTATTGATGCCAAAATTGGCCAAGGTATCCATGAACCTTATTCCCCTCCCTATAAGTATGCCTAATGATGATATTCTTGAAATTTTGACAAATATTTATGGATTTGGGCATGGACGACCTATATGGTTCATATGTAAATGTTTTAATGATTTAATTGGGATTTTTAAAAAAATTTATTGGTCAAAATTATTGTGAATGACTGATATCCCCTTTGTTAGTGAGTTGAGAAGGATATTTAAGCAATGTTTTGAGTTCATTTTTGAACATGTTCTCTTAAAGGGAAAATTGTGACCCATATGTGAGAGTTTAATAGGCATGACTGCATGATTTAAAGGCTAAAGAAGTGTGTTATAGGTTGAATACTGATTGATAGTATGTTTTCAAGGGTTTAGAGTTAAGACAAGTCCAAGAAGAAGAAGATAGAGTCAAATAGAGGAATGAGGGTTTGATTGTGTTTGTGTGAGTTAAATTAAAGATATCCATCAGTTTTGGCAACATAAAATCATATATCATCATCTTCAAGTGGTTGAGCTTGTGCTTAGTCATCTCGAGGGTTGTAGCCTCCTTGTGGAGTGGGTACTTTCTAAATTAGGGGTTTTTGTTCCTTGTAGGATTGGTGCTCTAATAAACTAGGGGTTAGTGATCCTTATAGTGTTGGTGCTCCTTGTAGGTCGATGCCTCACTAAATTTGAAACATGGCAATATAATTTTGTGTTTATGTTGTTTTTCTTCCCTTTGAGATTTTCCCACTTATATATGGTGATCTTGTGTTGGGTATTTTGTTTCATGCTCTTGTGATTGATACTGTATATCTTAATAAGCACAAATGGTTTGTGAATATTGAATGTATAATTAATGTGATGAATGAATGTTAAGTAAAATGAAGTAAATTTTTTTAGGACTTATTCACTTCCCCTAGTCCATTGTGATTCCAACAAAATTCCTCCCTTGTAGTAGGTGCAAGGAATTTGCCACATGTCTAATGGAGTAATCATGTGTGATCCTCGGGTTAGCAGCCACCCACAATATTTATTTATTTTCATTCCATAAAGGGAGCCTCCCTTTCACAAGAAGGATGGACATGGTCCTAAAGTGTTAGTGAAAATCAGCTAATTTATCCTTGCACCAAATTATTTCACCAACATGTAGTACACAAGATTATTACTTATCCCAATGTTGCACTCATTCGACAAAATATTTGCAAGTTTCCTCTTGAAATAAATAATATATTCGATAAATAACTCATAAATCTTCTTGATTCCAAATTTATTCATCACATTGGTTATTCTAAATGGGTTTCCAACATTGTCTCCATTTGTGAGATATTCATGTTATCCATTTGCATGTACATTAACTTATGTAATCTCAATCTCAATTATCCTAAGGATAATTTACCTCTCCCTTCTATTGACAATATCATTAATGCTACAGTGGGTTATGAGATTTTTTCCCTCATGGGTGGATATTTTTCTATAACTAAATTCAAATAGTGCTTTGAAGATCAATATAAGACCACATTCACTACTCAATGGGGAACCTATTGCTATGTTAAGATTCCTTTTGGCCTTAATAATGTTGGGGTATCCTTTCAATAAGATATGAAACAATTATTTCATGATAATGTTCATAAAATCATCAATTTATATGTGCATTCAATCTTCTCAACAAATCTTGGTTCATAGAGGATCATGCCCATTAGCTAGGCATTTCCCTTCAAAGGATATATAAATACAAAAAAATCCTTAAACTAGGAATATGTATCTTTTATGTTACTCAAGGAAGAGTCCTAGGATTCCTCATCTCGGATCCTACAAAGATTAAGATTGTCATTTGGGAGTGTAAACAGGATTAGAAATCTGCATGTATGTATTTTGTATGATTTCACAATCTTATTGTATATGTATAATTAAGATAAGACAAAGTATATAAGATATAATGCTCTTTTAAGATAGATAGAGAATTTGAAGAGCCTACTTTGTATGAAATGATGAACAAGGGATAGGTAACTTAACAATTATCTATTTTGTATAAAACTATGTAATTGCAATGCACATAAGGTTGATATTTATTCCTAATAGAATATTATCTTGATTCCTTTAAGTTCCATTATGACGTATGTATATGTTATGATTCAGAATAATTATTTCTATTTATTTTATATGTGTGTGTACATTCCCAATAATTGTCTCTCTTTTCTTATAATTATGTCTATTTTATAGCTATTGTGTTATTGTAAATTAAGTTTTACTACCTCTTATTTGTATTTCTTAATGTAAATAATAATAGTTATTATAGACTACAATATGCTACAATTCTTGATGTCATGATCTAGGGACCTCTGCTAATAATGGTTCCATTCCCATGACCCTAAAATGTTAATATGGCTACCATGTCATAGAGATATGGAAGGACGGATGCAAAATAAGATGAAACTATCTACGGAAGATGAAGAGACTATGACAAAAATTCCTACTAAAAAGATCCATTTGGATTATATTTATGTATATATTCATGAGATTTTCTAGTGTGAGATTCTTGAACAGATAGTTTCATGTTTATCTCGACTAGAGTTTTACTTCTTTAGATAAGAACACAAAGAGGAATATGAATGAACAGAGGATAAAATTGAATTTTTGTGCAATTTGGATGTCCCTTGGACCCGTGTTGTAGATCTCTACATGAAAAATATAATTAAAAGATATGTAATTGATATTATTTTCCAAAAAAAAAAATTATTTTGATTCTCACAAAGCATGTTTTCTTTTTAGATTGTGAGGAAAATTTGTTAGATAACTCCCTTTCTTAGTTAATATGTTAGTTTTGGAAAATTCATGGTGCCAATTTTTTTGCAATATGGAGTAGTTAGGTAGGTGCCAAAGGGATGCAATCCTAGAAGAGGAATATAAATGGGAAACATGTGGAATTAAGGAGGACTCGTAAAGGGTCCAAAAATGATAAAAAAAAAAAAAAAAAAAGAAGAAGAAGAAAAGAGGATAATTGAAAGACTACAAGAAGAATCTAAATTGTGAAATAGATTGGTAATCTCAAGTATTTTCTAAAGGAAATATGAAACCAACTATGAGTAGTAGTGCAGTAGGGGAAGTGGCTAAAGAGGAGGAAAGGATCCTCCCAAAGAAACTACAAAGATTGCCAAAGGATAAATACAAAGCCATCGCGAGGGTGTGTAATGGGAGTGGACCACGATTACGAATCCCATAAGGAAACTAAGGAACCGAATGAAGAAGCCAAATTTAGAGGACTATAATTTTTTATAAGTAGGTTCATAAAATATTTGGTGTTAAACCCAAAGAAACCATCATGGAATCCATGGTATTACAAAGATCCATAAAATGTAATCTATTGTGAAGAAACTAGACCATATCCAAAAAGGTCCGTAGAAGATGATAGTACCCCTCTTCTAGGATATATGTTCATTGAGCTAGAAAGAGAATTAATATCTTGGGATTGTCTAAATTATTTGGAGAAGATTGAAATTTTTCAATAATTGTGAAAAAGGTTAAGTTAACCATTTGCAATACATACGGTGTATCATACAAGATCCTAAGAGATAGGGGTAGAAAATATCTCAAGAGAGGTAGATCTACGATTATGTAGAAACTTGTTGTATAGAATTACATTTAAGGTAAATAGTGAAAAGAGTGGGAATGTTGTAATCATATCTCTTTGAGCCTGAAATACGAGGTTAGCCCTCCGTAATCAAAAGATTTAGAAGAAGAAAAGGCATAATCTAGTAGGCTGGTGTGATTATCAATGTGATTATTAATGATCTTATTGCATAATTGAATACAATTCATATCCCGGTCATACTAATATGTAAAATTTTCCTAGGGCGTCATTTAGGAATGGGAAGAAATGTGTCTCGTTATCCTAACCCATATACAATCTTGTAGCCATACAAATGGTCTTTTGATCTCGAGAATTATATACTAACTTGTGATACGTAATGAAGAGAAAAAGGGGTAACATATGATAATTGAAATAATTGAAACTCATAGTGGAACTACATAAAATGGATTTGAAATTTATATACTCTAGAAATATTAGTGTGCGAGACTCTAAAAGAAGTACATAGTGCAATCACACAGAACTCAAAAGAATTTTTTTGTAAGGGATACTATTCAGGGACTTGAAGGAGATAAGCACTAACCAATGGAGTCTTTCATATAATGTGACATAAGGTTTTTGATGTAATGAAAAAAAAAGTTCTAGTTTTGATGAGCCATTAAAATAAGCTCAACTTGTAGAGGGACTACGAAGTAAGATTTGTTTTATAATTGTGAAAATAAAATTCCAAACTAAAGTTGAGGCCATTGAAGAATCTATCTAGGTGGATAATATTAATGCTTATAAATAAAGTGATGCATCTAAATAGAAAATAAAAGCTAAATTAGATGTATTAATTAGTCCGATTAGATGAATTATATGAAGGAAATAAACCAAGGCTCATTATATATTATGCGAGTGTAGAGATGAAGGAAACAATAATAATGAATGCATTAATAAAAAATCAAGGGTAAAATGATAATATTGTGAAGAATAAAGAATGTGGGCACACTCACTTAAAAACAATCGCATTCTACAACATTTTTTCAGAAACTTCAAAATGTAGTATGCATGTTTTGAAGGGATACCACACATGATTCTAAAGATTATAGATATTTGATGGATTTGAAGTAGGAAGTTAATAGGAATATCTTCAGAGTAGAAACAAAATTGTCTATTAAATCACAACTAGTTTTATGATAAATAGAGATGGTCACCTCTCCTTGACCGAGTGTGAAATAATATCCTTCCTCATCGTAATCAAACATGTAATGGATACCAAAATATCAACAACCCATTCTAAGTTTGGATTTTTATCTCCACAAAAAATATGGTTTAGGAACCTCCCTTGTCATATAAATATCCTAGGTGGAACACACCTCTATCATAAGCCCCCATGGAGGATACCAAAACTAGAACCAATGATGGAATTCCCCATAGAGATATTCTAGTGTATAACAAGGAGGATAATATGTTGGTTATCACCAAATGATTGTGTTACACCACCTACATAGATAAGGGTTGATTTGTTATATTTGTGGAGAACCAAATCACATTGTGTGAAATTATCCTTTGAATGGAGGTGGGAATTATTTTGCACATATTGTAGAGTGTATGTGCAACATAACACAAAAACTATCATGCATTGAGAAATGGAGAAAATAAAATTTATTTCTTAATTTTTAAATGATAATGTGGTGCCCAAAGACAATGGAAATCTCAAGACATAATCAAAACTTAAATGAAATAAAAAGTCTTGGAACATGTAAATATTTCAAATGAACCCCAAATACGATGTGCATATAAGGATATGTATCTTTATCAGAGGAAGGAAAAATCATTTCTTGAAGAAGAGAAAGCATTATTATACTTAATCTACAATAGAGATAGAAATGGATAGAATAAGGGAAAGTAGAAGTGCATATTTATGGCCGATTATGAAAATTTTAAAGTAGGAGGGTTTCCACATTACAGGATCTCCTAAAGATAGTAATTTTTCTACACAATGGGTATCACACAAAAAATCCCAAACTTACTTAGGACTCTCTTACAAAGTGCAAAAAGTGGATCAAGATCGGAAAAGAAACATATCTAGTATGTGAAAACTAAGAATCCATGGGAGGTGGATACTAGATTGAATATAATCCTAGGATGATATGAAATAAAATATGTGGTCTTTGATTTTGGAAGCACCATCAACATGATGTTGAGATCCACTTGGGAAGTTATGGGAGCTCCAATTTTTTCTTACAACCCTGTTAATCTCAACCTCATATACTACGAGAGAGTATATCCGATTGGTTAGATTGGGGATGTAGAAATATCAGCCGAGACTTAAGTTTAAAAGGGTATTTTGAAGTTATTGACATGAAACCAATAAAATGCACTATCATATGCCAATTGGAAATAAATAGGAGTATGGTTGCAATATGGATATCAACACAAATAATAAATCATATGGAAGTACACCTCGATGACTCTATCAATGTCATACCAATGAATAGGATTAAACAAAAAATCATACACTATTTCTAAGGAACCTATGTCTCCATATGTGCATGATGTTGAAATTTTGTTTAAGGTGGGACATCACAAACATCCTAAATATCCACAATAGAGAAATGAAAAGAATTCATATGACCTTAGAAACTAGGATATTCTTATCATTACACAAACTAAATATTCAATCACAAATGAATAATTTCAGTAAAACATCGAGTCTCCAACTAAGTATGAGATAACACAATTATATGTATTTTCACAAAGTAAATTAGGATTATACGAGACAAATGGATAAATCCATATCCCGTGGGAGTTAAAATATTCAATTGGTGGGGATTCGATGCACACTTGAATCATTGTAGGCGTAAAGAACATGAAGTCTAGCCAATGATAATGGTTCGAGTAGAAAAAATGAATTCTATAATTCTTCGAGACCTCTAGTCTAGATATATTCTTGGTTGAATTTCATAAATATGTACCACAAGAAGACATGAGGATAATTGCATTGGATTATGAACTGAAGGGAATAATATCTACATGGTATATCATTCATAAAACAAAGAATCTCTCATGGACCAAGACAATACACATGATGTGTACAATATTTTCCTTACCTTCTAGAGTAACTATAGATTGTCATAGGTACTACATAGAATAATGTCCAAAAATTCATGTTCGGGGGTGTATTGAGGTTGGAAAGTAGAAGAAATCAAGATTAAATAGTGGGCTCACATATTCTTAGAAATAGTTGTTCCACTTTGTCAAAATATTGGTATTTTCATCAGAAGTGGAGAAGAGAAACATGTGCGGGAGTACTTTATTCAAACCTTTACATTCAAATATAGTAACCCCGTCTTAGATTTGGATCTTTAAATTATAAAAACATTCCTATGGTATGTAACTATCAAATGAAAAGGAGTTAAATTCCCAAATCCCAAAGAAACCAATCGAGAGGAATTACAAAGATAACAACACTAGTACTAAAATAGTGAAAAAGTATATGTGTCACAAAGTGGAGGTATGTCATAGCGTAGGAGATAAAAAAGAAGAATAAAAGGATCCCATTTCTCAGGAGGATATATAACTAGTAGGAATGTTTAAACTACAACGTATTAAACATTTACCGGTTGAAAAATAATTGTGTAATGAGGAATAATAACATTTTCACAATCTAAACATAGAACAAAAATAAAAATCTTGAATTGTAAAAGACACCAAGGATAATGGAAAGGATAAAATATATAATTAACTAGTGTGAAAGAGGGTAGAAGCTATTATTCCATCAAGCATAGTAAAATTATCCACTATTGGAGACTACTAGATAGAAAAATAAATGTTTGAGATATTACAATTACTTTGAAAGACTATGAAGATGTGCTCCCATTATATTAAATGAAATAAAGGGAGTGTATCAATAATTATGGAAATTTGCATAAAAATAAATGAGGGAGATAATCCTATCAAGAAAATTCCTTACATATTGAATCCAAACATGAAGGAAAATGTCAAGGTGGAACCGAACACATGGTGAAAGCGAGACTAGTCTATACCATATAAAAATAAGATTGGGTGAGATTGATAGTCACCCAACAAAATAAAATTTGAGAAAATAGAATTTGTAGTGATTATAGAGCTCTTAATGATGTATGTGTAAACGATCCATTTCCAACACCATTCATTGATAAAATTTTGGAAATATCTCGTAGGACACAAGGTGTAATCATTTATAGATGGATTGAATGGTTATCACTAGATTCTAATTATGAAAGAATATCAAGAAAAATATATATTATCAATTGAATGGTGTAATTTTACATATCGTGTAATTCATTTTAGGTAAATAATGCACTTGAATTCTTCTCTAGAAATTTCATCACCACTTTCAAATATTTCATATATGACTTCCTGGAAGTTTATTTAGATGATTGGGAAATTTTCTATCTATTCAAATAACACATCTCTAAGGTACGTATAATGTTAGAATGTTGTAGAGAATTGCACATTGCATTTAATTTGAAGAAATTTTTCTTTACCCCTTTTGGATTGTCACTTGGAAACTTTTTTTTCAAATAAGGAAAAATGGTAGATTAAGTAAAAATTGTAGGTATAATTGGTCTCAAAACTCCTACAAACCCCTCATAAGTTTGCACATTTCTTGGATATATTATGTAATATAGAAAATTCATTAGGGGATATGCTAGTATTGTGAAACCAATGGAACAACTATTACTGAAAGTGGATAAATTTGAGTGAACCATGGAATGTCAAAAATCATTCACAAAATTGAAGTAGAAGCTAGTCAGTGTGTCAAAACTAGATTTTATAGATTATACCAAAGATTTTCATGTACATGTTGATGCTTCAGGAAGTGTAATTGGATAAATTCTTGTGCTACCATGAGAAGTAAAAATTTTTCACTCAATCAATTTTGTAATCCATAAATTGTAACCATATAGAAACAATTTATGAGTATATAATGGGAGGCTCTAAAAATGGTCTTCACACTTCAAAAATTCTTACAATATATTTTGGAAAAACCATTTTAATTCTTAGTGGACCACCAGTATTGGGGTATCTAATAAATAATTTTTCACTAGGAGGAAGGATATCAAGATGGCTCATGTTATTTTAGGTACTATAGATTTAATATAAATGTTAAACGAGAAGAGACCATGTAGGACCAAACCACCTAAGTTGGATCAATATGGGGAAGAACCCGAGGAATTAGATGAAGCTACCTTAGATGTGCATATATTTCAAGTTATCACAATTACGAGAGATACTTGAGGAGATTGTGTGATTCCTTCAACAAAGGATATTACCATATCGTTATTCGAGAAAAGGAGAAGAAGCAAATTGTCACTAAAGCATTTCTGTACACAATTATAGATGGATTTCTGTATAAACTAAGGATGAAATATTGTGTAAATTCACATTGGAAAATGAAAGAGAAACAATATTGTGTGAGGAATATGCAGCCATAGTAGGAGGGAATTTTGCAGGTGAATTAACTACCAAGAAGATATTGTAGAGTGGAATTTGGTGGCCAACTTTGTTTCAAGATGAACAATACATTACAAATCATTGTAATATTTTTATACAATAGGAAACCCGATCAAAAGGATGAACTTCCTCTCAATCAATTTTTATCCACACAAAACTTTAAATAATGGGGTAGATTTCATTGGGTTAATTTATATATCTACCATTTATAAGGTCTGTAGATAGGTCTATCATCACATCAACTAACAATTTCACTAAATGGGTTAAATTCATAGCCACACCAAATTTCATAGAAAGGGGCACAGTAAATTTATTATATGAAAACATTATAACCGAGGATGGATGCCTACGAAGTTAGATAGCGATAAGGGAACACACTTCCTAAATAACACAATCAAAATCCTGACAAAAGATTTTTTTATTACACATCACCAAAGCATAGAATATCATCTGTAATAAAATGGAAAATTAGAGGCCACTAAAAAAGTCTCAGAAAGAGTGTTAATAAAGATCTTCAATTTTCAACGAAATTATTAGTAAGATATAATACTTGTATTACTTTGGGCATACATAACAAACTATAAGAGGTGTATAACACAGGCACCATTGAATTGGTCTGCATAATAGAAGCAATAATGTCAATGAAATATATTATACCAAGCCTATGGATTGTAATAATCAAAATATTAAGAGATAAGGATTCCATAGAAAATAAAATGTTGGATTGGAAAAAAATGGAATAATACAGGAAACTGTGTAATGGAATCAAGAGGCACATAAACATAGTCAATAAGCATGGCATGACCACAATATTTGTAGTAAATAATTTCAAACAACATAGATGGTATTTATTTATGAAAGAATATTTAAAGCACACCGATAAAATTATGTATTAGGTGGAATGGTCTTTATATCATTCACCACATTATAAAATAAGACAATTGTGTTATGAGATCCATAAGGGAATGTGTTACCTAGTATAATCAATGGATGTAACCTAGAATCCTATAATGTATAATTTTACAATAAAAAGAAAGTGACAAAGAAGTTCCTTTAACACATGAGTTAGAGTAGGAATTTTTAAATTTTATGTAAGTTTGGTAGATCGAAGTTTTTATATTTGATTAGTTTATATTTGAGTGTGTGTCAAATTGTTAACATTCGAGAGGATCACATTGCAAACATAAAAATATTATAATGTAGGAACTAAAGTGAAGAGAAAGTGTAGGAAACAAATAATTATAGGAAACCCAAAAAGAAATAAGAAATTGGATGAGACAAAATAAAATTTGAAAAATTGAAATGATATAAAGTTACTAGCTCATTGATATTTATGACTGACACATCAAGCTACCAAGATTTCACAATAAGTGAACTAAAGAGGCAATTCATCATGAGATCCATCCAAATATTCAATGGATAAAAGTAACGATTGCGGTAGATCAAAGGATGAATGGCTCAAAATGGCTACATTTCATCTAGAAGGTATATAAATAGAAGATGGAATGGAGAAAAATTTAAACATATTTTCTAAGTTGAAACTAAGAAAACACATTCTAATTTAGAAAAAGGTATGAAATTTGTAGGAATTTGAAAGCTAGAAAATGAGTTAGTGGAAAGCACCATAATAGTAATGGAAGATCCATTCATTTGACTTATGGGACCAAAGTTCCAAGAAATGGTGGAGGTGTAAGGAATCACATTCCTTCCTTTGAGTGGTTTGTAGAATGAAAACATGGGGATTTTCGTAATGTTGGGGCAAACAAAATGAAGTGACCCACCACATCATGGCCTAGTAATAAGAACATAAAAAAATTGCAGCGTGGATAGGCCCACAATCCAGACCAAATCCAAATAAGGTTAGATAGTAGAAAAGTATCCAATGCGAATAAATGTTTCGATAGGATTTCTATACTACCCTACATGGGAGATCACCTCAAGATCAATTATAAAATCAAGAGTGAGTATTAAAATGGTTCCATTTGGTTTAGTGTGCATGATGGAGTCCCCATCAATGTAGCCATATTTTCTCAAGCCACTAAGTTTCTAAATAATGGTATATTTATGCTTGCATAAAAAAACACTTGACTAACAGTAAAACAATCAATTGTGGTCATCTAGAATCATATGTGAAAGTGAAGGATAATCCTTCTAGGATTCATTGTGAATCAAGAATTATGAGTTATGGTTGAGATTATAGTAGAAATATGATGGAAAGAAACATATGGAAGTAGGAAAGTAGCCCTCACATAGTGGATATTATCATAAAAATGTGGGAGGATGGAGATTAGTTAAACTTGCCCAAATTCCTAGCATATGAACTTAAGAACAATATACAAAAGATAACTGAAACTATGGTAAAAAAATTATGTATCAATGGTTGATAGTGTTGCTCTAGTTTACACATTGGTGTTCCCCAAAGTCATAATTGAAGTCAAATATGTGTATTATCCGTATGAGTGGTTTATGAAATTCATTCCATCCGAGCCATACACAACATAAAAAGACATGCAAAAGATGGGAGATTGAATCAACATAATAAGGGAGACACTTAATACAAACCCCCACATACCAAAGGAAGTTCATACATTCATAGCTCTGTATGCCAAGATAACCTTTTTGCATAATAGGGTCATATTACGATCTGAAATATCCAATGTCAAGTATCTAATAAAAATACCATTCTTCATCAACTTGTAGATAGCATAACAAAATCTAAGATAGTAGTATAGCATGATGTCCACAAAATATAGCCATTTCTCACAAATAAATCCAAAACAACCAATTATGGGAGGCCTACGAGGCTAGAGGAACTGTGCAACCGAAGGCCAAATCGTAACCTCATATAAGGAGGTAGGTTAAAGGTAAACAAATGGTTACTTTAAAAGCTACGAAGGTCCAACTATAGGTTGAAATTGATTAACTAAAATAGAAATATTCTAGTGTAATCTAATGTTATAGGAGCAGTAAAATAACTAAATAAATGAAATAATAAAATACTAAAATGATACCCAAGCAAACTAAGCTAGAAAATATAAAACCCTAATGTGCAAGAAGGGGTAAGAAAGCCTTAGCTGATTTGATGTTGTCATAGGACTATGTCGCAATGAAGACCAGGTGAATAGGAGGAGGAAACCTTCATATAGTAGCCTCGAAAGTGCAAATCAAATTTGTCTAGATAGACTGGGGTGTCTGGAGAGGGATAGGGGCACTCGTGGGTGTTCTAGTTTGAGATCCGGGTGCCCTGGTTTGTGGAAATGGCCAGGAAACCTCCTCTAGAGTGTTCTTCGATTTTTTATTATATTTTCTCTTTTTGTGTGAATGTCATTATGTGATCACCAAAGAACTAGTAAACACAGGATGGAAGAATCACCTGTAAAACCCATATAAAGCATCAAAACCCTAAAAAAATAAAGGTGCATATGAAGGGGTTAGGTTATTCTCGGCTACTTAATTGATGGACTTATCGTTGAGAATTACACTACATCTCAGACCCAATGTAGTTCTAGGTGTGTGTGTGTGTGTGTGATTTTTCCCTAGGTTACTCTTATGTCACCACACTTTGTGAAATAGAGAACAAATAACTAGATGTAGAATGTAGTAAATGTGTGCATGGAAACAATAGACTCCCCTCCTATGAAGTGTGATGCAAGATGAACCAGCCTTGTGTGCCTTTTGATGGAGCTAGATGGATGCAAATGTAGCTATAGATGCCTTTAATGGATGCAACCTTAAGTGGTGATAGTAATTTCTTAATGCTTGTTCCCTCATTATGGTCGAGACAAATTTAGATTTATATGGTTCCCTTGTTCTAATTTCGTAATTAACCCCAAAATGTCGACCACCAAAAATATAGAAAGTTAAAACAGCTAGAAAGTGCCCAAAAGGTGATATTAAAGTGAAAATAGGATTAGGGTGCCCTAATCCTAGTGGGCACCCCCAGATTAGAAATAGGAAAAACTTAGAATGACTATACTGACTTGGCAATTTTGGGTGCAAGATTGAAAGTAATGACAAAAAGCAAAGTAAAATAGCCAAAGACATGGGTTGATTATTACTCTTTTCACTTAAGAACCATGTGAATAGTAGTATGAGACCGGGACTAAATAATGAATCAAAGTACGTGATTTTATGTCTACATTTCCCCACTTTATGTTGGTGAACGGAAAGCTAGGTAACATACATAAATCAAGATGTGTACCTAATAATCCATGTAGAGAGAATGTGTGCTTTGAATGACTAGACAAATTATGGAGTGATAAAAAATGGAGCATGGAGACTAAAGATCCAAAAAGTGATGAAATTAAACCTAAGGTGAAAGTGCATGTGTAGATGCCAATGTGTGTAGTGTACTTACATGGTTATTATCATGTGTTGTTGACTTCATACTTCTCATACGGATAGACTGAAAAAGAATACAATCAAGTAGTTGAATATGCATGTATACGTGTAGTGTGTAAAAATGCATGTATATATGTAAAAAGCATGTAAATAAAGTATGAAAATGAAAAAGGAACATGTGCACCTGATCCATGATGAGAAAAAGGGTGTAGAAAGGATCCTATAAATGTCGGTGAAATGCAAGTTTTTGAGCGATCTCATGCCACTTTCGAAGAAGTGTAGGGAGGAAAGTCTAATGTGTCTTCCAACTCGTAACTATTTCCCAATAATTGTGAAGAGATCTCTATATAGTCTGGTTTTTTGGGTGATCTGACACCATTGGATGAAGTAGTGTAGAGAGAAAATTCTGATTTATCCTCTAACCTATAACTGCTCCCCAGAATACTAAGGACAACTTGTCCTATACATGTAGTTGTGTATGGATTTCTGTAGACTGATCTGAACTCACTTGCTATGTAACTCATCGTGTCATGGATGTTTCTTGAAAACCAAACTCAGATCTTGGTACTTTTGTAAACCCAAATGATTCCCCCTATTTAGGGGTGCATGCAATGTCGCAAATAGGAGAATGCAGCCCCAAAAGAGGACCAACAATGTATGTTTGAAACTCTACCCCGCATGGGTAAAGGTATGTGCTTGGTAAATACCAAGGCACACACAAATAAGTGGCTAGGAAACAAGTGTTAGTATGAACAAGCATGCATGTAGAAAACAAGTGTAAGCCAAATAAACAATGTGTAAGCTAGAACATAAGAACATAATGTAAACACCCAAGAATATAATGTAGGCCACACAAAGTGGGTTGTAAACATGGGACACCACTCACGGTGTCACAAGACACTCAAGGCCGCAATGGCCACAAATAAACAAGTGTGCACACAAAACTAAGGGCATAGACCGTAAATAAGAATAAACAATAGCAAACAATATCACAAATAAGTATGAAAGTAAATATCACTGCATAGAAAATGGTGTACATGAAGCACCCATTAGTATATTAGAAATATAAAATGTATGTCAAATTGTATATAAACCAAAGTAGTGTGCTATGAATAAAAATGAAACAATAGCACTGTAGCATATGAATGTGGATGCCCCCAGGAGGTAGTGTGTCAAGCATCCATGTTGCATGTAGAATATTTGTATCTACAATCACAACTAGAAATCAAGTGAATGTGCATGTGTGTATGGTAAAGATAATGACATACAAGATATATATCTAGCATGTGTAATAAAGTGAACATGTAAAAAAGTGCAAGAAAGAGTAAATGTAACCATAAAATGTAGTATGTCATCAATGTATGGAATGGAATGCAAAGTAAATGATAGGAATTGTGTGCCCCCAATGAATGGAATTGTGTGCGGTGATGTTCATTTATAATTCCCCCTCAAAGAATCAAGAATGAACCATAAACGAGAGTGCGTCGTTGGGAAATGGTTGAACTATGTGTTGTGTGTAGAATGTTGTGATGAGTGTGTAATGATGAAATGTGACATAGAGATGAACTATGTGTGATTTTTATCCCAAGAATATATCATGAAAAGATGAATAGAAAGGAGTGGTGATTTAGCGAAAAGCATATACCACTAGATAATGTAAGTGAAAGTGATGATATAACCTATCATAAGATGACAATTAGAGAAGTGACACTATATCCTAAAGCGTATAACACTAATACTTGGAATGTCGCATGAGAAAAATATTGAATGATGAACATGTGTGTGTGTTGTGGTCCATTTGTGATGTATACCCTCAACAGTCCAGTATGGACCGTGAGACTAGAGTGTGTCATCGGGTAGTGGGTACAATGCGTAGAAGAAAATGTGTGAAATGTGTAATATGTGTAGGAAATACAAAGTGTAATATGTGAAGTGTGTAATGTGTGATGTTTAAGACATACTTTGCAAGATGTGTAGATCATATATGTATATAATGTGTATGATGTATGAAACATAAAGTGTGAATGATGCATGATAGATGTAAGATGTAGAATGTATGTATGTAAGATGTGTGAAGACGTGTGATGTGTATAGTCTATAATGTAGTTGTTGTTGCGAGACTCACGGACCCCTAGATGCAGAGATAAGACTTCTAGGTTGATCACTCTAGCATCCAAGTGTGATTGCACAACATGGAAAGCTCTCTCCAAGTGTGGGACTTGTGAAACTGAGAGAGGAATCTCCAGTTAGAGGCTGGTTTCTCAAACTCCTCTAATTAGATCTAATGCTTGCACAACTACAGAGGTTCAGATCCTAATCCTATTCTAAACTGCAAGGGGACAGGAATAGAAATGTAATAATTGAAACTAACTAAAGATGGTGATGCACCAAAAGGAGTGGTGAATAATTTTTGTCAAGCAAATAGACACAGACCAAAGATTGCAACATAAAACATACACAGGCTGATAAGATATAATTTAGGATCTGAAATGAAGCAAATAACACAAACAAAGGACTGAAACCATTCACAAAGCTTGCATTATCATTTTAGTGTCAAAACCATGCATTACAACCTCAGAGAGGTAAAAACTGTTACAGTCTTTGAAGAGGTCTGATTCTTCAAAAAATCACTTGCTGGAGGTGAAAGAAGAAGTTGTTATGCCCAAAAATGTTCCCCCTTAGAAATGAGCCAAATCTGGCTTTTACATTGCATGGGTCGAGCCCAGGAGAGAGAAAACATGGGAAAACGTGCAAGCCCATTCCTCCTTAACTACAAATGCATTAAAATGGCATGGGGACCTTACAAACCCATACCCTGCCATTTTTGACCAATTTGGAGGAGAGTGCGACCCATTCTGCATTAAATTTGGTCGCTGAAATGTCACTTCTAGCCATGAACACACGTCAGAGCCATTTCTGAATTTTCTCTCTCTATACTGCACCAAAATTCAAGATTGACCCCAGAATCATGTAGAGAATTTTATAATCTTTCCAATGATATAAAGAACGTGCAAATCCGAGCTCTGGATCGAAAGATATGTCGATCTGAAGATTTAGGGCACAAAACAGGTGAAAATGAGTTTTGAAATTTTTCCCATGCTCTGCCACCTGGATGACACGTGTCAAGCACTGATTGGATGCGTAATTCTCTCTCCTTCGCTTACCCATGGGTTTTCCTTGAAATTTAACCTTTTTGTGATTTTGGAACATTTTCCACTTTTCCTCCGCGCCCCCACCACTTGGGACACATGGCATGCATTGATTGGAGGACAGGGGTGCGGGGTCTTCCTTTACTTTTAGCTTTTTGGCCGAAACTTGGCCAAATTTTCCAAATCCTCCCCGAGCTCCACACTTCCCTTCTCCTTAGGACACGCGTCCTCTTTTTATTAGCTCGGGTTGACCCTTCAAACCTCGCCCTTTGAACTTTTGGATGTTTCCCCTTGTGACACGTGTCATGCTGCGATTCGTCCACGGGCCTGCCAACTTTTCGTGTCCCTCGCATCTTTTCAGCCTGGGTGTCCCAAACCATTTGGGACAAAAACTTTTGATCCACCCGATTCAGGCTTCCCCTCTTTCGGCTGATGACACGTGGCATAATTTGATTGGCTCTCGGCTCCTTCGGCTCCCCACGTCCACCGCATACTTCCCGCCGACCCCTAGTGCTAAAGTTCTCTGTTCCGGCTGATTCGGGCGGTTCGCGTCCTTCGCGTCCTCACGGCCCGGCTGTCCCAAACTACCCCTGTGCAACAGTTAGTCGATTTTCTTTTCTCCTTCGGCTGAACCGGCTTTCGCGTCCCGCGCGTCCCAACTGTCCCAGTGCTCTATGGCCCGCCTGGCACCCTTTCGGCCGATTCACACCCCGATGTCCCAACTGTCCCAAGGACCGCCTGGACTAGGACTTAGCCATTTTTCATGATTTTTTCTGGCCCAAGCTTGTTTTTTGCAACTTTTTCAGAACTTGCTCTTTTCAACCTGGACAGGAGAGTTAGAAAAAATATGAGGGGACCCTAGAAACATGATTTTTTTCCTTGAATCAATCTATTTTCCTGGGACTTGAGTATTCTGATGCATGTTATCAATTTTACCCTGGGGGTGAAAATTGGATAACAATTTGGTGACTCAGTGAGGTTACTTGCCTGCTAGGTAGAAGATACCAGTTGTCCGAAGCAGTCCATTGGGCATGGAGTTATCAAATATTTAGTTTAGGACCCCAACTGACTTAGAATGTGCAAGGAGGAAGATGGAAAATCACCTGATGGGAGGAAGGACCAAAACATCTCCATGGACAGCAAGCTATGCCAAAGCACTTAGGGAAAACAAAACTAACCTACAGCAAAACAATGTGCACAAGCACTTGGAGGAATGAAAATCTAACCTAATATTTACAAGGTACTGAATTTCCCTCTAGAAGTAATGCTTGAGATAGATTCCATTGACTGGAATTTGCAGTTCTTCACCATCCAATGAGGCCAATTGGAAAGCATTGTTGTTCTTTCACTTTGTGACCATGTATGGGCCACTCCAAATGGCATCAAATTTTGAATGCCTTCCCGGTTTTGCTCTATCCACATCCCATTTCAACACTAGATCTCCAACTTGAAAAGATCTATCCTTGGCCTTCCTATCAAAGGTCTTTTTGATCAAAGCTTGATCCTTTTCCATTGTTTGGGATGCCTGATTTCTGATCTCTTGCAGCTCCATCAACTCTGCATACCTCACCTCCATGGGCTCAAACTCTAGCAACTCCAGCTGCTTCATGAGTTCCAATGTTGGCAACTCCAATGACATGGGCAAGATTGCCTCTCTTCCATAGACAAGTTTGAATGGAGAGTTACCCGTGGATCTTTTGGGAGTTATCCCTGCGGCCCATAAGGCTGATTTCGAGTTTGGTATGCCAAGACCTCTGATTCTCATCAAGATTCCTCCTAATGATCCTCAACAAGTTCTTGTTTGTAGACTCGGCCTGGCCATTACCTTGGGGGTAATAGTTTGATGAAGTGCTTAGGTAAATACCGTTCTTGACAGCCCACTCAGTCACCTTAGATCTAATGAATGCTAATGCATTATCTGAGATTATTGTAGTAGGCACACCAAATCTGGTCGTTATCCCCTCATAAAAGTCTAAGATGCTAGACTCATTTGCCTCTTTGAGTGCTACTACTTCTGTCCATTTGGTGAAGTAGTCTGTGGCATCAAAATCCATTTGTGCCCTTGGCTTGAATTGGGATTAATGACTCCAATGAAGTCCAAACCCCATTGCATGAATGGCTGGTCAACTGAGATTGGATGTAATGGAAGGGCAGCAAGTCTCTCTTTTCCTGTGAAGAATGCACAATTCTTACACCTCTTGATCCATGCATAGCAATCACTGAAGATTTTAGGCCAATAATAACTAGCCTTCATGATTTTTAGAGCTATCACTCTTGGTGCAAAATGACCACCAGCTGGTCCACCATGAAACTCTTCCAACACCCTTTGAATCTGATTTGTGCTAATGCACCTCAGCAACACTCCATTCACATCTTTCTTGAACAAAACTCCATCAACAATGGCATACGGGACAGCTTGCAATCTGAAGTGTCTCCTTTGGGTCTTGTTCATCTCCGGAGGGCATAGGCCTGTGCCTAGGAAGTGCATTATACCTTGGGTCCAGCAAGGAGTGGGGGCAGCATTGTCTTCTTCTTGATTTCCACTTGGCTCATGGCTGTCCTGGACTGTCAAAACAACCTCTTCTTCATTGCATACTTCTTTTTGCTTCCCCAAAACCAGCTACTCACACAATCCTTTCCCTCTTACCAGCTTGGTGATCTTGATCTCAATGTCATACTCCATGACACGGGTGATCCAACCTGCCCTTTTCTCATTCAAATCCTTGTTGAGGAGGAAGTCCTTAACCCCAACATGTGAGACCAACAACTAGACCTTGTTGTTTGAGACTAAATGCTTGAATTTCTTCAAGCTTCTGATTACTGCAAGTACATGCTTCTCAATAAAAGAGTATCTCACCTCATAGTCATCTAGGCTCCGACTGAAGAAGGTAATTGGTTGTTCATCATTATCCTTGTTTTTCTGTACCAAAATGGCAGAAATAGTGTCATTACCTCCAAATGCATAGAGGATGAAATCCTTGGAGAAGTCCGGGTTGATAAGAGTTGGTGCTTGAGAGATGGCTTCTTTGATTGCTTCAAAACTCTCCTTGCCTTCTACTTTGTCCACTTGAAAGCCATGCTCTTCTTTAACATTTTTGTGATGGGCTTGACAAGGGCTGCAAAATCTGGGACAAACCTCTCGAACAAATTTTATCCTTCCCAAGAAACTCTGAAGGGCTTTCTTGTGGCTTGGCAATGGTAGTGCTCTTATGGCTTCAACCCTCTCTGGATCAATTGCTAATCCTTCCTTGGAGACAATATGGCCAAGGAGCTTTCCTTCATGTGCAAGAAAGATGCACTTCTTAGGATTCAAAGACACTCCAAATCTCCTGCACCTCGTGAAGACTTGTCTCAAATGAAAGAGGTGGTATGCTGCATTTTGGAAAAAACAAAGTGATATCATCAAGGTAAATCAACACCACATTGTTAATCAAACCTTTGAACACCATGTCCATTGCCCTTTGGAAGGTAGCACCAGCGTTGGACAGCCCAAATGGCATTTTCCTGTATGCAAAAGTTCCCCATTTGGTTGTGAAGGCTATCTTGAACTGGTCCTCTTCCTTCACCATAATCTGATTGTAGCCTGAGTAGCCATCAAGCAATGAGAACCTTTCTGAACCAGCCACAACTTGCAAGATTTGCTCCATGGAAGGGAGTGGGTAATGGTCCTTGAGAGAGGCTCTATTCAAGTCTCTGAAGTCAACACACAGTCTGATCTCTCCACTCTTCTTTCTGACTGGAACTAAGTTGGCAACCCAACTAGAATGCTTGATTGGGAATATGATCCTTGACTCAATCAGCTTGTCCAATTCTTTCCTCATGAGAGGCTCCATGTGTGGATTGACTAGTCTTTGTTTCTTCCTGACAGGCTTAGTATTTGGATCCAATTTGATGGTATGCCGAGCTAAGTTGGGATTGAAAGCTTTCAAGTCTTCATAGCTCCAAGCAAACACATCAGGGAACTCTTGACACAGTTGTATGAACTCATACCTTTCTTTTTCATTATCATCCTTCAAATTTGCAATGGTTTGTTCTCTTCTACAAAGATGGATCTTGAATCCTCCTTTTGACCTGAATGTTTGCTTTCTCCTTTCTAAACTGGTCATTGGGATTAAAAATGGACTCCAAAGTGATAAGTCCCTTGGGCAGCTTGTTAGTTCTCAGCTGTACCACTTGGTCACCATATTCTTGCTGTTCCAATTTTTCTTGATTCTTGGCTGAGAACTTAGCTTCTTCTTGCAAGAAATGGATGATTTATTGGTCATTCTCAAACACTTGCCAACTAACATTGTTATCTGGCACTGAAGGCCTCACAATCATGTGGATGTTTGGCTGTACCTTGTCTTGTTGAATGCTTTCCACAATGTCAAAGGCATTCTTACTACTGCTGCAAGCCTGTCAACAGCTTGATTCTCTTTCCTAGGAATGGATTTGATGCCAAAACCCTCAAAATCTTCCATGAGGTCCCACACCCTATTCTTGTAGCACTTGAGTAGATCATTCTTGGCATCATGTTGTCCCTTGACCTGATTTACGATCAATTCACTGTCTCCAAAGACTTGCAAGTTCTTTATTTCTCTCTTGATTGCCCAATGCATCCCTTGCACCAAGGCTTCATATTCACAGGTGTTATTGGAGCATGCAAACTGAAATCTGAAAGCTGAATAGTACCTTACTCCCGAGGTGAAACAAGCATGGCTCCACCTCATGCACCTTGTCTACTCCTTGATCCATCAAAAAACAGCTTCCATACCTCATTGTCATCTTTGTGGTTTGGCTTGGTGATGCTAGGAATAGGCTGATTTTCTTCATGTATGCAATAGACCCCTAGCTCAGATTCTTCTACTTCTTGATAGGGATCAAATACATGTATCTTGTTTGCCCATTCATCAAGAGTTAGATCCGGGATGCTTCCAACCTTGGTGTCAGCCTCATCAGTGCTTGGGTGATCTTCTTGATCAAATGCTGAGTAATTGGCATTAATTTGACTTGGAGTGTAAGGCTCAATATGGAAGTTTGCAATAGGTTCTGACCTGATTGTAGCCTTAGTTCCATACCTCATTCTGAACAGCATGTGTGACCAATCAGCAGAAAGATAGCCTCCAATCTTGGCTGTGAAGTCCCTTGACAAGCAAAGGGCAAAGAGTGGTGGAAGGTCTATGACTGATACATCTTGTAAAACAACAACATTTGGACATGCATGCAAGGTAAGACTCAAGTTTCTAATCACCCCAATGTTACTCTTCTGCTGTCCCATCTATCTGCACTACCCCTTTGGATATTGTTTCATCTTTGGAGCCTAGCTGATCAGCTATTTGTTTAGGCATTCTTGAGCTACTTGCCCCGAAGTCTATCATGCAATTGTGCACTAGCTGACTTCCAATGATTAATGAAACATAGAAAGGAGGGGGCTTCAACATTTTACCTTGCTATCCTCCATGATTTCCCTCAGGCTGGGCAGCATTTGTAAGCACTTTGTCTTGCATTTGAACTTGTTGATTCGAAGTTGGCCAGTCCTTCATGGCAGCTTGCAGCAGATCTCTTTGGCCTGGGATAGATAGGGATTCCCACATTGATATATTGACGTTTGTCTTCTTCATCTGATCAATGATACTAAATGGTGATGAAGGATCTCTTTGTTGTCCCCTGGTTTGCACATTCACTCCTTGTATGTGGGCAGCAACAGCTGGCATTTGAGTTGGCCTAGGGGCTATTCTTGGCTGCCCTTGTGCATTTGAAACTGGACTTTGCTTGCCAACCATTTGTGGAGCCGTGGAAGGTTGTGGATTGGTTGGGACTAATGGCTGTTCTTCACCCAAATTTCTCCTTTTTGACCTTGTGTTGGCTGCAACACCTTGAGAGACTACTCTGTTCATGCCACAAAAATCTTCTTTGCTTGCAGATTTACCAATGTGGTGTCATTTGGGGCTGATTGTTGTTGGAATGTTTCTTGTTGTTGGCTATTTCCTTGACTTGCCCTCACCCTCCACACCAGTAGTTGTCACCATTAGTGCTTGATTCAAGGCACCATTGAAGCACATGGATTAGTTATGAGGCTCATTGCATGGAAAACACTAGTCATACTCCTGAGCAATGTTGTTTTGTGTTGGCACTAATGCCTTAGAGGCAGATATGGCATTTGGATTATAGGGCTGAAATGGTCTATTGACAGGAGGCCTTGTTTGATTTATATTTACAACTGGATTAGGAGGCCTTTGTGGTTGGTAAGGCTGCCTATTAGGCTGAGCTTGGGGTTGATAAGAAGGTCTAAAGCCTTGGACCTGCTGCCTTTTGAGAGTAACCAGCTCATTGCCTAGGTTTTGCAATTGCTTCATGACTTCTTGAAGCTCATTTGGGGCACTTGGAGATGAAGTGGAAGCTTCATTTGAACTCTAATTTCTAGGAGTGGGAGAAGGAGCCAAACTAGGTGCTTGATTGGTGTTTGGGCTCTCTAAACTTGGAAACAATGGCATGGGAGGTCTAGGGGCAAGTTTGCCAGCTTGGATTAAACAATTTTCAGCCCTAATGGCAATGCTATAAGCCATAGGGATAGTTATGCCTCCCATGGACTGAATTAACATAGAAATATCAGAATTTAGAGCTTTGAGATAGTAGAGAAAAGCACCTTCTGCTGTTGGCTTGACTACCACTAGAATTCTCTCCCAAGTCTTTTGAAATCTGAAGTTGAAATCGGTCAGCTGCTCATTGGGAGCTCTCTTGATGGTTGTCAGCTGCTCCAAAAGAGACAAGTTGTCTCCCTTCTCTCCAAATTACTCATGAAGTGCAATACACAGCAATTGATTCCAGTTTGTGATAGAACCAGCTACAAGGCTCCTAAACCATTGCAATGCTTTACCCTTAAATGAAGATGCCAGTAACTTGAGCACCACTTGCATTTCATTGATTTCATGAATTGCACAAAGGTTAGCAATATCTTTATCATGATCACCTGGAGTAGTCTGATTTTCTCCAGTGAAGTAGGGAATGTTCTTCAAGGCTGCAATAGGAACTGGATGTTGTGCATTGAGGGCAAGTGGGCTGCTTTGCTGTGAAGTTGACGTAGGGGTTTGTTTTGTGCCATTCTAATTGTTCTTAAAACCCTTGTTGACTGAATGAAAGGCCCACCAGCGGAGGAGTTGAGAGAGTTCTGTTTGGTGGAGATGGAGACCTTTGAGTCCTTCTTCCTCTTTGCCTTCTTCTTGGAGATAATTGTAGGTATTCAAACAGCACTTCTTCTTCTCCAACTCTTGACCTTGTGGTGATTCTTCTCATGAGTTTTCCGGCCTGCACTGCTGAAACCAGTTGATTCTTCCCCTTGGAGTCGTTAGATATGAAAATAATAGCTCTTTCTAAGCAAGAAAATTGCAGCAGGTGCACATCAACTTTAATGTAAAAATGAGACCTCTATGTCCCACCGGGCGTGCCAAAACTGTTGTTGTAGACTCACAGCACCCCTGGATGCAGATCAGGCTTCTAGGTTGATCACTCTAGCATCCAGTGTGATTGCACAACATGGAAACCTCTCTCCAAGTGTGGGACTTGTGAAACTGAGAGAGGAATCTCCAGATTAGAGGCTGGTTCCTCAAACTCCTCTGATTAGATCTAATGCTTGCACAACTACAGAGGTTCAGATCCTAATCCTACTCTAAACTGCAAGGAGACAGGGATAGAAATGCAAAAATTGAAACTAACTAAAGATGGTGATGCACCAAAAGGAGTGGTGAATAATTTTTGTCAAGAAAATAGACACAGACCAAAGATTGCAACATAAAACATACACAGGCTGATAAGATATAATTTAGGATCTGAAATGAAGCAAATAACACAAACAAAGGACTGAAACCATTCACAAAGCTTGCATTATCATTTCAGTGTCAAAACCATGCATTACAACCTCAGAGAGGTAAAAAACTATTACAGTCTTTGAAGAGGTCTGATTCTTCAAACAATCACTTGCTGGAGGTGAAAGAAGAAGTTGCTATGCCCAAAAATGTTCCCATTAGAAATGAGCCAAATCTGGCTTTTACATTGCATGGGTCGAGCCCAGGAGAGAGAAAACATGGGAAAACGTGCAAGCCCATTCCTCCTTAACTACAAATGCATTAAAACAGCATGGGGGACCTTACAAACCCATACCCTGCCATTTTTGACCAATTTGGAGGATAGTGCGACCCATTCTACATTAAATCAAATCATTTGAAATGTCACTTCTGGCCATGAACACATGTCACAGCTGTTTCTGAATTTTCTCTCTCTAGATTGCACCAAAATTCATTATTGACCCTAGAATCATGTAGATAATTTTATAAGCTTTCCAATGATATAAAGAACGTGCAAATCCGAGCTTTGGATCGAAAGATATGTCGATCTGAAGATTTAGGACACAAAACAGTGAAAAATGAGTTTTGAATTTTTTTCCCGCGCTCTACCACTTGGATGACACATGTCAAGCACTGATTGGATGCGTAATTCTCTCCCCTTCGCTTACCCATGGGTTTTCCCTTGAAATTTGACCTTTTTGTGATTTTGGAACACTTTCCACTTTTCCTCCACGCCCCGCCACTTGGGACACGTGGCATGCATTGATTGGAGGACAGGGCGCGGGGTCTTCCTTTACTTTTAGCTTTTTGGCCGAAACTTGGCCAAATTTTCCAAATCCTCCCCGAGCTCCGCGCTTCCCTTCTCCTTAGGACATACGTCCTCTTTTTATTGGCTCGGGCTGACCCTTCAAACCTCGCCCTTTGAACTTTTGGATGTTTCCCCTTGTGACACGTGTCATGCTGCGATTCGTCCACGGGCCTGCCAGATTTTTGCATCCCTCGCGTCTTTTCGGCCCGAGTGTCCCAAATCATCTGGGACAAAAACTTCTGATCCACCCGATTCGGGCTTCCCTGTCCCTCTTTCGGCTGATGACATGTGGCGTAATTTGATTGGCTCTCGGCTCCTTCGGCTCCCCGCATCCGCCGCGTACTTCTGGCCCGACTGTCCCAGTGCTAAAGTTCTCTGTTCCGGCTGATCTAGGCGGTTCGCATCCTTCGCGTCCTCACGGCTCGGCTGTCCCAAACTGCCCCTGTGCAACAGTTAGTCGATTTTCTTTTCTCCTTGGCCAAAGCGGCTTTTCGCATCCCACGCATCCCAACCGTCCCGATTCTCGTGCTTGCTGCGCCCTTTTTCGGTCGATTCGTTCCCGATGTCCCAACCGTCCCCAAGGATTTGCCCTAGACTAGGACTTAGCCATTTTCATGATTTTTCTGCCCAAGCTTGTTTTTGCAACTTTTTCACCTTTTCTCGAACTTTCTTTTTCAACACAGACAGAGAGTTAGAAAAATCTGAGGGGACCCTAGAAACATGATTTTTTGCCTTGAATCAATCTATTTTCCTGGGACTTGAGTATTCTGATGCATGTTATCAATTTTACCCTAGGGGGTGAAAATTGGATAACATTAGTGTGTAATGTGTAGATGATGTAGGATTGTGTGATAATATGTGGTGCCTAATGTGTAATGAATTTTGTGTAGTGTATGAGGTTCATGTGTATAAAATTCCTTAAACAATAAAGTGTGAACCGAAGCACAAGAGTGTGTCATCGGGTAGTGACGATGCTAAGGTGTAGATGAATATGTGTATGCTAGGATAAAAAATGTACTAGTTGGAGGATGGGGGTGGAAGAGATAAGTGTAATGCCCCCTAAGTGTGTTTGATTGAATGAACTATCTAATGAAAGTGAAGGATGAAGGCCTCGCATTTGATGTTGGTGATGATGAAATTATATGACCATGATGTAGTAGTGATCGAATAGTATATAGCCATTGCCTTTGGTGAGTAAAGTATATGTGCATGGGATGGATGAGTAGACCATGGAAGACGTGGTGTTAAAAATGTGTAGGTGATGGATACCTACGCAAAGCATAATGCGGTGATGATGAAAACCACCATAGAATGAAGCGAGGTGGAGACATGTGTCTAGATGCGAATTGTCCTAGTAAGGGGCCTATATCGGTGTGTGGAACTAGCAGAGTGATGAGACCATGTAGGTTGTATATAAGTAGGTAATTTAGGAGCAGATGGAGCTTTAGGCTCTAGAAGCCATGACACACTAGAGGGAGTAGGTGATGCATTGATGATTGTGTGATGAGATCGGGACCATGGGGTAGATGGAGGCACACCATTGATAGCAATAAATTGATTGTTATGAATGAACTTTAGATGCAAATGATTCATGGAAATGATAGATTGTGACCTACGAATCCAGTTAAGACCTAAGATCATGTCACACCCATCGACTACTTGACCCACAAGAAAGGGTACAAGCATAGTGAGAGGACCAACCACATCGTGGAGTCCAAAATGCCATATGAATTTTTCATCAAATAGGAAATATGGGAATGCAGGTAATCGATAACATTGAGAATTGGAATAGATCATATGTTGATGGGCCAAGATGGATCAACCTTAGTATTATTAATGGGGATTGCGCCAATAGAGGCATTAATATGCAAGTGATTAGAAGTAAAATTTGCATGATAATCATGGTTAGAGAAAGAAATGATCGGTGGAGAAACATTGGTATTAATAACTAAGAAATCAAGAGCCCCTGATGCAAGTGGAGGTACTATGTGATAGGTATGATTAGCTAAGGAATCAATAGGTGTCTTGTCATTTTTTGGAGGTGTGTTATTGAATATTTTAAGGTTATGATTGTTGTTAATGGGTGAAAACTTTGTAGCCTCTGAAAATTCAAGATTGTTGTTATCAATAAGATCTTGGATGATGGTGTAGAGTTTGAGACACCTATTTGTAGAGTGCCCCACACAACGGTGATAATTGCATTGAAATTTTTCATTGTAATTTCTTCCTTTTGGTCATGATGGATCTAATTCAAGTGGTGGAGGAAGCATGATAAGATTGATTTCAAGAAGTTGTAATATGAGTTATGGGCAATAGGAAATTTGGTGAATGTACGTTGAGGTGGTTGTGACTAAACTTATTTAGTAGTAGCTATCGCATTGACAATGATTTTTGTGTTAGTAGGTTTTGTGGTGGAAGGTTTAAATGTTGACTTGCTTTGAAATGTGCAGATGATGATGCTTGTTCCTGATACTTAAGCTTACCAATGGATAAAATATTAGTTTCGTGAAGCTTGAGGGTATGATAGAGTTAATTGAATGAAGGAGAGGTCTCAAAGAGTAAAATTTCTTGGAGGGGCGGTAGTAGACTTTGGATGAATAAATCCTAAATATCGGACTCTGTAAAAAAATTTGACATCTTGGTTAAGTTGTTTTTATATCTCAAAACATAATTTGCTAAGTGTTCGTTAGATCCATGTTTAAGTTATGCGAGTTGAGCATATGAGATCTTAGATCCAATATTGATAGAGAAGTGAGTGAGAAAATCATCAGCTAGATGTGTGAAAGAGGTTACCGAATGGACAGGTAGGTCATAAAACCAATGCATCACATAATCATGAAGGCTACGAGGAAATAGCTTAGCTAGGAGAATGTGATTATCTCAAAATCTAGATAAGCCACATGGAATGCTCGTAGGTTCTCTTGTGGGTCACTTTGGCCATTGAAAATAGGTATTTTAGGGGTAATGAAATTTATTGGAAGTGGATATAGTGGGTATAAATGGAGTATGCATTAATAGATTAGAATCCAAAAAGGGAAACGCATGAGAAGTAGCTTGCCATAATTGATGAATTTGAGCTTAAAGGTCTTGATAAAGGGAGGCCCGATCTTGAGTGTCATGAAAGGAGGTTGCTATGTATGAGAAACAAGAGGTGGGGTATAGTGATTAGTAGGAGTAGGGATAGAAATGGGAATGGTGTGGATATGTAGAATAGTAGAAGCAATCGGTTGGGTATCAAATGCGGTGCGAATAATGGTAGACACATTAATCTCTGCAATGTTTTTAGCTTCCTCGCGAGTAGCATATAAAATCAAGTCTAAATCTTGGGGATGCTCAGTGATATGATCATTAATGGCTTTAAGATGAGCTTCAGTAAAATATTCAGAATATTGAGCCATAGTAAAGAAGAGAAAGAGAGCCCTAAGTGGAAGGTGGTGTCTTCACGTCAGGTTCACCAAAATGATTAAATAAAATAGAAATATTCTAGTGTAATCTAATGTTATAGAAGTAAAATAACTAAATAAATGAAATAATAAAATACTAAAATGATACCCAATAAAACTAAGCTAGAAAATATTAAACCCTAATGTGCAAGAAAGGGTAAGAAATTCTTAGTTGATTCAATGTTGTCGCAGGACTATGTCGCAGTTGAATACCAAGTGAACAAGAGGAGGCAACCTTAGTACAGGATCCATAGAAAGTGTAGATCGAGTTATCTAGATAGACTGGCATGCTAGGAGAGGGATATGGGAACCTCACGGGTGCCCTAGTCTGAGATCTGGGCACCCTAGTCTACGAAAATGGTCAGGAAACCTCCTCTGGAGTGTCATTGGAGTAATCAAGTCTTATAGAGACATGTAAAAAATGTTTCAACCCCTTTCATGTGATAAGTCCTATGGTGTAACCCCTTTTGAAGCAACATGTAACGAATTTGCATCTAGAAAGTACTAAAAATAATAATAAGAAGAATAAGAATGTAAAAAGTAACAATAATATACTAAAGAGGCTACAAAATCAAAATGTAGGAGGATGAGGAGAAAGAAAAAAGGAGCAAGATAGGCTAAGAAACTACACGGTTCAATGCTTAAAAATCCATGGAGGAAAAGAAGATTTGAGAAGAGGAGTAGAGGAAGTATAAATAGGAGAAATAAAATGAAGAAGAAGATGCAAAGGCCAAGGAAGAGGAAGAAGAGAAAGTAAATAAATAGGAATAGACCAAGAAGTAAGACGAGAACAAGAAGAAAGAGGAAGAGAGTAAGAAGAAAAAAGGAAGATAGAATAATAATAGGTTGCAAATGAAAAGGACCATGTGAACAATTCCAAGGATGCACAACACACTAGGAAAGCAATTGTAAAAGTGGAGGTAGAATCTCAACGAGCCATGAAGTAGGCACCACCGCAATAATGGCAGAAGCAAAGAAGCGACAAGAGAAAGTAGAAGGATTAAAAAACTGCATGCACTATGGAACTCATAGTAACTCTTCTTGTGTAGTCAACCACTACACAACTTCTTCCACTCAATTCCATATAAGTTGAAGAATTGAGTTCATAATAGTAATCTAAGGAAGAAATTTTGTTATGGGCTGCACAAAAGTTTTGGTGGGTTTCTTAATAAATTTTGCAAACATGAAAATCTAATATGGTACTCCCTTTATCTCACGTCTACACTTTTTCTCCACAAATTTTCTAGATAACTATGTAAATTACATCTTCACAAGCGTTGGTGACCACATTCAAGTGAATTTTAATAATTTTCCATTACATACATAGACTGATGATGTGTATACATTGCAAACAAATATTGGAGTTACCGCAATGAATATGAAACAATAAAAACAACATTGGAGAATGCACTACACAACCTCAAATCTCATATTGAAGACAATTATCCACAACTTGTCATTAATACCATAGGTGAGAAAGTAATGAGTGAACAAATGTATTTAACTACTCTGGTAGGTAAACTTTTGGAAAACTTGAAGGAGAACGAGGTTGCAAAGAAAATTAAAGTGAAAGTGTCCCAATCCAAAAAAGAAGTGAAGGACATAGATATTATCTCGCAAGAATACATAAATATGCTTCATTAGGCTAGGGAACAAGCTAAGAAGCTACCTTTAGACCTTCTATATTGGAGCAGTAGCTATAGAACATAATGGACAATAGTAAAGGGATACAAAATTGGGGATAACAATGCAAGCTCAAATGCTAAAAAAATTTGATGATCAAGACATCAAGAAGGCATTGCAAATATCCTGTATACTTGAGATAATGTCGGTGAAAAATACAAGAATGAGAGTTAAATACATCACACAATACATTTTCCAAAGTTAAATACAAAGAATGTGGGATTGGTTAGAAGTGATGTAACAAGACATCCAAAATTCCATCACTCATCATGGGAAAGTTGTGGAAAATTCCAAAGAGGATTCTTTTTATAAATTCATACAAGCATTATTACATTTGTATATATATTTTGGTAGAGTGAGCAGAACAACTTACATCTTTGAGGTTGTATAAGGTACACTTCAAACATTCCTCCCCACTATGAAGATAATTAATAATACTTAATGGTATGCCCTACCACATATTCTACTCCATGGAATCAAATTATGCCAAATAATTCCACCTCTACCTTTCACTCTAGTTAGTCAACCAACACAAGTCAAGCATCCCAAGTAGCGGCTATAAGGAAAGAGGAGAAACACAATTTTATGGCGAATAATATCACTTTTGAAGTAAAAGTGCACAAAATTTGTTTGGTATTTAAAATTAAGATCTGCATATATTGAAAACCCACAAGGGTGGCCTATGAGGTAGTTTCCACACATTGAAAACCTGAAAATGCGTCTATTGGAAAGTCTACTTAATTAAAAACCCAAAAGGGCAGTCAAGTAGTGCACAAAAGATGAAAAATGGTAAACAACATCCTCTATGTTGACTACAAGAAGAGTATCATAATATGAAATGCACTCGATATTTTCCACAACTCAAAAAGAGTAGCACAAGCCGATTACTAGATCATCAAAGAAGTTTTTATCTCAGGATGAGACAATCATTTAAGTCTCAGGAAGGTTTTGAGAGTGTAAATAGGATTAGAAGATGACATGTATGTATTTTTAATGATTGTGTAATCCTATTGTATATGCATAAATCAAATAATACAAAGTATAGAATATATAATGCTCTTTTAGGACAGGATAGAGAATGCAAAGAGCCTCTTTTGTATGAAATGAATAAGAAGGTAAAGGTAACTCAATAGTCGTCTATTTTGTATAAAACTATGTAAGCACAATGTGTAGAAGGTTGATGTTTGATCATAATATAATCCTATCTTGATTCCTTTAAGTTCGATTTTGAAGTATGTTTGTGTTATGATTCAGATAATAAGTATTTTTAATTCATATATGCACATTCCCTATCATTGAGTCTATTTTCTTAAAATTATGTCTATTTTGTATTTATTGCACTATTGTAAATTAATGTTTGCTAGCTTTTTTGTGTACTAGTTAGTGGAAATAATAGGAGTTAGTCTTGCAAATACGATATCATTGTCTAGGTACTTCTATTAACATCATCATTAACATTCTTCATCCTACATCTATACTTGACATCCACACTTTGTCCTAAGAAATATTTGGGCAATTTGAAGATTCATCCCTAAATTTACACATTGTACCCATTCAATCAACAATTTCCTCAAAATGGATTTTATTTTTGAATGGAACAAATACTATCAACATGCCTTTCGAAATTTGAAAAAATCTTTCCTCACTATTCATATATTATAACCTCCATCCCCTGATCATCCACTTATTATATACACCTCCTCTACTTATATTTCTCTTTGTTAAATTTGTTCCCAAGATAATGAAATAGGTAAAGAGCATGCAATCTACTACATTAGTTGACCTCTTCTTTAATTATGAAACTCATTATACATATGTCAAACGAGATTTCCTAGCCATATATTTCACCACCATTAAGATTTCCCACTACATGATCTAACAAAATAGTTATGTCATCGTCTACGTTTATCCTCTATGTCATTTCTTGAGGATTGCATCAGTAAATGGATGGCACTCCTTATGAAATTTGACTTACACATCATTATGTTTAGGTTTTTAAAGGTCAAATCATCATATATAAACTTTTATTGCTCCAATACCCACAACCCAACCCATTTTATATAATTTACCTGATGAGGAAATACTACACATTGAAGGAATGAATCAAGATATTAAACATAATTATTATTGGTATAGCTTCAATTTATCTCAACTCATATTCCCTCATAGAAAATGATGATAATTTTAACCCCAAAACTGCAAAGACCAAAATTAAACCTCAAGACGAATAAATCACTTTTGAAATCCATAAAGACACTTGGAATCTCCATTTCAAGTAAGAAAAATTTCTTGAGGGAGATGGGGAAAGTTGTGTTATTTTTGACCCCTCAACTTCCTTTCTCCTTTTGACTTGAATTTGACATTACCAGCACATGACTAAATACAAAGCTCTTATCCTTAACATGCAATATGCCCTCACTTATAATATCACATATATCCATTTCATGGGTCACTCCCAACTTGTCTATTAATAATTCAGTGGCACCTATCAATATCAAAGAGATAATCTATAAGTGTACCATGAAATAGTTTAAAAATTAGCATGGTAGTTCACTTATTTTACAATCAAATATATTCCTTGGGAACACAATTCCTTGGTAGATTATTTGGCTTCATATTCTACTCAATTACAACCTTACATGATCTCCATAAATACCAATACATGGTTCAAATTTGCAAGAAAGGTCATATACACAACCTTCTCTTGAGTTTACTCTTATTAGTCACATGGATGTAATCCAGATTACCTATTTTTATGCTTTGGTTCATCCAACATCAAACTTACCCTCTGAAATGTTATTCTCATAAATGCACTAAGATCTACCAAATAAATATCTAAAACATGTTATCAAAGAAAACATTATCTACTATCAAAGCTTCAAAGGCACCTTGCTTCATGGTTAGCTTGAGGATTAAGTTCATTCTTTTCTCAAATAAGATCATGGGGAACCTATAGTGGATAATATGGTGGTCATTACATATCTCACAAATGCATGTGTATGGGTTATTATTGGCCTACATTAGAATATAATGCACATGCCTTCACTTGGAAATGAAAAACCTTCCAATACCATGATGACTTTATTCACTCTCCACCAATTGAACTTCAAGTCCTTGAAGCTCCCTATCCTTTCAATATGTGGGGATTGGATTATATTGGTAAACTCCTCGCTCTCAAGATGGACAACATTTCATCATTACAACCACTAAATAATTTACCAAGTGGGTTCAATCCATGTCTCCACCAATATGACCATCTTACCACTTCCAATTTTATCCTGAACTAAATAATATGTCTCTTTGGAATTCCTCACACAATAATTTCTAAAAATGGTGACAACTTCAATTCAAATAAATGAAGAAAATATATGTGATATTAAAAATAAAATACAAATTATCAACTCCTTATCATCCATAATATAATGGAGAAGTCAAATCATCTAGTAAAATCCTTAGAAAATTTCTTCAAAAGACCATCCAAGAATCATGTTTAGATTGGAATCTAAATCTTTATCCATCACTTTAGGATTATCCTACTAGTATGAATACTAAACCAACCCCATTCTCACTCGTATATGTACTAAATAATTCCTTCCACTTGATGTGGAATTACCTTCCCTTCATATCTTTCTCCATGGAATCATCCCCAACAAGGATATCTACAAATCCCATCTACATGCCCTCGATCTCCTTGATGGAAAACATGTTAATGTTGTCCATCAAAACTACAAAATCGAGAGTGTTTCACTAAACAACAAAATAAACTCTTTAAAACCTCAAAAAAATGAAGTTGGCGACCTCTTCTTGAAAATTAAATTACACCTATGATAAAGAAATAAAATACACTCAAAAGTGGTGGGATTCATATCTCTTCAAATACATCCTAGGTCCTTGTACTTGATCAGCCGAGTCACTTCTCAATTAATCTAGTATAGTTGTGTTGTACACAACCTGATGGATAGGCTATCCAACTATCAAGTAACCGTTTGATCATGATCGTGCTTCATTTAAAATGTCAACCCAATAATGTATCTTTTGGCATGATGTTTGTATTGTATGTACAACATAGGTCTTCCTAAGACAATGATTCTCTACCACAAACTAAACAATGTTGGAATTCAAACTAAAACCAAATGCTTTGAAGGGGAATCTATAATCTAGAAGATATAAAGACAACTAATGAAATATACTGAATTTAGATAACTATAATCTGGAGAAATTAGAATGCAGAAATTTATCAAACTTGGATGGGAATCAAGTCTTCAGCCTACCTCAAGTGGGCCCTTTCTTAGGTTAAACTAATCTTTCTTCGCTTCTATGAAAATTTTCCAACTAAATTAATAACACTTTTACCCCGAGTTCAAAACAAATCTTGGAATAAAAACTTTGGTTTTTATATTATGCCATCTTTATTGTTCTCCCCAAAAATAGCTCCAACTATAGAAATTATACCATATAATATTTTGAATATATCATTCAACTTCTAGCGTGTAGGAGGAGGATTTCTTTATTTAGAAAGTACAAATAACAAAAGGAACAATCTTCCAAGAGTTGTATTTAAAACAAAACAAATTACAATAAATGATGTATGCCATCTCATGAACGACTAATTCAACTTGTATGTTGATGACATCCATGAGGTGGAAGAAGTCAAGATAGAATCTCTTTCTGCAATATATTTTGATGTGTGGTTGAAGGTGATGTCATTCCTTGGTAAAATTGATTCGCAACCTAAGCTAGGAATCATATTTATGCTACAAGCTAGTTCTAACCATGGTTGCAGGAGTTTTCATCCATTATTTCAAGCTAGCTTGTTCCCTTTGTTGTAGGCTAGTTCACTACCTTTTTGTGGAATAATCCCATACTTGTCTACATACCGAGTGTTAGCATACATCATAGTAAATAAAACAAGAAATAAGAAATGATATTTTTTTGGCAAATAATTACTTTAGTTTTGTATAAAGTTTGCTAAAAAAAATACAAAAAAACTAGTGCACATTAGATAATAGATAAGGAAATAATGTATTTGGTGGATGAGTTGAAAGTGAAAATGATATGTTAATAAGAGGGGCATTCCGGACTCATCAAGACCTATCACTTGTAAACAAACGAGGTTCATATCTTTACAAACCAATAACTAATCACTTTCTTAAGTAATTCTACACTTGTTCTCACTTACCTACTTATATATATCTACCTTCCACAAAAATCCTATTCAAATTAACTACTTCATCAATCTATTATCTCAATTTATTATCTTCCATCTTTGGTTGTACATCCATTTCTTTTTACTTTGGTAATTTATATATTTGTTTCTCCAAGCACGCTAACTCCACAACATCATTACTTGGCTAGCACCTTTTATCACACTTTATCATCTTTATAGTATATAGCCATTGGTTTTTGCACTCTTTAGCATTTTTACTTGTCTCTCGGCTTTCATACCTCCCATGGTGTAGTAATTTTTATACCCCTAGAACAACATTCTAATCACATGCACGTCATTCTATCACCCAATGGGTGTCGTATGCTCACTGAGGCATGCACGGGCATCGAGCCCCTCCTTTATATGAGTCCTATGAGAATACATCTTTAATGACAAATTTAGATGCAGGAAATAAAAGAACCATGAGTTAAGATCTTAGAATGAGTTACCATATCATTGCATCCATTCATATAAAAAAGAGAATTATCAAGCAAAATATAGAACTGGTTCATAACAAAAAGGAAATGCACTAGGGTTTATGCCCATGAACAACATATATTCTTTAGAACAAAACCTTATATTCATGTTAACAAGTTCAATAACCACATTACATTCATTAAGGCCATAACAGACCAATATATCAATGCAGATCATAGTCATATATCTAGACCCTAAGTTATGTTTTCCACATTACAAAACTAGTTACAAACCCATCCCTTTGAATATGCCATCACTCCTACAGTTCTTATAATCCCAAACCAAAGGATATTTCATTATTCCTACAGCTTCGCCTATATAGTGTTATTTGTGTCTCCCTCTCTTCTTCTACAGAGCATCTCTATATATAGCTTAATTCTCCATTTTGATTCCTTCATGAGATAACAAATCGGTTGCCAAGTGTCCATGTGGTCCTCTAATGGAGCATGATTCCTTTGATCTGGGCTCTCCACTCTTTGCACCGATGTCTTTCTGGATCCTTCCATCGCATGCATGGAATATTCCATTCTTGACCCTTTAGTTGTCAGGCTGGAACCTTATCCACTCTGCATGCTAGACGGGTCACGCTTTTCTTATGTGCTTCCTAAAATGCCAAATTTGGCTAAATCTTATAAACTTGTCTTGTCTTACGTGTGCACGCCGTGTGTTCTACTAAAACCTACTAGAACTCTACCTTACGCATCCTTTTTCAAGCTAGGCCCAACGTGCGCATGTGCCTTCTTGTACTTAGCTAATATTTTGAGGCCCAACATCACCCCACACTACGCTTGTCCTCCAAACCCTACTATAACTTTGCCTTGCGCATCCGTTTTCAAGCTAGGCCCCGTGTGCCCATGTGCCTTCTTTTACTTAGCTAATATTTTGAGGCCCAACATCACCCCACACTACGCTTGTCCTCCATCTTGGAAACACTCCTCTTCAATGAATAAATAATGGCGGAGCTCTGAATAGTGGGAAAAGTAATGAAGGATTGGGAGAAAGAATGAAATAATGGGGAAAATGAAAGAGAACCATGCTTATTTTTTAAGGAGGAGAGGGAAATCCTTCCCTATTTCTACCTCTAGCTTTTCCTAGGCATCAACCTCACTTTGTGCTTGCTAACAGAGGTCTCCGACTAGGAGCTCACCTCCTCAAAACTTAGTTCCTCCCCTTTGGCACTCATTGTCTCAACAATACCCTCCAATTTTTTGCCCAAGTCATCAAGTGCATCCATCATGCGGGTGATCTGGGGGTATAATTCCTTTAGTCAGCTTTTGATCAAGCCTTGCAAGGTCTTGATAGCTTTTGACTTCTTTTCTACCTTGGCCAGGATTTTATCCCTTTCTACTTTGTTCCCCTTATTCTTTTCTTGAAACTCCTTGAGTTCCATTTCATGTGTGGTGACTAGGATGCTTTCCACTCTATCTCTATCAGTGCAGTTGTCATATGCAGCTTCAAAGAACTTTCACAAAGTGGCCTTTACCTCCGCAAGGAGTTTGGTATATCGAGCAACAATCTTGACAACCTTCATCTTCTCTTATTTCTCTTGGTGTACTAGTGCTTCTTCTATAGTCTCTAAGGCAAGTGGTCACCTTTCCATCATGAGGATGCGAGTAAAATCCTCCAGACACTACAAGGCTGATTCATATTTCTTCTCCAATGGTGTTAGGTCAAGATGCTTTAAAACAATAGCACCCATAATCATTTCAATTTTCTTGTGTAGCTCATGCACCCTTGATTTCTCATCTTTCAATTCATGCCTTAATTACATGCTTTGATAAGATCTTATTTCTTCAATTCCTTTCTCTTCTCAATGAACTCCTTTTAATTTTCCAATTCCTCCTCCAGAATATTACTCTACCATTTCTTTCGAACAATCGGCCTCGAGTCTCAACTAAAAATTTGTTGAGCACTTTGCAGACTGCTCATCCGACAATTGGCTAGCATTCACCAAGGTATTTACTCATTTTGTCTTTGGCACCTTCATCATTGCTCCCTGACTTACTTCAATCTCAATTTCATCCATGTGGGACTCGAACACCCAAGATAGAAACTTTTAGGTTTGTAAAAATGCGCCTTCTTCATCAAATGAGGTCATACCTAGGAGTTATTCTGTTGGTACAGTGCTTTGGAAATGCATGTGTAGCACCTTGATTGAATCATTAATGTAGCCCATTTCTTTCCCTTATGCTACCACTACACTCTTCCCACCTATTCATGCAGCCTTTGGGAATCTTACCACCAAATTGGGATTGTCACCCATGCTACCATATTCTTTCCCAACGCTCTCTCTTCCATTTCCTTCAAAATTTCATCTGCTCTCCATTCTAACTTCTACTCCACCAAATCCTTAATGATTCTTTCCACTTCTCTCTCCATGGATTTTTCCACTTGTTCCTTGGTGAGGCTTGGGGTTCTCTAATTTTTGGTGCTTACCTCTTTGCTCACCCCCTTGCCTTGATCCTCTGCTTCCTCCTCATCATTCTCCTCTTCATCTTCCTCCTCAGAGTCATGTACATTATATACCGGATGGTATTGACCTACCTCGGGCTCTTCATCATCCTTTTTGCTAATGTAGGCCTCTAGGCTTTTTGTTTCCTCTGAGTCTGCCTTTTCTGCCACCTTTTTCTTCTTCATAACTGGTGATTCCAGTATAGGAGATTCCTCCTTCTCCTTCTCCTTAACAGGTGACGTCTTCCTTAGTGATTCTTCATGTATAAGGGGTCCTTTATGCTCTGGTGCCTCTTCTTCGGGGTCATTTCCTTGAATGGGGACTTCTTCTTGCACATGTAAGTGCTAGGCTTAGCAATTGCTTCCGGCACGCCCACCAATTGTGTAGTTTGCACACTTAGTGCCTTTTTCTCTTGTACCTCTTCTCTTTCCCTCTTCTTTGGTGTAGCCTTTTTCCTCCATGTGGGGTATTCTATAATGGATACATCACTCTCCAAATAGGTACCTTTCTCAAACTTAGGCTTTATGTACAAATATACCTTGGTCATGACCCTTATGACAATTGATAACATTATCGGCTTCATCATTTGTACTTCATGGGAGACATAATTCTCCACGTATCCACACTTATTAGGGTATACAAGATTTTGGTGTAGATCACGGTGGTCTTGGTCTACTTTACTAAGGTCGAATCTCATATTTTTTTCCTCCTTGAATCGGTTGACCCTGTTTAGAAGTATTGCATGGTGAAGGAGAAGGGTAGCTTGCACCATGGGCTCTTAGTCCCATTTTTCAATGTAAACTTGCCAATGTAGAAATGTTGATATACTGCAAAATCTACCTCTCCATCCACAAGCATGGGAAACTACTCAAGGATCCTCCATTCTACCTTTAATGCATCACACATTCGCTTGTACCACTTTTCTAGGCATGTCTTGTGGGCGACCGTCATGGTTTCAAAAGTATACTTCTTGAACCTTTTCGCAGGTGAGGGATTTTCTTCTCAATACTCCTAAACAAAATTCTCTAGCTCATCGGGCACTCCAATATCCGAGAAGATGATGGTGAGGAGAATGTTTCCAAAAATTATCTTTTCTCCTTCCTGTGCACTTGCTTATGATCTCATCCACAATAAAGGAAGACAAGTTATAGATGGTCCCTTCTGAGATCTTCTGGCATACATTTAACCATGCCTTGTTTACTTGTGTCCATCTTTCTTGATCATTAATCTTGGTGACCAAGCGCATGGCCATCCTCATAATAGGGTCTAGAATTTTTGTGATGTCAAAGTATCATGAACCCTTTTTGTAGTCATAAGCCTCCATAGTTTCCTTGATGGCCTCCTTATCACTCAAATCGTCATCTATGGATTCTCCTTCACAATTCGAATGTGAACTTAGATATCAACTAAGGTGTTATGTACATCTTGTGGCTGTAAAGTAGAAATGGTCTTCATGTACGTGTGACATCAACCATTGATATAGCCACTCGGGCTTGCCAAAGTAAGGCAACTCATACAGTTGCAATAGCCCTACCTTTTCCAACTTTACTTTCACCTTGTCGCTATATATTGGCATTCCATCTGGTGTCCTCTTGTTAGTTGGATGAACCATCTCCAACGTCATTTATTTCTCTATAGTGCTCATTCAATGGTTATAATCTCTCACATCCATTTGTCTCAATTACGACATTCACTTGTTTCCCAAAGAATACTCCATCTAGGTACTACATTTCTACATACCATTCCTCATTAGAGCTAGCGACAAGAGCGGTTTGTTTTCCTTTTCCCTTATCCTTTTGTTTCTTTGGTGAAACGGTCACCTTATTTGGTGTCATTCTTCTTGTCGTTAAAATTTTAAACTCTTTTCTCTTCTCTACTACTCTGCTCAATTCTAAGGCTTAACTCCATGAAGAAATCCTTCTCTTTCCATGCCCTAGCTACCAAACCCTAACTAGGAAAACCCTTCCACAAGACGGCGTACTTCAAACAAACTCTTCCCACGCCCATGTACTCCTTCCACTCTGGTTTGTAGATCCACCCTAGTCGCACACTTAGATTTCTATGATTCTTCTTCCTTCGCACAAATCTCTCTAGATGCCCTAGTTTGCAAGAGTGCTTCAACTTTGTAATAGTAAGGTAAAATAATGACTTTCCCGACCTCATATTTATAGTTTTTCTCCTCTCCAAAGTAATAAATGTTATACCACCTACCAACATACTTAACATTAAATGTATATTTTTCCACTAGGCCAACCTTAAGCACCCTTACCCATGCACCCAATCTTGTGCAAAAACCTTATATAATCTTTTGGTGCGTAAAAATCCAATCGATCGAAGAATTTTACACGTGTGTCTACAGCTAATGAAAGGCACTTCTTCTATCCTTTACCTGATTTTTGTCCTCACCTACCTCATGTTTTTCCTACGCTCTTCATCCTTTTTACGTGGTCTTTGTTACAACCTTCTTGACACCACAATTCATTATCCATCATTTCCCCACGTGCTTTCACAATCTTACGTGCTTCCTTCTACTAGGTCATTCAACTTTTACTATTAGATTATACTTTACTTTGCACTACTCCACCCCACACTAAAATAGATGTGCGGTCCTCTGCACATACAAAACCTTAGAAAAATAATGTGGTTACTAGTGCACAAGGTGAAAAATGAAACAAAAAGAAAGGAACAAACAACGAGAAAGGGAAACACAAGAAAAGAAAAAAACATAAAGGGAAATCCTAAGCTAACTGGCAATAGCCTTATTTATAAACACCAAGAAGAATTATTTATAGTAGGGCTTTAACCTAATCCCATTGAAATGACCTGGCAATCTCATCCCATCTAGTGCTTGTAATTGGAAAGCACCTAAATCAAGAATGTACAAGATGATGTAAGGTCCTAGCCAATGGAATTTCAACTTCCCCAGATGGCGCAGAAACTTGGAATCATATAACAACACCATTTTCCCAACCTCAAACTACTTGTTTTTGATATGACGATCATGTCATGCCTTTTGTATTACCTTTTCTGTCTGATGACTCCATCTAGCAAGTGATCGCTTTTCATCTAACTACATAAACTTATCAATCCTCTCTTCCCACACTTGTTCATCATCCAACCCTCTTGTGTGCACTATATGTAGTTATGGTAACATGAATTCAATTGGAAAAATATCCTTTGCACCAAACACCAATTGAAATAGTGTGTCCTTGTTCAATCTCTTATAGGTTGTCATGTATGCCCATAGAACGGATGATAATTTTTCATCCCAATCTTGTCTTTCAACGGCATGGATCTTGGTCAACATGTGACTTAGTATTTTGTTAAATGCCTTAGCAGTTCCATTTACCTGAGGGTGATAAGGGGTAGTCTTGTGATGGGCCACCATAAATTCTAATAACATAATCCTGACCGTTTCATTGAGGAAATGTGTACCTCTATCACTTGTTAAGATTAAAGGACAACCGTACCTATTGATTATGTTCTCCCATAAAAATATAGCAGTTGTCACTGCAGTGAAATCCTTCATGGGCACTACCTCTCGCCCATCATGCCGTAATCAAAGCAAGTAATGATATACCACGAACCAATCCTTTGCGTGGCTAGAAAAATTGTCCCTACAAAGTTGATTGCCCATTTTTCAAATGGTTCAGTGCTAGTTATTGGTCACAAGGGCATTTCATCCCTCTTCCCAAGTTTTCTAAGGTCTTTGGCAATGGTCACAGGCCTGCAAAACTCAATACAATCTTGGTAGATGGTTTCCCACCAAAGCCCTATCAAGTAGAATCTTCCATGTGGTAGCATTTCCTGCATAGTGTCCTCTTGTAATCCCACCATGCACTTCCTCCATAATTGTCATGCACTCATATTCTAATACACATCAACACAAAACCTCATCATGTCCTAACTTATATAGATCTCCACTAATAAACATGTAGGTGCAGTGTGTATTTCTAACTGTTTTCTTTCCAAAGCCTTCATCTCATTTAGTGCCATACCAATTTTCAAAAATATAGCAATATCTTCCAAGTCCGAGGGCGCAAGCCGTAACATAAATAGTTGTGCATCCAACATGGTATCCTCAATGCTTTATGTGTCCTCCCTTGAGTTAATCCTTGATAATTGGTCAGGTCTTGAATTGATCTTTATGAGTTTTACAACCACCGTGAACTCAAACTCTTGGAATAATAGGACCCAACGGCATATGCGCCCTTGCAAAATGGGCTTGTTCACCAAGTATTTCAATGCCATGTGGTCTATGTAGAATATAAAGAGTGTTGCCAACAAGTACTGTCTGAACTTATGCAACACATAGATCATTGATAGTGCCTCGTGATCAGTAGTTGTGTAATTATGTTCTGCTAGTGTCAACTTCCTGCTTGCAAAACACAAGGGGTGATCAAGAATCCTCTCACCAAGTTGTGTTAGTACTACTCACATGGTTTTTCTGAGGCATCAACATGCACATGGAAAGGCTTATCCGAAGAAGGAAAGTATAGTATGGTCACAGTGACAAGCCTATCCTTCAAAGTTTCAAATGCATTTTTTTGTGCCTCTCCCCAATGAAAGGCACTCATGCATTTTAGCACTTCCTCCAATGGTGCGGCGATCTTGGCATGCCCCTTGATGAATTTCCTATAATAACCCGTATGTCCAAGGAATCAATGCACTGTGCTTTGACTAGTAGGCTCTCCCAATCCCACAATAACTACAACTTTGGCGGGATCCACTAGTAAGCCTTCTTTACATATAATATGTCATAATAGGGTTCCAAATGGAGTAGCAAAGACACATTTCTTAAAGTTGAGGGATATTCTCAACGATAACATCTCTCAAACATCAGCCTTAAATTGTCACAATGGTCTTTTACCGAACCATATATAGTCCAGTAATCTAGTTAAAATTTAAGAAATTTATGGATGAAGTCTTGAAATTCTTGTTCCACAATGCACGAGAACACAACAGCTGCATTCTTTAATCCAAAAAGGCATTACCGCATAGGAAAAAAATTCCCCATTCACTGGTGAAAGTTATTTTCTCTAGTCTTCCTTTGCAATCCCGACTTGGTGATACCCTAAGAACCCATCCATGAATGAGTAGACCTCATGTCTAGCTACTCCTTGCATAATTTCTTGATAAAGGGGATTGGGAAAGGATCGATGACACATACTTGCATTCGGTCCCCGTAGTCAACATAGATCCTTATTCTTCTATCTTTCTTAATATTGATAACCATTGGGCTTATCAATTCTAATTCTCGCTACAACCTTAATGATACCGAGATGCTATCACTTGTTTATTTCTTCCTTGACCAAGACACGTAAATTCATTGTCATCCGATAAGGCCTCTTCCGAATCGAATGCGCACCTTCCTTTAACTTGATCCTCATCTCCCCAAGTAATGTTGGATGCCTTTGAGTTCATGGTACTGCGAGGGAGCAAATCCTGGAGATTTTGCAATAGATCAAAGACCTTTTAAAATTATTTTTCTGACCAATAGTCCCTAATGATAGCTTCCATGGGTTATGTTTCACCAAATGTTAACCTTCTTTGTTTTCCGGGGCTCTGGTAGGCATATTCTAACTAATCGATTCTATCTATGACTTTGCATGTACCTTCAAAATGGTTAACATCCAAACTTTCTATTTCCTCGCCATCTACTACATAGACCATTTTTCCTTTTTCCTTTTCAATGTAAGCATGCTCAAGCTGTATTTCTTCTAATTCTTCTTCACCGAGATGCATCTCCAAACAAGGCTCACCCAAGATCTCCAGAGCCTATCTTCTTCCATAACATTATCTCCCATTTGAATGCGCTGACAACTTATAACACTCTATCCACTTGATGGCTTGGTACTCGATACTTAAAATCTTGAATGAGATCAGGTTGTTAACTCCTTTAAATTACCTCTTTGATGGCGCATCTCTAATTTAATATACCATGTGTGCACGAACCTTGTAAGGTGAAATACAACTTATGTACCCATAATGAAGGTGGTAACACTTCAGCACTTCCCATTCAATCCTTATCACACGCTTGGACAATAAATTAGGTGGTCTCTTTACCATGGTAGTCTTGGATCACAAAGTGGGTGCATTGCTCCTAGAGAACCTTGCACAAAATTTAACTCTTACCTCATGCCATTCTAGGAGGATCTCCCAATGAGTAACCCACCAACGCGCTACAACCCTCAAAGAAGTTATAATTAAGCATACTTATCCTTTCGCCCTCATTTTTCCAAGAAGCCTCCATTTCTCATAAGAAGTCATCAAAACTTTCTCCTCCGTAGTATCTTTATAGATTCTTTCTTCCCAAATGCTTAACTAAGTGTGCCTTCGTCACCCTTGTTACACATCCTCTCAATCTGTCACCCAATCAACTAATAAATCGTATGTTCCTAATTGTCACACGATATGTTAGTTGCATGACTCACCCGACTAAGTATCTTCAAATTGGATAAGCCCTTTTGAAGGATGAATTACTTCAAGATCTCTCGAGGAGCGCACATAGATTCTGCATCGAGGACTTCCTATAGGGTGTTAATTTCTCATCTAATAAAGGGATAATCACCCTTTCTTCCTTGTTCTAAAAACTGATATACCTCTTGTTAAAATGCAAGTCGGCATTGTTCTTATAACACTAAGGGTGTCCAAGTAATGCTAGGAACTTATCCACCTCGACAAGCGCCAAGACTTCAAAGTCCCCAGTGAACTTAGCTCCTTGAATAGTGATAACCGCATCCTTCAAGACACCAATGGGAATTACCTTTGTCTTGTTCACCATATACAACACATTCAAAGATGTCCATAATGTAGGTCTTCCCATTTGATGCCATGCATCTAATGAGAACATTTACCTCCGCTCTTGTGTCAATGAGGATATTTCTTAGAATCCACCCATCAATAATTACATTCAATGTAATCTCTTTATCATAGTCAAGGTTGTGAGAAGGAAGGGTTGCATGCAAAACTTACCTTTCGTGCTCTACTTCGGTGCGTGGTAGCTTCTCCCATATCCATTCTCCTAGTAAGGAAATAACATTCTCTTGCCTTAATATCCTACATACTTCCTTGACTTCATCCAGGTCCTCCTTCGGAGCCTCAACATTCTTCATTTGCTCTAACTGCTTTGACTACTCCTTTAGATATTGGATTTCCCCTTCCAAAATCCAAATCACATCCATAGTCTCTTGATACACTTCCTTCGATGAGCGATTATCTGATACTTCCCATGTACCAATTCTTCCCTAACAAACAATTTCTATCTTGGCATCTCCCTTATGTGTGCAGCCTTTACTCACATTGTTACTAGTACAAAGTTATAATCTCGACTCACGTGCTACTCTTGGCATCCACTATAGGTCCGACTTCTTTATAAACACCATCCCACCCCCTTTGTCTTTCCAATGTTGTTAGATCATGTGTTCAAACAACTCAAGGAACTCCTCATACTTATGTTTTTTTTGCACCATGAGCACTGCAATAGGTCAGGACACTCACGCTTATAATGTGTTTGTCGATCCATAGTTATAATAGGTTCCTCATGGGAACTCACTTCTTCCTCCACCATGATTATCGACCATGAAATACTCCACAAAAATATCTTGCACGTACTCCTCCATTTACATGTCCTTTATAACAGAAATCATCATCCTTGGAACTTCTTGCAAGACTAGTTTGGCACACACTAAGATCAATAACATCATGAATCTGGTCAATCAATCTGCAATCCATGGTATCATAGGCCGTAGAGGTATAGATCTTGTAATAGCAAGAAAAATTTTTACGGATTATGTGTTGTAGTAGAGGACACCTATTTGCATCATGATCCCCATGGAAAATCCCAGTCTACCACCATAGTACGTACTAACTTCTGAGGACAACCATCCTTTACATGCTCTTCTACCTCACAGTATGTACACCATAGACCACTAAAAATATCATGCACTGAATTCATAGATAGATTCTCCAACTGCTTGGCCATTGCAGCAATTTGAGCCTCTAGAAAAGGGCTAACACCAGTATCAACACTTCCAACAGATGACCTCGGCATGCAAGGCAGCTTCCAAGGCATTGCATGGATCAATGAAAGTCTTGTGTAACTGTTCCTTTTAAATGGTGTTATCAATCCTCCAACAAACCATTGAGCATGTTGAGAATGGTAAATGTCATAGGATAGTTTTGACAAGAGAGTCTTGAACTACGCATCATACTCCCGCACACTCTCTACAACTCCTTGTTGGATATCCTTCATAGCATTGATGCTCTTCTACTTGAATTCGGGGATATGAAATTTCGCTAGGAAGGTATTCTTCAATGCAAAGGTTTGTCTACCATTGTTTAATGGGGATCATACTTACAATACCAGCTATATGCACGCCTAATAATGTTATTGCAAATTGACTTGCCTTCTTCTCTGGGGTAGTGATCCCTTTTGCATGCCACAATAATTCACACTTTTGCACATGCTCTTCAACGATCTTCAATACCCTTGTAGTCTGGTAAGTGCAAAGACATCTCAAAAATACTTATGGAGGTGGTTGTGGCCCTTGTCCTCCTGATCTAGAGCCTTGGTTCCCTCTGGTGTTTCCTCCTCCACCGGATCCGCCGCATCCACCGGGTCTTGTTCCTTTGACCCATCGGATCCTCTGGATCTACTTCTAGGTCCACCAGTCCTCCAACTCTTATACCACCAGATCCACCTCTTGTAGCCGACAAATGGCCTGAAGTGGTCGCACCTAGTGTTCCCAACATCCCACTTTGAACTACATGTCGATGGTTTGTGATATTGTCACACTACCAGAATATGTCTCATGCCACTCTTAGACGTGATACCCAAACCTTGTGTATTTGCACCTTATCCAAAATTCCTCCAAATACTAGAATGGTTTACGTAACCATGGATTTCCCAAACGATAAATTATATCTCCTAGAACCGATCGGTTACTCGTGTCGATACCAACTAGGTTAGCACTACTTCTCCCTTGATTTGAAAAACTAAGAGCCATGGGTTGGTTGTCGTGGGTTCGGATGCGCACCGACGGCTCTCCTTTCTCCATGTGATAAACTCTCATCGGGAAGCTAAAGGGGATTCTCTCCGCTTGCCAAGATGGGGTAGCATATGTTGGAACATAATGGTTAAGTGGTCTAGCTAACCCTTAATCTATATAGGTCCATCACTAATATATAGGTCAATATTTAATTATATGAAATATTTATATTTTTATTACTAAATGTGCTAACCTAGGTACATACTTTAGGTTAAATATTTAATATCATGGAATGATTATATTTCTAATATTAAATATTATAAACCTAGGTGTATGTGTCAACCATTTTAAGTTAAAAAGGTAGGTCGGAGACATACCCGATCACCATATATAAAAAGGACTTTAGGTCCTTATTTGATATATTCAGAAAATATATCAAAGGTGTGCAAATCTAGTGCTTTGGTTTTACCCTTAGTAATTAGGGTTTCAAAGGAGGAGGTGATCTTACTAGATGTAAAATAAGTTCTCTGAAGTAAAATGTTATTTTCAAAGTGGTTTTTACCCTATTGGGGTTTTCCACTATAAATATTGTGTCACATGTGTTATTTATTTCCTGTAAGTATTTCTTTATTTACTTATGTTATGATGTAATATTTATTTAAATATTTATTGTAACATTATGTAATATGTAAGTTGATTAAATTCGTATTTATTAGAATCCTCAAATTCTAACATGGTATCAGAATGAGGTAAATTAAATAAAGTAAGATCAAATGTTTTGTATTTTATTTATTTAATTTGTACGGTTTTTTCAACCAATCGAAAGGGTATTTAAAAGTATTGTGTCCCCTTCTTTTTCTCAATTTATTTTGGCATTACATTTGTGTAATTAAACTCTTAGTAAAAATCTTAGGTTTTTAATTTTAAATCACTAATTTTGGGGGAGATGTAATATGATATGATTATTACTTTCATTTACATTTTGTAAATTATATGGAATTAATGTTTGTTTGAAAATTGATGTGTGCATAGATGAAAGGAGCTTCAAATATTTACCTACGTGAAAATCACATACGAAAAAAAAAAAAAAAAGATTTATCACCATATGAAATAATTTTCATAGTTTCTATAATTTCAAATGTTTGTAGGTTAAATATTTTGAAAGATAAATTCATACCCATATTCTTTGGTCCCCTCTAAAAGGATTCAATTTGAAAAACTATAGTTTATAGTTAATCTATAACTATATCCTATATAATTTGAAAACTATATTATTATTTTTAAATAAAAATATATATAATATAGAATAAGGTTTATATAATAATTTATATAAACATCATATTAAAATTTATATAGTTTTGGAAAAAAAAAGCTATATGTTAAAAGTCTTTAACCATATAAAATTACATGGGATTGAGGAAGAGTCAACAGACCATATTCTAAGCCTAAGTTTAAATCATATTTAAACTTAACTTATAAATCTAGGCATATATATATTTTTAAAAAGAAACAAATTTAAGTTTAAATCATATTTTATATATATGGTTAGTTTAAACCACTTAAAATATAATTTTTTTAGATTTAGTTTATATATGTTTTAAAAAAATAATTAAGTGCTTACTTTTTTGGAAAGGGAACTGTGTCTATTGTTTAGCCATAAAGAGATTACTTTTTAAATCTTAATACTTATTAAATAAAACCTAACATGTGTCCCTAACCATTTATATTATCCATGTCGTAAGCAGCCCCATTCATTTATATATTATAGTTTATAAAAACTATATAAATAAACTTATTTAAAGGTTTTCTTTTATATAAGAGTGGGAGTTGAGAATAAAATGAGATAATATCTCGTATGAAGTGTGGTAAATATTTATTAAAATATTGATAGTTATAGCCACATAAAAAGTTTTAAAGTTTTTAGCTTGTAAGAATTCTATAAAATATTTTATAATATTTTCTTAGTTTTAAATGTGTGAAGGGTAAAATTAAGAGTAAATGAAGGGATGAGACAAGGTTCATGAAAATAAGGATTTCAATTTATTTCATTGGTCGGGTAAAATTACTTGTCCCCTCTATAAAATATGCAGTTAATCTATACTCTCATAAATCTTCTTGCACTGGTAAAATTCTTTTAACTCGTCTATATTCTTAAATCCCTTTGATAAGGGTTATGTGTTTTTATATAAAAATATACTATCGTTTATAATTTGTATGAACTATATGTTGTTTTTTATTTATATTCTATAAACTATATACATTTTTTTAAAAAAGTGTATATACTTTTACATTATAAATTATAATGGGTTGAATTATAACCTCCTAATATTATACGAGAAAAGAAATTTTAGAATTTCACATTCTAGAAATACACAAGTTTTAGTTTCATTAAATTTGACGGTCAAATGACCGTCACGGTACACTAAACATAAAACAATATGATGGTCATTTAGATGTCAAATTTAAGTCCGTAGGTTCCAAGAAACTTTCATTGTGTTAAAATTGACATCATATGACCATCACGAAAGACCAAAAAAGTCATTATGATGGTCATTTAAACGTCAAATTTAAGTTGGCTAAATTTTTTTCTATATTACACTTTTTAGAAATTTTAAGTTGTTATGCATTCTTAGGGGTCTCTTCTTCACTTCTATATGGTCAGAAATATTTTTATATAAATCTGGGGTATAATCCAGAGCACTTTATATTCGGGTTATTATTTTGATCATGAGAGGTTAATTAGTATGCATTGTAATGACAGAATCGCTTATGAACAAATAGTTTCTTTAGATCTATAAAATTTAGATATAATTCTATTAAAAGTGTTGTTTTTATTATCGATAAATATGTATCTAACTCTATGGTACATTATATATTATAATGGGGTGTGTTTTACAAGTTTAGGTAAATAGTGGCATCCATTATTTCTGTCTTGACAAAACCCAAATCCTGAATGAAACCAAATACAACATTTAGGTCAAAACAAAATTTAAAAAAAACTCTAGACGATTGTTTCTGGATATGAGGTTGCTCCCACCGGTTGTCAAGCAACTGTAGATAATATAAATACATTCTTGCAACGAATGTAAGAGGCTCTTTCTATGATTCTACGTAATGTGAACAATGAGTACCTTCTACACATTGGTAATATCGAACATCCGAAAGAGGTATGGACACAACTAGAATCTATACATGAAGGATACTTATTATAGCAAGGATAGTAATGAGAGTAAAATAGTGAAGGAATTCAAATAAATGTTACGTATATTTTTAATGATTTCTCTTATGTATCTTATTTTATATCTCGAGTTTGAATAATTCAAAACTATGGCATGAAAAATTAGGACATGTTAATTATCGAAGCTTATATGAAATGTCTGGATATAATCTAGTGAAAAGTTTACATATGTTTTCTTCTTCTCTTAAAGTTACTTCATTAAATGCTTCTAAATGATAGCTTTGATTCTAATTTATTAAATGGTCATGATGATGTTTTGATGTTATAGATGTTTTTGAAACTCTTATCTTTCTAGATAAGAAATTAAATTGGGCTTAATCTATGTTAGGGCCAAGCCATCATATGTACTATACATTAATTACCTTGTATGAACTCGAGCCGTGAAGTATTATAGGGTCTAGGTGGATATAAAAGTAAAATATAATGTTAATGGTAGTATTAACAAATATAAATCTAGACTTGTTGCTAGAGGTTTCACTCGAAACTGGTATTGATTATGTTAAGACATTTCTTGTAACTAAAATGAGTACTTGTTAGGGCCTTATTTGTAATTGCCGCTCAATTTGGGTGGGAAATCCACCAAATGGATAAGAAAAATATTTTTTTGAATTGCGATTTAAAAGAAGAACTTTACATGTTTCAACCTAAAGGATTTGAAGAAACTGGTAAAGAAAACTATGATTGTAAGTTGAGAAATCCTTGTATGGTTTAAAATAAGCTCTTAGAGCTTGGTATGTGAAAATTATTTCCTTCTTTAAACTGTTAGGTTTTGTTAATTATTCTTCTAACAATGATATATTCATTAAGCAATAAGGCTCGCATATTATCATTATATGTATATATGTTGATGATTTTCTTATGTTTGGTGACAATTATGATTTAATTCATAGAATTAAAGAGAAATTGAAGTAGTACTTTGAAATGAATTAGGTCTCTCACATCATGTTATTTATATGATTGTATTTCATTTTATTGTTATTTTTAAAACACAATATGTAACCATTGTATTGAAAAAAATTCTTATAATTAATTGTAAACCATTTTCTACTTCAATAGAAGTTGGAATAAATATTGATCTTAAATCTGCATATGAAAAAGGTTGATCCTATTTTATATACATTGTTAGTTGATAGTTTGATTTATCTAACTATAACTAGATCAGATATTTCCTATACAATAGGAATTACTTCAAGTTTTATGCATAAACCTTTTTAGAGATCATTGGAATCTTACAAAAATAATTTTTAGATATTTGAAAGGAACAATCAATTATGGGTTGCATTATAATAAGAATGAAAATGATATCTTTTATGGATTTTTTATTCTAACCATAACGATGTTGTGTTATAAAATATATTGGATATGTGTTCAAGTTTTTAGTGTAGGAACCATTACTTGGAACAACAAATACAATCAATAGTCTCCATTTCTTCTACTGAGGTAGAGAAGTACAATGGAAGAAGTAAAGAAGTCATGTGGCTACAACGGTTGTTGGTAGAGATACACATGTAAGCTAAAGGAAGTATTTCTCTTCTATGTGGTGGTCAGAGTTTTATTACTCTTGATTAAGAATTCAGTTCAACATCAGAGGATGAAGAACATTGAGATACATATACACTTCACCCATGAGAAGGTGCAAAGTGATGAGATAAATCTCAAGTTCATGTTGACTGAAGAGTAGGTTGCTGACATCTTCACAAATTCCTTGAGTGCTTTATAAAGTTTTGTCACTTTCATGAAAATCTTGGATTATAGGAGTTTCCATTAAGTGGGAATGTGCATGACAATGTCACCTCCTAATGAAACTTAGTTTTTGTAAAAATACCTTCGGGCATATGTAAAAGACCTTCAAGAAAGTGTAAAAAAACCTTCGAGCAAGTGTAAAAAGACATTCGGGCATATATATCTTATCGGCTTCTTTTTGTGTAGAAAGATCTTAAAGGTGGTCTTCACTAAACTCTTTAGTGTTATTGAGTTTACTAGTAAACATGTTCTAATATAAACATATGATTAAGGAGGTCCTTGGTTGTAAAAGAATCATATATGCTTAGGTTCAATAACATTTTATGAGAACTCGTGAGAACATGTAAAACTCACAAATCATACTTAGCCAGCCACCGATCGTGGGATGATCTTTGGGATTCCAAATTTTTTTACCAAAACATAATTTGAATGTGAAGAAGGTGTTATAATTCCTTCAACCAATATCTAGCCCCGTGTAGTGTACCATGGGCGGGTAATCTATTAGGGATATGTTGTCACTGCAGTGAAATCCTTCATGGGCACCGCCTCTTCCCATCATGCCAGTAATCAGTGCAAGTAATGATATACCGCGAACCAATCCTTTGCGTGGCTAGAAAAATTGTCCCTACAAAGTTGATTGCCCATTTTTCAAATGGTTCAGTGCTGGCTATTGGTCGCAAGGGAATTTCATCCCTCTTCCCAATTTTTCCAAGGTGTTGGCAATGGTCACAGGCCTTACAAAACTCAATACAATCCTGGTAGATGGTTTCCCACCAAAGCCCTGTCAGTAGAATCTTCCATGTGGTAGCATTTCCTACATAGTGTCCTCTTGCAATCCCACCATGTACTTCCTCCATAATTTCCATGCACTCATGTTCCAATACACATCAACACAAAACCTCATCACGTCCTAACTTATACAGATATCCACTAATCAACATGTAGGGTGCGGTACATATTGCTAACTATTTTCTTTCCAAAGCCTTCATCTAATCTAGTGCCACACCAGTTTTAAAAATATAGCAATATCTTCCAAGTCCGAGGGTGCACGCCGTAACATAAACAGTTACGCATCCGGCATGGTATCCTCAATGCTTTGTGTGTCCTCCCTTGATTTAATCCTTGATAAGTGGTCAGGTCCTGAATTGATCTTTCTGAGTTTTACAACCACCGTGAACTCAAAATCTTGGAATAATAGGACCCAACGGCATATGCACCCTTGCAAAATGGGCTTGTTCACCAAGTATTTCAATGCCATGTGGTCTATGTAGAATATAAAGGGTGTTGCCAACAAGTACTTTATGAACTTATGCAACACATAGATCATTGATAGTGCCTCGCAATCAGTAGTTGTGTAATTATGTTCTACTAGTGTTAACTTCCTACTTGTAAAACACAAGGGGTGATCAAGAATCCCCTCACTAGGTTGTGCTAGTCTTGCTCACATCATTTTCCCGAGGCATCAACATGCACATGGAAAGGCTTATCCCAAGAAGGAAACCATAGTATGGTCACGATGACAAGCCTATCCTTCAACGTTTCAAATGCATTTTTTTTTCCTCTCTCTAATGAAAGGCACTCGTATGTTTTAGCACTTCCTCTAAGGGTGCGGCGATCTTGGCATGCCCTTGATGAATTTCCTATAGTAACCCGTATGTCCAAGGAACTAATGCAACGTGCTTTGACTAGTAGGCTCTCCTAATCCCATAATAACTACAACTTTGGCGGGATCCACTAGTAAGCCTTCTTTACATATAATATGTCCTAATAGGGTTCTAAATAGAGTAAAGAAAGACACATTTCTTAATGTTGAGGGATATTCTCAACTATCGACATCTCTCAAACATCATCCTTAAATTGTCACAATGGTCTTTTACCAAACCATATACATCCAGATAATTCGGGTAAAATTTAAGAAATTTATGGATGAAGTCTTGAAATTCTTGTACCATGATGCACGAGAACACAACAGCTACATTCTTTAATCCAAAATGCATTACACGTAGGCAAAAATTCCCCATTCAGTGGTGAAATTTATCTTTCTCTAGTCTTCCTTTGCAATCCTGACTTGGTGATACCCTAAGAACCCATCCGTGAAAGAGTAAACCTCACGTCTAGCTACTCCTTGCATAATTTCTTCAGTAAAGGGGGTTGGGAGAGGATTGATGACACATCTTTGCATTCATGTCCCCGTAGTCAACATAGATCCTTATTCTTCCATCTTTCTTAATATTGATAACCATTGGGCTTATCAATTCTAATTCCTCTGCCTTAATGATACCAAATGTTATCACTTGTCTATTTCTTCCTTGACCAAAGACGCATAAATTGATTCATCCGATAAGGCCTCTTCCGAATCGAATGCGCACCTTCCTTTAACTTGATCCTCATCTACCCCAAGTAATGTTGGATGCCTTTGAGTTCATGGTACCCGCGAGGGAACAAATCCTGGAACTTTTGCAATAGATCAATGGCCTTTTAAACTTCTTTTTCTGACCAATAGTCCCCAATGATAGCTTCCTTGGGTTATGTTTCGGTCCCAATGTTAACCTTCTTTATTTTCAAGGGCTCCTGGTAGGCACGTTCTCGCTAATCAATGTTATCTATGACTTTGCGTGTACCTTAAGAATGGTTAACATCCAAACTTTCTATTTCCTTGCCATCTACTACATCGACCATTTTTCCTTTTTCCTTTTCAATGCAAGCATGCTCAAGCTATATTTCTTCTAATTCTTCTTCATTGAGATGCATCTCCAAACAAGGCTCACCCAAAGAACTCTAGTAACCTATCTTATTCCATAACACTATCTCCCATTTGAATGTGCTTGACAACTTTCAACACTCTATCCGTTGATGGCTTGGTACTGATACTTAAAATCTTGAATGAGATAAGTTGTTAACTCCTTTTAATTACCTCTTTGATGGCGCATCTCTAATTTAATATACCATGTGTGCACGTAACCTTGTAAGGTGAAATACAACTTATGTACCCATAATGAAGGTGGTAACGCTTCAAAGCACTTTCCATTCAATCCTTATCACACGCTTGGACATGAAATTAGGTGGTCTCTTTACCATGGTAGTCTTGGATCATAGTGGGTGCATTGCTCCTAGAGAACCTTGCACCAAATTTAACTCTTACCTCATGCCATTCTAGGAGGATCTCTAGATGAGCAGCCCACCAACGCGCTTCAACCCTCGGCAAGTTATAATTAAGCATACTTATCCTTTCACCCTCATTTTTCCAGTAAGCCTCCATTTCTCATAAGAAGTCATCGAACTTTCTCCTCTAGAGTATCTTTATAGATTCTTTCTTCCCAAATGCTTACCTAAGTGTGCCTTCATCACCCTTGTTACACATCCTCTCAACCTGTCGCCCAATCAACTCATAAGTCCTATGTTCCTAATTGTCACACGATATGTTATTTGTATCACTCACTTTGAATGAGTATCTTCAAATTGGATAAGCCCTTCAGGATGAATTACTTCAAGATCTCTCGATGGAGCGCACATAGATTATGTCGAGGACTTCCTATAGGGTGTTAATTTCTCATCTAATAAAGGGATAATCACCCTTTCTTCCTTGTTCTAAAACTGATATACCTCTTGTTAAAATGCAAGTCGGCATTGTTCTTATAACACTAAGGGTGTCCAAGTAACGCTAGGAAATTATGCACCTCGGTGAGCGCCAAGACTTCAAAGTTCCTAGTGGACTTAGCTCCTTGAATAGTGATAACCGCATCCTTCAAGACTCCAATGGGAATTACCTTTGTCTTGTTCACCATATACAATACATTCGAAGATGGCCATAATGCAGTCTTCCCATTTGATGCCATGCATCTAATGAGAACATTTACCTCTGCTCTTGTGTTAATGAGGATATTTCTTAGAATCCACCCATCAATAATTACATTCAATGTAATCTCTTTATCATAGTCAAGGTTGTGAGAAGGTAGGGTGGCATGCAAAACTTACCTTTCGTGCTCTGCTTCGGTGTGTGGTACCTTCTCCCATAGTCATTCTCCTAGTAAGGAAATAACATTCTCTTGCCTTAATATCCTACATACTTCCTTGACTTCATCTAGGTCCTCCTTCGGAGCCTCGACATTCTTCATTTGCTCTAACTTTGCTTTGACTTTACTCCTTTAGATATTGGATTTCCCCTTCCAAAATCTGAATCACATATATAGTCTCTTGATGCACTTCCTTCGATGAGTAGGGTCTAAATACTTCTCATGTACCAATTCTTCCCTAATAAACAGTTTCTTTCTTGGCATCTCCTTATGCGTGCAAACCTTTTCTCGCATTGTTACAGACAGAGGTTATAATCCCGACTCACGCGCTACTCTTGGCATCCACTATAGGTCGACTTATTTATACTCACAATCCCACCGCCTTTGTCTTTCCAATGTTGTTAGATCATGTGTTCAAACAACTCAAGGAACTTCTCGTACTTATGTTTTTTTCCACACCATGATCATTGCAATAGGTCAAGACACTCACGCTTATAATGTTCTATCGATCCACAGTTATAACATGTTCTTCGTGGGAACTCACTTCTTCCTCTGCCATGGTTACTGTGACCATGAAATCCTCCACAAAAACCTCTTCCACGCACTCCTCCATCTACGCGCCCTTCATAGCGATGATCATCATCCTTGGAACTGCTTGCAAGACTAGTCTAGCACACACCAAGATCAATAACGTCATGAATGCAGTGGTCAATCAATCTACAATTTTTAGTGTCATGGGTCATAGAGGTACAAATCTTGCAATGGCAAGAAACATTCTTACGGATTATGCGTTTTAGTAGAGGACACCTATTTACATCATGATCCCCATAGAAAATCTCAATCTACCACCATAGTACGTCTTGACTTCCGAGGACAACCATCCTTTGCATGCTTTTCTACCTCACGGTATGTACACCACGGACCACTAAAAACCTCATGCCTTTGAATTCATAGATAGATTCTCCAACCGCTTGGCCATTGCAGCAATTTGAGCCTCTAGAAAGGGCTAACACCAAGTATTAATGCTTCCAACAACCTCGGTGCGCGAGGGGCGCTTCCAGGCCTCGCATGGATCGGTGAAAGTCTTGTGTAACTGTGCCCTTTTAACGGTGTTATCAATCCTCCAAAAACTATTGAGAATGTTTAGAATGGTGAATGTCATAGGATAGTTTTGATAAAAGAGTCTTGAACTACGCATCATACTCCTGCACACTCTTTGCCACCCCTTGTTGGATATCCTTCATAGTGTTGATGCTCTTCTACTTGAATTCGGGGATATGAAATTCTACTAGGAAGGTATTCTTCAATGCAGTGTAGTCTACCATTGTTTTATGGGGATCATACTTACAATACCAGCTATGTGCGCACCCTTGTAATGTTATTGAAAATTGACTTTCTTTCTGCTCTGGGGTAGTGATCCCTTTTGCATGCCATAGTAATTCACACTTGTGCACATGCTCTTCAAAGACATCCTCAATACCCTTGTTGTATGGTAAGTGAAAAGACATCTCAAAAATAGTTATGAAGATTGTTGTGGTCCTTGTCCTACGATACGAGCCTTGGTTCCCTCCGGTGTTTCCTCCTCCACCATATCCACTTTGCATCCACTAGGTCTTGTTCCTGTGACCCACTAGATCCTTTGGATCTGCTAGGTCCACCAGGTCCTCCAACTCTTATACCACCAAAACCACCTCCTGTACCCGACAAATGGCACAAGTGGTCACACCTAGTGTTCCCAATGTCCCACTGAACTATGTGTTGATGGTTTGTGATATTGTCCCATTATCGGTATATGTCTCATGCCACTCTCAAACGTGATACCCAAACCTTGTGTATTTTCACCTTGTCCAAAAATTCCTCCAAATACCGGAATGGTTTACATAGCCATGGATGTCCCGAACAATAAATTATATCTCCTGGCACCGATCGGTTACTCGTGTTGATACCAACTGGGTTAGAAATACTTCTCCCTTGATCTGAAAAACTAAGCACCATGGGTTGGTTGTCGGTGGGTTCGAGATGCGCACCGACGGCTCTCCTTTCTCCATGTGACAAACTCTCATTAGAAGGCTGAAGGAATTCTCTCCGCTGCTTGCCAAGATGGGGTAGCATATGTTGGAACATAATGGTTAAGTGGTCTCAGGCAACCCTTAATCTATATGGGTCCATCACTAATACATAGATTAATATTTAATTATATGAAATATTTCTATTTCTATTATTAAATATGTTAACCTATGTATATATTTTACGTTAAATATTTAATATCATGAAATGATTATATTTCTAATATTAAATATTATAAACCTAGGTGTATGTGTTAACCATTTTAAGTTGAAAAGGTGGGTGGGAGACATACCCGATCACCTTATATAAAAAGGACTTTAGGTCCTCATTTGATATATTCGAAAATATATCAAACGTGTGAAAATCAAGTGATTTGGTTTTACCCTTAGTAAATAGGGTTTCAAAGGGAGGAGGTGATATTACTATATGTAAAATAAGTTCTCTCGAGTAAAATGTTATTTTCAAAGTAGTTTTTACCCTATTGGAATTTTCCACTATAAATATTGTGTCACATGTGTTATTTATTTCCTTTAAGTATTTTTTTATTTACTTATGTTATGATGTGATCTTTATTTAAATATTTATTGTAACATTATATAATATATAAGTTGATTAAAATTCGTATTTATTAGAATCCTCAAATTCTAACATGGTATTAGAACAAGGTAAATTAAATAAAGTAAGATCAAATGTTGTGTATTTTATTTATTTAATTTATGCGGGTTTTTTCAACCAATCGAAAGGGCATTTAAAAGTATTGTGTCCCCTTCTTTTTTTCTCCAATTTATTTTGGCATTACATTTGTGTAATTAAACTCTCGATAAAAATATTAGGTTTTTTAATTTTAAATTACTATTTTTTGGGGGGAGATGTAATATGATATGATTATTACTTTCATTTACATTTTGTAAATTATATGGAATTAATGTTTGTTTGAAGATTGATGTGTGCATAGGTGAAAGGGGCTTCAAATATTTACCTACGTGAAAATCACATACGAGAAAAAATAAAAAAGATTTATCACTATATGAAATAATTTTCATGGTTTTTATAATTTCAAATATTTGCAGGTTAAATATTTTGGAAGGTAAATTCATACCCGTGTTCTTTGGTCCCCTCTAAAAGGATTCATTTGAAAAATATAGTTTATAGTTAATCTATAACTATATCCTATATAATTTGAAAACTATATTATTATTTTTAAATAAAAATATATATAATATAGAATAAGGTTTATATAATAATTTATATAAACATCATATTAAAATTTATATAGTTTTGGAAAAAGATATGTTAAAAGTCTTTAACCATATTAAAATTACATGGGATTGAGGGAAGAGTCAACAAACCATATTCTAAGCCTAAGTTTAAATCATATTTAAACTTAACTTATAAATCTAGGCATATATAGTTTTTTTAAAGAAAAAAATCTAAGTTTAAATCATATTTTATATATATGGTTAATTTAAACCGCTTAAAATATAAATTTTATTAGATATAGTTTATATATGTTTTAAAAAAATAATTACGTGCTTACTTTTTTTTTGGAAAGGGGACCTGTGTTTATTGTTTGGCCATGAAAAGATTACTTTTTAAATCTTAATACTTATTAAATAAAACCTAACATGTGTCCCTAACCATTTATATTATCCATGTCGTAGGGGCAGCCCCATTCATTTATATAATATAGTTTATAAAAACTATATAAATAAACTTATTTAAAGGTTTTCTTTTATGAAAAAGTGGGAGTTGAGAATAAAATGAGATAATATCTCGGGTATGAAGTGTGGTAAATATTTATTAAAATATTGATAGTTATAGCCACATAAAAGTTTTAAAGTTTTTAGCTTGTCAGAATTCTATAAAATATTTTATAATATTTTCTTAGTTTTAAATGCGTGCGGGGGTAAAATTAAGAGTAAATGAAGGGATGAGACAAGGTTCATGAAAATAAGGATTTCAATTTATTTCATTGGTCGGGTAAAATTACTTGTCCCCTCTATAAAATATGCAAGTTAATCTATACTCTCATAAACCTTCTTGCACTGGTAAAATTCTTTTAACTTTGGTCTATATTCTTAAACCCTTTAATAAGGGTTATGTGTTTTTATATAAAAAAATATACTATCGTTTATAATTTGTATGAACTATATGTTGTTTTTTATTTATATTCTATAAACTATATACATTTTTTTTTTTTTAAAAAGTGTATATACTTTTACATTATAAATTATAATGGGTTAAACTATAACCTCCCTAATATTATACATAAAAAGAAATTTTAGAATTTCACATTCTAGAAATACACAAGTTTTAGTTTCATTAAATTTGACTGGTCAAATGATCGTCACGGTACACTAAACATAAAACAATATGATGGTCATTTAGATGTCAAATTTAAGTTCGTAGGTTCCAAGAAACTTTCATTGTGTTAAAATTGACGGTCATATGATCGTCACGACAGGACCAAAAAGTCATTATGATGGTCATTTAAACGTCAAATTTAAGTTAGTCGATTTTATTCTATATTAATTTTTTAGAAATTTGAAGTTGTTTCACATTCTTAGGGGTCTCTTCTTCACTTCTATATGGTCGAAATATTTTTATATAAATATGGGGTATAATCTAAAGCCCTTTATATTGAGGGTTATTATTTTGATCATGAGAGGTTAATAGTATGCATTGTAATGACAGAATCAGCTTATGATCAAATAGTTTCTTTAGATCTAATTCTATTAAAAGTGTTATTTTTATTATCGATAAATATGTATCTAACTCTATGGTACATTATATATTATAATGGGGTGTGTTTTACAAGTTTAGGAAAATAATGGCATCCAACTATTTCTGTCTTGACAAAACCCAAATCCTGAATGAAACCAAATACAAGATTTAGGTCAAAAAAATTATAGCAAAAAAACTCTGGACGATTGTTTCTGGATATGAGGTTGCTCCCACCAGGTTGTCAAGCAATTGTAGATAACATGAATATATTCTTACAATGAATGTAGGAGGCTCTTTCTATGATTCTACGCAATGTGAACAATGAGTACCTTCTACACATTGGTAATATTAAACATCCAAAAGAGGTATGGACACAACTAGAATCCATACATGAAGGATACTTAGTATATCAAGGATAGTAATAAGAGTAAAATAGCAAGGATTTCAAATAAATGTTTTGTATATTTTTATAATTTCTCTTATCTATCTTGTTTTATATCTCGAGTTTGAATAATTCAAAACTATGGCATGAAATATTAGGACATGTTAATTATCGAAGCTTATATGAAATGTCTAGATATAATCTAGTGATAAGTTTACATGTGTTTTCTTCTTCTCTTGAAGTTACTTCATTAGATGCTTCTAAATGATCATTTTGATTCTAATTTAGTAAATGGTTATGATGATATTTTTATATTATAGATGTTTAAAACTCTTATCTTTCTAGATAAGAAATTAAATTGGGCTCAATCTATGTTAGGACCAGAAGCCATCATATGTACTATACATTAATTACCTCATATGAACTCGAGCCATGAAGTATCATAAGATCTAGGTGGATATACAAAGTAAAATATAATGTTGATGGTAGTATTAACAAATATAAATATAGACTTATTACTAGATGTTTCACTTAGAAACCTAGTATTGATTATGTTGAGACATTTCTTGTATCTAAAATAAGTATTGTTATGGCCTTATTTGCAATTACCGCTCAATTTAGGTGGAAAATCCACCAAATGGATAAGAAAAATATTTTTTTGAATTGCGATTTAAAAGAATAACTTTACATGTTTCAACTTAAAGGATTTGAAGAAAGTGGTAAAGAAAATTATGACTGTAAGTTGAAAAATTCTTATATGGTTTAAAATAAACTCTTAGAGCTTCATATGTGAAAATTGTTTCCTTCTTTAAATCATGTAGGTTTGGTTAATTATTTTTCTAACAATGATATATTCATTAAGCAATAAAGCTCGCATATTATCATTATATGTATATATGTTGATTATTTTCTTATGTTTAGTGACAATTATGACTTAATTCATAGAATTAAAGAGAAATTGAAGCGTACTTTAAAATGAATGAGTTAGGTCTCGACATCATGTTATTTGTATGATTGTATTTCATTTTATTATTATTTTTTAAAACACAATATGCAACCATTTTATTAAAAAAAATTCTTATGATTGATTGTAAACTATTTTCTACTTCAATGGAAGTTGGAATAAATATTGATCCTAAATCTGCAGATGAAAAAAGTTGATCCTATTTTATATACGTTGTTAGTTGATAGTTTGATTTATCTAACTATAACTAGATCGAATATGTTCTATACAAGAGGAATTACTTTAAGGTTTATGCACGCACCTTTTTAGAGATCATTGGAATCTTGCAAAAATAATTTTTAGATATTTGAAAAAAACAATCAATTATGGGTTGCATTATAATAAGAATGAAAATGATATCTTATATGGATTTTTGATTCTAACCATACTGATATTGTGTTATAAAATATATTGGATTTGTGTTCAAGTTTTTAGTGTAGGAACCATTACTTGGAACAACAAATACAATCAACAGTCTCCATTTCTTCTACTAAGGAAGAAGTATAATGGAAGAAGTAAAGAAGTCATATGGTCAGTAACGGTTGTTGGTAAAGATACACATGTAAGCTAAAGGAAGTATTTCTCTTCTATGTGGTGGTAAGAGTTGTATTACTCTTAATTAAGAATCCAGTTCAACGTCAAGAGGACAAAGAACATTGAGATACATATACACTTCACCCATGAGAAGGTGTAAAGTGATGAGATAAATCTCAAGTTCATGTTGACTGAAGAGAAGGATGTTGACATCTTCACAAAGTCCTTGAGTGCTACAAAGTTTTGTCACTTTCGTGAAAATCTTGGATTATCGGAGTTGCCATTAAGTGGGAATGTGCATGACAATGTCACCTCCTAATGAAACTTGGTTTTTATAAAAAGACCTTCGGGCATATGTAAAAGACCTTCGAGCAAGTGTAAAAAAAAAAAAAAAACTTTCGAGCAAGTGTAAAAAGACCTTTGGGCATGTATACCTCATTAGCTTCTTTTTTAGAAATAAGTGTAGAAAGATCTTAAAGGCGGTCTTTAGTAAACTCTTTAGTGTTATTGAGTTTACTGGTAAACATCCAAAGATAAACATATTATTAAGAAGGTCCTTGGTTGTAAAAGACTCCTATATGCTTGGGTTTAATAACCTTTTATGAGAATCATGTGAGAACATGTAAAACTCACAAATCATACTTAGCCACCGATCATAGGATGATCTTTGGGATTTCAAATCTTTTTGTACCAAAACATAATTTGAGTGTGATGAAGGTGTTATAATTCCTTCAACCGATATGCTAGCCTAAAACATTTATGGTTTAAGAATTGTAAATCATGTAGTGTACCACGGGTAGGTAATCTATTGGCATATGTTATGTTATCCAACTTAACATTAAGGGGGAGTTTTGGAATATAATAATTAAGTGATCCGCCAACCCTTAATGTATATGGGTCCATCACTAATATATATGTTAAAATTTAATAATATGAAATATTTTTATTTCTATTAATAAATATGCTAACTTAGGTATATACTTTAGGTTAAATATTTAATATCATAAAATGGTTATATTTCTAATATTAAATATTATAAACCTAGATGTATGTGTCAACGATCTTAGGTTGAAAAGGTTGGTCGGGAGGCATACCCACACCTTATATAAAAATGAATTTAGGTCTTCATTTGATATATTCGGAAATATATCAAATGTGTGTAAATCAAGTGATTTAGTTTTACCCTTGGTAAATAGGGTTTCAAAGGAGAAGGTGATCTTACTAGATGTAAAATAAGTTCTCTCAAGTAAAAGGTTAATTTCAAAGTGGTTTTTACCCTATTGGAGTTTTCCACTATAAATATTATGTCACCTATGTTATTTATTTCCTATAAATATTTTTTTATTTACTTATGTTATGATATAATTTTTATTTAAATATTTATTGTAACATTGTGTAATATGTAAGTTGATTAAATCCATATTTATTAGAATCCTCAAATTCTAACAGCATAGTCTGCTCAAGTTCCATGTCCTCTACGTGAACCTCAACTCCTTCCTGCAACGTCATCCTCCATAAATCCATCACACTTACAACCTCACATTTTCTAGCCACCTCCTTTTCACGAGCTTCACTATATTTGAGTCTTCTCTCTTCTCTTTCACTTTCAGCTGCAGTGTCCACCATCTTCTTCCACCCTAGCTTCCTCACCCAGGGCGCTTATAAAAGCTTAGCTAACAATGGGAAATGCCTCTAAACTTAGGGTATGATCAAGATCTTCATAGCCAAAGGGACAACACATAAAAATGATCATCTGCGCTCCTCGAAACTCAAACTCAGCAACCTCCTCGAGCAAGAATACGTAGAAATGGTGTATTCTAGAGTAAAATTGGTCAAAGACTCCTTTCCACCAATGATCAATAACATGTGTCCAAGTCGATCTCGCATCATGCGCCTCTGTAATCATCCTGGGTCCATACGCATGGTCTATAGTACCAGCTCGATCTGGATGCATATGTTAAAAGCCATTCATATAGTTCTACTGGAAAACAACATAAGAATTTTTCATACAACTCATAGTATAGGTTCTCTTCTACCCATCTACATGCATCAAACTCTGGTCCAGTGCTGAATATTTGAGAAAACTTGTCCACTATGATCTTGAACCATGCTTCTACACTTTCCAAGGTTGAAAAGTTTGGTCATTACGCATCACAGGGACCAAGATGTATATCATTTCTCACAACAACTTTGAAAAGAGGTCCCAACAATGGAACCAAGATGTAGTCATTTTTATACCCCTATAACAATAGTCTAATCACATGCGCATCGTCCTATCACCCAGAGGTCATTAGGTGCTCACCTGAGGCACACACGGGTGCCAAGCCCCTCCTTTATATGAGTCTTGTGAGAATACATCCTTAATGATAGATTTAGATGCAGGAAAGAAAAGAACCATGTGTTAAGAGCTTAGGATGAGTTACCATATCATTGCATCCATTCAAATAACAAAAGAGAAGTATCAAACATAATATAAAACCGGTTCATAACACAAATAAAATGCACTAGGGTTTATGCCCATGAACAACATATATTATGTAGAATCTGAACCTTATATTCATTTTAACAAGTTCAATAACCACATGACATTCATTAAGGCCATAATAGACCAATATATAAATGTAGATTAGAGTCATGCATCCGGACCCTAAGCTATTCTTTCCACATTAAAAACTCATTACTGAGACGCATCCCTTTGAATATTCCATCACTCCTATAGTTCTTCTAATCCCAACCCAAAGGATCCTTCATTATTCTGACGAGCTTCACATATCTAGTGTTATTTATGTCTCTCTCTCTTCTTACCCGAGCATCTCTATATATAGCTTTAGTCTCCACCACCATGCCTTCCCGAGATAACAGATTGGTGTCAAGTGTCCATGCAGTCTTCCAATAGAGCATGCTTCCTTTGATCTAAGCTCTCCACTCTTTGATGATGTCTTTACTGGATCATTCCATTACATGCATGGAATATTCCATTCTTGACCCTTCAGCTGCTAGGATGGCACCTTATCCACTCTGCATGCTAGACGGATCACGTTTTTCTCGTGTTCTCGCTTGGAACACTAAATATGGTTAAGTCCCAAAACCCATCTTGTCTTACGCGTGCGCGTCGTGTGTTCTACTAAACCCTGCTAGAACTCTTCCCTGTGCGCCTTCACCTTGTGTGCCCTTCTTCAAGCTAGGTCTCATGCACCTTCTTGCACTTAGCCAATATTTTGAGGCCCAATACATGGCCTCCTAGCTAGGTGATTTATGTTTTATTTTATTAATTATTGTTTCGCACAAAATTTTTAGTTCCAGAATAGAGTTGCTTCTATCCTTTCATTCTCTTGAGAAACAGATAAGGGGTTAGGGTTAGGAGGAATACCTATTGAGTGTTGGGAAGGTGTGCACATACGGTAGAGAAATCAGACCCATTGTGAAGAACTCCTTTTTGTCTGGGAAGGACTACCTGTAAATAAGAATGCAAGACCACCAAATTTTAGTTAGATAATAAGTGAGGGAACTGCCTTGGGCCCAGGAAATATTAAACTTCCTTTCGAAGGTGGTCAGTTTCCTTTTAATACAAATTAATGCAAATGATAATAAAGAAGCTATTGCGAAATCACGATTTAGGTACCTCGTTACTAAAAGCAATAGAGACTAAACTACCCATAATAAAACATCATTTTGTTTGTTTGGTCACTGATTATTGATACGTTCAGATCAAGTTACAGGGATAGACCAGGCTAAATCTGAGGTTGTTAGGAGATACATAGGTGAAAGGTTGGTTTTGGTATAAGTCACAGTGGTGATGCCGGTCAGCTGATAACCGCCATGCGGTGATAAAATCTGCTACCCCAGTAGGGGATAACCGATATCGGTAGCGGCGGTGATTCAGAGCTTACGGTGAGAGGTTGATTATAGGATGGTTATGGGGTTTTAAGGTTTGTAGATGGTTAGGGGGAATAGTAAGGAAATGGAGAAGACTCGTGAGAGTGAGAAATTTGTCTTCCGGGAAATATAGGGATGGATGAATGAAGGTTAGGTGCGGGGTCTTTGTCGGGTGTTAGATCCAGGGGTGATTTTATAATTACTATCAATCAAAAGTTCACGAAGTGGAGCTTAGAAGCATACAAGATACTACTTACTACTTTGACGAGGATACAGTCCAAGGAATGCAATAACAAAGGCAAAGCTCGGTGGGATGATCCGACAATTGAAAGTGAGATGATGAAGCTATCCTCTGACTCTCCCAATGCTTGGATGAGTGTGACAGTGATCTCATTGATCGATTCTGATCTAGGACACAATGCTCTTCTCTACAAACTCTTTTCTCCTTCTCACTTGTCTCTCCTTTACAAATGGATTCGGATCCTTACATTTTGGTTGGGGTAGGTCATTTACAGGGAACCGATGGCGGTTGCATAACCGACGGTGGTCGAGTAGGGACCGGCGTCGGTCAAGTCAAAGTTGGCTATTTTTACTAAAAATAGCCAACTTTCCCTCCTTTTCTCCCGAGGGGTCAGTTGTGGGCTTGGTCAAGTCATTATTAGGCTCATTTTGATGCGGGTGAGGGGTGATGAGTCATGGGTGTGGGTCTGGACCAAGTCATAGGTCTTAATTAGGTTAGTTTAGGGTTAGGGCTAGGTCATAGTGAGGTGGCGAGGTGAGGTGGCAGGGTTGGAGATGTGGATTTATTAATTATAAGGTAATTAATAAATAATTAAGTCTGTAAGGTTTAGGTGGTGAAGTAGGGTTAGGTGGCGGGACGAGATACGTGGTACAAGGTGTTGTAAGACCCAAATTTGGTGTCTACAATTATCTTCAAGAAGTAGATGCACGTTGAAATGCAGTAGTGTAACCAAGGTACACGATTTGAAGAGTAAACAAGCAATTCATAGGTAAAGGTCGATAGTTTATCCAAACAAGGTTGATATAATCCTAGTATCCAAGGTATAGGAAGTAGCTCGGGGATATAATGGGCTAAGGTACCAAACGTTTAGGCATGTTCGGCGGATGCAAATGGTTGGTTTGGTTGAGATAAACGTCACGGTCTTGGTCTAGGCAAAGCTGGTTGGCTAATCAATTCAAGTATCCTAGTCATGCTAAAACACGAATAGGTGAGCTTGATTGAACAAATAGCTACATGATGGGTGGACAGAATCATAATTTGCGGGCCTCGGTCGAGGTACTTAATTGGTGCGGCCATAGGTCGGGCCGATTGGTTAGGTGTGGCCGTGGGTCGAGCCGATTGGTTGGTTGCGGCTTGGGGTCGTGCCGATTGGTTGGTTCTTTGCCTTAGGTCGGGCAGATTGGTTGATTGTAGCCTTGGGTCGGGCCGATTGATTGATTGCGGCCTTGGGTTGGGCCAATGGGGTTGTTGCAGCCTTGGGTTGGGCCGATTGATTGGTTACGGCCTTGGGTCGGGCCAATTGGTTGGTTGTGGCCTTGGGTCGGGCCGATTAGTTGATTGTGGCCTTGGGTCAGGCCGATTGGGTGGTTGTAGGCCTTGGGTCGGGCCGATTGGTTGGTTCTGACCTTGGGTTGGGCCAATTGATTGATTGCGGCCTTGGGTTGGGCTGATTAGGTGGTTGTAGCCACAGGTCGGGCCGATTGGTTGGTTGTGACCTTGGGTTGGGCCGATAGGGTGGTTGCGGCCTTGGGTCGGGCCGATTAGTTGGTTGTGGCCTTGGATCGGGCCAATGAATTCAAAATAAGGCTATTTTAGCAAAGGCCAGGGTGGGTGATGTGGTGAGAATTAGAGTTTGGTGGAGAAGGGCAGAAGTTAGGGTAAACTAGGCAGGTAACCAATATCAGTTAGTGGTGACCGGTATCGGTTAGGAGACCGATATCGGTCTTCTAGGGAGTGCCCTAACCGATATCGGTTATAGGTCAAAACCTATCAAAAGAAAAAATACGGCATGTCATTTTCACATAGTGAATTTGAGTGCCAACCCTTTTCTTGTCACGAGTTTTTGAATTGATTGGGTTGAGCTTTTGGGCTGAGTTGGCACTAGTTGAGTGGGGAGTGAGTTATTGGTAGGGCCCGAGAGATCGGGAGGCGAGTTTTATTGGTTGAGGACCGGTTGAAGAGATTTGGAGCTATGGCACGGCACGGAGGAGCACGTGGTGCTGAGGAGCTAGACCACCACCACCTATCCCACCACGGACGACGTGTGTCGTGACTCACTTGAGGCTCTAAATCCCTATTTGTGTGAAGTTGATGAATTTAGCTAGGATGTGGGTTTTGGGGTAGGAATCCAAAATTTGATAAAATAATGAATAAATGAAGGTAAATCATAAAATGGAGTGGGTAGATATGTTAGGTAGGCCAAAATGGCAGGGTGGGTAAGTTTTTAGGCAATTGTGCTAGGTAGATGGTTAAAAATAGGAAAAAAGGGGATTTGGGGTCGTTTTGGTCTAGCCCCAAAATCCCACAGTGACCGATGTCGGTCACTAGGCGACCGGCATCGGTCACAGCGAAAGTTGTGTAGAATAGTTGTTATAGAGACCGGCGTCGGTCATGTGTCGACCGACGTCGGTGCATAAAAGTCGGGTATAGACAAGTGGTGGGGGACCGATGGTGGTCGAGGGTGACCGGTACCGGTCACCATGGGTAGGAGGAAAGGTTGTGAAATTTGTTGTGTTGGTTTGTTGTAGGCGGGTAGGATAGATTTGTGGGGTGAAGGGGGAGAAGGTAGAGTTGCTAGGAAAGGTTATTGGGGTGGGGGTAATCGGGTGGTTGGGGGCCGGTTCGGGTAGAATAGGTTATGGATTGTGTATGAATTAGGAGGGGTTAAATTGGTTGAGGTATGGTTATAGGGCAAGAGTAGAGCGGGTGGAGTATAAGTGGGGCGGTTGGTAGGGTGTGGGATAGGTAAAGGGGATATTGTAGATTTTTGTTGGGTGGGGTTATTGATGTTGAGGGAGATGAGGTGTTTTAGGTTTGATTGGAGTGGGTAGGATATTTAAAGAAGGATCATAAGAGTGAGAGGAATTTATAGATGTATAGGGTAAGATAGGTGGGTGTAGATGTGCTTATAGAGTCGGGGTGTGATTGGGTGGGTGAGTGAGTATAGGGGTTAAGGTAGTTGTTTTGTAAAGGGTGGGCTGATGGAGTGGGTTATTTTTGTAGGCACGCAGAGTGGCGACGATGCGAGATCGGATGCTTTTGCCGCTACTAGGGTAAATGTGGCCACATGTGACTACAGCGCAGTGGGCAGTCATGCGGGAGGTTGGACTTGGCGGAGTCCAGAGGTATAGATCTGTTGATAGGGACCATATCCTAATGGTTGCCCTCATCGGCAGATGGGATCCGGCAACCAATGTCTTCCATCTCCCTACTTGGAGAGATGACAAGTAATGCTAGAGAGATGTGTATCGCATCCCGAGGCTGCCCGATCATAGGTGAGGCGGTGTTCCCGTGGATGAGAGACAATGATGGATAGCATCCTGCAGTATTCGAGGATGCAGCCCCATTGATTACGTATCGTGAAATGACGAGCATCTGCTATGGCGATATGTATCACGTGCATCGACAGGAGACATGACTTGCCATGTTGATGATGATCGGTATCACCTGCTTCGCCCTCCCTGACTTAGAGGGAGGCCGCTTCCCATGGGCTCTGATGGGAGTGTTACATGAGATGGTGGAGGAGCACACCTGTTATGCATGGGCACCGGTGTATCTGGTGCAGCTATACAGAGAGCTCTGGGGCTATCGCCGTATGAGGTGATTCAAGATATGTTCGACATTCTTGTTACACTGTTGGGCCTACGAGCATATCGTGTGTTTACGACCAGTAGGGTTGCCCCAGCAGCCAGGGCCACAAGCAGTTTATAGGTATGGGTTTCAGAGGTGGTTGGGGGTCGTGGGCCAGCCACGAGCAGTTATCACAAGGTAAGATGTCACTTATTACAGGCATATGTTAGAGGGCCTAACCGCATTAGATATTATATGGAGGCCATACAGAGGCCATCAGCCCCATGGAGGAGCCCGAGCACAGCTACAATGGATCCAGTATATCTTCTGGATAGCTAGACAGAGACCCGGGAGTATGAGTGGATTCCCCTAGAGAGGGTACGATGATAGTTGGACCTATGGCAGGATGAGCCACCTCCCTTCCCACAGTATCGGAGGGAGGATGTAGAGGCACCACTGCCTCTACTACAACCATTGGACCCGATCACTGGTAGCAGAGAGACCAGCCAATGATACAAAGTGGATGACGCCGGAGTGATAGGTTCCTTTTTGGTTTGGTGGGCGAGGCGGAGGTAGCCATGAGAGCATAGCCCGCACAACCCAGTTGGCAAATGTTATTATAGCAAAGAGGACCATCTCTTGGGTCAAGTGTAGTTATTACAGGGCATCTTCATTGCTACACAGCACGACGGAGTGCTGCGGGGTATTTGGCCCAGCACAGAGGCAGTGCACGAGGGACAGAGGCACGAGCACAAGCACGGCCTCGAGTCCAGATCCTGTTCAAGCACAAGCACGAGTCCCTATTCAGTTCCGATGGCAGCTCCACCGCTGCCACAGTATAGCGTAGGGTCGGGGTGTACAGGTAGGGTAGGGCCCACTTATATTAGGAGCCGGGGACCAGCCCCACCAGCCATGGTGGCACGGGCCCGATACATGGAGGTGAGAGCGGAGGCCCGCTATTATCAGGACGTACTAGATGGTACCGGTGCTGAGTATCAGCCATATCGGCTCACAGAGCCGAGACGTCCCGGAGCCATAGGTCACAGGGGTGCGCACCACTACCGGTGGGTCGGTGACAAGTAGGAGGAGAGATCCTGACGAGAGGCCGGCCGAGGGACGGCCGAGGAGGGGAGAGAGCCGAGTTACCCTGAAGCGGAGATGGGTTTTGTGGATTTGATAGAGGATTTTTGATAGAGACACCGGTGCAGTGAACCAGAGTGTGTATATAGAGCCTACGTGCCCTCATAGGATTTATCATGTGTATGTATTTTTGTTGTATATACGAACTGCGAGACGAGTACTTTTTGTATAGTTGATACCGGCTGTGATCTCGAGTATATTTTTGACATGAGAGACCGGCTGCGATCCGAGTCGAGATTTTGACAGAGAGCAATGGCTGCGTGCCGACTTTGTATGTTTTGGATTATAGAGCCCCATGCGGGCAAATTTGTATATGGTGACATTGATTTGAGGATATATATAGATGATGAGTTTGATCCACATGGTGTGTATAATGTTTGATTTGATACATATATTATAATGTTGTATGTGTTTTGTTGATGGTATTGGAATTTGATGTAAATATAGATGATTTTGATGATGTTTTGATGATATGCATATGTTTTAAAATGTTGATTTTATTATGATGATGGATGTTGATACTGATGTCGTTATGCGGGGAAAAGAGGTGGACTCGCCAAAAAAAAAAATCCAACAAAAAACAAAGAAAAGGATGAGGTTTAAGCAAGAGGAGACATATGACCGATATCGCTTAGATAACCGATGTCGGTCATTGAGAAATAGATAAGGGGTTAGGGTTAGGAGGAATACCTATTGAGTGTTGGGAGGGTGTGCACATACCGGAGAGATCGGACCGATTGTGAAGAACTCCTTTTTTTGCAGGAAGGACTACTGTAAATAAGAATGCAAGACCACCAGATTTTAGTTAGACAATAAGTAAGGGAACTGCCTTGGGCCCAGGAAATACTAAACTTCCTTTCGAAGGTGGTCAGTTCCCTTTTAATATAAATTATTGCAAATGATAATAAAGAAGCTATTGTGAAATCATGATTTAGGTACCTCGTTACTAAAAGCAATAGAGACTAAACTACCCATAATAAAACATCATTTTGTTTGTTTGGTCACTGGTTATTGATACGTTCAGATCAAGTTACAGGGATAGACCAGGCTGAATCTGAGGTTGTTAGGAAATAAATAGGTGAAAGGTTGGTTTTGGTATAAGTCACAGTGACCGATGCCGGTCACTGGATAACCGACCACGGTTATAAAACCGCTACTGGTAGGGGATAACCGATATCGGTAGGGGCAGTGATTCAGGGGCTTCTGGGTAGAGGTTGATTATAGGGTGGTTATGGGGTTTTAAGGTTGGTAGATGGTTAGGGGGAATAGTAAGGCAATGGAGAAGACTCAGAGAGTGAGAAAGTTGTCTTCTGGGCAATATAGGGATGGATGAATGAAGGTTAGGTGCAGGGTGCTGCCGGGTGTTAGATCCAGGGGTGAGTTTATAATTACTATCAATCAAAAGTTCACGAAGTGGAGCCTAGAAGCATACAAGATACTACTTACTACTTTCTGATGAGGATACAGGTCCGAGGAATGTGGTGACGAAGGCAAAGCTCAGGTGGGATGATCCGACAATCGAAAGTGAGCTGATGAAGCTATCCTCTGACTCTCCCAATGCTTGGATGAGTGTGACAGTGATCTCGTTGATCAGTTATAGTCTTGGACTCAATGCTCTTCTCTGCAAACTCTTTTCTCCTTCTCACTTGTCTCTCCTTGCAAATGAATTCGGATCCTTGCATTTTGGTTGGGGTAGGTCATTTACAGGGAACCGATGGTGGTTGCATAACCGACGGCGGTCGAGTAGGGACCGATGTCGGTTAGGTCAAAGTTGGCTATTTTTAGTAAAATAGCCAACTTTCCCTCCTTTTCTCTCGAGGGGTCAGTTGTGGGCTTGGTCAAGTCATTATTAGGTTCATTTTGATGCGGGTGAGGGGTGATGAGTCATGGGTGTGGGTCTGGACCAAGTCATAGGTCTTAATTAGGTTAGTTTAGGGTTAGGGCTAGGTCATAGTGAGGTGGCGAGGTGAGGTGGCAGGGTTGGAGATGTGGATTTATTAATTATAAGGTAATTAATAAATAATTAAGTGTGTAAGGTTTTAGGTGGTGAGGTAGGGTTAGGTTGCGGGATGAGATACGAGGTACAGGAGTCGTAAGACCCAAATTTGGTGTCTACATTTGCCCCTTGTTGTCGTGTAGCTTGTCTTGTAAAGCTGCACTGACAATAATAAAAAGTGGTTGCCCCAGTTAAGGGTATAGGTAATCCCCCTCAAATCTATCACAGATTGAGGTGACATGAAATCAGGGATAGGGTTGATAAAGGGTAAATGATGGTGAGATGCTGGTAAGATGGTGGGGTAAGTTCAAGGAAGCCGACGCACGTTAAAATGCAGTAGTGCGACCAGGGTACATGTTTTGAAGAGCAAACAAGCAATTCATAGGCAAAGGTCGATAGTTTATCCAAACAAGGCTGATATAATCCTGGTATCCAAGGCATAGGAAGTAGCTCCAGGGGATATAACGGGTAAGGTACCGGAATGTTTAGGCATGTTCGGCAGTACCAAATGGTTGGTTTGGTTGAGATAAACGTCACGGTCTCGGTCTAAGCAAAGCTGGTTGGCTGATCAATTCAAGTATCCTAGTCATGCTAAAACACGAAACAGGTGAGCTCGATTGAACAAACAACTACATGATGGGTGGATAGAATCATAATTTGTGGGCCTCGGTCGAGGTACTTAATTGGTGCGGCCGGGTCGGGCGATTGGTTGGTTGGTTGGCGGTTGGTGTGTCGGGCCGATTGGTTGGTTGCGGCCTTGGGTTGGGCGATTGGTTGGTTGCCTTGGGTCGGGCCTTGGGTTGGGCCGGTTGGTTGGGTTGGGGCCTTGGGTTGGGCGATTGGGCCGATTGGTTGGGTCGGCCTTGGTTGGTTGGGCCGATTGGTTGGGCCTTGGGTCGGGCGATTGGTTGGTTGCGGCCTTGGGTTCGGGCCTTGGTTGTTGCGCCTTGGTGGGCGATTGGTTGGGGTTGGGCGGGTTGGGCCTTGGTGGGCGATTGGTTGGCGGCCTTGGGTTGGGCCGATTGGTTGGTTGCGGCCTTGGGTCGGGCCGATTGGTTGGTTGCGGCCTTGGGTCGGGCCGATGATTGGTTGGTTGCGGCCTTGGGTCGGGCCGATTGGTTGGTTGCGGCCTTGGGTCGGGCCAATGAATTCAAAATAAGGCTATTTAGCAAAGGTCGGGGTAGGCGATGTGGTGAAAAATAGAGTTCGGTGGATAAGGGCAGGAGTTAGGGTAAACTAGGTAGGTAACCGATATCGGTTAGTGGTGACCGGTATCGGTTAGGAGACCGATATCGGTTTTCTAGGGCGCCCTAACCGATATCGGTTAGAGGTCAAAACCTATAAAAAGAAAAAATACGGCATGTCATTTTCACATTGTGAATTTGAGTGCCAACCTTTTTCTTGTCTGAGTTTTGAATTGATTGGGTTGAGTTTTGGGCTGAGTTGGCACTAGTTGAGTGGGGGAGTGAGTTATTGGTAGGCCCCAGAGATCAGGAGGCAGAGTTTGATTGGTTGAGGACCCTGCTGAGGAGATTTGGAGCTATGGCACAGCCTGGAGGAGCAGGAGGTGTTGGAGGAGCTGGACCACCACCACCTATCCCACCACGATGACGTGTAGTCATACCGGTAGGCTCTAAATCCCTATTTGTGTGAAGTTGATGAATTTAGCTAGGATGTGGGTTTTGGGGTAGGAATCTAAAATTTGATAAAATAATGAATAAATGAAGGTAAATCATAAAATGGAGTGGGTAGATATGTTAGGTAAGTCAAATGGCAGGGTGGGTAAGTTTTTAGGCAATTGTGCTAGGTAGATGGGTAAAAATAGAAAAAAAGGGATTTGGGGGCCGTTTTTGGTCCGGCCCCAAAATCCCACAGTGACCGATGTCGGTCACTAGGCGACCGACATCGGTCACAGTGAAAGTGTATAGATTAGTGGTTATAGAGACCGGCGTCGGTCATGTGTCGACCGACGTCGGTGCATAAAAATTGGGTATAGACATAGACTGTTGGTGGGGGACCGATGGCGGTCGAGGGTGACCGGTACCGGTCACCATGGGTAGGAGGAAAGGTTGTGAAATTTGTTGTGTTGGTTTGTTGTAGGCGGGTAGGATAGATTTGTGGGGTGAAGGGGGAGAAGGTAGAGTTGCTAGGAAAGGTTATTGGGGTGGGGGTAATCGGGTGGTTGGAGGCCGGGTTGGGTAGGATAGGTTATGGGTTGTGTATGAATTAGGAGGGGTTAAATTGGTTGAGGTATGGTTAGAGGGCGAGAGTAGAGCGGGTGGAGTATGAGTGGGGCGGTTGGTAGGGTGTGGGATAGGTAAAGGGGATATTGTAGATGTTTGTAGGGTGGGGTTATTGATGTTGAGGGAGATGAGGTGGTTTAGGTTTGATTGGAGTGGGTAGGATATTTAGAGAAGGACCATAAGAGTGAGAGGAATTTATAGATGTATAGGGTAAGGTAGGTGGGTGTAGATGTGTTTATAGAGTCGGGTTGTGATTGGGTGGGTGAGTGAGTATAGAGGGTTAAGGTAGTTGTTTTGTAAAGGGTAGGCTTGATGGAGTGGGTTGTTTTTGCAGGCACGCCAGCAGCTGATGATGTGAGATCGGATGCCACCTCTACTGGGGCGGATGCGGCCACATGTGTCCACAGCGCAGTGGGTAGTGATGCGGGAGGTTGGACTCGGTGGAGTCCAGAGATATAGGGCTGTGGATAGGGACCACAGCCTGATGGTTTCCCTCATCGAGAGATGGGATCCGGCAACCAATGTCTTCCATCTCCCTACTGGAGAGATGACAGTCACGCTAGAGGATGTGTATCGCATCCTGAGACTACCGATCATAGGTGAGGTGGTGTTCCAGGTGGATGCTGAGACAACGATGGATAGCATCCTGCAGGTATTCGGGGATGCAGCCCCATTGATTACATATCATAGTGCGAGCATCTGCTACGGTGATATGTATCGCGCACATCGATAGGAGACACGGCTTGCCATGCTGATGATGATCGGTATCACCTGCTTCGCCCTCCCTGACTCAGAGGGAGGCCACTTCCCATGGGCTCTGATGGGAGTGTTACATGAGATGGTGGAGGAGCACACCTGCTATGCATGGGCACCGGTGTATCTGGTGCAGCTATATAGAGAGCTCTGGGGCTATCGCCGTATGAGGTGATTTGGGATATGTTCGACATTCTTGTTACACTGCTGGGCCTACGAGCATATCATGTGTTTACGACTAGTAGGGTTGCCCCAGCAGCCAGGGCCACAGGTAGTTTATAGGTATGGGTTTCAGAGGTGGTTGGGGGTCGTGGGCCAGCCACGAGCAGTTATCGCAGGGTGAGATGTCACTTATTACAGGCATATGTTAGAGGGCCTGACCACACTAGATATTATATGGAGGCCATACAGAGGCCATCAGCCCCATGGAGGAGCCCGAGCACAGCTGCGATGGATCCAGTACATCTTCTGGATAGCTGGACGGAGACCCGGGGAGTATGAGCGGATTCCCCTAGAGAGGGTACGACAGATTGGGCCTACGGCAGGATGAGCCACCTCCCTTCCCACAGTATCGGAGGGAGGATGTAGAGGCACCACTTGCTCTACCATACCACCATTGGACCCGATCACGGGTAGCGAGAGAGACCGGCGATGATGATACGGTGGATGACGCCGGAGTTACATGTTCATTTTTGGTTTGGTGGGTAGGGCAGAGGGCAGCCATGAGAGCACAACCCACACCCACACCTTTTAGATTTGGTGTTTATATTATAGAGAGAGAGGACCGTCTCTTGGGTCGAGTGCGGTTATTACGAGGGGGCAGCTTGCTTTGCTGCAGCAGCACGAGATCGAGTGCTACAGGGGTAGTTGGCCCAGGCACGAGGCAGGGCAGGGCGAGGCAGCACAGGCACGACATGAGCACGGCACAGCCTCGAGTCCAGATCCTGTTCGAGCACGAGCACAGTCCTGTTCGAGCTCAGCTCCGATGGCAGCTCCACCACCACCACAGGTACAGGCGCAGGGTCAGGGTGTACAGGCAGGGCAGGGCCCACTTATATTAGGAGCCGGGGGACCAGCCCCACCAGCCATGGTGGCACGGGCCCGATACATGGAGGCGAGAGCGGAGGCCCGCTATTATCAGGACGTACTAGATGGTACCGGTGCCGATTATCAGCCATATGCGGCTCACAGAGCCGAGACGTCCCAGTCACAGGTCACAGGGGGCCGCAGCCACAGCCGGTGGGTCGGTTACAGGTAGGAGGTGAGATCCGGCACAGGGGCCAGCTGAGGGATGGGCCGAGGGAGGGGGAGAGAGCTGAGTCACCCCAGGAGCGGAGATGGGTTTTGTTGATTTGATAGAGGATTTGTTGATAGAGACACGGTCTGACGAACCGAGTGTGTATATAGAGGCCTGCGTGCCCTCATAGGATTTATGTATGCATTTTTGTTGTATATACCGGCCTGCGAGCCGAGTACATTTTGTATAGTTGATACCGGCCTGCGAGCCGAGTATATTTTTGACATGAGAGACCGGCCTGCGAGCCGAGTCGAGATTTTGACAGAGACAACGGCCTGCGTGCCGACTTTGTATTTTGGATTATAGAGGCCCCATGCAGGGCAATTTGTATATGTTGACATTGATTTGAGGATATATATAGATGATGAGTTTGATCCACATGGTGTGTATAATGTTTGATTTGATGCATATATTAAAATGTTGTATGTGTTTTGTCGATGGTATTGGAATTTGATGTATATATATAGATGATGTTGATGATGTTTTGATGATATGCATATGTTTTGAAATGTTGATGTTTATTATGATGATGGATGTTGATAGTGATGTCGTTTATGCAGGGAAAAGAGGCGGGCTCTGCCAAAAAAATTCAAAAAAACAAAGAAAAGGATTAGGTTTAAGCAAGAGGAGATAGATGACCGATATCGGTTAGATAACCGATGTCGGTCACAACCTGACCGATACCGGTTAGCTAACCGATATCGGTTACTCTTAAACGAGCTTTTCTAAAAATAGAAAAGCTTGGGAGGCAACTGAAATCTTATTTTTAGAGTCATGCAACATGTTAAATACGAAGATGCGAGGCTGTTGACGTCGATACAGGTAATTGCATGGGAGAATTGAGTGATAAGGAGGAAAGAGATAGGTAAAGTGATCGTGGGCTTGGATTAAGAAGGCGTAAAGGCAAGTAATAGTGAAGAGGGTGGTGAACATGGCTGAACAAGGAGAAGCATCCAGGGAGAGAGAGGAGAGAGGGAAGACAGGTTCCACCTCAAACTGCTGCATCCCAGGAGGTATAATTTTTGGTTGGAATTAAATTTTTGCATGCGTATGAATAGGATGTGGGAAGGTAAGTGGGTAGAGATGAAAAAGAAAGGTGATAGGAAAAGGTTTGGGATGGGGTGAGTGTTATGGGGTAGGTAATCAGGGGTTTCGAATATGTTTTTAGGTATAGAGAGGCGCGAACAAGCGAATAAGTTATCATAGGTGGTGTTTTTGAGCAGGGTAGATGGAATTGACAGTGACCGATATCATTTAGGAATAACCGGTATCGGTTAGGTAACTGGTATCGGTTATCTATAACCGATATCGGTTACTGTGTAAAGTTGTGGATTGTGATAAAAAACACGTGGGAATTTATTTGTTGATTTGTTGTTTGTTGGTTTGATGTGTGCAGGCACAGGCAGGGTTGAGGATGAATGATAGGGTGCCAGCTTTGTTGTCACGAGTCAGTGGATGTAACACCAGCTGAGTGGGCATTAATAAACCATGTGGGGTTAAGCGGAATCCACTATTATTCACGAATCACACGCAATCATGCTATGTTGCAGGCGCTGATTGAGAGATGGAATCCTGAAAAGAATACCTTCTATCTACCAACAGGGGAGATGATAGTGACGTTAGAAGATGTGTTTCAAATTTTGAGACTTCCAATTACAGGAAGACCAGTGTATCAGGCAGGGCCTAATGCGGTGCGTGCAGCGATAACGGCAGTATTTGGTCCAGCCACACGAGATTTGACACAACGAGGTTTGACATTCACTTATGGTATAATGTTTGCGGCACACCCTGAGGCAACAAGGTTGGCCATGGTATTAATGATAGCGGTGGGGTATTATGCATTACCTAGAGTGGATGGGGGAAGATTTCCAAAATCATTGATGTGTATTATTCGGAAATGATAGAAGGGCGTTACTTTCACATGGGCACCCGCATATCTGGCGGAGCTATACAGGGGTTTATGGGCATGCAGGTGAAATCACAGGACTACACTAGGATTGTGCATACTTATTACATTGTTGGGCCTATGAGCACATTGTGTGTGTGTGACCAATAGGTCGACCCATCCAGCGGGAGAGACAGGAGTGCAAAGGTTGGGATTCAGGTGATGGGTCCAGACAGAGCAAGAGGAGATCCGAGACCGTGACAGATGACACCAGTATTATAGGTAGATGTGGGAGATGGTGATGATTGCGGATATCCATTGGAGGCCTTACGGGAACTATATGGTGATGGTGAACATAGCCGAGGATTTGAGGGGTGTAGAGTGATTGAGGTGGATCGCGGGACACAGGCCAGGTGAGTACGAGAGGATTCCTCTAGATCACGTGCGGCGACAATTTGGATTTGTTCAGGATATACCCATGGCTCATAGACCATACAGGAGGATCGACATCGAGGCACCATTCTCACCTCCACGGCCGACACTTCCAGAAGGACCAGAAGAGAGGCAGAGGCGATCGCGGTAATGGATGCGGGAGTGACAAGTCTTATAGATTATGGTGGGCAGCAGAGCTGCGAGATACACATGAGAGGGCGATCATCCTGACATAGCTTGTGATTACCATGGAGAGAGACCACCTGCAGGGTTTAGTTCACCAGCTTCAAACACAGGTGAACGAGACCACGGGATTGTTAGAGGCTTCACAGTCTCGAGTGGAGAGACTAGAGGCAAGAGTCCTCCACGCGAGAGGGCAGATTCGTATGTTACAGGAGAGATTGGTGGATCAGTGGGAGGAACCAATAGCAGTGGTACCTTTGAGTATGGAGAGGCCAGGTGAGCGGCGTCGATGATCACCATCACTTCCTGGTTCGGGATGAGGCGCGGGGGTCTAAGTGAGTTTCATACATAGGGGTAGAAGAATAAATAAAGATTCCGACCTGCGCGTCGATGATAGAGAAGATGTATTTGTTTAACATCTAAATAAAATGGAATATGTATGTTGATTTGAGTTTGTGATAATTATAAGAATGTTTGTGTTTTGAATGTTTGGATTGAAAAAGGACAAAGGTGAGTGTTATCAATATAAATATGTGAAAATATTTATATTTTTAAGTAAAACACAACACATGATAGGTGATGGTAGGGGATGGTCGAGCTAACCTTGGGAGACCCCATGTCTCCTAAGTGCTTGCCTACATAGCCCATTGCACAAAGCAAGGAGGGGCCTCAGACCGATGTAGTTCTCCCTTAGGACCAGGGAGAGGTGAATTCAGGCAATTTAGTTGTGGTTAGGCAATTTGTTGGTTGGTAAAAGTTTGATGTTGGTAGAGTAATGTTGTTGGTGTTGGTGTGGGTATAGGTGAAGTGAGGGTTAACTTACCCAAGCATAGGAAATCATGTCCTAATTAAGATCAACACACAATCCTAGATTCGGGTAAAAGAGGCAAAAGTGTCCCATAGTTGGAAAGAGCTAAACAAACCACGTATTATCGTAGGATGAGCTTGAATCCCTAGGTACCTTGCATAGGCGAGAAGTCGATAGGTGAAAAGAGTTGTATAATCACAAGATATCGGATATACGCACGTCCCTTGAGTTTTGTTATTGTGAAGAATGGTGAGGAGGGGTGGATGGATAGTTTTAGTTAGGGGCGCAGAGAACTTGTTATAAGGTGATTATTTTGATGGAAGAGAACCAAACCAAAATAGACAAGTCCATGACTCAAAAGTACTTTTGAATACTGCTTTTTTTTTTTTTAGGATATAGACTGATCGATGCGGGAAGTCTATATGGGATATGCATTTTGTTGTTCTTGAGGTCTTCACGAAGCTGATCAATGCGAGAAGCTTCTGATAGAGGCTGACTTTGTATAGCTGTCCTTCGAGGGAGCAGTCTACTTATAGTAGCAGATGCGGCGTTGCACATAGCTGTCCTTCGAGGGAGCAGTCTAGTTATAGTAGCAGATGTGGCTTTTGCACATAGTTGTCCTTCGAGGGAGCAGTCTAGTTTATAGCATAGAGGTCTAGATGTCTGTTTGGCATGAAGCATCTAGTTTTGTAGGAAGTTTGACTCAAGAATATCCCAGAATTGTATAATTGAGAACTTGTTATTTTGATACTTTTAAGTCATGGACCAGACTAAAAAGGAGAAGGCATCTTTAAGAGGAGGTGATGATCAAACCATGTGGGTTTGATTTTACTTTGAGATGCACGAAAAAGGTGTATGAGGTGGTAAATGAGCTCAAGGGACGAGCGCAAGGTAGATAAGAAGTGATGTAACACTAAATTCAATAGTAGAATGGTCGGAGATGCAAGGCATTAAGGGGTTCAGGCTCAGGTTTACCATTAAGCGAAGCTAAATGATAAGTACCTGATCCATAAGTGTGAGTGATAATGTAAGGCCCAATCCAATTAGGAGCAAATTTTCCACGTTTGCTCTTTTCTAGTTTGGTTACATGTTGATTCTCTTTGAGGACAAGATCACCAATTTTAAAGGTACGCTCATGAATTCACTTATCATAAGCACGCTTGATGCGCTTTTGATAAATTTGAAGGTGGTCAAGAGCGGTAAGATGACGCTCGTCAAGAAGCTCCAATTGGGCTAACCGCTCTTGGCGGAAGTCATCATTGGTGAGAATATCCTGGAGAGATATTCTGAGGGAAGGGATTTGTATTTCGAGAGGCAAGACAGCCTCGGTACCATACACCAGAGAGAATGGTGTGGCATTAGTGGAAGTACGAATGCTGGTACGATAAGCCCAAAGGGCAAAGGGGATGTGATCATGCCAATTTTGACCAGAATCGTTAACAACTTTCATGAGAATTTTGGTTAAGGTTTTGTTAGAAGATTCAGCTTGACCATTTGCTTGTGGATAGTAGGGTGACGAGAAGCTAAGTTTGATACCAAAGTTGTCACAAAGGGCTCGTAACAGCTTATTTTTGAAAGATTTTCCATTATCGGTTATCAAGCGATGAGGAACACCGAAACGGAAAATAATGTGATGATTGATGAATTCAACAATTTTCTCCTTTTTGGTTGAAATGAGTGGAATGGCCTCCACCCATTTAGTGTAATATTCGGTTTCCATGATGATCCAATGGTGACGTTGCGAAGAAGGTGGATGAATCTCACCAATAAGGTCCAAACCCCATTGTGAGAAAGGCCAAAGATCTCGTGCGACCTGTAGCGGATGGCTGGGAGTATGTTGAAGGTTGGCATGCTGTTGACACATAACACAATGCACTTAACATATTCACAGCAGTCTTTATTAAGAGTAGGCCAATAATATCCTAGGCGAAGGATCCGCTTGGCCATGGCAAAGCCACTAAAGTGCCCACCACAAATTCCATCATGGACTTGTTGGATGGTATGAGTGACTTCAGCGCTGGTTAGACATCGAAGGAGGATACCATCGAAGCCACGTTTATAGAGGAGTCCCCCCATGATGACATAATGAGAAACACCTTTAAGAAAAGTGTGTTTTCCATTACTATTAAGGTTAGGTGGGAGAACAGAGTTTGTAAGGTAGTCGTGAAATTGGTGATACCAGGTATCCTGCGAGTCAGCAGATGCATTATTTACCATACAAACATCCGGGACTAAGTAAGATGGGGCAAAGAGTTGTTGGACCAAGACAAATATGTCAGAATCAGATGGTGATGTAGGAATTTGTGAGGCCAAGCAAGCCATAGTATCCACAAATTTATTAGTTGAGCGTGGAACGGTTTGGATAGTATAATGGGTAAATAAGGTCAAAAGTGAATCTACGTAACATTTGTACTTTTGAAGTTCCTCATTTTTACATTGGTAGATGCCAGTGACTTGATTTACTACCAATTGAGAGTCACCAAAATGTGAATAGACTTCACACCTAAGTGTAACGCAACATGGAGACCCAAAACAAGGGCCTCGTATTCCACTTGTATTGTTAGTGCAGGGGAAATCGAGCCTGAATGAAAGAGGCATAGGTTCACCTTCAAGAGGAATGAGAACAACACCCACCCCTCCACCATGTTGGCATTTAGATCCATCGAAGAAGAGAGTCATCGGATAAGACGCATCATTGAGCGAAAGAGTTGCGATGAGTTCATCAGGGAAAGTAAAATTGGTAAATTGTTCCCCAGGTAAAGGGGCTTCCACGAGTTGGTCTGCGATAGTTTGTCCTTTGACTGATTTCTGGTGTACGAACTCAAGGTCGAGGTCGGCGAGGAGCATAAGCCATCGGGTGATGCGTTGGTTTAGATGAGGTTTGGCGTACATATAATGTATGGGGTCAGCGTTGGTGATGACAAAAGTTTTGTGATTCAGGAGGTAATGTCGGAGTTTGGTGGCCACGAATGATAGGGCTAGGCACAACTTTTCGACATGTGTATACCTAGTTTCGTAATCCACAAGAGTATGGCTTATGTAATAAACTACTTGTTCTCGATGCTCGGAGTCACGATGTGCGAGCATGGCTCCTACAGACATGGTCGGTGGCAGAAAGGTAAAGGTAGAAAGGGTGATCGTCCTGAGGTGGGATAAGCACGGGTGGCTGCAAGAGATAAGTTTTAAGAGCCTCAAAGGCTTTGTGGCACTCCTCGCTCCATTGAAAAACAATGTCCTTTTTAAGGAGATGATGGAAAGGTTGACATCGATCCGAGAGTTGTGAGATGAAACGACGGATAGATTGGAGTTTTCCCTGCAAACTACGCAATTGTTTTAGGTTAGTGGGTGGGGGCATTTCTAAAATAGCTTTGACTTTAGCGGGGTCGACCTCAATGCCACGCAAAGAGATGATAAAGCCAAGGAGTTTTCTGAAAGGATGCCAAAGACACATTTCTTTGGCTGAAGATGAACACAGTATTGTAATAGGTGATCGAAAATAATGGTTAAAACATCGAGATGTTCACTGCGATGTTTGGATTTTCCAAGAAGATCATCGACATAATCCTCAAGGATAGTGTGCATAATGTCATGAAAAATGTAAGTCATAGCCCATTGATAGGTTGCACCAGCATTCTTAAGGCCAAATGGCATGACACGATAGCAGAAGGTGCCCCAGGGGGTAATGAAGGTGGTTTTATGTTGATCGGTCGGGGCTACTAAAATTTGATTATATCCCGAGAAACCATCCATGAGAGAAAGCATCTCATGGCCCGTAGTGAGATCGACAAGTTGATCAATACTAGGTAGGGGGAAGTCATCCTTTGGGCAAGCGAGGTTAAGATCCCGAAATCCATACATATCAAAGTCCCCCGTCATCGCTTTAGTGACAGGTACAACATTAGAAATCCATTGCGGATAGTCAATAGGTAAGATGAAAGAAAAAAAGGAGTCGTTGAAGCTCTTCTTTAACCAAGAGAGCAATGCGTGGATGCATTTTTCTCAGCTTTTGTTTAACTAGTTTGGAGTCTGGTTTCAGAGTGATGTTATGGACAGCAATGTCAGGATCGATTCCTGGCATGTCGGCGTAGGACCAAGCGAAAGCTTGATTGCGGGCATGGAGAAAGGTAGTGAAGGCGGCTTGTTCTGATGCATCGAGAGATTGTCCGATCTTTACAATGTGAGGATCATCCTCCATGTGGATGTTGATTTCTATAGTCGACTCATTCAACATGGTTTGGGTTTCAGATGGTAAGGCACGTTGAATATAAGAGTCATCCGCACCAAGGTAGGTGAGGATGGAGTCATCATCCTGGCACTCCACAACATTAATCGAAGGCGGTCTTCTTCGATCATGTCTGGATATAAAAGGGGGAGAGAAGATGGGTCCTCACCATCATGTTGATAAGTGAGAGGACCTAGGAAGATAACATTCACGAAAAAAAAAAAAAAAAAAAATAGGAGGGATAGATTCCGGGTCTATCGACTCATGTGGTGAAGATGGTAAAATGGGTGATGATTGTTCGGAATGGGTGACTTCGTCATCTTCCTGGATACAATTGACATGAGGTTTCTTCAGTGTAGGTGGTTCAGAAAACCCAAGACCACTACGATCTTTGTGTTTGCGTGTTGTTATGGGAATAACCGTATGTCGTCCTTGCTCATAAAGACCGAAACCAAAACCTTTCCAAGCACAGCGCGTCAGGAAGGTGAGGGAAATGACGGTTGGTTAGATATTGAAAATCAGATTGGAAGGGAACCACACCAAGGGGAGGTTCGGGGTGACAGAGGATGCTTCAACACCCCCATACGTTAGGTTGGTGCGGCAATTAGGTGGTCCGTAGGAGATCACCTCCCCCACACGACAGTCGTAGTAGGATGCGCATGTAATTGTCCATACTCTTGTGGGGTATGGAAGGTGCTAACGTTGTATAGGTGGTACTCCCCCAGCGTAAGGCATTGAAAAACACCTACCAAGGGATCCGAGGTTGGGATGTTGTCCGCGGGGGAAGAAGGTATTTGCGTCGGTGGTTTCATTGGTCGAAGGTGTGGGTGCGGCTAAGGTGGATGGTTGAGGCGTGGTTGAAGTAGATGGTTGGGTTGGATCAATGGGTGTCTTGACTGGTACAAGCACATCATTAGGGTGGTATAACATATTACAGGTTTTGAAGGGGGAAGCGTCAGTTGTGACGGTGTATGACTTCCCCTCATACTCAAATTTTATGCATCTATGTAAGGTGGAGGGAACGCATCCCATAGCCCGATCCAAGGGCGGCCTAACAACATGTTGTATTGGAATTCTCCCTCAAGGACATAGAAGAGTTTGGGTAAGGTACGTGGCCCTACATGAATGTTAAGGATCACGGTGCCTAGGGTAGAAGTAATAGCATCGTTGAATGAATGCAACATGGTGGGGTTGGCACACATGCAGCTAGGAGGGATATTCATCTGTTGGAAGGCTTTGGAAGAGATGATGTTTAGGCTAGCACCCCATCGATCATAACATGACGTGTACCGGATGTCCCGGACGTAAGCCGAGATGAAAAGAGCGGGGTCAGGATCTTCTGCACCAAAGACGACAATTTCTTCTTGAAAAAACTAACAGCAGCGGCTTGTTGTATAGGGACAGAGGTGGTTGTGGAGGTAGGTTGTTTGGTGAGAGAAGCAACGTGGTTGGGTGTGAAGATGGAGGCAACGGGTAAGGTTTCATTAGGTAGGACCTCTATCCCTTGGAGGATCTCAATTAGAGCTTGTCGATGAGATTCAGATGTTTGAATGAGATCATAAAGTGTCATTTTTACAGGAGATTGGTGAAGTTGTTTGATCATGGTACGATGGGAAACTCCATCAGAGACTGGATAGGCAGGTCCACGAATAACCACTTTAGGTGGTGGTGTGATCGGGATGGCGGAAGAAGAAAGAGAGGCCACGCAGTGTGCTTTCTTTAGCTTTTCCATTGTTTTTCTGACCTCGAGTAGCAATGCTAATCATGTTGATCTCGTGAATACGAGAGGAGGAAGATGGCAGGGATAAGTCATTGTTCTCGAGAGGTGGGGTTGCAATGATGATAGATTTTGGTGAGGCGGGGACAGGTGGTATAGGAGAAGGGATCGAAGCTAGGGGCTTTTTCTTCCGTAAGTCATCTTTCTGAGATTTTCTATCCGAGATAGGCGACTGGCGAAGGATGGCTTTCAAAGCTTTGCATCCTTCTACATTGTGTCCTGGTGTGCGGTGGTAGGCACAGATTTTAGATTCATCATAACCTATAGGTCGAGGTTTAGATGGATCATAGGGTCTGAGTGGGGGTAGGGAAATGGTCGCATCCTCTATCAGCATATCAAGGATCTTGGCGTAAGATCCTTTGAGTGGGTCAAATGAAGATGAGGCTATTGATTGAGTGGGTGAGATTATTGATTGTTTTGGTAATGGTTGGGTATGAGTGGTTCGTATGGGTGGTGGTTTAGGCAAGGGATTTTGATGATTGGGTTGAACTTGGCGTGGCTTCTTCTACGCAGAAGTCATGTTTAGCTGGTTAGATGATGAGGCCACAGATGATGTGGTGGTAGAAAACAACCATGGGGAAAGAGGAGCGGCAACAAACAAGTCCTTCGATGATCAAGTTTGCTTAGGGTTGGTAGGTAGGCAAGATACTTGGGGCGATGGTGTTGAGATGCCTTTGGATTTTATTATGGGTGCAAAAGGTGTTGGTCGTGTTAAAGAAGATGTGGGAGGCATGGTGTATTGAGGCAAGGTGGAGGGATGAGGCCCCAATATAGAAGGTAGGTGTGACGGTGAGGGTTGAAGCCGTGCCTGTTGTACTGGTGTGATCGGGGTGAGGTTTTAGGTGTGGCGGAGGCATAGATTGGACTCGAGGAGATTGGGCTGTCTCCTAGGTGGATTGATGGCTTTATTTTTGGATAAGTCTAACCATTTAGGTGGGTGCGTCAGGCTGGGTATTGGTAAAGTCCCAAGCGTAGGGGAAGGTTTGGTTAGGTTGATAGAGGTTGATGAGGTATTCGGTGGAGATGAGGGGGTGGAGGTGAGGACATAGGCATTTTGAGCTTTTGTAAAAACTTCGGGTATATGGTAGAGGTGTCTGGATTAGTCATTTGCATTTGAGTAGAGCATGGTGTTCTCAAACGTGCCCATAAGAGTCATCTATCTTCTGGGGGATGACAATCTTCACGTATGGATGGGCATTTTGATATGGAAGAGAAGTGGGTTGTGATTCCGGTCCACTGGGGGTGTGATACGAGGGGGAAATGAGGCGTTGTATCAATGGGTGTTAAGGGGTCAACCGGTCATTGGAAAGATTTAGGCGATGAAGAACTGATAGGGAGGAGGGCATGTTCTAGAGGATCTGTCATGATTAAGGAATTTGGTGATGTAGGCTCGAGGGGTTTCTCTTCTAAGGATGACAGAAAAAGTGGTGATCCTTCTTCTTTTGCAGCAAGAGCGGTGGAAGGAGATGTTTGGGCAATAGATAAGTTGGATAACATCCACTCACAATCTTGCAGGGATGTGGTGTAAGAAGGCTCTTCTGTGAGAAGAGAACTCTGGGCGGTTGGTTCCTTTATGGGTAAAGGAATAGCGGGGCTGTCCTCTTGTCCTGATGAAGGAGAAGGGGGCGAGGACTCTTGCGTCGGTGAAGAGGCTCGATTCAGAATTTCTTCGATGGAAGCCCTTGGTTGGGAGTTGAAAACCACATGGATCTCATGCACACTCTTCTCCTCGGCTAAGGTTTCTTGGTTTGTGTTACTGTTAGAGGAATGGTTTGGAAATGGTTTGTTGAAGATTTTTAAATTTTGATTAGCAGGGGCATTAGGATTATCGAGGGTTATATCCCCTGCATCAACCATTTCCTGCACTATGTTTTTCAACATCTTGCAGTTTTCGTGGTTGTGTCCCTTCACGCGATGGAAGTTACAGAAATCATTTTCTTTATACCAAGAAGGTATAGCGCGGGCGGAATCAAACCCGGAGTGAGGTTTAACAGGAGGCAAGGTGATAGCTCCTGCTTTAAGCAATTTGTCCAAGATCACTTCATAAGTTTCTCCCAAGGGAGTGTACTTGATGGGCTCGGCTTTATACTTATAGGTGGATTTCGGCTGGGTATAAGACGGTGCTTGAGATTTGACCATTACCACGTGTACAGCTCCTTTTGATTTTGAAGCAGCCGATGCATGAGAGTTGGTGGTGTTGGGTTTGTTCGTGGAGTCTGGGTTCGAAATTTGAGTTTTTGTTGCGCAACTTCAATTTCTCCTCCTCTAAGGCTCGAATCTCTAGTTTCCGAGCCATAGTAAAGGCCTCATCAAAGGTGCGAAAGTTTGAATTTGGAGGGTGGGAGAAATGTGTTTAGCGCAGGCCCGCGTAAAGAGTTTGATGAGCTCGGCCTGAGGTAAGGCATAAGTAAGTTGGTTGATGAGGCCCCGCCATCGTCCAACGAAATCTGCGATAGACTCGTCTTCAAATTGTCGGATGGCATAGAGGTCGGTAATGGATACTTTCTTGGCAATATTGATGGAGAAGTGATCCAAGAAAGATTGGGCTAACTGGTTAAAGGAGAAGATTGAGTGTTGGGCTAAAGCAACTTATACCACTCAAGGCAGGTCTGATAAGGACATGGGAAGGTACGGAGTAGTAAGGCATCGTCATGAGCAATCAGATATAGAGGCATGTCTAAATGATCACAAGTGTTGTTGAGGGTCCTCCTTACTATTAAAGCGAGTAAATTTTGGTAATTCCCATTGAGGAGGATATGTATGAAGGGGGACAGAAGGGTGAATAGGCTCCCAAAAAACTTGCTCGTATGTCAGGGTGTTACGGTTTCCTGAAACAGAAGCCTCAAGATTTTGCATCTTGTCCATCATCTGTTTAATTAAATCATTGGTTGGGTTAGATGATGGTGTTGTCATCGTAAACGGAGGAGGATTAGGCCAAGAGCCGCTACTAGACAATGGTGGGATTAAATGTTGATAAGGTATCGATGATGAATGTGTTGGGGCGACCGAATAAGGATGTCCTATATAAGATGTTGAGGCCACCGGATGAGGTTGCGGAAATGAAAAGGTGGGCGGAGCCTGAGAGGGAAAGCTCGTGTGAATAGGTGGTAGAGAACAAGTTATGAAAGAGGCAATTTGCGAGAGAGATGAGGTAGGGGCAGTGGATGGTAGTGATATGTGGGGCCCCAGATTAACCAAAGGAAAGCCAATTGGTGCAGTATGGACCATCGAATCCACTGAGCTGGGAGATGGGGCTAAGGATGAAGACGGTGAGGCGGAGTTATTAGGTGGGGAAGGAGCTAAGTGGGTGGCTATACTAATAGGCATACCCAAGAGGAGTTGACCGTCGGGTGTACGGTCAGGGGTATGAGACAAATAATATTGTACGGCGCCAAGATTAGCATCCAAAAATTTAGCAAAATCTGGATCTCCAACAGAGATCTTGGGAAAAGCATTGGTGTCTATAGGATTCCCCATAGGATGCGAAGGGGGTGACTCAGGAAAAGACACGGAACAAGCATGTGAAACCATGGCTGCGGCTTGTTTTCAGGTGATAACAACCATGGACAAGAGGATACAATAGAGAATTAGTCAATCAGGAATAAAAAATGCAACAAAATGTTGGAATTGGTAGGTTGTTGGTTTGTCGAGAAGCTGTAAAACACGATGCGATATCGGTCAGTAACTGTAGATGTCGGTGGATTGAACCGGCGTAACCGTTGCGTCGTCGAGATAACCGATGTCGGTAGAAGAGAGGACCGGTGTGCAGATCACTTGTGAAGGCAAAGAGAGAATGTAAGAGGCTGTTGGTTTGGGGATAACAAGGCTTAGTATACCCACCAAACTATCTGAAGTGATAACTGAGACAGGGTATAACAGAGAAACAAAACTGAAAGAAAAATAGAAAACAAGCAAGATGCACAAGCAAATCAAGAGACTAACCCTAGGATTAGTTTTAATCACTTTTGGGCTTATGCCTTAGATGCCAGATGATGTCAATCCTAAACAAAAAGACCTAAGGGAGATGTCAAGTTTGTTTTGGCTTGTAAGGCTACCTCAATCGGGCGGAGGAATACCACGGGAAAGGGGGATGTTTGAGATGTTGTGTAGATTATGATGTGATTTGGTATGTGTTGTGCAGTGAGAGTAAGATTAATTTCTCATCAATACCATGGATATCACCCCCACGTGTATGACCTATTACTTAATCTACGTTCACTAGAATTAAAAACAACAAGCAAGAATGTGATGCACGTGTTTTAAACCCAAATCGAAAATGATATTCGATGAAGCAAAGAAGATGACTTTCACTAATGCAAAGATGCGAAAGAAAGACAAATTCTTTTACCAAAATGACAAAATATTTTGTGAATATTTAGAAGAAAGAAACAACAAGTGTGCTCCCTATATGAAAACAAGCAAGAAAGAAAGAAACCCGAATAGGGTCCCACCGGGCGTGCCAAAATGTTTCACACAGAATTTCTAGTTCCAGAATAGAGTTGCTTCTATCCTTTCATTCTCTTGAGAAATAGATAAGGGGTTAGGGTTAGGAGGAATACCTGTTGAGTGTTGGGAGGGTGTGCACATACCGTAGAGAGATCAGACCGATTGTGAAGAACTCCTTTTTGTCTAGGAAGGACTACCTGTAAATAAGAATGCAAGACCACCAGATTTTAGTTAGACAATAAGTAAGGGAACTGCCTTGGGCCCAGGAAATACTAAACTTCCTTTCGAAGGTGGTCAGTTCCCTTTTAATATAAATTATTGCAAATGATAATAAAGAAGCTATTGCGAAATCACGATTTAGGTACCTCGTTACTAAAAGCAATAGAGACTAAACTACCCATAATAAAACGTCATTCTGTTTGTTTGGTCACTTGTTATTGATACGTTCAGATCAAGTTACAGGGATAGACCAGGCTGAATCTGAGGTTGTTAGGAGATAAATAGGTGAAAGGTTGGTTTTGGTATAAGTCACAGTGACCGATGCGGTCACTGGATAACCGACCGCATGGTTATAAAACCGCTACCGGTAGGGGATAACCGATATCGGTAGGGGCAGTGATTCAGGGGCTTCAGGTAGAGGTTGATTATAGGGTGGTTATGGGGTTTTTAAGGTTGGTAGATGGTTAGGGGGAATAGTAAGGCAATGGAGAAGACTCAGAGAGTGAGAAAGTTGTCTTCTGGGCAATATAGGGATGGATGAATGAAGGTTAGGTGCAGGGTGCTGCCGGGTGTTAGATCCAGGGGTGAGTTTATAATTACTATCAATCAAAAGTTCACGAAGTGGAGCCTAGAAGCATACAAGATACTACTTACTACTTTCTACGACGAGGATACAGTCAGGAATGTGGTGACGAAGGCAAAGCTCAGGTGGGATGATCCAAAATCGAAAGTGAGTGATGAAGCTATCCTCGACTCTCCCAATGCTTGGATGAGTGTGACGTGTGATCTCGTTGATCGATTCTGATCTTGGACTCAATGCTCTTCTCTGCAACCTCCTCTCTCTCTCTCACTTGTCTCTCTCTTTTGCAAATGAATTCCGATCCTTTGCATTTTGGTTGGGGTAGGTCATTTATAGAAACCATGGCAGTTACATAACCGATGCCGGTCGCGTAGGGACCGATGTCGGTTAGGTCAAAGTTGGCTATTTTTACTAAAAATAGCCAACTTTCCCTCCTTTTCTCCCAAGGGGTCAGTTGTGGGCTTGGTCAAGTCATTATTAGGTTCGTTTTGATGTGGGTGAGGGTGATGAGTCATGGGTGTGGAGTGCGGACCAAGTCATAGGTCTTAATTAGGTTAGTTTAGGGTTAGGGCTAGGTCATAAGTGAGGTGGTGAGTGAGGTGGCGGGGGTTGGAGATGTGGATTTATTAATTATAAGGTAATTAATAAATAATTCGATGTGTAAGGTTTTAGGTGGTGATCACGAATCACACGTAATCATGTTATGTTACAAAAAGGTACGATTGAGAGATGGAATCCGAAAAAGAATACCTTCTATCCGCCAACAGGAGATGTGCAGTGGCGTTAGAAGATGTGTTTCAAATTTTGAGACTTCCAATTAAAGGAAGAAAAGTGTATCGGGCGGGGCCTAATGTGGCGCGGGCAGCGATAACAGTAGTATTTGGTCCAAATTAAGCATGAGATTTGACACAGCGAGGTTTGACATTCACTTATGGTATAATGTTTGCGGCACACCCTGAGGTAACAAGGTTGGCCATGGTATTAATGATAGCAGTGGGGTATTATGCCTTACCGAGAGCGGACGAGGAAGATTTTCAAAATCATTGATGTTTATTATTCGGAAATGATAGAAGGGAGCGTTACTTTCACATGGGCACCCGCATATCCACGCGAAGCTTATACAGGGGTTTATGGGCATGCAGGTGAAATCACTGGACTACACTAGATTGTGCGTACTTATTACATTGTTGGGCCTATGAGAACATTGTGTGTGTGCGACAAATAGGTCGACCCATACAGTAGGAGAGACAAGAGTGCAAAGTTGAGATTCGAGGCGATGGGTCCAGAGACGAGCAAGAGGCGAGATCCGAGAGTGTGACATATGACGCCTTGAGTATTATAGGCGAGATGTGGGAGATGGTGACAATTACGGATATCCGTTGGAGGCCTTACGAGAACTATATGGTGACGGTGAACATAGCCAAGGATTTGAGGGTGTAGAGAAATTGAGGTGGATCGCAGGACACGAGCCAGTGAGTACGAGAGGATTCCTCTAGATCACGTACGGCGACAATTTGGATTTGTTCGAGATATACCCATAGCTCATAGACCATATAATAGGATCGACATCGAGGCACCATTCTCACCTCCACGACCACACTTCCAAAAGGAACAAGAGACAAAGCGGCCCGATCGCAGCAGTGTAATGGATGCAGGAGTGACAGAGTCTTATAGATTATGGTGGGCAGCAGAGCTACGAGATACACATGAGAGGGCCGATCATCTTGACATAGCTGTGATTACCATGGAGAGAGACTCGCCTACAGGGTTTAGTTCACTAGCTTCAAACACAGGTGAACAAGACCACGGGATTGTTAGAGGCTTCGCAATCTCGAGTGGAGAGACTAGAGGCAAGAGTCCTCCACGCGAGAGGGCGATTCATATGTTATAGGAGAGATTGGTGATCGGTGGGAAGAACCAATAAAGCGGTGGTACCTTTGAGTACAGAGAGGCCAGTGAGCGATGTCGATGATCACCATCACTTCTGGTTCGGGACGAGGCGCGGGGTCTAAGTGAGTTTCATACATAGGGAGAAGAATAAATAAAGATTCCGACTGCGCATTAATGATAGAGAAGATGTATTTGTTTAACATCTAAATAAAATGGAATATGTATATTGATTTGAGTTTGTGATAATTATAAGAATATTTGTGTTTTGAATGTGTGGATTGATAAAGGATCAAGGTGATTGTTATCAAATAAAAATACTTGAAAATATTTATAGTTTTAAAGAAAACACAAAGACATGATAGGCTATGGTAGGGGATGGTCGAGCTAACCTTGGGAGACCCCATGTCTCCTAAGTGCTGCCTACATAGCCCATTGCACAAAGCAAGGAGGGGCCTCAGGCCGATGTAGTTCTCCTTAGGACCAGGAGAAGTGAATTCAGCAATTTGGTTGTAGTTAGGCAATTTTTGGTTGGTAAAAATTTTGATATTAGTAGGGTAATGTTGTTGGTGTTGGATACGGGTATAGGTGAAGTGAGGGTTAGCTTACCCAAGCATAGGAAACCATGTCCTAATTAAGGTCAACACACAATCCTAGATTCGGGTAAAAGAGGCAAAAGTGTCCCATAGTTGGAAAGAGCTAAACACACCACATATTATCGTAGGATGAGCTTGAATCCCTAGGTACCTTGCATAGGTGAGAAGTCGATAGGTGAAAAGAGTTGTATAATCACAATATATCGGATATATGTCATGTCCCTTGAGTATTGTTGTTTTGAAGAATGGTGAGGTGGATGGTATAGCTAGGAGTAGAGAACTTGTTATAAGGTGATTATTCTAACGAAAGAGAACCAAACCTAAATAGACAAGTCCATGATGAAAAAGTGCTTTTGAATACTACTTTTATTTTTCTGAATATAGACTGATCGATGTGGGAAGTCTATAGGGGATATGCATTTTATTTTTAGGTCTTCATGAAGTTTCGATCAATGCGAAAAGCTTCGATAGAGCCTAACTTTGTATAGTTGTCCTTTGAGGGAACAGTCTACTTTTAGTAGCAGAGATGCGGCGTGCACATACCTGTCCTTCGAGAGAGCAGTCTAGTTTATAGCATGGAGATCTAGATGTCATTTTGGCATGAAGCATCTAGTTTTGTAGGAAATTTGACTCAAGAATATCCCGAATTGTATAATTGAGAACTTTTGAAACTTTTAAGTCATGGACCGACTAAACAGAGAAGGCCTCTTTAAGAGGAGGTGATGATCAAACCACGTGGGTTTGATTTACTTTGAATGCACAAAAAGGGTGTATGAGGTGGTAAATGAGTGAAGGGACGAGCGCAAGGTAGATAAGGAGTGATGTAACACTAAATTCAATAGTAGAATGGTTGGATATGCAAGGAATTAAGGGGTTCAGGCTCAAGTTTACCATTAAGTGAAGCTAAACGATAAGTACCTAATCCGTAAGTGTGAGTGATAATGTAAGGCCCAATCCAATTAGGAGCAAATTTTCCACGTTTAATCTTTTCTAGTTTGGTTACATATTGATTCTCTTTGAGGATGAGATCACCAATTTTAAAAGTACGCTCATGAATTCGCTTATCATAAGCACGCTTGATGTGCTTTTGATAAATTTTAAGGTGGTCACGAGCGGTAAGACGATGCTCGTCAAAAAGCTCCAATTGGGCTAACCGCTCTTAGTGGAAGTCATCATTGGTGAGAATATCCTAGAGAGATATTCTGAGGGAAGGGATTTTTATTTCGAGAGGCAAGACAGCCTTGGTACCATACACCGATAGAATGGTGTGGCATTAGTGGAAGTACGAATGCTTTGATACGATAAGCCAAAAGGGAAAAGGGGATGTGATCATGCCAATTTTGACTAGAAGCGTTAACAACATTCATGAGAATTTTGGTTAAGGTTTTGTTAGAAGATTCGGCCCACCATTTACTTGTGGATAATAGGGTGACGAGAAGCTAAGCTTGATACCAAAGTTGTCATAAAGGGCTCGTAACAACTTATTTTTGAAAGATTTGCCATTATCGGTTATCAAGTGATGAGGAACACCGAAATGGCAAATAATGTGATGATTGATGAATTCAACAATTTTCTACTTTTTGCTTGAAATGAGTGGAACGGCCTCCACCCATTTAGTGTAATATTCAGTTGCCATGATGATCCAACGGTGACGTTGCGAAGAAGATGGATGAATCTCACCAATAAGGTCCAAATCCCATTGTGAGAAAGGCCAAAGATCTCATGCGACCTGTAGCGGATGGCTGGGAGTATGTTGAAGGTTGGCATGCTGTTGACACATAACACAATGCTTAACATATTTGCAGCAGTCTTTATTAAGAGTAGGCCAATAATATCCTAGGTGAAGGATCCGCTTGGCCATGGCAAAGCCACTAAAGTGCCCACCACAAATTCCGTCATGGACTTGTTGGATGGTATGAGTGACTTCAGCGTTGGTTAGACATCAAAGGAGGATACCATCGAAGCCATGTTTATAGAGGAGTCCCCCCATGACGACATAATGAGAAACACCTTTAAGAAAAGCACGTTTGCCATTACTATTAAGGTCAGGTGGGAGAACAGAGTTTGTAAGGTAGTCGTGAAATTGGTGATACTAGGTATCTTGCGAGTCAGCAGATGCATTATTTACCATACAAACATCCGGGACTAAGTAAGATGGGGTAAAGAGTTGTTAGACCAAGACAAATATGTTAGAATCAGTTGGTGATGCAGGAATTTGCGAGGCCAAGCAAGCCATAGTATCCACAAATTTATTAGTTGAGCGTGGAACGGTTTGGATAGTATAATGGGTAAATAAGGTCAAAAGTGAATCTACGTAACGTTTGTACTTTTGAAGTTCCTCATTTTTACATTGGTAGATGCTAGTGACTTCATTTACTACAAACTGAGAGTCACCGAAAATGTGAATAGAGTTCACACCTAAGTGTAACGCAACGTGGAGACCCAAAACTAGGGCCTCGTATTCCGTTGTATTGTTAGTACAGGGGAAATCGAGCCTGAATGAAAGAGGCATAGGTTCACTTCAAGAGGAATGAGAACAACGCCCACCCCTCTGCCGCATTGGCATTTAAATCCATCGAAGAAGAGAGTCATCGGATAAGACGCATCATTGAGTGAAAGAGTTGCGATGAGTTCATTAGGGAAAGTAAAATTGGTAAATTGTTCCCCGGGTAAAGGGGCTTCCGAAGTTGGTCTCGTGATAGTTTTCCCTTTGACGATTTACAGTGTACGAACTCAAGGTCAAGGTCGGCGAGGAGCATAAGCCATCGGGTGATGCGTTGGTTTAAATGAGGTTTGGCGTATATATAATGTATGGGGTCAGAGTTGGTGATGACAAAATTTTTGTGATTCAGGAGGTAATGTCAGAGTTTGGTGGCCACGAATGATAGGGCTAGGCACAACTTTTCGACATGTGTATACCTAGTTTCGTAATCCACAAGAGTATGGCTTATGTAATAAACTGCTTGTTCTCGATGCTCGGAGTCACGATGTGCGAGCATGGCTCCTACAACATGGTCGGTGGTAGAAAGGTAAAGGTAGAAAGGGTGATCGTCCTGAGGTGGGATAAGCATGGGTGGCTGCAAGAGATAAGTTTTAAGAGCCTCAAAGGATTTGTGGCACTCCTTGCTCCATTAAAATACAATGTCATTTTTAAGGAGATGATGGAAAGGTTGACATCGATCCGAGAGTTGTGAGATGAAATGATGGATAGATTGGAGTTTGCCATGCAAACTAAGTAATTGTTTTAGGTTAGTGGGTGGGGGCATTTCTAAAATAGCTTTTACTTTAGCGGGGTTGACCTCAATACCACGCAAAGAGATGATAAAGCCAAGGAGTTTTCCCGAAAGGACACCAAAGACACATTTCTTTGGTTGAAGACGAACACAGTATTATAACAGGCGATCGAAAATAATGGTTAAAACATCGAGATGTTTACTGTGATGTTTGGATTTTCCAAGAAGATCATTGACATAATCCTTAAGGATAGTGTGCATGATGTCATGAAAAATGTAAGTCATAGCCTGTTGGTAGGTTGCACCAGCATTCTTAAGGCCAAATGGCATGACACGATAGCAGAAGGTGCCCTAGGGGGTAATGAAGGCGGTTTTATGTTGATCGGTCGGGCTACTAAAATTTGATTATATCCTGAGAAACCATCCATGAGAGAAAGCATCTCATGGCCCGCAGTGAGATCGACAAGTTGATCAATACTAGGTAGGGGGAAGTCGTCCTTTGGGCAAGCGAGGTTAAGATCCCGAAAATCCGTACATATCCGAAGTCCCCCCGTCGCTTTAGTGACAGGTACAACATTAGAAATCCATTGTGGATAGTCAATAGGTAAGATGAAAGAAACGTAAAGGAGTCATTGAAGTTCTTCTTTAACTAAGAGGGCAATGCATGGATGCATTTTTCTCAGCTTCTATTTAACTGGTTTGGAGTCTGGTTTAAGAGTGATGTTATGGAAAGCAATGTCAGGATCGATTCCTGGCATGTCGGCGTAGGACCAAGCAAAAGCTTGATTGTGGGCATGGAGAAAGGTAGTGAAGGCGGCTTGTTCTAATACATCGAGAGATTGTCTTATCTTTACAATGTGAGGATCCTCCTCCATGTGGATGTTTATTTCTATAGTTGACTCATTCAACATGGTTTGGGTTTCAGATGGTAAGGCACGTTGAATATAAAAGTCATCCGCACTTTGAGGTAGGTGAGGATGGAGTCATCATCCTGGCACTCCACAACATTAATCGGAGCGCAGGTCTTCTTCGATCATGTTTGGATATAAAAGGGGGAGAGAAGATGGGTCCTCACCATCATGTTGATAAGTGAGAGGACCTAGGAAGATAGCATTCACGAAAAAAAAAAAAAAGTTAGGAGGGATAGATTCAGGGTCTATCGACTCCATGGGTGAAGATGGTAAAATGGGCGATAATTTTTTGGAATGGGTGAATTCGTCGTCTTCCTGGATAAAATTGACACGAGGTTTCTTTAGTGTAGGTGGTTCAGAAAACCCAAGACCACTACGATCTTTGTGTTTGCGTGTTGTTATGGGAATAACCGTATGTCGTCCTTGCTCATAAAGACCGAAACCAAAACCTTTCCAAGCACAAGCGTCAGGAAGGTGAGGGCGAAACGATGGTTGGTTAGATATTGAAAATTTGATTGGAAGGGAACCACACCAAGGGGGAGGTTCGGGGTGACAAAGGATGTGTCAACTCCCCCATATGTTAGGTTCTACGGTAATTAGGTGGTCCGTATGAGATCACCTCCCCACTAAACGTTCATAGTTAGGATGCGCATGTAACTGTCCATACTCTTGTGGGGTATGGAAGGTGCTAATGTTGTATAGGCGGTACTCCCCCAATGTAAGGCATTGAAAAAAACCTACCAAGGGATCTTAGGTTGGGAGGTTGTCCGCGGGAAAGGAAGAAGTATTTGCGTCGGTGGTTTCATCGGTCGAAGGTGTGGGTGCGCCTAAGGTGGATGGTTGAGGCGTGGTTGAAGTAGATGGTTGGGTTGGATCAATGGGTGTCTTGACGGTACAAGCACATTATTAGGGCGGTATAACATATTACGAGGTTTTGAAGGGGAAGCATCAGCTATGACAAAGTGTATGACTTCCTTCATACTCGAATTTGATGCATCTATGTAAGGTGGAGGAACACATCCCATAGCCCAAATCCAGGGCGGCCTAACAACATGTTGTATTGAATTCTCCTCAAGGACATAGAAGAGTTCGGGTAAGGTACGTGGCCCTACACGAATATTAAGGATCATGGTGCATAAGGTAGAAGTAATAGCATCGTTGAATGAACGCAACATGGTGGGGTTGGCACACATGTAGCTAGGAGGGATATTCATTTGTTGGAAGGCTTTAGAAGAGACGATGTTTAGGCTACCGCCCTATCGATCATAACACGACGTGCCGGATGTCCCGAGATGTAGGCCGAGATGAAAAGAGTAGGGTCAGGATCTTCTGCACCAAAGACGACAATTTCTTCTTCAGAAAAACTGACAACAGCGGCTTGTTGTACATGGATAGAGATTGTTGTGGAGGTAGGTTGTTTGGTGAGAAAGGCAACGTGGTTGGGTGTGAAGATGGAGGCGATGGGAAAGGTTTCATTAGGTAGGACCTTGATCCCTTGAAGGATCTCAATTAGAGCTTGTCGATGAGATTCAGATGTTTGAATGAGATCATAAAGTGTCATTTTTACAAGAGATTGGTGAAGTTGTTTGATCATGGTACGATGGGAAAATCCATCAGAGACTGGATAGGCAGGTCCATGAATAACCACTTCAGGTGGTGGTGCGATTGGGATGGCGGAAGAAGAAAGAGAGGCCGTAGGTGTGCTTTCTTTAGCTTTTCCATTGTTTTTCTGACCTCGAGTAGCAATGCTAATCATGTTGATCTCATGAATATGAGAGGAGGAAGATGGCATGGATAAGTCATTGTTCTTAAGAGGCGGGGTTGCAATGATGATATATTTTGCGAGGTGGGGACAGGTGGTATAGGAGAAGGGATCGAAGCTAGGGGCTTCTCTCTCCGTAAGTTGTCTTTCTGAGATTGTCTATCCGAGATAGGCAACTGGCGAAGGATGGATTTCAAAGCTTTGCATCCTTCTACATTGTGTCCTGGTGTGCGGTGGTAGGCACAGATTTTAGATTCATCATAACCTATAGGTCGAGGTTTAGATGGATCATAGGGTCTGAGTGGGGGTAGGGAAATGGTCGCATCCTCTATCAGCATATCAAGGATCTTGGTGTAAGATCCTTTGAGTGGGTCAAATGAAGATGAGGCTATTGATTGAGTGGGTGAGATTATTGATTGTTTTGGTAATGGTTGGGTACGAGTGGTTCGTACGGGTGGTGGTTTAGGAAAGGGATTTTGATGATCAAGTTTAACTGGGCATGGCTTCTTCTGCGCAGAAGTCATGTTTAGCTAGTTAGATGATGAGGCCACAGATGACGTGGTGGTAGGAAACAACCACGGGGAAAGAGGAGCGGTAGCAAACAAGTCCTTCGATGATCGAGTTTGCTTAGGGTTGGTAGGTAGGCCAGATACTTGGGGCGACGGTGTTGAGATGCCTTTGGATTTTATTATGGGTACAGAAGGTACTGGTCGTGTTAAAGAAGACGTGGGAGGCATGGTGTATTGAGGCAAGGTGGAGGGATGAGGCCCCAATATAGAAGGTAAGATTGACGGCGGGTTGAAGCCATGCCTACTGTACTGGTGTGATCGGGGGTGAGGGTTTTAGGTGTGGCAGAGGCATAGATTGGACTCGAGGAGATTGGGCCTGTCTCCTAGGTGGATTGACGACTTTATTTTTGGATAAGTCTAACCATTTAGGTGGGTGCGTCAGGCTGGGTATTGGTAAAGTCCCAAGCGTAGGGGAAGGTTTGGTTAGGTTGATAGAGGTTGATGAGGTATTCGGTGGAGATGAGGGGGTGGAGGTGAGGATATAGGCATTTTGAGCTTTTGTAAAAACTTTGGGTATATGGTAGAGGTGTCTGGATTAGTCATTTGCATTTGAGTAGAGCATGGTGTTCTCAAACGTGCCCATAAGAGTCATCTATCTTCTGGGGATGACAATCTTCACGTATGGATGGGCATTTTGATATGGAAGAGAAGTGGGTTGTGATTCCGGTCCACTGGGGGTGTGATACAGGGGGCGAATGAGGCACTGTATCAATGGGTGTTAAAGGGTCAACCGGTCACTGGAAAGATTTAGCGATGAAGAACTGATAGGGAGGAGGGAATGTTCTATAGGATTTGTCATGATTAAGGAATTTGGTGATGTAGGCTCAAGGGGTTTCTCTTCTAAGGACGACATAAAAAGTGGTGATCCTTCTTCTTTTGTAGCAAGAGCGGTGGAAGGAGATGTTTGGGCAATAGATAAGTTGGATAACATCCACTCACAGTCTTGCAGGGAGGTGGTGTAAGAAGGCTCTTCTGTGAGAAGAGAACTCAGGCGGTTGGTTCCTTTATGGGTAAAGGAATAGCGGGGTTGTCCTCTTGTCCTGATGAAGGAGAAGGGGGTGAGGACTCTTGCATCGGTGAAGAGGCTCGATTCAAAATTTCTTCGATGGAAGCCCTTGGTTGGGAGTTGAAAACCACATGGATCTCATGCACACTCTTCTCCTCGGCTAAGGTTTCTTGGTTTGTGTTACTATTAGAGGAATGGTTTGGAAATGGTTTGTTGAAGATTTTTAAATTTCAATTAGCAGGGGCATTAGGATTATCGAGGGTTATATCCCCTGCATCAACCATTTCCTGCACTATGTTTTTCAACATCTTGCAGTTTTCGTGGTTGTGTCCCTTCACGCGATGGAAGTTACAGAAGTCATTTTCTTTATACCAAAAAGGTTTAGCGTGGGCCAAATCAAACCCGGATTGAGGTTTAACAGAGGCAAGGTGATAGCTCTTGCTTTAAGTAATTTGTCCAAGATCACTTCATAAGTTTCTCCCAAGGGAGTGTATCTTGGATGGGCTCACTTTATATTTATAGGTGGATTTCATTGGGTATAATACGGTGCTTGAGATTTGTGATTACCACGTGTACAGCTCCTTTTGATTTCAAAGCAGCCAATGCGTGAGAGTTCTTTGGTGTTGGGTTTGTTCATAGAGTCCTGGGTTCGAAAATTTGAGTTTTTGTTGCGCAACTTTAATTTCTCCTCCTCTAAGGCTCGAATCTCTAATTTCCGAGCCATAGTAAAGGCCTCATCAAAGGTGTGAAAAATTTGAATTTGGAGGGTGGGAGAAATGTGTTTAGTGCAGGCCCGTGTAAAGAGTTTGATGAGCTCGGCCTGAGGTAAGGCATAAGTAAGTTGGTTGATGAGGCCCCGCCATCGTCCAACAAAATCTGCGATAGACTCGTCTTCAAATTTTCAGATGGCATAGAGGTCGGTAATGGATACTTTCTTGCAATATTGATGGAGAAGTGATCCAAGAAAGATTGGGCTAATTGGTTAAAGGAGAAGATTGAGTGCTAGGCTAAAGCACTGTACCACTCCAAGGCAGGTCTTGATAAGGACATGGGGAAGGTACGGAGTAGTAAGGCATCGTCATGAGCAATCAGATAGCAGGCATGTCTAAATGATCGCAAGTGTTGTTGAGGGTCCTCCTTACTATTAAAGTGAGTAAATTTCGGTAATTCCCATTGAGGAGGATATGTATGAAGGGGGACAGAAGGGTGAATAGGCTCCCGACAAACTTGCTCATATGTCAGGGTGTTACGGTTTCCTGAAATAGAAGCCTCAAGATTTTGCATCTTGTCCATCATCTGTTTAATTAAATCATTAGTTGGGTTAGATGATGGTGTTGTCAATTGCAAAACGGAGGAGGATTAGGCCAAGATCCGGTACTAGACAATGGTGTGATTAAATGTTGATAAGGTATCGATGATGAATGTGTTCGAGCAACCAAATAAGGATGTCCTATATAAGATGTTGAGGCCACCGGATGAGGTTGCGGAAATGAGAAGGTGACCGGAGCTGAGAGGGAAAGCTCCTGTGAATAGGTGGTAGAGAACAAGTTATGAAAGAGGCAACTTACAAGAGAGATGAGGTAGGGCGGTGGGACGGTAGTTATATGTGGGGCCCCATATTAACCAAAGGAAAGCCAATTGGTGCAGGTATGGACCATCAAATCCACCGAGGTGAGACGGGGCTAAGGATGAAGACAGTGAGGTGGAGTTATTAGGTGGGGAAGGAGCTAAGTGGCAGCTATACTAATAGGCATACCCAAGAGGAGCTGACCGTCGGGTGTACGGTCAGGGGTATGAGACAAATAATACTGTACGGTGCCAAGATTAGCATCCAAAAATTTAGCAAAATCTGGATCTCTGACAGAGATCTTGGGAAAAGCATTGGTGTCTGTAGGATTCCCCATAGGATGTGAAGGGGGTGACTCAGGCAAAGACACGGAACAAGCATGTGAAACCATGGTTGTGGCTTGTTTCCGGGTGATAACAACCATGGACAAGAGGATACAGTAGAGAATTAGTCAATTAGGAATAGAAAATGCAACAAAATGTTGGAATTGGTAGGTTACTGGTTTGTCATAAGTCAGTAAAACACATGTAAGAACCGATATCGGTCCAGCAGTAACCGATGTTGGTCGATCAGAATCCGGCGTCAGGTCGAGTAACTAATGTCGGTAGAAGATGACCGGTGTCGGTCACTGTGAAGGCAAAGAGAGAATGTAAGAGGCTATTGGTTTGGGGATAACAAGGCTTAGTACACCCACCAAACTGTTTGAAGCGATAAATGAGACAGGTATAATAGAGAAAGCAGAAAAAAAATAGAAAACAAGCAAGGTGCATAAGCAAATCAAGAGACTAACCCTAGGATTAGTTTTAATCACTTTTGGGCTTATGCCTTAGACGCAAGATGATGTCAATCCTAAACAAAGACCTAAGGGAGATGGCAAGTTTGTTTTGGCTTGTAAGGCTACCTCCTCAATTGGGCGGAGGAATACCGCGAGAAAGGGGATGTTTGAGATGTTGTGTAGATTATGATGTGATTTGGTATGTGTTGTGTAGTGAGAGTAAGATTAATTTCTCGTCAATACCGTGGATATCACCCCCACATGTACGACCTGTTACTTAATCTACGTTCACTAGAATTAAAAATAGCAAGCAAGAACGTGATGCACGTGTTTTAAACCCAAATCGAAGATGATATTCGATGAAGCAAAGAAGATGACTTTCACTAATGCAAAGATGTGAAAGAAATACAATTTTTTTTACCAAAATGACAAAATATTTTGTGAATATTTAGAAGAAAGAAACAGAAAGTGTGCTCCTATATGAAAACAAGCAAGAAAGAAAGAAACCCAAATAGGGTCCCACCGGCAAGCCAAAATGTTTCGCACAAAATTTTTAGTTCCAGAATAGAGTTTCTTCTATCCTTTCATTCTCTTGAGAAACAGATAAGGGGTTAGGGTTAGGAGGAATACCTGTTGAGTGTTTGGAAGGTGTGCGCATACAGTAGATAAATCGAGACCGATCGTGAATAACTCCTTTTTATGCAGGAAGGACTACCTGTAGATAAGAATGCAAGACCACCAGATTTTAGTTAGACAATAAGTGAGGGAACTGCCTTGGGCCCAGAAATATTAGACTTCCTTTTGAAGGTGGTCAGTTCCCTTTTAATATAAATTAATGTAAATGATAATAAAGAAGCTATTGCGAAATCACGATTTAGGTACCTCGTTACTAAAAGCAATAGAGACTAAACTACCCATAATAAAACATCATTCTGTTTGTTTGGTCACTGGTTATTGATATGTTCAAATCAAGTTACTGAGGATAGACCGAGCTGAATCGAGGTTTTAGGAGATAAATAGGTGAAAGGTTGGTTTTGGTATAAGTCACAGTGATCGATGTCGGTCACTAGATAACCGACCGCGGTTATAAAACTGCTACTGGTAGGGGATAACCGATATCGGTAGGGGCAGTGATTCAGGAGCTTCGGGTAGAGGTTGATTATAGGATGGTTATGGGGTTTGTAAGGTTGGTAGATGGTTAGGGGGAATAGTAAGGCAATGGAGAAGACTCGAGAGAGTGAGAAAATTGTCTTACGGGTAATAGAGGGATGGATGAATAAAGGTTAGGTGCGGGGTCTTTGCCAGGTGTTAGATCCAGGGGTGAGTTTATAATTACTATCAATCAAAATTTCACGAAGTGGAGCCTAGAAGCATACAAGATACTACTTACTACTTTCTGACGAGGATACAGGTCTAAGGAATGCGGTGACAAAGGCAAAGCTCAGGTGGGATGATCCGACAATCAAAAGTGAGTTGATGAAGCTATCCTCGACTCTACCAATGCTTGGATGAGTGTGACAGTGATCTCGTTGATCGATTCTGATCTAGGACCCAATGCTCTTCTCTGCAAACTCTTTTCTCCTTCTCACTTGTCTCTCCTTTGCAAATGGATTCGGATCATTGCATTTTAGTTAGGGTAGGTCATTTACAAGGAACCAATGGCGGTTGCATAACCGATGGCGGTCAAGTAGGGACCGGCGTCGGTCAAGTCAAAGTTGGCTATTTTTACTAAAAATAGCCAACTTTCCCTCCTTTTCTCCCGAGGGGTCAGTTGTGGGCTTGGTCAAGTCATTATTAGGCTTGTTTTGATGCGGGTGAGGGGTGATGAGTCATGGGTGTGGGTCTGGACCAAGTCATAGGTCTTAATTAGGTTAGTTTAGGGTTAGGGCTAGATCATAGTGAGGTGGCGAGGCGAGGTGGCGGGGTTGGAGATGTGGATTTATTAATTATAAGGTAATTAATAAATAATTAAGTGTGTAAGGTTTAGGTGGTGAGTTAGGTTTAAGTGGCGGGACGAGATATGGGGTACAGGGTGTCGTAAGACCCAAATTTGGTGTCTACAATTATCTTCTAGTTTTTCTTGTCAATCTTGATCATTCGATTTTGAGCACTATTGTGCCTCTATAAGTAAAGTGAAGCGACACGGGTAGAAAATTATGAGGTAGGTATATTTCATTTGGTGTAGGTCATTATTTCTTTATAACACTTTCATTATTGCTTTACTTTTAGCATTTTCTTTCTATTTTACGTGTTACATAGATTTTTTCTAAAGACTATCTCATATTTCACTATTTTGACATGCAATGATTTTCAATTGAGGTATATGTATACACCTCATTTTTACGCTTCCTAATTGTTCTTTTTGTTCAAGGTTTATTGATGCATCTTCCCTTTGAGTAAGTGCATCAAGGGTCCTATCAAGATTGGGGTGTGATCAAACTTGGTCACATAGGATAGACCACAACATTTGAGAGATGTTATTATTATGTCGAGTAACCCTACTCTTGCCTCATTTACTCCCTTTGTTCATACAAGAGTACTCTCATTATGTCCACTTTTCCCATTATGTCAACTTGTTTATGCTTATTACACATTATTATCCTTTTTTTGGTCATCCCTAACCTTTTCATTTACCTTTATTTTCCTTTTGGCCTCCATATCACATGTTTTTCACCTTTTAACCTTAGGGTTTCCCCAAGGACAACGCTATCACCCATGGGTGATGGAGTTAGTTTGGGATTTTCTAATGTCCCGTGCCATATCCTGCAGTAATGGCATCGGTATATATGCCCCACCACATTTTTATTAAACCACCACAAAACAATCATTTTTTCATACATGAAGGCACTCATAGCTCGCATAATTTCACATTATTTTTCACTTACTTGTTGGACTTATATTTTTGGATCTTACTGTTTTGCATTTGGGTCGCTATAGTGAGTTGGGACTATAAATCTTCTTGTTTGATCTTTCCCCTTCTCCACTCATAGCGACTCTATCTCAATTCTATTATTTTTCGGGAGTATTATGCATCAATAATTACACACGTGCTACATGCAATAATTTCTACCCATTTTTTAGTCTTTTATCTTACATGTATATGTTGTTTATTAGTCACTCATTTATGCGAATAGAGTAGATGTATGTTTTCTTTGATCTATTGCATTGATATTATGCCCATTGGTTTTATCTATCCCTTGATTACTCTTATTTTAAGTCATAATACCGTACTATCTTTATCTTAGGTATAGGCCTTGGAAACCTATAGTTATCCTAGGGTTAGGGTCATTATCTTCTAGAATTATGACACTAACACTCCTTGAGCACATTTGTATCTATTTCATGTGTTCAAACTTATATTTGATACCTACAATTGAGAACTGTATTTTCTTTTCATATACTCTTTATCTCCACAAAGATGCGATTCCCTTAGACTCTTTCACCTCCCATGTCATGATTGAGTGTATACTAGTTTGAGCGTGTGCATAGTTATTAAATCTTAACATTCATATGGATTAGATATTTCATCACAACACAAACTTAATTCTATTTTCTCCCTACATGTGTCTCTTTTGCACTTTTTAATTCCCCTATTAGAATAGATTAGTATAGGACTAATTCTTGTAATTTATTTATAAAGATTAATGTTAATTCATTGTAAGTGAAATTCATAGTTGAGCATTTATAAATGGCTTTAGGTTGTGAATAGGCTATGAATTATATTATAATGAATTTGTTTTTCTTCTAGAATCATTAAACCGATTCTCGTGGATGATTCCTAAGCCATAACTCTCATTTTATATGAGCCAAACTAGAAAATGTCTTGAAATAAAATAACAACATTAGGCCATTTAGCTATTCGTAGAAAATCCTTTAACTTCTAAGACCTAGTGAGAGTTAACCTCAAGGACATATGTAATTCATTATGTAGCTCCTTTCAAGAGAGACATTGTCTTTCCCATTTTTATGATACCTCACTTATTTTTCTTGTGCTTACACACCCACCCCTTACAAATAATAGTCTTATACACTAGGTGGAGGTGTGTAATTTGTGGAACAATGAGTACATGTTTTTGATTTGGGAAATTTCTTGATGCCTTCAAATTCAAAGACAATTTCTCCAACTTTGCATTAATATCATATATGTATGGGTGTGATTTTTACATTACACAAAAAACATGCACCGTTCTATGGCCTTTAATCCAAATACATCTAGGTATTTTTTCAATTCATCTATCCTACATCAATCTCCTTACCATTTGAACCTCACCCCAATTTCACACTTCTCCATATATTTTGTTACAAAAGAGGATAAGTAATATGGTTTTAGGATCAAACTCAAATTTTTTTGTAAAGGATAGAAATGTTCCAATTAGCCCCAAAATCTCCACACCAACTCTATGAGACAATAACCTTTTAAGAGTAGTTAATATTTTTCATCTATAACATGATTAGGGATAAAATCATGTTACTGTAAAATTGGATAGACTTGAAAAAACAATGAGTTTCATAACCTTGTGTGTTAAGTTAGAGTTTAAGTTATTGATGTGTAGCCCTCATCCACTAAACTTGAATTGTTGCATGCTAATAAAACAAATATGAAGTTCACACTGTGTTATGTTTCATAGTGATTCATTACTTGAATGATTTCAATAACATATTTTCAAAACCCATTTTGTACACATCCTGCAATCATGGCATTCCACGAGACCACATATCTTTGAGGCATTTTTTTCAAGTAGTTTGCATTCCTTGTGTATGCTCCCACATTTTACATACATGTCTACTTGGGATAAATTCCATCTAACATCCGACGAAAACTTGTTTCCCATTATTCTTTCATGGATGTCCATATCCTTTTATACAGATTCCCATTTTGATACAATCTAGGAGGATGTTGGAAAAGATTGTGAAATATGGCTTTACACTTGTCATAGACTTTTTCTTGAAAGTTTCCAAGGTCTTTACTTCCGATCAATTGTGTATAATCATTTTTAGCAGCTATTTGTTCTCTACAATAGAGTTCCTTGTTTTTGGAGTAAAAGAGATTTTGACTACAATTTGAAAAAAATAGCATTCATGTGCAATAAACGAATTCCTCTTGTGGGGTTGACAACACTTGTTTTGTGTATAAGGTATCTCATTCTCATCCAACACATAATCTATTAAAGAAATTAGTAAAGAATGTGTTAAAGAAGCCACAACATATAAAATAAAATAATTATTGTAAAATAATTGTAATGGTCATTGTTCAAACTAGAGATGGATTGTGTGTTGGGTTATTTAACTATCATTGTGGCAAGGCTTCAAATTCCATGCAATGCTGCCAAAAGATCCAAAAGTTGAGGACAAACCATAAAACAAAAAAAAGAACAATATAGCTCTCCCTATACACCGGTCCTCCTCTCAACGGGTTTAACAGGGGTTTTTACGATGTACAATGTTGGGCAAGCGTTAAAGGCCCTCACAAAGAACACCGAACATTTTTATGCCTTCTGAAGTCATTTTAGTGAACCCCATCAAGTCAATATCATGAGGAAATTTTTAATAACTTTCCATCTCATAGATAAACATAAAATGTTACAAAGTTTTACCCATTTACAAGGTCAAAATTAGCAATCGTACATGGCAAGAGAGGGGAAATTAAAAATTCAAGGCTACTGTAACAATAGTTGACATTAAATAATCTAACAATCTAAAAATAAATATTATGCTTCAATAACAAATGATAAAGTAACTAACCATACACATAATCAATTGCGTGATGACGTGACAAAAAAGTGGGATTATTAAGAAAGGAACAACCATCCTCTACATGTAATACAAATACTAAATACATACAAATTAACAAAAATAACTTAATAACAAAATGAATGTACATCAAAAAAATTATTACATTTATTTTTAGAAAATGGTTTAGTGAAAATCTTTAACAAAATTGCTCATGAAAGCCTTCAATAATGTCTTTGACTCCCATATTTATTGATTCCCAATCAAGGATCAAATTTGAAGTTGTCAATGCCCTTCAAATGTATTTCAACTTGTCATATAAGGGTGTTTAAAAATTTACACTTCAAAAGAAATTTAAAATTTAAAATTACACGTCAATACTTGAAATGAGGTCATTTATGTTAATTTTTCATTAGAAGGGCCAACTAAAAATCACTTGTCATACAAATATTAAATGCTATGTTAATTTGTATAAATATTGATATCTCCACTTTATTAGAGGAAGAGGTGTATCTATGTAATAGTTCGTTTCCAAACAAAAAACATATTGGATTCATTTTAATAAATGAATTATTGTGCTAGTACATAACTCATACTTACTTTCTATTTTCTGTGTTAAAATAAATCTACTTTCACTTTATCCAAATCATGCACAAAATCTAGGGACAAGATGAATCACCACTAAATAAATAATTACTTGAGTGTTTCTATTTTCATAAAAGCAATATTAGTTTTGTTATTTAAGGAATTCTCCATTGTATGAATTACTCTTGTATTTTAGGATATGTAATATTAAACCACATTTAGTTTTTTGAGGTCTAAAAAATCATATGTTTTACATTTGTTTTGTATGTAATAAATATCTTGTGATTATTATTACAACCTTAATAGGCTTTAGAAAATTACGATTTCTTTGATTGCCTTAAATTGTCTAACAAATCTTATTCACGAATAACAAAGAGTTTGTTTCTTTTGGAATCTTATATTTGTTATACCAACAATTTGGCATTGAATGCCAAAGGACATTTTATTTATAGCCCGAAAAAATTTAAGATTGAAAAATATATGAGAAGTAAAATATAAGTTTTGTTGTGAATCTACATAAAGCACATCCGAAGAAGACTATGTTTAAGGCATGAGATTAATGTGGTGGAAAAGAAATGTGGAAAGATTCATTTCCTAATTTAATGAAACTATGGAAAATAGTTCACCCACTTCCATAGCATGTGAGCAAAGATTTTTAAGTTAAATCACATTCAAACTATTGAGAAGTCTAGACTTTGCTTGGATACATAGACACATTAATGTTTTATCGTACATACTTTTTCCTTTGAATTTGTCACTTACGAGGCGTCAAGTCTAACCTAGCCCTTCAAATTAAAATATAGGGAGCCTTTCAAATTTGACCACTCTTCCCAATTTGAAAGAGAAATTAGTAGTGTGGGGCAAGCGCCACATTACTAAGGTAGTAAGGCTTATGAGACATTGGTCAATTCACGGAAAAGTTAAAGAAAATTTGACTAAAAATTGCAGTCCGTATTATTAGGAAATACAAGCCACAAAGGGGCATGCAATTTTGATACCCAAGTACCTCCATCCAGGGGTTGAATTTGACGTCCGTTTAGAAGTTTTTCGTGATTTTAGCCATAAAAAACTTGCAAATATTTGAAAAAACCATCACATACAACTTGCAAATTTTAAGGATGACCGTCATTTTTTATATAGATTTATATATAAATTATACAAATATATGCTAAAAATGGTTAAATATATATAGAATAATATTGTATATATTTTATTAACATTATAAAAATAACACTATTTTACATTTTTGAAGGGCAAAATTTAAAATTTACCGTCACTAAAAATTGTTTGACAGGCATAGGTGGCCGTCAAATTTAACCCATGCCGCTCCATCTTTTGAGGATATACACAAGTTTTTATTTAAAAAGTACACACGACAAAGATGAGTTGCCGCCATGTGATTTCCTAAACTTAGAAATGTGAATCTCAAATATACGGCACACGACTATCAAGAAAAAGGGACCTCCAAATATGCTGTGTCCACGCCTCGTAACAAAAACAAAGATACAGAACATTTACCTCATTTCAGAACCCTAAGCGACAGGATTGTTGAAAACTTACAGATACAGAAGAATCCCATACAGCCTATTCAGAAGACAAAAGTCCATGAAAATCCGCAACAAACAAGTATAATAAAAGAGGAACACAAGAAAATATCACAGAGCCGTAACTGTAAATGGGCCATAAATAATAAATAATGGTGCATTTAATGATATACACGTTAAATAAATCATCGTTGCGCTTGTCCCGCCCGAGATTCGACCTTGCGACCTACCATGGACAAGACGAAGCATCCTTAACAGAATTTTCGAGGCGGTTGGCGAGGGTTTGCATGGATTCAACCTGCATCTTCAGCGCCATTATGTAGTCTGCGACTTCTTCTAAAAGAACCGGCGTATCCAAGCCGAGGCTTCCCGGCACAAGCGTCCTCAGGGTCTTTAGGCGAGACTCAACGGCTTCCTCTTCCTCGCCATGTGACCGGGGGCTGGACCTGCAGGCCGCCGCTCTGCGTAGCCGCTGGAAGAATAACTTCTTAGAAGAAAAAGGCGGCGTGGTAGCCGATCTCCTTAAGCGCCTGCGGAAATGGAAATTCCTTCTGCATTTGAGGATTTTCCGTCTTCTGTTGGCGTTAACAAAAGATGCTCGCGTAAGGATGATGGCGCGGCTCCACGCGGTTCGACCCCGCGCCGCCATTGCCAGCGAAACATCGGCAGCCGATTTGACGACGCTAACGCTGCTCGACCCGCGTTCGATTCTCTTCAGGCGCAACTTGGCAATAAGCCTGTTCACATATTTCTTCTGGAAGTCGGCTGTCCAAGCCGAATCGAAACGCTCTTCCATTTTTCCGGCAAATGACGGAGACGAGATTTTTTTGAATGTAAGAAGACAGATGCGCAGAGATGTTTAAATGCAGGAGGAGTCTTTGTGTGTTACACGCCGATCACATGTGACGCCGCCTTTGTATGAGACATCCAGCTGGCGGACGACCAATTAATCCATTTTTTTATTATTGCTTTTCCATTTATAAAAATAAAAGATGAGAATTTGGTGGCCAATTTTGAACCATTATTAATTTTTTTATTAATCAGATGGGCCGAACTTTAACCTCCAACTTGATAAACGAATATTACGGCTTAAAAAATGCAATGGCCTATTATGTTATGGATTATCAGGCATTATGAACGCTTTTAAATATTAAATTTCGACGATGTAAGCAACTTTAGTGTTTGGCTTGAGCTGCGGAAAGGTCACCCAAGGCACAATGCTTTTCTTGTTAACACCACACACCTAAATAATAGCCCCCTACATTTACTATTATGTACTTGTCAATTATTAATTTAAATTAGGTATGATTGGTGTGTTTTGTAGGTTGTGGTCCTCTCTCTTCCTTCTCTCTCTCTCTCTTTCTTCTTGTTTTTTTCTCTTATCACTTTTTGGTTGTGGACCAGTCAATCATATATAGCGAAAAAATCTTAGATTTTTACCAAAGTAATGGTTTTATGCATATTTTGCAATCATTGCATTCCATTTGGAAATAGTATGTTATAACATTATTTGAAATAACTTAAGGGCATCTTCGATATACTCATTTTGTGCAAGGCCAACAACCATTGAAGTTTAGGAGAACTCATCTCACTCAAGCATTCCCTCAATAACTTCCTAGCCTCCTCAACAAACTCGTTGTGTGAATATCTAGAAATAATAGTATTACGAAAGACCACATTTCATTTAGGCATTTCGTCACACTTTACGTGCATCCGATGCGGGGGCATCACTTTGTAAGGACATGTAAGGTCAATTTTTGGTTTGTATAAGTCTTTAGTAAGGTCTGAGTTGACCATCTTGTCCTTTTAGGCTTTAGAGGTTCAAAATTTGAATTAGGAGGTTTCCCTCCATTTTGGCTTATTTTGAAAATTTGAATTTCTAAAGCCAATTTTGGCTTTCTAGTAGGAGTAGAGGTGTGGAGGTACTTCTTTCAAGTTTGGTTTAATGTCTATAGTCCATATTTTTGTCTTGGAGCCCTCATGATGCTCTATGGGGTTTGTGTAACTCCAAGTTACCATTGTGCACTTCTTGAATGTAACTCCCTTGTCTTTGTTTTTAACTTCTTGGTTCTTGAAGTTAGTTATGGAGGCACTCGAGCCAAGGAATGTATATATTCACCTTGTAACTGCTTTGTAACTCATTGATCAATCAAAGAATTTGAATTGGAGCTCCAAGAAAGGAAAAAGGGGTATTTTTAGATGTTTTGCTGGCTCTTGCATGTACATTGCATAATATTGTGGGGATGTGTGAGTGTAACAACAATAGAAGACTGTAAGATCAATTTTCTTATGAATGAAGAGATAATTGACGAGTTTCTATGGATTGATGATCTTCCTTGTAGTTGGGATAAGTGGAATTCGTGGTATTTGTTGTTACAGTAGAGCAAGACACAGGATACAATATGGTCCTAGAAGAAATCTGAGTTGTAAATACCTAGTGACAGATTGTTCATGAAGAATTAAGTGCATAGAAAACCTCCATCGGGTGTGGGCGTTGTCTTTGAAACCATTGAATTCGATTGAGATTGAGTAAGAAATCAATAAAAACCTCTCTCAAACTACATACCCTGCAAACTAGGGTTTTAGAACAAGAAAATCCTCGATATCGAATTCCCACCAATGAAAAATCCTCAAACTTTATAGAAATATTTGTGCTAGGATTGTGAATGTAATGCAAGAAGAAACATGTCAATTCATCATTGTGGGAAAGAGATTTTCGTGACAGTGTGGTGTCACAATCGGGCGAGTTTGATGAAACAATGCTTAATAATGCAAATGTAATGTTCTAATATCTACCAAGCCAAGATCAAGCTAAGGTACAACATTGACCCATCCCTCAATGAGATTTAGGAGGAATTTCATATTGATAACTCATCAAAAGGAGGAATTTCTTGACATTTTGGATTGAAAAATTGTACATGAGCAAAGAAACCTAACTTAGACCTTATCTTGGTGATTTTTGAAGCAATCCTTACAAAGTGAACCATAAGGAAAATTGGCACATTAACTCTTTAGCTAAATGGATATCTCAATCCCTATTTTGACAGTGGATGTAGCCTTGCAATCAAGAGTTACACAACTATTTTCTCTAGGACAGTCTGGTAAGAACTTGTTGGTCTAAAAGGAGGAATTAGGAAGGAAGTAGCATTTGCAAAAAGAGTTGGAATAAAACCTTTTACCCACATTTCAAAACCCCAAAAGGGTGTCAAAAATGCACTCAATATGGTAGGGTGAGTTGTAGATTTCTCTAAACCATAATCTCCCAAACCTTATTGTTCTCAAGAAGCCTTATTTTGCATTTTAGGAAAAGGTGAATCAAATGGCCAATTTTAGTTGTTGGAACCGATTGTGGCATACCACAACAAGGTTAGAGACTCATAAACATATTGAGAAGGTGCTTGGAATCCATTTAAGTCGTTTGAACCAAAATCGTAAGATTTGGAGGCATCTTGAGTTGACAAGAAGGAGCAAGCAACTAGTTCTTTGTGGTTGTATAGAGGAGTTAGACTCAAAGACTGAATTGAGTGTGGGAAAGGTCTTAGATGCTCTGCATCATAGTGGTATCAGAGAAGAGAAGGAGAATAAATTTGATAAGAAAGTGAAAAAGAGAGAAAGAAAGAAGCGATGAAGAATTGACAAAATGCCACCAAGAAGAGTGGGTGGAGGAGGAAATAGAGAGTGAATCAGGGGTGCTGAGTTAGCTTATGTGTTAAGAAACATTCAAGACATGTTAGGAGCACTAGAGGTCTCTCAGAGAAGAGGAAAAACATTGGATGATGACAGTGATGTTAAGAGAGAAAGAGAGCATTACAGCAGCAGAAAGAGAACAAAAAGAGGAAGAAGGACCAAAAGTAAGGATAATGAAGGTAGGCATGGGATCAAGTAATAATCCAAAGATGAAAGTGCTAGAGTATGGAGGTAGCCTACATCCAGAAGAACTCATAGACTGGATATCCAAGATGGACAAGTACTTTTATTTTGAAAACATTGCAGAGAACAAAAGAGTGAAGTTTGCACACACCAAGCTTACAGGACATGTGACAGTATGGTGGGACTTTGTACAACAAGAAATATTAAGCAAAAACAAGGAAAATATCAAGAAATGGGACAATATGGTGGCCAAATTGAAAGTTAAGTTCATTCTTGCAAACTATCAAACTAGTTTATTCAAGAAATTACAAAATTTGAGACAGAGAGAACTAAGTGTAGTTGATTATACTGATGAATTATACAAACTAACTATGAGGTCTGGTCATATACAAGATGATGTTGAAGAAGTAACAAGGTATGTGAATGGTTTGAGGTTGAATATTCAAGATAAAATTAGTTTATTTCATTTGATATCAGTAGAGGAAGCATATCAGGCAACCTTAAGGGAAGAGGAAATTTTTCAAGAAAGTAAACTCAATATTTGAGAGGTAGAGGCAGAGGATTAAGAGGAAGAAGTCAGCATTTAGGAAGAGGACAATAGCAGCAACAAAGTAATGAATAAGAAGTGACTAGTTCACAAACACATAGTTCATTTAGAGGTGATTACTTAAGAGGTGGATATTCATACAGAGGCATAGGTGGATATGGAAGAGGCAGAGGTGAATTCAATGGCAGATGCTTCAAGAGCAATAAATTTGTTGGACATAGATCATTTTAATGTCTTGAATATCCTCAAGCAAGCATCATCAAGTGATTAACTGAAATAAGATTTTATTCTAGTGTAATCTAATGTTATAGGAGCATTAATATAACTCGGATAAATGAAGTAATAAAAGTAGTGTGCTATGAACAAAAATGAAAAAATAACATCTGTAGCGTACGAATGTGGATGCCCCGAAGGTAGTGTGTCAAACATCGGTGTTTCATGTAGAATCTTTGTATCTAGGATCACAACAAGAAAATGAGACGTGAATGTGCATGTGTGTATGATAATGATAATGACATACAAGATATCTATCTAGCATGTGTAACAAAGGGAACATGTAAAAGAAAATGCAAGAAAGAGTAAATGTAACCATAAAATGTA